>CM051628.1:16782500-17982500 GCA_028020825.1 Podargus strigoides
TTTAGTTCACTGATTCACAACACACTGAGTAATGCTGATGGTTGAGTATCTAGATGAGAGTGGAAAACTTTTTTTTTAGAACCATGAATTACTGCTGATTTCACATTTAGTGCATGATGCAAATTCATCCTGAATTAATTTCTGAGTGTGATGATCCTGCTCTGAACCAGATATACAGCAGTATAGTGTGTGCAGCTGTTACACATAAGTATGGTCAATGAATCAAGTTCTCCTTTCAATTGTACCACTGCAAATCAGAAGCAACCTCGCTGAATTCAGCAAAATTGCTAACAGTGTGTCAGGGGGATTGGCCCAGAACTTGTCTCAATTAGATAAGAATGAAGAGAAGTACAAGACAGGAGGAGGAAATTTTGGCAAGTGATACTGTTTCCCTTCATAATGCAGGCTATATAAAAGAAGGATTCTGACTGACAGCTGAAGTAGTACAGGTTTAGGTTTCTTATCCTTCAGTACAGACCCGCTCAGTATATTTTGAAAATATGCTTAAATGCAAAAATGGCAATCAGAATGTACTGGTAGAGTTACATCTCTAAGGAATGCCAGTTCTCACATTGCATTCTATTAATTAATTAGCCCTGTTAATTTAGGCCAGCTCTTTCAAGCTCATAGGCTTTTGATCATAACACTCATATATTATTTTCCTATAAGGACTTCAGGGTATTCCTTTAAAAGCATGAATATCACAGCAAATTTTAATACATATGCAAACTCCCACTTTAGATAAACACATGCACCTAGTTAACAGGGAGGATTGCCTTAAAATAGCAAGATGCTGTAGGAAATATTACATTCGGTCTTACTGTACATTTGTCTTTGACCAGGATAATATTGCTGTCTATTACCAAAGAAATATTCTCAAAGGTTCACATGGCTTCTCTATATGCATTTCTGCATAGCAGATGTATGTGACACTACTGTGATCAGCATTCTGGGGTGGCCCAAATTATCCTTCCTCCAAAGAAGTTCTAATGGGAAGGTTCTGAGCAATGACATGTCTGTAATGGTCCTAATGCAGAAACTTGCATTTCATAAGGTAGAGTTTCAACTCATTCAAAGTTTACCCCTCATTCCTGCCACCACTTACTCAAATGTCACCTTTCATCTCCTGAACACCATTCAGATATGTGTAAAACAAGACCATATGCAAGGAGGCCTCTCCCACATGTTCCTGCATGCCTCCCTTTCCCATAGCACTGTCTTTTATGAGTAGTTCCAGATCTGGCTTTCCGGATGACTTCGGGCCAACCTGTATTCCTTATACTGCTGACCTCTGCCAGTTTTCGCTGCATGGAGTCAAGTATATCTGGTTTTGTTTTTCTCACCTATCTTCATCAAATCCAGATTGCTTCAAATTACTTCTCCAAACTCCAGCATTAAAAATGTTATGCCTATTGCACCATTCTTCACATTTCTGGCTGCATTCTTAAGTGCATGTACAGAACTACTTATGCACATGTGAGAGCAGAGTCTGGCACAGGGAAAACATAATCCTACTAATGTTGTTCATGTCCTTGAGGTTATTGAAAAATCATGTGCTGTCCAAAACTTCCATGTAATAATTTCTACCCTTGACTTCAAAGTCTATTATATGAAAAGCTGCATACAAAAATTAAATGTACTATAAAGCTTTGCAACTTGTAAACCATCCTGGAGTGACCCAAGCTTGGCAACTATGACCTGACCTGACTGAAACATAATTCAAGAGAGTTACTTCTTCTATTGGTGCTTTACCAGTATTTGCTTCCTGATAAAAACATCCTCTGAAAGAAAGACAGAGCTACCAAGTGTCATTTAACATCCCATATGAGGAAAACTAGGTCATGTTTGGACTGTCTAGCTCACTTTGTTGGTTTATCATCTACCATATTTGTCTGCCATGATCTAGCTGTTCTGAAATACTGAACTTCAACTCTTGAGGATGAGAAGATCTAGAATCAGATTAAATCTGAAATCATAGATGTATATGTAGATACATATGTGTGTGTGTGCATGTATGTAAATGTTCAATTCTTTATGTCTTCATAAAAGCCTCAGAGGATGGTAATTTTTGGAAAAGAGGAAAAAAATAATTGATTCTATGTTTTACCAAGCAGTTTATAATGGTTCAGTATTTCCACATCTGAAAATATTTCTTAAAAAACCAAAACAAACAAACCCACCACCAGACCCCAAAAAAGAAGTTTATAACACCAACAGGAAATTGTTTCTCTGGATATGAAATATATTATTTCCCCCATCTAGTCTTAGCATTTGTTATGGTTGCAGGAATGTTTTTGCACTGAGACAGGAGGTTATAAAATTTATTGAGTCCAGAGTCATTCAATTGGTAAACAAGATTAGCTAGCAGCCTGTAAGAAGGGACTGCTGATGTGAAGCATTCCTGAGCCTTTGTCATTCTCAGAAGAAAGTCTTTCAGCTCAGTGCTTTTTCTGAGTATTTTGTGAACCCTAAATTGGTATTCAGAAGCTCTTTGGAAGAAATCCCATAGCAGGGCACTGAGAAACAACCACCACGAAAGTGCAAAGCCTTTGTGGAGGGCACCGAAGAAGGGCACTGAAGCAAGCCAAGATGTTGACTGCGGTGTTCCCCACTACCTCCTCATCCATCTTCTGCTGACTTTTATTCAAAAATCAATATAGAATTATACATGGAGGTCAGTATTAACTATCTATCTGGCTTTCTTCCAGAAAGATAAAAATTAGAGTGGGTGTTAGTCTGTGGGTGGTAATAAGCTTACTTCTGGATTGCCCCTGAGTATTAGAAAACTGTGTCAACTGACCAGATCAGCTTTCCACAGTCACTCATCTTCCCTGAGAAATGAAGAGGCCTCAAAAGCTCTCACTTCTCTTCCTAAGACAGGGGTCTAGGCTTACAGATAAGCGTTCCTGAAGTAGGACAAAGGTGTGTCTATGCAAAACATACAGTAAGGTAAAGGAGAGTACTGTGGATAGATTTTTTTTCCATGTAGAGAAAAAAATTTGTATTTAAAAATACCATTATTAAAATAAAATGCACAGCCTATTTCCATGTAATGCAAGAACTGCGAGAAGTACAAATAAAATAAACATCCATTTCACAAATATTCTTCTTAACATTGCTGCCTGGGGAAGGTGGTAAGTCGTATAAAATGTTTGGCAAGTATCATTGTTGCAGCTATTACTTTCCTGCTGTTACCTACATGTTTTAAAAATACTAAGGGTCCCTCTTTTTCATGGAAGAATATCAGTACAGAGGCAGCAAGTAAGGAATTCAGTTCAAGCTAAGCATCAGACTTGCAAAACTGGCTTTGCCTTGTTATATTCTACAGATATCTGTAGCCCCATTTTGGTTTTGTTTGAGCAAAGCTTGTGGCATAAGCTGTAGGACTGAGTCAACACAGAGAGATTAAACGCAAAGTTTTGGTCTCAGGGTACTGACTGAGCTCAGTACCCATTACAGCAGGTCGTAAGTACTTTAGCTTCTCAGAAAGCAGAAAATGTGTTTAAGAAGAATTTGTAGCCTAGACTGTCCCAGAAATGAGTCTGCTGGCAGAATGAATAGTACTGATCTGTTGTGGAGAGAGACCCAGCAAGTCATAAAGGCTGCTAGTTTGTGCACTCTGTTAAATAATTAGTTTTCCCAACATCTATGTTTATCACTTCAACATAGAACAAAACTCCTAGCAATATTTCCCAATAAAAATGTTTGGTTTAGGCATCTCCTTCAAGTATCTCCAAGGACTTTCAGTTCTGAATGAAAATAAGCTAATACTTTAGGGGATATATAAATCACTTGATTTAAGGTGCATCAACTGGATCCAAAAGGAACAGGGGTCCCAGCCTTGCCCCTCAAAAATTTGGTAGGCCAGATTTCCTTTGAGTTACAGCAGTAGTGTTCAGGCCCCCAAAGCACAGAACTGAGTAAATTTTTAAATTATTTTAACTATTTTTAACTATTTTAACAGATCCTCTGCAGTAACAGTCTGCTAGAATCAACAGACTACTGGCTGCAGAATCAGAGGACACCATGCCAAATTGGCTTTCTGGAAGACAAGTCAGAAAGCAACTGTGCCTCAGTAAGTACTGTAATCTCCCTTGGGGAAAAGTCCATTGAGAGTTACTTGGGGAGGGTGTGGAGCTGACCACAGCACATGATGAATTTAAAATGTCAATGACTTAACTGCCACAGAAATTATAGCAATCTATAGTTTCTGTAATTTCCAGCTTTCTGTTAAAAGCAAATATACATAGCGAAAATGCATACAGATTTCTATACAGAACACTTTAATAAAGATTAGTGCAGAGGTTTCCCCATGTTTGGCCTTCAGACTTTGCGGCCCTCAGTATTTTTTTATGTTCATAATCTGCAACTGATGAGAGAAAAATAAACCAAAGACAAAATTATTCCAAACCCTAACTTGTTAAGTGGCAGGTTGGAAAGAGCAGATGTTTAAAAGGCTGCTCAATGTTCTTGAAGGCATAGAGATACAATTAAAGAGAAGACTCTTTCCATATTAGACAAGGAGGATCTGCTATAGAACTCAAGCATAATTATTTTACATTTGTAATTGAATTTAAATCTCACTATTGTGGGTTGCAATGCAATTAAGAACAGCTTTTGGTTAAAAGCGTACATGAAGAAACAGGAGTTATGTTGCTTTACACACACTGGGTGGAAGTACATTGCTGTGACTGCAATAGCTTTTTATTTGATGAAGGACTCAGGACAGCAGATCCTTACTCGGAATTCCATTTGATTGCTACTCCCCGGCCCCAGTGAGCCAACAAGGGCTTTAGAAAAGAGCAGTTTTATCTGAGGCAAAAGGTTTCCAGCACTGCTTGTGCTGCCACAACCTAAAGACCAGCTGAGGGCTCTCACAGAGTCTGCTGGGATTCCCTCAGGGACACAGACATTTCAGCTTTAGCTGATGAACCCAGACACCTGCTGTCAAGAAACTGAATCTCCATCCCATGGTGACAATGACTGGAGGCTTTGCATCTTGCCTGGGGGTGATGCAGCATGCCTGAGAACAGCAGGAGTGATACAACAGTGTAATTGCAGCAATTAAAAGTTAGGAATATGGTCAAAGGTTATAGGACTCAATTCACTGTCGTGCGGTTCACTGGACTATCAGTTTCCACAGGACAGAGTGAGCAAAATACACAACCTAATCAGTGTGCTAGTAAGCAACCATACAAGGTGCAAGGTGAGAAACTAAACAGACTCCTGTGTCTGTTTTGGTAGATGATGCATGAAACAATAAAGGGGATATTAAGGAGTAATGTTTAGTGGTACTGATTTCCTAGACTCCAAAACTGGGCAGACAGCAGTTTCCTGTTCTTTGAGCATTCTGCCTGTATTCTCCCAAGCAAAAGGGTCACAGTGTTGGGAAGTACAAATATTGTTTAAGTGCAGCTGAAATGCTGTCTCTTGAACAGCATCCTGAATGCATTCTTAACCAGAACAGGGTCATCAGGCAGGTAATCAGTGGTATCTTTGTTGTTTGGTGTAGGAAAGGATTGCTTTTAATGCAAAAAAACGTTGACCACAGTCACTTGGATTTCCTGTTTAGTATTTTATATCTTAGAAAAAAAAAGGGTTGTTGATAGCGCTAGGAATAAAGTTGGACTTGATGATCTTGAAGGTCTCTTCCAGCTGAAACTATTCTGTGATTCTGTGTGATTCTCAGAGGAAATATTACTCCAAATAATAATATAAAAATGATTTATTATTTGTTTTTTGATATAATGAGCTTTGACTTTATTTTTCATGTTTCTTTGAATCTTATAGGAAATTATATCTATCTCTGATAGGATGGAGCCACTGAGAAAAGATAGCTTGTTAAAGCAAGACTATATTCAGATTTTGTTTTAAAATATCTGGCATAGCTGCTTGATACACAGTTTTCCTCTTGAAAGCACAGATCAGGTTTTATCTAGCCCTGGTCAGTCACCTTGTAGAGAAAACAAACATTACTCTTACCATTCTGCAGATGTGAGAGAAGAGGTAGAAGCACTGAAATGACACTACATTACAATCCCAAAAGGAGATTCTGAGATAAGGGCTTTCAACAAGTCCAAATCTCACATGTGCTGAATGCCCACAATTTTCCCTGGCATGGTGATAAATTTCTTTTAATCCCCTTTTAGTCAAAGAAAAGACAAACAAGACAAAGCTCTTTCCTAAGAAAATAGTTTGTGCTACTATAGCATGATGGTGCAGTTCTGCTTGTAGGCAGAGGATGGGCAAAGGTGCTCCGTGAGGCTTCCAGGATACAGAACTGCCCCACAGTTCCTAATGCCATCCTAAACTACAAGGCCCTGAATGATGCCTTTCTTACATAGGAGGAATATTAGGATATGCTTTGAAACAAGGTCTGCCATGTCACCTTCTCCCATTGCCTACTCTTTTTGTAGTGTGCATACAGGACAGTGAGCTTTCCCTGTAAGGCTTTCTGAACACAGTGCCAACTCTACAAACATACAAAGTTCTGCAATTTTCAAAGCTAAATTTTAGTACTTAATTGATTCCGCAATTTACAGTTATCACCATAGAAGAGATTCTATTGAAATAATTTTGTATTAGTGAGATTGAAGTGGAATGTACAGTAATATATTGAGTGAAATTAAAATATCATGTTAAAGAGCATTAATTTAAGAGCTAAGAAGTTAAATATTATTTTGGAACACTGCTGTTCACATCAAGAGAGAAGGTACTTGGTGGCCTGGGAGCTTAGTTCTTGATCTGTCCCTGGAAGTTATGCTTTTGAGTTACTGTTAAATAGTTACTCATAAACTGTTATGAGCAGAACTGAAGTTTTGTTCATATTCCTGGTTAATTTATTCTGAGTGGTAGTACAGTACAGAATTTTAATTTGGGTGTCTAAGAAGTTGCACAACTAATGTAAATACAAGGAGTAAACTAGAAAACTGATATTAATAATAAAAACTTGATATATGGACCAGAGTGTAAGCACACATATATTTTTTTTTAAATTGCTCTCCCCACCTTAGATACATAGGTGGTTCATTTGACTGTGCACAGTACATGAGCAAACCAGGGAACAGGGAGTACTTAACCACTAAGCAAGAATTAAGCTTTAGTTCAGTATCATACTTGGAGTCTGCAAAGCATTATATTCTCAGTCCTTTCCAGTGACTGACACTAAACAAGCAGAAGCTGCAGGAATGAGGGAGGAAGAAGGATATGAACATGGAATGTTTTCCCCAGCTTCTCAATTAGCAAACAAATCAGGCTGCCCTTAGCAGAAAATATGTTCTAGCTTCACTTTCATGTGGAAGATTTTATAAATTGCTGTTGCCAGTGTGCCAGAGATGTTTTAATCAAACTGCCTCTGAAAGTTGTCATTAGGTTTGCAGAAAGAAAATTGCAGAAGAAAAGAAATCTCAAAAATACTGTATCATTGATGGTTGCTTTTCCCAAAGATAGCTGGTAATATATTTAGCTATAGTGTTCAGTTTTCATTTGGAAGAGTTCATGTTTGGTTATAAGGGGTCTAATCTTACTGTAACTATAAATGCAACAAGACCATATGAACATAGATTTCATAAAGGTTATATTCATTATGTCCCATTACAGATTAGCTCAGCTAGTACACGTAAAAATAGACTAATGGCTGTCCTACATATGCTCACCAAGTATACTAACATTGATTTATTAACACACTAAACATTTAACTCAGTTATAGCAGACTACTTTTTAAAAGATTTTTTTTTTTTAAGCAGAACAGGCATTTTGGTACATGATAGTCCATTCATTTCCAAACAAATTAAAGAAAATATAGCCATTATGATATGAAAATAATCAATTGTGTTAGATGAACAGTATTTCATATTCGCTTAAGCTGGAAATCTTCTCCTGAGCTCTGAAAAGTGTTATTTAAAATTCTGGTAGCCCACCATAATAGAAGAAATGCTATTATGCATATTTAGTCCAATGTTTCAGGTCATCTGCAAGAATGAACAACAGAAATCCACAGGGAGAAATAATAGCAAGATGGGGTGTTTGTTCTCCATTTTTTATGCTTAGTGGTATGTTGGCAAGTTTTCTATGCAAAGAAGCGTTGTATGTTTGAGTGACTGTGATGTCAACAGAGTTTGAAAGATCTTCTTGTCCTAAATTTCCTTTTCTACTTTCTTACGTACTATTTTTGTCCAATTCTCTGTGTTTACATTTAGGAAATCAGATTACTTACACTGGGAGTAAGGGCTAGCTGTCTTAGGTTATTAGGAATTTCCTGGGAGACTTCCCACAGAGGCTTGTCAGGAAGTGGCAGCTGAAAGAGATTTCTATGTGCTTGAAAGTGAAGGCACAGTGGGAGAGCATGAAGGTAAATAAATCCTAGGTGGTAGCGCGGTTTGTTTTCATTTCTGTGTTGCAATGAAACATCCTACCAGTTCTCTTTAAAATGTCCTTGGGTTGAAGTGTACTTCCCTCCTTATTTCACATGATCCTATCTGATTTTGCCATGCTGTCTGCTTAAAAAGGTTAAACCCCTTCAAAGATCATCTTCTTCTACACCAATGTTATGAGTGTTTTGTACTGTTCAGAGAATATTTGTGTAATTGCTAAACATTAAATTAAACTTAGTTCAATTAACAATGATACTGTTTAGCAGCAGTTTACTGTTCCACATTAGAATACATAGTTTCATGCCAATATCATAATTAAATAGTGTAAATTTTAAAGGTACTTTGATTATGGATGTCTTTTGTTTGTTTCCACTGAATGAGAACTTAACCAATGTCCACCTAATAGAATAAAATGCATGGATTCGTGAGACATAATAATTCATAAGCTGCACTTATAAATGTAATTAAAATATCTGTAATGTGACATTCTTATTACCTCATAAAGAGACCTCATAAAATAAGTGTAGTTTCACGTAAATATATATACCTTTGTCTGCTCAATTATGGTCAACTGTCTTTCTCTGGACCTACATCAAACGTTCCCTATTTTGGACATGATTTGAAGCAACACTTATTTGAAAAGAAAAAAACTGATAGATACTTTGTCCCTACTTTCCCTCCAAAGATCTAGATTATTTAATTACCAGTGCTGAACATTTGTGGTTGGCTTATGTTAGCACAAGTTAAGAAATTAAAATGATTTATAGTTTCTTGTAGCATTAGACTCTCCTAGAAAGTGCAAAGTCTTAACCTTGTGCACAGAAAAGTCATTTATGATTCTTCTTAGCAGTTCCTAAAATTCGACATTTTTCTTTTCATGGCCTGTGCAGTAAGCATCAGCATGATTAAGGTGGTATTGCCATACTGCTAAAGATGTATCTTAATTGTCTTTTAGGAATTCTTAATGAAAATAGTTATTTAGGAAAAAACAGGATACAAAACAAAGAAAGATGGTATTATAGTTCTGCAAGACATTTGGCATTCATTTACCTCAAGATACATAAATCATAACAGTGAATTTTCTAGAAACTCTCTGGATTTTCACACTCTAGACCAGCAACAGATAGAAAAGCCATTAGAAATTATACTTGCACTGATAAAAATATTTTCCCTCAAAACAGACCCAGACTCTAATAATCTTCCCATAAAATGCAATATCATGCCCTCTGCCTCTTCACATGACCATCTTATCCCAACATGGAGGCTACGAAGCAGGCTTTCCCACTCCACATGGCCTAACAAGGAATTGCACTTGAGAACCACTGATCTAGGAAAATACACCCTTCCCTTCCCAAGGAATGTGCCTCTATGTGAGGGGTAATTGGATTCCAGACTTCGGCAGAAATGCTGCAAGCTTTTTGTAAAGTATCCTGAAGAAGTAGAAACACAAACTTTATACTATTAAATGGCAGTGATAGATATGGAAGGCAGAAAATCTCTGCTTTTCACTTAAAACAAAGCAATAAAAAACAGTTCTCATTTTTTAACTTTAGCATAACAAGATACCACTTTTTTAAAAAATCAGGATGTGTCAAGGGCTCTAAAGCTCATTTTAAAATCATTTTATGTCTCCTCATAGAAGAAAAAAAAAAAAATATCTGGCTTTGGAGGCAGGTGAGTGAGCAAACAGTTTCAGTAAAGGGTTTAAAGATTTGAATCATTCTTGAAATAGTCCAGCAACTTTTCCACTTGCGAGTGCTCCTACTCTGCAACAGCATAACTGCTCACACCAGAATACTCCATACACGTATGTAAATAATGTAGGCTATATGCATAGACATATGCAGTTGTGTATTGGTTAGATTCAGCCCAAGGGAGCAGCAGTAACACATGGCCAGAGTAGTGGGAAAGAGGACAAACAGAAGCCCAAACTTTGGTCACATTCAGTCTTGTTAAAGTACCCTCTCATTTAATTGTTGGCTGCTTTTGCCTGACTCTGTGCCATTTGCACCTTTACTCCAAGTTGTCTGATGAGTGCTGCTGGTAGCACAAAGGAGAATGGAGGACAACATGAATAGGGAAGTGAGGATAGTAGAGACTAACCAGCAATTGGGTGGTCTTATGCCACAAGGAAGAACCATAATCTATCTGCAGCACAGGAGGAGGGAGAATTGTAGCTTGGGGTTGTTAGCTGGTTAGTTGAGTACAGGAGAACATACTCAGTCTAGGAGACAGACATTAGCATCTCAAGGAAAGGAAGCAATACTTATATTAGTGAAGGGTGGCAAGGGTGTTGCCTTAGTGAGAAATAAAACAGATTGAGAAGGAAGTAAACAGGTGATGTAATTATGGATCACATCACCTGTGATCTCTCTGTTTACTGAGGCAATAAAGAATGTCATTTTGCCATCATAGCAGCTGGATTTTCAGAACTGGCTGCTTACCTTGCTACTGCATAGCTTCACTGTCCTGAGCAGGTACCTAAGCACTGTCAATGTCATTGCAGTTTAGCCATCAAGCTTTTAAACAGATTCAGGAGCAGGTTAAGGATGCCATTATGCACTAATTTGAGCTGGTCAAATCAGGACTTCTCACCTCCTCCTTCAGTCCCTACTTCGTCTTTTTTACTGCCCTGGAATTTGTACAAACATGCAGTAAGTCAGTTCAGAGAGAAAAGTAACTATGAAATTAAGAAATTAATTTTTCTCGACAATTCTTCTTGAATCATCTCACTGTATTGTCAGACAAATGCCAGTGCTCACTCAAAGGATGGAACAAAAACATCCAGGAAACAGCTCCCACAGATTAATTCAAACTGAACGATAATATATGCAGAAAGGGAAAAATCCTTGGCAAGGTGTATTTTGTTGGGAAAAAAAGAGAGCAGCTTTCAGTTGAATTAAAGTAGATTATGAGTAGTTTTTGTTCATTTTTTCACTCAAGGCTTTTTAAAGATTTGACACTATATATCTTTAGATGTTTAGGTACAAATATACAGCTTTATATTTTACATCAGTCTTTGATACTAGAATTACTTCCAGGTAATTTGCTAACAATAGTGTGGACATTGGGTCAGGGTGTTAAAATCTCTTCACTGGGGCATTTTGTAATCAGGGCCCCTATCTCCTGTACGTTCTGCAGAGACTCCAAGGAATGAAAGCAGGCCCTTACTGAAGGGTGGAGATTTTGTCTGACAGTGCAGAAAAGAGGATGTTTCTTCCCAGGACTGGTAGTAGTCAACAAGGCTCTTTATACAGCCAAGTATGGAAGTGCAATCTTGAATCCCAAAGGAGGGTTGGGGGTTGGGTTTTTTTTATTTTGTTGTGGTTTGTTTTTTTTTTAAATCAAAACCATGTGTGTGCTTGAATAGTGACCATACAGAGCTGAAAAAATTGTTTTGTTTTATTGTGTTTGAATGATTTACATTTCCTAGTAAACATGGCAAAGCCCTCTTTGCATAAAATAACAGACCTGTAACAAAGATGTTTGCCCTTCCTCATGAGGTTGCATGCACACTCTCAGCAATATGTCCTATAGACAGGGGATTACAAGAGTGTTTATTTTACCTTTCACTCAGTAATTACTCAACCATCTTCAAGAACAGCACTGACTGTTTCAGAAATCAAAATCCATCCTGTGCTTTCCAGATCTAAGCCATAATTACTAGAGGTATTTTTAGTTTTAAGTCCTATTTTCCTATTCAGCCTGACGATACCTTAATTATATCCTGACAAGGAGCAGGAATCAACAGCTGCAGGCTAAATTGTGGCATTGAGCCTTAGTCCTTTCTCGGGCATGTGTGGGTGTTCGCGCTGCTCTGGTAAGGAATTGTACCTTCCAGAGAGCCCCTGTCTTGCTTTGCTTGCACAGAGAAGTAAGAAACCCTTCTCTTCACCAATTACTCTCTGCCTTATGGAGCCCAGTGCAGGCAGACTGAGCACTAGTTTAAAAGACCACTGAAAGGATCACTTGTATAATCTCTAAAATATGTTTCTCTTTTTGCTCTTGTACATTCTTGGCTCTGAATAATGTATCTTCACATAGGAGCTAATGTTAAGGCAGACATTAACTATGCCCCTTAAAGGTTTGTGTTTCCACATTTTCAGTACCAGTTGTGTATTTTATACAGCAGCCAAAAGTTGCCTCATGAATTTCAGGGCAGGGAAGATTGACAATACATTTTCTTCTCTTTTCTTGTAACTTCAGACTTGGGCACTCTTTAATCTTCTCTCTAGATCTGCCATCTTCTTTCCTGTCCCTCTGTGATACTCTCATACAGTAGTTTTCCTATCTATATTTAAGAGAACTGGATGCTTAACCTGACTCTGATAAAGCTTTAAACAAACACCAGGAGGATCAAGCATGGCATTGCAGCTGTAGCCCCATCAGCATTTCACACTGGCATATTCTCAATGCCTCCATGGTTTGCTTTATCAAGAAATGGGATGCCTGTGCTACCTCCAGAATGGACATCTGTAACTGATTGCTGCTGTTATAACCACAGGCTCCCTCTAGCATGAATTGAAGTGTGAGGCTTATAGAAATTTCTTAATACATTAAGTATACAGGGCACTGGAGAAAGCAGATGGGGCATGTGCCATAAATATTTATTGGCATATTTTCTTTAAGTCGTAAGCTACAATTAATTACATCAAGCCCAAAGGAATAAGCCTTAATGGGAAGAAAATATTCATAGCTGTTTTTGAAGCAATGGATTATGAAGAGATGATTTGGGATGATTCATTAATAGAGTCCTGCCACTAAAATAGGGACAGTCTCTAAAATACGACGACCCATAAATCCAGCAAGGCATTTGAGATATGCACCTTCTGAAGAGTAATTGTGACTAAATTTCAGGTACATTACAGCTAAAAATGCTGGAGGGAGAGCAGCATAACACATCCTTCTGACAACATACAATGTGTACTTAGAATTGTGGCTGGGCCAGGCTGGGGAGACATGGGACAATCATGTCAGGACCTTATTTGGGTTAACTTGAGTGACTCACAGAAGACAGCATGTACTGGGTTGTCTGATTTTGGAAACACCCCATTAGGACTTGCAAGGAGAGCAGTTGGAAACCTCATCTGCGTGTTAGACAGCAGTTGTGCAGCTCATGGGAGAGATTTTTACACAGAATCTGAAAGGAGTAAATGTGAATTTTTAGCTGTCCTAATGAAAATACAGGGAAAGAAGGGAAAAAATACTTTCTCCACTCACAGCTAGAGAGGGAAATTGTCCCTCTGTAATCACATGAAGGACTGTACAACAGAAGGAAGGCCCAGACTTGGCTTCACATTGATATTTCCCCAACCTGCCCTGCGTCCTGTTCTGGGCAGAGAAACTGTCAGTAGAGTGCCATGGTCCTACTTTAACAAAGATGGATTTTTTTTATGGTTTGCAGTAGCCTGATCTCAGAGATACCTGTCATGAAGCCTTTTCAGTTATTTAGATTATAATGCAGAAGGTGTGCCTAAGCTTCTTCGCACTCTGGGGCTATTCCTTGTAAATTCTCCCACCTGTGTAATACTGCTGCCTCACACTTCCGTTTATGTACATCCTTTTGCAAGCAGCTACGTGGCATACCTAGTACTTCCAAATTAATATTTTTATTTCTACATTTCACAGCTGGTTCCTCTGCCAGAATCATTTTGGCAAGCATGGAAATTAATGCGAGACAAGCACTGCATCCAAATGTTAATGGATAATTAGCTCTGTCTTCCAGAAGATGCTTTTTATTCTGAGTCACTCTCAGACTATTCCAAACCTCATTTAAGACATATTCCAACTCAAGATCCTCTTTAACCATTTAAATATAAAGGATCAAATTCTACTGTGTGTGGAGAAGAGTGCTACATCTCTTACACCATTCCCAGTCTATCTACCAAAAAGTTGAGCTGGGCATCTTAGTTATAACTGTTAATGACTCCAAAAAGAAGTGATGAGAGCCAACAACAGGGAAAGTAAGTCACCAAAACTGAGTCAGTGAGGGAAAGGAAACTGTAATCTAAAAGCAAATAACTGCAACATAAAAGCAACAACTGGTTATTTTCCGATTCCTTATTTCTTATGAAATATCTCAGATCTCTACAAAAAGGAGATGTCAATCCCAATAACACATCCTTCTTCAGTAGGCCTTTATCTCTGTGCTCAGGGAAGGGAAACACTTGGGAATCACCCGATTACGTTCTTCCATCCCATGACAGCACACCAATTCAACAGCAAGGCAGGAAACAAAATCCTGCCTGCTTCCCAAAGCTACTCAGAGGTGGAGCAATAGAAGGCTAAATAATAGTAATAACAAAAACAAAACAAAACAAAAAACCATGGGAGAACATTCTATAGAATATTACCTGACACTTAACAAATTTTAGCTAGCAGTTTGCGAGCAGCTGGGGTATCTTTCTCTCCCAGAAACCATAGGAAAGTGTCTTTTCCTTTACATGCTTTATAATGTAGGTGTCACAAGCCTCACTGATCTGCATGAAGGCATTTTAAAGCAGCGTAGTATAAAACCAGAAAGCAGCTGAATGAAGATCACATTAGGCATTATGAAACCATATGCACAAGAAAGCCACACACACACACTCCTACTTCAGATAATCCTCATT
Organism: Podargus strigoides; assembly: GCA_028020825.1. Classification (NCBI taxonomy): domain Eukaryota; kingdom Metazoa; phylum Chordata; class Aves; order Caprimulgiformes; family Podargidae; genus Podargus; species Podargus strigoides. The sequence continues at coordinate 16,797,484 of CM051628.1, forward strand.
TCCTCTTCATTAGAATGTGTGTGACTGCACAGTTATATCTTTAAATAGCTGAGAAATTTGTGAGTGGGCTTGAGCGAGTGCAAAGAACGTCTGCCCCCAGGCAGCTTGTCTAATTGCCTCTGTTCCACTCCAGTCTGCTGCTGGCTGTAGCAGAAGAGCTTCTGTTAAGTAAAATGAGCAGTTGTTTATTACACAGATAAACACACAGGCCCAATGACAGTGTAATTGAGAACTTGAAGACAGTACTAGTGTTGGAAGTTCTGCGTAGCTTTGTGCTCTTAGCATTCAGAACATGAAATCTAACTTCTCCTGTAAATTCCACCTAATTGCAGTCGAGTGTTTTGCCATAGGTGTTTTCATCTCCAGAACTCAGGACTTTGTATAGACAAAGCGTATGTTCATGTGCCATTTTGACCTGAATGATCCACTACAGCTGTCCATATAACATCCATTTTACCATCGTAGTGTTAGCATACGGCTTGATTTTTTCCCAGCTACACTAAGAAAAAGTTATCAGGGATAAGCAAAAGCAGGGATAGGGTTTTCTATTTTGCAGAGATATTCACCTTCTCAAAGAATCAGCATAAGTTAGAAAACAATCAGGAACCACAAGACATAGTGTTACTGAAATTACCTAAACTGCCACTACTGATAGTATTGCAGGAAACTGGCTCAGGCTGAGATTTCTAGCTCCTTTTCCAAAAATTTCCAGTCCAATCCTCAACAAGATGCCAGGATTTCTCATCTCTTCTGCAAAGAAACTGGGAGCTACAAAAGCCCTGACTTTAATCATCACTGTGGGAGCTTCAAGTCCCCTTTCTGTTTGTTCTAAACTCCTCAAAAGTGTTATTCACATATTTTTTCTCCAGTCACATATACAAATAAGTATGTGGAACAAACAAGCCTTTCTTTTTTTTAAGCTGCAGAGCTTAAAAATGATAATGATAAAGCTAATTAACTGAGTCACGGACAGACAGATCTTTATTTCTATCTGCTGCTATTTAACTTAGTAGAAAAACATCCTTGATTTCATCAGCTGTGTGGTCTGCCTCTGGAAGTACAGAGCCTGTGAGAATGGGTGAGTGCACAGAAGTACAGGTACTTCTTCCTGACATGCAGGGGGTAGGGATAGTTTTGATAATTCTGATGGGGTGGCCACCTCCTTCAGATTCCAGCAGAAGCTGATTAACTGAGATATTCTTATTAACTGATGGCATGCAAACGTGGGCAGAGTCATATTTTTCTAAGTATTTGGAAAGAATCAGTATCAAATCCACCAAAATGAGTTTTCCACATTAAAATCACTTTATGTATTACAAATAGTTTAAATAGTTTCCCAGTTTACTTCTTAAACTTCTTATTTGTGTAGGATAGATCCTTCCAGACCCGCACCACCCCTCCTCCCCCCGCCCTTTTTTTTTTTTTCCCCCTTAAAGGTGCTGAAAGAACTCTGTGAGAGGAAATAATTTATCTTTACTATTTCATACTGGATTCTGGAAATCAGACTTCAAACTAGGGCAAGACCTAAATCTATCAAAAACGACATGTAATTAGGCATAACATTGTCCCAAAGCAGTTGATTTGTGTGCATAAAAAGTTTTACAAACTTGTTGAATTAGATTTAAATTAGTTCAATTAAATATTTTTTTAAGAATCAAGAGAATACCTAGGATTACAGCCTCAGTTAAGAAACATAATTATGGTTTCTGGTTGCCTGTTTACCAACAGAAATAATTTCAGGCTCAACTGAGAGCAATGAAAGAGCAAATTCAAGTTGAGGAGAAAGCAAATAAAGGAAAAGCGGGGGAAAAAAAGGAAGTTTTAAAGTTCAGTTAAGGCTTTCTTTCTAATTATGCAGTGGCATTTAGGGTTTTGAGAGCATATATTTAAGATGTCAAATTAACTGACTTGAAGAATCTTTTTAATGTGACTGAATAACACATTCTGCAAGCATGGTAGGCATGGTGATTCATGATTTCATTTTCAAATTGTGGGATCCGAGAGTGGTATCGTAGAAGACGGGTTTTTTTAATGGATGCTAAGACAAGACAGTCCTCTAAAAATAAGCAGAGAGAGAGGGCAGCACCAAAGTAAACCCCTACTTATGCAAAAGCAGATGGACCTACCGGCCCACTCCTTTCAGGGACACGTTTGGTAACCAAGCCTTCCCCAGTGGCTCTGAGTCTTAAACAGAAAGACAGAGCTCTGAGTCCAGTGTCTTGACAGAGCTGTGTCAAACAACCTTTCACAGCAACAGACTCTATCAGCAGAAATTGAGCATTGGGCTTCAGCTTTTTTCAAGCCAAATTTTATGCCCTGGTGGTCTGTGGGAGGCAGGTGAGAAGAACAAAGAAGGCTGGAGGGTGGGTAGCTTTGATAAGGAGACAGACTTTGTTGCCACCAGTGCTGACAGCAGCAGGAGGTGGAGGAGGAACTGGTGCTTCTGCCCCACCAATGTTCTTCTTGTGATTTCTCTGCAGTTTGCAGGATCTGGTATCTGATGTGCTTCACATGCCAAAGTTACCATTCCGCATGCTAGAGATAAGATCTTAGTTTCCAATCAAGACATAGCTTATAAGAACATCTGGTCAAGGTCTCTATGTGAAAATCTGTAGATCCTTCTTGAACCTGCTGGATAATATCTATGTAATATGGCAATAGGTCAGAGGTCCCAGAGATAAAAGTTCCTACAGGTTTTATAAACATAGGTGAAACTGGGAGGCTGTAAATGCACCAGCTGAGTGTGAACTCAAACCTTGCTAATACAACAGAGAAACAAGCCAAAACTACAGCTTCATAAACACTCTACTGAAGAGAAAGTGGCAGTCAGAGCTTACACCTCAAGATGCTGAACAGTTAACCTTGAAATGTTAATACATATGTAAGCAGGGTTTTCTAATCCCAGCACTCACATAGCCAGTCAGAAAATCGTCCGTTTTCGAGACCACTTCATAAGCACAAGAACATGTAATATTTCTTCTTTTTGAAGCAATCTTGCCACTTCAGAGCTCTACCTATTTATAACCTGTCTTAACAGCTGGGACAAAGCTATCCTGGAATTTGTAAAGCACGTGTGAGTAGACAGATACTATGCAAGTCTCCTTCAGCAGAAACAGAGGTCAGTCCCTACAGGTTTAGTTTAAAATGACTGAAGCCATTGGCAACCATATGTTATCTTTATTACAGAACTTTAGTCAGAAATGATGAAAAGAGAGATTGGCGAGCCCGCAGTGAAAGACTAGGCTGGTGAAGCTGGGCAATTAGGCTTTTGTTTGAAGCATGCTATAAAGAGGGCACACACAAAGCAGAGAGCATCACTGCTCTTCTGGGCTAGTCCTCGGCTCTGACAAGCCTGGCACTGACATTTCTGACATTTCTGACACACAAATGTCTTTGGGAAAAAATAATTGATTTTTGTAGTAGTTTAGAGCAACCCTATACCAAATGAGACTATCTAGATGTGTTTAAAAAAAATAGTAGGCAAATACACAACTGTCCCAGAAATCCGAACATTCATTTAGCAATGCATCATCAATGTTCTCCATATATCCAACATTGTAATAATTCCCTGCTTCAGTTGCTTATAAGATTAAAGAATGCATCTGCTTGGCTTTGTAGACTACAGGCAGCTACATTTCTTGGCTTACTAAGACTGGACTGGGCAGAGACTTCCAAGACAATAAGAATTTAGAGCTGCAGGGAGTCAGTCTTTCACCTCGGTTTCATTGTTAAATAGCTTGTTTTTCCAAACATTACATATTTAATATTTTTTGGTGCAATGATTTAGTGGAGTCTGGCTGATAGTTAACCACAACAGTTAAAACTTCATGGCATTTTGACAACCAGAAGTTTCAACAATTTCTATGAAATCTTTTCTCTAGAAGTGTCTAAAATTTGGAAGTACTGTTTTGTAGTTTTATCTTTGCCTTTCTGGAGCAGCCTGGTTGCTGGCATATTCTTCCAGACTGTGCTGATATTTGGGTAGCAGGCATCAGCCTGCCCTGCTGAGCAGGAGATCAAAGGATGCAGGAAAAGGAGAAGGAGCAGGACTGGATTCTGTGCCCACAAACTGGCCTCATATTATATTGCTCAGGAACAAATCCTCCTTGAAAATAACATCATCCCCTGCAATGGTTTGACAGAACCATAATTTTTCCATACCCATCTTCAAATACAGGAAACAGACAAAGACAAGTTTAACTTGAACAAAGCTAAATGACAGTATCAATTATGGTTCATTGGTTTATATTTATCGTTGTTTTATTCAGACTGGCCTTGAAATCAGATTTCTCAGCTTTATTAACTGTCACAGTTATATTGTCTAGTTCTCTGATATTCTACTTGACATTTAAATGAGTACAAAAAGAAAGAGAGAAAATAAATGAGCATAAGGCTGAGAAAAAAAGTATGCTAAGAAGACTTATGCAGGCACTTAAGGTTTTATAGAAATGTATACCAACTTTGTGGTCTTGCACAAACAGTAATACTTCCTATTGATTCTGCAGCAAGAGCTAATTTTCACCCCAGCCTGTAAATTAAAATGGTAACAGAGAAATATAAACTTTTTAATGGTAATGAGGCACAAGCAAAGAGTAGAAATATTAGGCTGGATATTGTTCTTGGCCTTGATGTCATTTCCATGGAGGAAGTTTTACACCCAACATGTGCATGTTCACTAGGGCAGTTACTGAGTCGTTGATAACAAGATTCCTATCAAACGCAATGAATTTGCCCATGATCTCGAAATTCTGAAGCTGCATTGTAGGGAGACTTCTACTCTCCAAAGCCTGAGTCACAGTGAAAACCTGATAGCGGCTTTTCAGAACATGAATCAGAATTATATTGTACAAATTGTACTATAAAGTGCAGACATATTGGCCTCAGGTGTCAGTTATGAAAGTTTCCTTTCAGCAAATAATTGTAGTGATATGACCAAAGACACAAGCTTCCTAAAAAATTTACACAACCAGCTGCCTTTCACGTAGTCCTACCAAACCTAGATGCTAAAAAAATCCTAGGATCCCAAAAATTATGAAATAGTTTGTTTAATTACTAGCTAAAGGGTAATCTCATGTGACATTTTAGAACATTTATTTAGAAATCTTTTTACATCTATTTTGTTTGTCTTTCTAAAATAAATAAATAAATGGTACTTGAAATTATTAGGATTACAAGACTCAAGAAGCTGCAAGTTTAAAGAGCAGAGAGGTCAATAATTAGGAGTCCTTTTCAGATAAGATATATATACACACACACACACACACACATATATATATATATATCACAAGAAGTCCAAGAGTTTTTATTTAGCCTTCATATTAGCATAAATAAGCCAAAATAAATGCAAGGTTCTTTTTGGGAGCTTTGCAGATCAGCATTTTGATAACCATCAAAACAAATGATCTTGTCATACAGACAGAAAAAACAGATGGCTGCATTGCTAGAATCTGCTGGAAAAGGCATTTTATGCCAGCCTAATATAAGTCAAAAATACATGAATGTTGCTCGTCATTTTCAGAGACAAAGCTCACAGAAAATTTCTGGACAAGATATGGCACATTGCGACTCCTTTGATATTTCCTGTGGGTTGCAGTTTGCTCTGTCTCGGGTGCTTGGAGTAAACCAATATTTTTTCCTAGGGCTTTCACTGACTTCAGCTCCTGAGGGAGCATGACGTGCAGCTGTACATTCCATGGAATAGACACTAACCGTTCCAGTGAGTGATGCCTGAAGTAGCTATATTTGGTTATTGTGCTGTGGGGAAATTATGGTGATCTAAACCACCTTTCTAAAGCCAGAGGCTCTGACTTTGGTCTAATAATAGTTTAGAGCAATTGTATTGTTTCTCTACTTTTGCACAGATGAAATTAGGATGAGAATAAGGCTCAGAATTCCAAACCTGCCATCCTATCACAGAGTTACTGCTGAGAGCAGAAATTAATGAGGTCAGACACTCCATTAAATCCTTAAAAACAACTGTCATAGCAATCATAGTTGCTGTAAAATTTCACAACCCTCTTCACAAACTGTATCTTCACAGCTCTACATTTAAAAAAGGGATAAAGTGTTCAGTAACATCATAGCATATAAGAAACAGTGCACGTCCTGAGAACAAACAATACTGCCCAAAATAGAGAGAACAAGTGGAGATAAATGTCAAACTTTAATTTCTCAAAGGATAATGCTGAATAATCACAACATCACTGCATTAATGTAAGATGCACATTACTCACATAAGGCACAAGGAGCAAGGGAAGATACAAACAAGCACAGCCAGATACGTATTTGATTTAAAAGTCACATTGTGAGAGTTTTATACCTGCATCACCCAAACCAGGACAGAGGAGACAGCTGACTGCCATAATATACAGCTACATCCCTGCTCCCACCACTGGACTCCTGTCACCAACAGATGCTAACACTGAAAGTGAACAAAATAACTACCAGGTGTCATCGGGAAAAGCTTAAAGTGCAAGGAACAGCATGGTTTGAACGTGCCTTTCCTGCTGTGGAGATACAGTCTCTGCTTCAGTTCTTTGCCCTCAAGGACTGCATTCTCATCAGCACTTTGGTTTCATATACAAAACTACTATCAATCTTGGGCTCAGCAGTCATTCAGCCTTCCTAGGCCACGTATCTGTATCCCGCATGTCCTCAGGCTTAGGCATTTAAACTGTTTTTCCTTTGCACCCAGGAACTGCCCACACAGAATTGTTTTCTTCTGTGATCTCTCCTGGGGCTAATTACCTTTTTCACTTCTGTTTGTAGGAAATTAAATGAGTTTTACAGGCAGATTGCAGTGCAGTCCCAAGCCAGTTATTTCCTCTGACTCTCTTCTAGGCTGACTAAATTGCCACCTTGCATGTCTAAGTAGACTTGATGTTGTAACAGAAGACAGAAGAGAGGGTGGAGAAAGCAGAGCAGCACAGACCTGGGATGTAAAGACCCTATAAGCTCAGTTTCCAGACAGCATTTACATATTGACATATCAAACAGGACAGCACAGAACACAGGGAGTTCTGCACAATTCCCCTGAAAATCAAAATACATACACAGAAGTTTAGCCTATGTTGAGGTACATGGCACCAAACCCAGCCTGCTAGCCACACCGAGGCCAAAGCTGATGAGGATCAGCTGTATGGATACAGTTCTGGAGCGACAGGGATAAAGTGGTTTGTGCCACCGGAATGTTGTCCTGCCACCATTTTGGCATTTTGATACTATCTTTAACTGCATAGTCACAATCCAACAACTGACATATATTAGAAGTGAAGAAACCATGTTTAAGAGGGTCCTTTAGGTTGCGAAGTCATAAACTCAAATGTCAGAAAATGGCAGATCCATAGTTCTCTGCTGCTTCATAATTCTGCACCTTTTTGTAGTCTTCCAGTTCATTGAATCAGACAAATATCTTGCATTGCATAAATGTAAGCATGCGAGGTAGAATTAAGGTTGCACAAGTCTTCTGTATACAGTTCTAATTTTCAAGTCTTGTCTCTTCAGTTTAAATTCCTTTCTTTTAAAATAGATATTGAAATTTATTTGGGAGGATGGTATATAATATATATGCATTTGGATTTTATGGAGTGGAAAAATAAACACCTCCTGAAGCACTTTAAACAAATGTTGATCACAGACCTTTACAGCCCACAACAAAAGTCTATGGCTCTCACTTCACTTACCAGAGTAACTATATCAGTTAGGTGAAAGGGACAGCTATTATACCAGTGAGAGGGAGGAATATAGTGGATTTTCAGTTCAGCCTCTTCCCTAAAAAGAAGCTGGAAGAATGTGTGCTTCATGGGACAAAAGGGACCAGGCATCTTCCCCAAAGCTGCTAGCAGCTTCTAGCTGCTACAGCACTGTGCAAGAAGCTACTACTATTGTGGCAGGATAAGCCCAGCCTCCAAACATCTCTGAGTTAGTATTTTGACATAGAAGAGGATGGTAAAACAGGTTTTCTTCTTAATTAAAAAAAATGCTAGCTTAATAAAAAAATACACAAGCTAGGGTTTGTTTTAATCTCACCGATTGTCAGGCATTGATACAGACAATAGAAAGAGGCATTAGCACTTCCTAAAACAAACAGGAAAAAAAGTAGTTTGGCAATCTTATCTGGGGAAAATAGTACAGAATTGAAATAGACTTCACTCTAGAACAGACGCTTAGTAAAAACACAGGTTTTTTAAAAATTACTGTTGTTAGTATTATACCTCTGAGACAGTGTTTCTTTCTTACTATCAGTGTTCTTTTTTATCTAGAGAATATTAAAATGCCAGTAATATCAACCTTGGTTAATACAAGCTGAAATTAAAGCAATAAGGAAAATATAGACAATAATATATTTCTTTGCTTGTCATTCAACTGTTTGCCAGCATCAGTACTCTGAAAAAATATGAAATTGCTTTACTCTTCCGAAGTGAGAGAAGAGTGTTATGCTTTTAGCGATTTCCTGAGGCCATCTGTCATTGAGTAAAAAATATTGTGTGTACAGTACATTATATCCTTAGGTTCCTTATAAACAAATTATTTCTTAGCATGTAGTTCTTTTAAGTAATAGTCTTAATTTGCAGACAATGGATGCTGAGGTATCTACATAGTTTCTACACCAACTTAAGAGTAGATTTCAGGTCTTGAAATTGTTGATCCGGAGAATTTACTCCATACACCTCTTACCAGTCACAGAAATCATGCAAAATAAGGAAGAAAAAAAAAGAAAAAAAAAATTCTCTATTTGCTTTTTATATGATCCTGGAAAGTAAAGGCTTCTTCAAGATCAAAGCTCAGGAGGTCAGTGATGATAGTCTGCCTAGTACAGTCCTAGTAGAAATGCTTGGACAGTTTTATGAAAAGGAAGCTTGAGGGGTCAAACCCCAGTTTGTGTTATTCATGTACAAGAACCTGCATAGTAAAAAGATTGCTATTTACAATGTGACTGTGTAGTAACTGGTTTCTAGATACGTAGCATGCTGCTTTCTGCCAGTATTGAGACTCTAGATTTATGTGCAGTGGTGCATGTCCACCAAAAGAAAAAGATTGTTTTACGCTGAAAATACTACTGAACCACAAGTAGATATGAGCATCCAACAGGGATGATTTAGGTGACTATCTCACTGTCTGAAGCCAGAATTTAGGGGGTATGTTTTTATCTTTTTGTATTATGTAATAGCATTTAATTTCTGTTCTTTTCTTCCCCCAAGAGAAATATTTCCTAAACCAGGAAAAAAGGCAATCTCTTGATGTTTCTGCATTGTTTCCAGGCAGTAGCTCAGTATGAGTGGAGAGCAGATATATTTTGGAAGTGAAAAGACGTTTGTGAGAAGACAAGGATGTGAGGTGTAAAGTAGAAGTGTATGGGAAAGGACTGGCATTTAAAGATACTATGATTAGGACAAGGTAAGGTTGTAGTTAAACTAAGCTAAAATACATTAACCCATATCTGATCCAAAGGAAAAAAAAGTCAGAATTAAATTGAGGTTAACAAACGCTGACCTGACCTTGGCTCTTTCTTCATAATCTATACAATATTTCCCTCCTACATGTTATGAATTATTCTGTAGTGTTATTTTGCCTTTTTCTGATGGAGGTGTGTCTGATAATTACTAGAAGTTCATCAAGCAGTGCAAGCTAGTGAGAGCTTAAATTTTGTATTACGTAAGCAGAAAACAGTGAGAGGTTTTTCAGATGGATCCTTTTCTCTTTAAGTACCTGTAGTGAAGTATCTCCAAGGAAAATATCCTCACAGTGAACTTCCTAGAAGGTAGCAGTAGTACAGAGCCTGCCAGGATAGAGCTGTAGAGTTAATTTATAATTACAGTAGCCATCTCATCCTACCTCTGGCTCAATGCAGGGCTAATCTCAAAACAAGCAGCAAAATGGAAAAAGTAAATGAGTTCTTCAGTGTCTTTCACCAGTGCAAAACTATTTTTGTGTTAAAATTGCCTAGAATTATAACTGCAAAATCCACAGAACAGGAAAACGCTAAGAGACTGCATTGGCAGTGTAATCAATATTAATGGAATTTGACAAGTGTATTTGGAAACTGGATTCAGTACTGCCATAGGTTTTACAATGTAAGTTCATTGGGTTCTGAAAATAAATTTAAAAAATAAATGAAAGAAAGATAATATGATTTTAAATAATAGATATTCCTACTTATACTGTTATTTCTTCTACTGAGGCTTTAGCGAGTTATATGCTCGGACAGGGCATACCTTTGGTATGGTAGCTGGTGTCACTGGTCAGAGTGCCAGTGTATAACGCAGCAAAGGCAGGTACTGCTGGACCAACATTTAGGTAGTGAACAACAAAAATTTATCAGTTGAGTGTTTGGCTGGAATGTACGTGCAGACAAAGCTGCTCCTACGTAGCTTTTCCACAAAGCTTTCTTGCTGAATCCAGTACAAAACTAAACCTTACTACTCTGGGATGAGGGCTTGGAAACAAAACTCCTGAGTAACAGCTCTACCTTCAGTATAGTAATGAACATGCCTGAGAGGACTAGAAACTGGAGCCATACCTTCCAGCACTCCTATCCTGGCTGCCAAATTAATGGTCACCTAAGCAAACACACTTCTGTGCACCTGCGGACTCATAACCATGTATCACTGTGGGCACTGGGCAAGTACACATGTGAATCAAGAGCGTAATTTTCTAATGCTTTGTAATAATAACCTATTGCTGCTATGCAAAATGCCGACGTATAAAAACCCAGTGGAAAGTAAGACACATTTTTGTCTGTATAATTAACTGTAACACGTTTAGGACTTTACATAACTATCACATTATTTTGCTAGAGGGTATTTTTAATACTTTATAGCTTAGAAATTTGTATAACTATTTCTTAAAAGTTAGCCAGCCATAAAATGCAGATGACAGTGGCATATCCTGATTGTTGACATTGTCAGGCAGAGAATTATTTTTCCTAAAACTGTAAAAATGTTGGAAAATATGTTTTTAAGTTTGTATAAAGATGCCATTAAACTATTGAAAAGGGCAAAAACCCCTTTCTTTTTCAGTGAGGTTTTTTTGGTTTACAATGGGAGGTCTGGCTGGATCTTTCCATCTGCTATGCTGGCTGTTACTGCAGATGGTCATAATCTGTACATATGGTATGTGCATATATAAACTGAAATCAGTGTTGTCTTGGGGTAAAAGCAGGCACACAACAGGAGCTCAAATGCCTAACACGAGAACATTGGTGAAGGGGATAATTTAGAGTATTTTATTTTTCTATGGGAAATTTACATAGAATTTGGGAAAGAAGCATTTACTGTCTGCTGGAAAAGAAAAACAAAAAAGTCCCTCAGCTCTTAGAAGGTAAATTCTGGATCTGCAATTTTTTTGCAATCACATGTTGGCTTCAGATCAGCCCTGAATCTGTGCCAGGTTTTGGTTTTAATCAAGACAACACCAAACTCTTGCAAACTTCTAAAGAGAGATGTGCAGCACTCCCAAGTAGGACAGTCAGTCTAGCTTTGGAGTCCCTGCTTCTAACTTGGAAATAAAGCTGGAGGAGGAATTTTCCTATTTCCAAAAATTAGAAAACGGCCTTCCAGTCATGTAAAAAATTAAAAGTATTCAGAAATGAAATGGTCTTTAGATCTGAAGTTTCTGTTTAAGTCCATCTCACAACCATTAAATGGTTGCTAAACTCATAATGATCAAAGAAGAGGCAAAAGACTTTGTTGTTTATAGTAGTACTTTCCAGTGAATCATGTGTAAACTTAGTAGGTAGTAAGCTGTTCTGCCACCTGTTGTAGTGCCCAGTGAGCACTGCTGAGAATTTCTGCTTGCATATCGGCTCATGAACCAAACTTAAAAGTATTTCCACAAAGTCTTTAACTTCTACTTAGGAAGTTTAGAAAGTTAAGAAAAAATTCTACAATACTTATGTGGTGTGGAGAACTCTAAAAGCAACTCACAGTTTGTACATATATCTATACTTCTACTTAAGAAACATTTAGCAACAAGTGTCTGAAAGGAAGAAATCATTGGAAAAGCAAGACATGAAGAGTTTCTCTGAAATACAATCAAATGCATTTTTAACATTTCCTCTCTCTTTTCTAATATCCTCTGTATTACAGCTTATTGGCAACATTTGTCCATTCATCAGAAAAGGTCATTGTCAGAGCAGATAAAGTCATGACTTATATTTGTTCCTTTTTTCTCCTTTCTTAATATCTACTCTGCTATTCCCTTTGCTAACCTTTCAACCTCTCTTGTACTAGGAAATGGCTTCACATATTCAGCTACAAGGCTAAAAAAGGAAGATATATTGACTTTAAAAGAGTTGCTGCCTTTCTAATATCACTTTATAAGCAACTGTTTCTTTTTCTGTCTTATTACAGGTTTGTTTTGTGAATTTAGATGCGAACAGAGATGATTGCAGCGATGAGCAAGTGAAACAGGTAACAGCTGAGGTCTTAATAACACGTACAGTGGGTCTGGTCAGGTACACTGTGACTCTCCAATACAAACTCAGATCAAAATTCTGTGGAAAAATCAAAGCCAACCCTAGATTTTTAACCCTTACAGAGAGAAATGCATCAGGAATCTGAAATTATCTCAACACCAGGCCATATTTTATAGCTTTTCTTACTTCCATCCCAGAAATATCTAATGGATTGTTGCAGCCTGTGAATTCACAGCAGTTATGGGAGTGAACTTGCTCAGCTTTGGTTTTATCAGAGAAGTGAATATGGATATGTCATACATAAAAATAACTTCTGATGTCTCTCCTACTGCCAAAAAGCCTTCGAGAATCTTCTACTCATTTAGATCTTGTTCAGTTGAACAGCCTTACTCAGTCAAACTCCGGATAGTTTGATTATATGGTGTTGAGGAGGCATCTAGACAAAATAGAACTAAAAGTAAAAAAAAAAAAAAAAAAAAGAAAAGAGCTTGGTCATTTTACAGACACTAAGAGAAACTACATCATGGTATGCTATTTAAAATAGATACCATTCCAAAAAACCCTTGAATTTGAGGAAGTCACATTTTAAAGATACAGCCTGGTGTCAGTTTTAAGTTTACATCTTCCTTTATCAGTTCATTTTCATCGTCCTGCTGTGGTGTCTATGATTGATGCAGCAATACGACAGCAATATGCAGTAAGTGAACAAAGGTAGGATCTCCTGGCGATGTCCAGAGAGTTCATCAGTAAAGCATTACAGTTAGTTTGCTGAAACCACTTTTAGCTCACGGAAGGACAACCAATGCCAAGGCCTTGCTGCCTTCTGCAAGTCAATTAGCAGGAACTGGTTTTCTATGCTGTTTTCTGCAGCCTGTATCTGTGAAAATTCAAATGTCAAAAATAAATACAGCTTCTTGCAGCAAGCAAGATTTTTCTGCTGAATCAGCAGGTTAACTGTGCAGAACAGCTCAAGATGTTTAACTTTACTGAATCCAAGGAAGCACTGGTTGTTTTCTAATAAGCAATGGGTTTGTTGTTGTTTACAGTGTCTATTAAGGAATAAAACCTATAGCAAGTCGTAAGGAAATACCAAAAGTTTCTCCCTCAATCTTAGAGCTAGATATCTGTAAAAGCCAACTTAAACTAGCTTTATGCAGCTACCCTTTACGATGCCTGGAGATTAGACTACTCCCTTAAAAGCACGAATCACCTTTGGAAGCAGCTGCATGATTTTTACCCACCAGCCCTACAGCAGTGGTGCATTCGCCACTCTGTGCACGTCGCATAGCCCTCAACTCTTCCTTCACAGCAGAGCCCGGTCGCTCCCCAAAGTGCTGCAAACATGCCACAGCTGGCACTCCCCACCTGATGAGTGGGGGACTGCTAACAGAGAAACTGCAGTGTTTGGCTGTATTTGAGAAAGGTGGTTTCTGCTGCAAAGTCAACACGTTTAATAGCCATGGTTGGGAGACACCTTTAGTTTTTAGTGTAGGTAATAAAAATTCTCTGCTAGCACAGGTACTGTGTATTCTTCTCTAAGAGAAAACTCACTCATCACATTTTGTGTGTATAATATGCAGTTTGTGTAAATTAGCTTTGAGTGGAGTGGATTTTTATACAACACACAGATGTGGTGAAAGCATTTCATAGAAGAATTTTAAACATGTTAGCATAGCTGTTGTTCATATGAAATATGTAACTATTTACTAATAGGTACTGTTAGGATTTTGCATTACCCTTTGAACCTTGGAATGGGTTAAATTGGGTTTTTTTTGGTGTAAAATAATCATCTTTCCAGATTTTCCTTTTTATTCTGAACAAAAGGTAAGGAACTGAAGTAAAAGATACACAAAATGCCATGATTTCCTACCGAGAAAATCTGATAAAATGCATCAATTTAGACAGTAGAAAAAGAGATACACAGAGAAATATGTGTGATAACAGAAAGGTTATAATTTGAAAAAAGAAAAGGAAGAGAACTTTTTTGTACTATATTGAAATGTCAAACAGCATTGAAGCACTGAATTTAGTTATGTCAAATATAAATACTTAGCCTCATCTGAAGATCAGTCTACTGAAAAGTGAATTGTTCCCCAAAACTGAATTAGATTTGCTAAGCCAGAAAGTTTTATTACATCTAATTCACTCTGAGGAAAAATAACAGTACTGCAGGCTTATTATTTTGAAGATGAAAAGGAAAAAGTGAAGTATCATTGAATTGCACAGCAACTAAGGCATACAGCTGGGTGCCCGAGATCTGCATTCTCTTGATGGCTTTGCCATTTGACGGGCTGTGTTAGTGCATAAAATGGAGGTGGTATTTACTCTCTCTGTAAGGGGTCATCCTTGATTCCCTGTTCATAAAGCAAGCACACTGAGATCCTTGACAGAAAAGAATTGCAAGCACTCTTAGAGTAGGTACTGTCCTTTTGGTCTGGCCTTTGTACACAAGTGAGCACAGATGTCTCCTGCACATCCCTCGGGACTCGCAGCAGTATTGCAGTACAAATCTCCTATGTTGTATAGCATCACTGGTGTTGGGACTGTTACCACTTTTGGCTCTAGGAAATACACAACAGGTAGAAAATGACTGTATCATTACAAATGAAAGGTCATGAAGGTGTCCAGTGGAACAGCAAAGAAATACATATTTCATTTGTGTGTTAAATATTTCCATTATTCCAGGTTTACTATTGCATTGACTTGATCAGCAATTTCCAGCTAACTTTCCCTTTGGTTTCTTGCTTGTCATACGCCTGGAGGAAAACTGGAAGATTTTCCCTCATTACCATACTTACTGCATCTTCTCCCTTTTAGACAATAACAGTGTTCTCAGTCTCTTAGGAACTCACCCGTAATAGGAAGGGCAAGTATTTAGATGCACAAATGCAATCAAGCTGTTTAGCACATGACAATGTAAGGGATGACAGACTGTCCTGCTGGACAGTTGTGCAGAAGTTACACTGTCACCATTGTTTTTGCCTGGTGGTTCAAAGGAAAGCATGTGCATTTTAATGCTGCCAGTTCTATTTTTCATTGACTAAAAGTAGTAAATTCAAGTAATCTTCCTAAAGGGATGACTGTAAGTGGTATTTCATTTTGATATTTATGCATATAACTGTGTGACTCAGACTTCATTACCTGAGAGCAAAATCTATCTTTCATACTACAGAGGTTGATCAGCGTCTCTCCAAACCTCCCCAAACTCATCAGTTCAATGAACGTACAGCCACCAAAGGAAAATGAAATAGTCCTGCTGAGTGGATTAGCATCAGGAAAACTTCAGGCTGATTATGAAGTTCCCCAGGTAGGAATCATACTCATCTTTAAGATCACATCACACCTGTGAAGGATGGAATTTGGAAAATAGAAAAAAGGAAGCTGAAAGCAAAGGCCTTGCACCAGTTTAAGAGATAGGTAGGAATTTGCAAACATAAAAAATAAATCTGTCTCACAAAAGTCTTTTAAGTGCGTGTGGCAGGTGGATGGGGTGTCATAAAAATAGGGGAGAGATCCTGCTATTCCTTCTAGATCCTGTGGATGTCTGGGTTGCAGCTGATAATGCTTTAAGCCATATTAGCGGTTGATCCTTCAGGGAAGGCAGGCATTGGTGGCAGAGATGATTCATAAGCCCAGACTTCAAGAGTAGCAGGAGCCAACAGGGCAGCACAGAGGGGAGAAAGGAAAGATGTAACACTTCTGTGCACGTAGCTAGATCGAGGCACAGCTCCTACAGACTTCCTTTCAAGTCAAGTCTTGCTACTTCCCACTTTTGTTCCCAATCCATCTTCTCCCACATGTGCACCTCAGAAAAGAGCTGACGATAGGACTTGAAGATCCTAGAGGCTACTGTAAGCCTGAATGTGACAGTGGAAAATACCAAGCTACATTAACGATATCAGAGCTGATACCTCATTTAGCTTCTGTCAACTTAAAAAGTAATTAATGCATTAATTAAAACTTAACATTTAAAGGAGCTAAAGGCAAAGTTCTCATGCTAACTCCTTCACTCCCGTTATTGCCAATGAAATGTTCCCTATCTGTGATTTAGAGGCCAAGAATTCCTCTTATTGGCACCACACGGAGAAAGGATGCAAACAATAACATTTGGTTAAAGCCATTTTAATACACAAGTTCCAGAAGCTTAACTCCTTATTGTAATAAAAAGCTTTTTCTTCCTTTCAATTTTTATCATCCTTTATGCCTGTTCATGTATGTGTAAAGAAAGAGAATGAAAAATACTTGAGTATTTTTCGACCTGATTATGATCTCATTTGGCCAAGCAAGAATTGGAAATAATTTCATTAAAACTGCAGAGTTATCATGGAGTACAAAACTGTCTCAGAAAACTTAAAAAATGAAGTTTTGTCTACTGCATAAAAAATTAGCAGAAAACTATTTTTCACTGAAATTAACCTGTGTACAAAAGACTTCCTGAAGCAGCCCCTGGAAGAGCTGTATTGCAAAGATCATTGAGTTTTATGTTATACCAAAAAGCTGATCCTTAAAGAGAGAAATTCCATTTATTGAGCTTTCTTGCCCCTTGTGACTAATAGCTGAATTTAGAAAGATTTAAAAAAAGTAAGAGCACAAGCCTGTGGTAGGAGCAGTGGAGCTCCAAACCCAGCTTCCCTGGGGGAAAGTCGCTGCAATACACACGGTGTTTCAAGGCCCGAACAAGATGACTCAAGTACCCAAGTCACCCCATCTCTGAAAGACAAGGGCCATCGAGACTGGCAGCCCTTTCAGAGTGCAGGCAAGAGACAAATGAGAACTAACCTAAATTTATATCTTGTAAGAGAGTAAGGCTTTGCATTGAGACTGGGTGATATTTACTAGCTAGATGAGGACATGCTGTGTTTGTCCTTACATTTGTTTGGCTTTCCAGAGAATTTAATTTGTAAGGAGACTCACATAGGTTTCCTACAAGGATTTTTATTCTGCTCCCTCTCAAACCTTTTCACAAGTACAACCCTGCAAACTGTGGACTGGAGAAACAGCAGGGGAGTGTTTGATCTAAGGCTGCATCTGGTTTTAATAACATTTTTCACAGTACGGTGTATGCTCAAGTCTGATTCAGCAACAAATTCTTAGCAACTAGTTTAAAAAAAATCTCTTTTCTGTTTTACTTTTAACACACTAATTTATCTGGCTTTCTGTTCAGACACATTTTTTAGGTGAAAACAAAGAGCAGACTACTAAAACATACTGTTCCAACATAATACATATCCCACTCCCTTTATTACTTGGTATTTGCTTTGCATTCACAAAGACAAAAGATCGAGGATGGCATTACATTATGCTAGATATTGTGCAAATGCTCAGTGTGTCCAGGGTATTTTTGCATAGCTTAAAATCAACTGCCTTGATCCAGAGCTGGTTCCACTCAAGCTGGCTCCTTCCTGGGGGCCTGGAGCTAAAGCACAAGATCACAAGCTGCAAAAGCTTGGCTTTGCTTCAGGGTACATCCATACCACATAATCCCATGCAGAGATACCAACTTAGCTCTGTGGCTGTATAAATATCCAACAGTTTTAATATCAATAAAATGAGGATAACAAGAGTTCCTCTCAGTTTCTGTCCAACTTTCAACTTAATTGCACAGCTTCTCCGGGTAAGACAGTTTTATAAAGGCTCAGAGTGTGCAGTGGAGCCTCATTTCCAGTACAAGGTTATACTGGTCTGAAATAATGGGGCTTTGGGCAAATAAGGAATGAGAGGAAGAAGTGCAAAGAAAAATAAAACAGTATGTTAAAACAGTCTATAGGAACATCTAGAGGTGACCTGATCTTAACATTCTCACCAGCCAGTATTTACAGGGCTGCCTTCAAACAAGTGTTGCAATAGAAATTATCCTGAAAAGGAATTCATGCCCACAAACAGTTCCCTCAAGAGACAGGTAATACCGGGTGGTGTGAGGCCATTAATAACAGTATGTCAGACAGCTAACTGACATGGCTAAAAGAAAATAAGTCTCTGTCATTAAAACAAGAAGTTGACTGAAAACAAACAACTTGGTAATTTCAACAAAATAAAGATGCCCCTGTGATACAGCTGGATTCTCTATCAAAACGCTTGTAAAACAAAAGCTGTCAGTCCAAGCAGTCTTATTTTGGCATATATGTAACTGCACACTGTGTTACAAACATCTAAATGACAAATTGTAGTGCATCTTTGAAACAGAACATTCCTGAGATATTTATAGAGAGGGAAGCTTAAAATAAATTTGATTTTTAATTAAATAACTATTTAAGATTTTTTCCCCTCTAGTGTCCTTGGCTGGCAGATGTCTGCTTGGTTCAGTGTGCGAGGGGGGACAGGAAAAACAGCGCAAGCTGCATCATTTTTGAAATAAACAAGTTTCTGATTGGACTTGAGCTCGTTCAGGAGAGACAGCTGCAGATAGACGCTCATGTCTTAAAGCCTGAGGATGACACAAACTGCTCAGTGTCCTCAATAGAAGAAGATTTCCTCACAGCATCTGAGCACCTCGAGGATGACAACGAGGCTGATGAATATAAAACTGGTAAAGGCAATGGGACTGAGCATAATTCTGCTATTGTTCGTACTGCAAAACAGCCAATGGCATGGCAATGCTCACAGAAATTGCACTTGGTGTTAATTCATGCATATATTTATCTGTAATATAGAAAATGGACAGCCGTTCATATTTTTAAATTGTTGTTCAAAGACAAGGATATGTGGTTGTGCAGTAGTTTTACAGAGCAGTAATGTGTTACACAGTTGTGCAGCCGTTTTCTTTTTAAAGTTACGGGTACTCTGCAAAAACTAATTTTTTTTTTTTTTTTCTTTTAATAGGTCATGATAAGTTAAGTGTTTCAGAAGCATCTTCAGATCTCAAAAAAAATAAAGGAAAGGCATTTGAAAGTTTTCACTACAGAAAAGCCAGGTTGCCATTCATTCTCGAAGGGAATTGCATTAATAAAGATAATGCAGCTACTAGAGTCTCTGAAGCTGTGAATGTTGTGGCTGAAGATGGCGTCTCACAACCTGAAGATAAGTCAGACCAGGAAATACTGTGGCAGAAGAAATTAGCTGGAAGAGGTACTTCATCCTTTAGTACTACTGATTTGGCTAGCGAGGCTGAAAATTCCTGCTCAGCACACAAGTTAGAAGATGTATCTTTAACCAAAATGGCTAAAGAGGAGCTGGGGCCTCTGTATGACCCAACAGCGAAGCACAACACTAAGACAGATGGAGAGGACTGTGCAGGTATCAGGAAAACTGATCCTCCCTCTCAAAATGAACAGGCAACTACAGGTCAGTATGCCACAAATTTAGCAGAATCTGTTCTGCAAGATGCATTCATTAGACTGTCACAGTCTCAACCCACTTTTAGTGAAGACGCTGCAGTCAGCATCTCCGTAGAAGGCTCCTGTAAGTCAGAAGATGTATCTGCTTCCCGATCGTGGAATGAACTTCCAAAGATTGTCATAGTGCAAAGTCCAGACAGTTCCGAGAATGTATCTGACTGGCCAGGGTCCACCTTCCCCAACCTGTGCCACTGGACTGAATCAGAAAGTTCTGCTGAAGTCTCGGATTACTGTGAAGAAGAACATGGCCAGAGCGCACTGGAAGTGGCTCTAGCTTGTGCAGCCACTCTTATTGGAACTATTTCCAGTCCCCAGGCTGCAGAAAAATTCAGACTGGATCAAGAAGCCACAGACTCTAAAAGTGGGGCAGTTGATAATGAAGAGCTACATACAGCATCTTCACAGGTACTTGATGACTGCACTGGCACAGAATATTCCTTTCCGTCTGCGCTGTGTGGCATGACTCAAGTAGCAAGTGCTGTAGCTGTCTGTGGTCTGGGGGAAATGAAGGAAGAGAAGTACCCTGCAACTGCAAGTGGACTTCTGTCTGCTGCTCAGACTTCTGCAGCCGTTACTCTTCATTGTAGCATAGCTATAGGAAGCAGCATGGAGAAGCTAAATAATAGCATTGCAGAGGCACTTCTCAAAGAGGCATCAATAATTTTGACAAAACCTGACACATACAAAAATGTAGGGCATTTTATGGAATCCATAAATGGAAAAATTATTGAAACAGCAGCAAGGCCACGGATTCCACACACTGATGAAGTAATCAGGGATGAACTTGCACAAAACTTATCCAATATCATTCTACGACACTCTATTGAAGAAGTTAGGAAAAAGAGACAGCTACATCCCCATTCAGAAAATGGCTCAAGTACACAAGATATTTTCACAGAGACTGCAAATGAGTTGCTTTTTAACATAATATATTTCACTTGCAAGAAGATGAATGACATCAGACAAGTTGAAGAGTGTTCTCCTCTCTTTTCCAAGGGCACAAAAGCAGAGAAAGTAACAAAAGCAGGACAGTCAGCACAGGCAACAGCACATGAAACTTCACACAGCCCCCTTGATCACTCTGCTGTTAAGCCATTTGGTACATCCTACAGCACTAGTGCTAGCAAAGATCTTGTAAATGTCACAAACACTAGGAAAAGTGATGAGAAAGATGTAAATGGCAAGGAAAGTGCCACACTGAATTCAGAACCAACAAGCAGAGCTACAGGGCATAATGCACTTATTGCAAAAGCATCTCCCAAGAAAAGATACCTGAAAAGAACTGCACGAGACTGTTACAAATCCCCAAATCAGAGTAACAATCATCAGAAGAAGAAAGACTACAGATCATTTTCAGACAGAGAAAATACCTTTGCAAACAATGAATGCAGGCATGGTGTTCAGGAACAGCTGTCCTCCAGTGCCACCATGAATGGAGAAAACCAGGCCAAGCACAAGTGTGATACTGTGGTAAACAATGATGTTCAGGTTAGCTTGTCTTTATTAGGTAGTCATGTCTTGCTTCCTTCTCAGCCTGTGCTACAGGTGAAACATTCAAGGGACAAATACTGTATAACAGATTTTGCAGAAGAATTGGCAGAAACAGTTGTCTCTATGGCAACAGAAATAGCTGCCATTTGTCTTGAAAATTCAAATGGAAAGCAACCCTGGTTCTGTGCGTGGAAGAGAGGCAATGAGTATCTGGTGACGCAGAGTTTGTCTTGCAGAACCATGAAAAGAAAGAAGGAAACCCATGCTAATGGTTCAGTTGTTCGGAAGCACAGGGCACCTAGACTTAGCGAGATCAAAAGAAAAACAGATGAGCATCCTGAGCTAAAGGAAAGACTGATGAATAGGGTAGTAGATGAATCTATAAACCTTGAGGACACACCAGATTCAGTCAATATCTTTGCAAATGAAGTGGCTGCCAAGATCATGAACCTCACCGAACTCTCCATGGTTGATGGCATCTGGCAAGGTCCAAACCACCCCAGGAATAGGCTGCACTGTGAAAGGTGGAGCCGAGCCAAGGCCTCAAGCTGTGAGAGCATTCCAGAGGAGGACTCGGATTCCAAAGCTTCTTTCAATACCCTAGGCCTAATGAATGCCTTTGGTCAGCCTGTGAGCCAGACAAGTTCTGTCTCTAAGCAGTCTAGTTGTGAAAGCATTACAGATGAATTTTCAAGATTTATGGTGAACCAGATGGAAAATGAAGGAAGAGGTTTTGATTTACTGCTGGATTACTATGCAGGGAAAAATGCAAACATAATCCTAACTTCTGCTTTGCAACAGGTAGCCAAGAAAAATGGTCATCTTAATGTAAGACCAAGTTGCCCATCCAAACAGTCCAGCACAGAAAGCATAACAGAAGAATTTTACAGGTATATGCTAAGAGAAATAGAAAAGGAAAATAAAGATAATGTATCCTCCCCTCGGAATTCAAAGGACTGGTGTGGCAGTCTGCTACCACCCTCTCTACGATCACCTTTTTGCTTTAGGCAGTCATCAGTGCCTGACAGCAGATCATCAGGCTCTAGGCTAACAGTTAACATCCCAGTTAAGGCAAATTCATTAGATGGGTTTGCCCACCATCACCAAGATTCCTTAAGTGTACAGCCAGTCAGTACCGTGGCTTCTTCAGGTCTTTGCAAATCTGATTCATGCCTGTACCAAAGATGCAGGACAGACCAGGTAACAGATATGCTGATTCACGAGACATGGGCAAGTTCTATTGAATCTCTAATGCGCAAGAACAAAATCATAGCGGATGAGGCAGAGGCAGACCAATTTCACAGTGATTCCCCACCACATGTGGAACAATATGCAAACAGACTGGCTGCAAATATTGTTGAAAGTGGTAAAAATTTAATTGTTGTCCAGCAGGATTCCTTTGATTATACAAGCCAAGAACATGTGCTGGAAAGCAAACATCCCCAAAGCACAACTCTGATTCAGTCAAAACTCAAACAGGATGGAGTAAATTTGGATGAGAAAAAAGAGCACATGAAGAGCCCAGCATGCCTCCCTGCAGGTCAGCACAGGGAAGTGCCTTTAATTCAGATAGAAACTGATCAACGAGATGAGCCAGATAAAGACTCGGAGTCTTTAAATTCATGTGGCCCTTCTGGAAAGGAGCATCAAAGCAAAGAAAAGCCTCTAGAAGCTTTTGATGGGAAACACACAGTTTCCAGTTCCCTACTAAATAGGTAAGTGACAAAACAGTAAATCAGCACATTGCTTTGATGGTTTTTTTTCATTTCCTAGTAAAAATTAAAAATTGAAGTTCAGTTTTGTGTTTACAGTCTGGAGCTACGTGTAAAAAAAAAAAAAATCTTTAATGGAGGAAATAAAATAGTAAAGCACTCCTCACCTCTTTTGGTTCAAGATTTCTCTGGTAGAATTTAGATAGAGAAAATAAAATATTATTTTAATTTCATGTCATGGAGTTTATACCATCCCCTCCTTACAGCTGTACTCCTTCCCAAAATGCCAATTAACGCCCACAAAAAATCTCTCGTGTTTTGGACCAAGCATTTGGTGCTACCTGCCCTATATTAAAAATCTGAACATCACCACTACCCGGTGACCTGGCTGCTCAGTGACTACATGTTACTACAGATGATGAGTTTTGTACCCGAGGGGTCAGGGATGACAGGGGTAGTTATTTGACAGATGTTGACTGCCTGGCAGAGCAGGGGCCCTCAGGCAAACAAGTCCCTTTCTCCCTGCATAGGAGGCTGCCTCTCTCTCTCCAGCATACGGCGTTAATGCAGCAACTTCTCAGATGTCTGGAGAGTGAGAGCAGGGCAAAAGGAGATATCCACAATGATATTGTCTCAATATATTCTTAACAAGTTAATTACTTGGGATCAACAGAATTTTGGAGGTGATTTCTTGCTGTAACTGAAGACCTCAGTGCCTCAACCGTAACTACAGATAAAAGTCTGAAGGTGAGAACTTCTCTAGAGGGATCCTGCAGAGGGCTGCCAGTACACATTACATTGTTTTAATCACAAAGTTGCAAATGCAGACCATCCAGTAAATACAACAAAACTACGGTTTTGCTTTAATTGTTATTCTGGCGCTGCAGCAATATAATTAATTCTTTCTTATCATCCAAAAAGAGGGGGATTTTGATTATTATAAACTTTTCTGCCTGCAAAAGTCCCACAGTAAGTCTCCCAAAAGTCCAGTTCGTCTCTGAAAAGCTGCTGTAAAAATAGTTTTTATTTTTGTTTGTGTGTGAGTTTGTGGAAGTGTGTATGTGTACATATATATGTGTGTCATATAAATATGTGTGTGACATATGTCAAGTGTGCAGAATTAGAAAGAATTTTTCCCTTAACCCTGTATTTTCTAAACTCAGTCTGGACTCCGTATTTGGTCTGGTTTCTGACTACCTGCTGCACACCTACCTAGAAAAAGAATAGTTTATCCTTCCCCAGCCTAAGCAGCAAAGACCCTAAGAAACACAAAAATCTAGGAGTCATTAGTGATTTACAACCCACAATACTTTCCCACTTTTTCTTCTAGACCTTTTTGGGATCTACAGTGCTAATAAAGTAGAAAACCCTGGCCAGAAACGTATTCATCCATTAATACAACAGGGATTTAGTGCCAACACACATTTCCAAGTCGTTCTGCACTAACATATACCACATATTTCAACCACTGATTAACTGAAGTGCATTGAACAACAGGCCTATGCAGTGAGCAGTTCTTTTTGTACATACAAAATCCTTTTGTACAAGTTAAACCTTTTCTATGCATATTTCAGCATAAGGCTTACTTTGGTTTGTGTTTATAGCAGTCGTAAAAAGATCTTTTTTTTTAAGAGCATCTCAGCCCATATGTGCAATTGGACTTTGTGTATGAATTATAAGCTTGGAAAACCTCTTGCACCTGTGTAATTTTGCAGCTTGGTCGACTGTAATGAGCAGCACTGCCTGAAGATTGGTGGCACCAGTTTGTTTGCCTTTATTACCATATCACTGTGCCTTCCTTCTCACCCTAGCAGCAGCAGTCCTCAGAGCAGACCGGATGCTGAAATCATAGGAGAGACAAAAACAGCTGAAGAATTTCCAAACCATCTCAGCAGCAGTGAAGAAAGCACTGGCAGCTGGTCCCAGTTAGCTAATGATGAGGACAATCCTGACGACACAAGTAGCTACTTACAACTCAGCGAGCGATCCCTGAGGTACCCATATTGCCTTTTCTCAGTATACAATATGGTCTAATCAAGCAAGCCAATGATTTAACTAGCATGCATCAGGAATGAGGGTCAACAGCTCAAGATTTATACAGGGAAAAGGAAAAAAAATTAGCCACATTCTGGTTCTCAGCTAGGTCTTTTTATTATTGGTGAGCAGATAGATTCAGACAAAGAAAAAACTTCCTGGCAGCACTCAAGTGCCTCAGTCCTACAGTGAAAGGGCCATCGGACAAGCTAATTGCTACAGTCTTTCCTTTGATTTATTTGCTAGTATTTGCATCATGTTTATTTTGGCATCTCCTTAGCTGAGATTGATGAGACTGCTATTCCCACTGGGTACCTGTGCACTGAGAGCAGAGACAGAGCCCTGATCTGCTTAGACTGGCACAGGGGAGCAGATCAAGAGAGGATAAGTGAGTTCCCCCTGAGCAGGCATAAATTCCAGAGTTCCCATTGCAATGTGCTGCTTTTTGTTCCTATTCAAGTCAGGACATGTGTTTAAACATGTTATCTAGTCCTTAGAGTTTATATAAAGTGATGTTAGTTTGACTTCAACCCTTTCACAAATTCAAATGGAGCAAGTTTTTTTCTTCCATGCTCTTAGATTAGGTTTTAAAATATTGTCATGTAATTGCATCTTTCTCTTGGGTTTTAAAACAACATGCAGGGAAGACAGTATGGTAATGAAGCAGGGAAAAGAAAGAGGCTCTGTCAGAGAGCACTGCTGGCTAGCTGAAAAAACTCTGAACAAAACTGGCCTGTCAGTGTGGGTGGACATTCATCCCGTTATTATAGCATCAACCTTTAACAAAGTCCTTGGTCTGAGAGAGGTAATGTATTGTGCCTTTTGGCTCTGCATTGAAACAGAAATTGCTACAGCAAGTCTGAACACATGGTGTGCTGACACTGCCTCAGAGAAACCTGATGGGGAAAGGAACTGTCAAGTCAATCCTTCTAGCGTAAGGAAACATACTGTTAGTTGCTTTTCCAGTAGAAATTAAGTGGTTCAAGTTGTCTTGCCACACAGAACTTGTTTGTGCTACCTGACTTGCAGCCAGCAAATTCACCACCTGTTCACCAGACTATTACAATGTCTGCATAAATATTCACTGTCAAATTTATAATGATGTTATAAAGTGAACTGGTACTATTTTTCCAAATACCTCAGATGTAATACTTCATTCTTGTGAAGAAGCCAAAGAGGGGACCATATTACTGGTCCCAGTGAGCTTTAATTAAAATCTCAGTCTTTCAGAGTAGTCAGAAACATAAGGGGCTGTCACTGGACCTGTGAGTTCCATCAGATATCCCCAATAGTATTTGGGGTATGATGTAATACACTGGAACTGCTGCTGGTTATAGGCATGGAGCTGCCCAGAAGGTAAGTAATATGATGGGCCACCAAATGCTTTGCTATAGCTCACAACGTTCAGAGGTATCTGAATCTCTGCAGGTTTTTCTCAGGACATCTTTCCACCTGATAATCCATTTTTTCAAGGACTCATGCAGACTGTTTTTTTGTTTGAGGCCAATCATTCATTGCATAAGCCATTCACAAGAAGATAGTCTACTTTGGCTTTTTTTCTCTAGTTTACAGCATCACTTGATACACACTCCATCTAGAACTAATTTAAAGCCTCATTATTTTGAGCAGATTACTGTGCTTCATTCTGGGAACCACTTACTGAGCACAACTGATTTTGTGGAACTCTGCATAACAGGGGGCAGCCTCCTCGCTTTGCTTTGTACGTAAATAAATTTTAAAAAGATGTGTGGAGACATGTTCAGTGCAGCTTGGCACTAATATTTAAACTTTTGCTTTGTCAGCAATGGCAACAGCAGTACAACTAGCAGTCTTGGCATTATGGACCTGGAAATTTATCAGGAGAACATGCCATCTTCTCCTATGATTAAGTAAGTAGTCACTGAAGTGAGCCTTGATGTTTAGTCTAATTTTAGCTGCAAATCATTTACGCCATCTAAAAATGTGCCAAGCCCTGCTTTGCACCTGCTGCTGAGCCTGCCGTTAGTTTCAGAAAAAAACACAAGCAGGTGTCCATGCAGAGTGACAGCACTGGACAGTGAAAGATTACAGGAAAGCCTACCCAGGTGGAGCTCTCAAGAGAATATGGACCCACCAACTACCCTGTTTCCAATTGTGTGAACTTCTCTGAATAACTTCAAATATTATCAAAACTTCACTGTAATACCAAGTAACGTCAAACAAATAACAATCAATTAAAATCAAAGAAAAAACAAATACAACAGCATTCTTTCCGAGAATAATAATAATTTGGCCCAAAGTACACTTTACCTATTGTTTCCAGGCATGTTTCTACAGAACATGCAACTAAATTATCAAGAGATGTGCAAGTACCAGCCTAAAGATTCTGGTACCCTGAACCCTGGCATAACCTGCCAGCTGGTGAATGTCATGATGCAGCCTGAGCATGACCACTGCAGAAGCATATGGACTATACATCACGCATTGGACACGGGAACTTTGTGAAGTCAGGGACATCGGAAAATCTTCACAGCTTATTACCAGACTATATGACTTGAAACTTCTTTTTGTAAGAAATCTAGGTATTCATATTTCTGTAGAGTTATGCGCATTCTCTCT
This sequence comes from Podargus strigoides, assembly GCA_028020825.1. Classification (NCBI taxonomy): domain Eukaryota; kingdom Metazoa; phylum Chordata; class Aves; order Caprimulgiformes; family Podargidae; genus Podargus; species Podargus strigoides. Next base: position 16,825,068 of record CM051628.1, read on the forward strand.
CAGCTGCTGATTCAGAGACTGACCTTGTTAAAATATTTCCATCTTCACAGTAGGCAGTGATACCTCCTACACATATTCCTAAAGATGACCCCTCTTCCTTAAATTTCCAAGGACCAAATGGATACATTTCTGACTCCCCTTGTTAGCTTCCAGGGACTATTCTCAGGTGTCAGCCAATAGACATGAGAAGTTTGTACTTCCACAAGTCAAAGTCAAGGCACAGAATACATCTGCTGTTCAAAGAGAAAACTGGAAAAAAAAAATCTGGTGGGAAGGAAGTTATTAAGCACCTATGACTCTTAAGTCATCACAAACCGTACATTGCATGCAGCTATTTTATTATTTTCTCTCACATCTTGCAGTAACCACTACGCAATCTTGATTCTTTCAAGCCTTGGGGGAGATTCTGAAATCCTTTGAATGAGGGTGGTAAGAGCAGTATCCTCCCATGCTAGAAACTAAATCTTACCCTTGCAGCATTGCCCCTGACTGAGGGCAGAATGGGGCAGTCTGGAAATGTGTACTGTAAGTGCTGTCCCTCCAGCAGCAGTGAAACAAGTGCAATAGTTGCGACATCAATAGTGAATTTACAGTCTCCTGCCACAGTACATGAGCATGGATACGGTGTTCAGAAGGTGAAGCTGAAGCAGGGACCACATACCAAGAGTTTGTTTCCTGTAGTTTAACAGAGATGGTACATAAGAAATGTAGATCTTGGAAATTTTTGCAAGGTGTAAACAGAACTTGTTTATCGAAACAGCTAATATATTTAAAGCCAGCAGTAGCTGAAGTCATTGATAGTATTTAACTACGAAAGATAAAACTAGAAAGCGAGACTGGCAAAGTCTGATCCAGGGAGTATAGCACTGCAAAACACAGGCACAGGGAGTTCAGTATTTCCCCCCAGGTTACGAGACTTGCTGTGTCTTCCCATAATGTCATTTGCTTGTCATTGTGCAAAGATACACAGATCCTCATGAAATGTAACACACAGTGCAACCAGTACAAGTACTTCATCCTATTAAGGGAATAATGCTGCAATTCCCATAGCTTTTCCCAATTTATGGATTAAGTAAATGAAATATATTCCGCTTTTTGTTATTTCATCCTGTGCAACTTTTTTCTTGCAGTTTTTTAGGTCATACATTGAGGGAGAAGTTTATCCATCATGAAGCAATGTTGTAGACTGTTCCTAAATATCACTAATAAGCTTTGTTGTTGTTTGTTTCTAAGTGAATTAGTAGAAGAAAAGGTTTTCCTTAAAGAACAGACAGAAAATACAGAGGGTAAGTTGAACCATATCAATTCAAGCATACAATTTGAAGTTAACACAAGTAATTGCACAGTAACCGTTGGGATTATTTTTCCAGAAAGTACTTCTGGGCTTTCAGTGGGAACAGCCAATTGTCAAAAGGACCTACTGGTGATAAACTTTGATCTGGAACCAGAGTGCCCTGATGCAGAGCTGCGAGCCACCCTCCAGTGGATAGCTGCTTCTGAACTTGGAATTCCAACCATCTATTTTAAGAAATCTCAGGAAAACAGAATTGAAAAGGTAGTATTTACAGAACTGGGCATACTGTTCATTCATTTTAGTCCCAGTAGCAGTTTGGATTTATTGAAGTTAATGAGCTTAAAAGCAGATGCAAAAACATCTCCATTACCATAAGATGGCAATGCTACTGCGCACGTGGACATCTCACATACAAAGTTCTGCCACTTGGTGACAGTAAGAACTGGTTATGATGTAAGACATAATTTAGATTTAAGATTTCCAGCTTTGAAATTCCTTAGTCTTGATGCAGGTTCTGCCTTGCCTGCAACACCGATGAGGGCAGCCTCAGGCAGGCTTGAACTTGTCCCTGGCTGCTGGTAAATTGCTGCAGCTGGGGACACAGCAGGGTACCAGTGGGCCTGACAGTTCCTCCTGCATTTATGCAAGATCTGCGCTGGCTTTTTGCAGCTCACCAAAGAATGGGCCCACTGCTTAAATGTACAGAAGAGAGTAACTGCAAAATAAAGACAACCTGTATTAGGTTCAGTGTCTCACATCGCAGGACTACAAGACTTCTGCACCAGAGCTGATGGAAAGTTCAGAGGACAGGCAGGATAGACGTATCTCTGTAGGCATATCCTTATATTATTACTAACCTGAGTGACAGTTTTAGCCCAGGCAGTGACCAACAGTGTTTCCAGTGGAGCCACATTTGCAATCACACATCTGTTACTTGGAAAATTAGTCCAATTGAAGTATTTTGCACCATTGTATGGAAATCATGAAACACCTCCCCTGGCTTAGCAATAAAAATGTGCTATGTGTGCCAGGTGTAGCAAAACAGACACAGACTACCAGAACTGAGAAACCTTCCAAGGTATTAGTCCAAACCAGAGCACCAAGAGCAACACTGAAGTCCAAAATGGCCACAAGAAGCAGAGACTCTTTCTGTTCCTGAATGATTACTTAGTGCTCCCTTGCAGACACCATCAAATGCCACTTACAACATTTCAGGAATAACCAAAACAGCCCTTTTTCCGAGGTCAGCAAGAACATCTCAAACCTTACAGCTTACAAAAAGTGTCACAGTATTCAAATCAATTAATGAAAAAAGTGTTACAAATCAGTATTTTGGTCTTTTAAAATAATATCTATGGGAAGATAATTTTGAATAGCAGAGATATTGTTTGATTATCTTGAGTGCATGCATTTGGGAATCATAAACATAATTTAAAATGCATTCAGCAGCAACAGTCCAAATTGCATCTAATTAAAAAAAACAGCTGTCAGCTTTACCCATGTGCTTTGGCAAACAGTTAATTCAATTGCAAAAATACACTAGAGAATAATGAAGCACATCCTGCCTACAACTGTGCTCTTGGAAATCGCGTGCCTATTAAATATCATTAAAATACATATTAAAAGTTTAGGCTTCAGTATGTAAACAGCAAACAGCTACAATGACTAGACACACACAGTATTTTCTTGTGTGGTTTAAAACTGGAAACACAGAAGGAGCAAGTTAATTGGATATTGATTATGAAATTCAAAGAAATGAAAAGCTTTGATTTTCATTTATGTGCTTCCGAAAAAAATGGGACCAGATGTATGACACTGAAGTCCATCATTAAGTGCAAAGTGGACAAAATTCAGGGTTTTTTACAGCTGCTTAAGAACATATATTTAACCTCTGGTTTATCTGGAAGTTAAAAAAATATCAGATATAGATCTTTGTGATTCAACCACATTTGTGGCAAATGTCTTCATGTGACAGAGATTTACCCAGAATTCCCTCTCACCAGTACTATGTGACTATTTAAAATATTGTGGGATGTATATGTGGAAATACAGAAAATTACATATAAATTAAAATATAGCTCATGGTAATGAAGGGGGATTTTTTTTTTCTTTAAAATGGATAGTCACACTTTCATTATTTTGACAGCAAATTGTTAACACAGAAGGTTGTGATCCTTTATCAAGCTCAGATTGCAATAAATAAGAAATAATTGATGAGAACAGCTAATTTAGAAATGTTGCGAGAGCTGATCAGTCTTCAGGTCACTATGAAACTTCAGAAATGAAGTTTTATAGATAGAAAGAACCTTTATGTTGCTGCGTGGTGAATTGTGTCCACTCCCTCATGCAGGAGTGCAGTTACAAAGTATGGTCTTACAGAAGTTTGTGTGTATTCATTTAACAAAACCTTAGCAAAATGTTAACCAAATCCTAAGCGTGTTTTGGTTTGTTTTTATTTAGTTTTTAGATGTTGTGCAATTAGTTCAACGGAAGTCCTGGAAGGTGGGGGATATCTTCCACGCGGTGGTGCAGTACTGCAAGCTGAGTGAGGAAGGCAGAGAGATGACACCAAGCCTGTTTGATTGGCTGCTCGAATTGGGTTAAGAAAGTTCACCTGTTCAGCATTTTTGTTTTATTCCAGTTTCAATAAGCAGTGGTTTGTGTAACACTCTGATTTCTGATCATCACTGAATAAAATGAGCAAAGCTATACAAACTCTACAGAAAGAGCACGTCTGTTCCACAACTGATCAAGGAGCAAAAGTGAAACCAGGGTGTATTGTATCTTTCTGTATCATGGGGGACTCTTGCTGTGTTGTGCTATAGGATGTACTGTACTCGGAAGAGATGGATTTTTAGCCTTCTGAATTAATGGACTACACAGTAAAGGCTTAATTATCTCATATGCTCCATTTTCATCAATTTGATTAAATCAATCGGATAAAATGCAATAGTACACTAACATGCAGTTTGAAACCACCAATATTTATACAGTTTAACTAATTAGAACCAGAGTGTGTTCCAGAATGCCTAGAGACACCCATGTCCCTAGGTAAATACTTCTTTTTATATTTAAATCCCCATGGTCTGCTAAGGGGTAAAAAATTTTGAACACTTAACACCTTTGCAGTTAGACAACACAATAAAAAGCTGCTGAAAACACAGTTCAGTTTCTTTCCATGCAATTATTTCTCTTCCATAGCTGTTCCCCATTCCTGTCGTCTTTTCAAGGAAATAAAACCTAGACTCTCAGTTATTACCCTTAAAAATCTAATTCCTTTTCAGTGCAGTGCAGTTCAGTGTTGCTACACCTGGTACATCCCTGAACACAGCTCTGCCAGGCAGGGCAGGTTCCTAAGCCCTGTCCCACCACAGACCTGAGTGAGTCATTTCACCTCTGTGCCTCAGTGTCCCTACCTGGTAAGAGGGAGTAATGATAGTACATTTGCTACCTAAAGTGCTTCAGTTTAAAGCACTATGTAACACGCTACATATCAGTTAAAAGTAGTGAAAACAAAAACAAAAACCAAACTATTTTCATTTTAGCTTAATTAAATAAATTGTTAATAAGGTGAAGAAACGCATAGCTGAAAAAGGTACCATCTCATCATTAAAATCTTAATGCTAATTTTTGTAACTTACAAAATGATTGTTAACATTTCAGCAAACATACTTGTTCATTTTGGGTATAAGTGTTTGGACTATATGTGATAGTTCACATTACTGTAACATTTATATAACTGTTTGATAAGAAATACTATGGTATCGTCTTGTTGAGATGATCTGTTAGCATCATGCACTTAATGATACCTTCTCTTGACTCTGCCAAAGAGATTGGGTTTGAATTTAAAGGTAAATATAAGTTATCACATCACAGTTCTTCTGCAATTTGGTTCTTTGAAAATATTTATCTTTCATCTCTCCTTACCCAAATAGCATAATAGAAAACCTGCCTGCTTTTCCCAATAAAAAATTAAGAGAAGTTTTATTTTCCATATAATAGTATATGCTTCTGTAACATTTCTTGAAAGAAAAAGCTATCCTTTTGCACTAAGTATTTTTGAAAATTTTGAAGTAGTTTTAAATAATTTATGAAAAAGAGCCATATTCTCAATTTTATCTTTAAAACCATTTATAAACTTGCATGATTGCATCACTCATTTGTTACAAAATACAAGTTGTCACCAAATCAAAATCTAACATGGAACATTAAATAACATCAGTAATTCTACATCTACTCGGCAGCATACACAAAACAGTGAAGGTCACTTTACTGTCAAGATAAAGGTCAACATATTGCAAAGACTGAGCATAACTGTACAGTCACTGGGCCTGCTCCTGAGAATTGCTGAACATCCGTAACTCCAACACGAGTGCACAACTCTGCATGTTCAGCATTTCTGAGGCTGAAATTTAATAAAAAGCACCAAGTGTTAGAGACAAAGTGCTTTGTTTAAGTTAATAAATGGGAAAGTGTATTTCTTTTTAAACCAAATACAGTTAGTTGTCCGTACACAATTTTTTGCCGTGCTAGAATAAATGTTTACTTATCCTACAAAGCACAAGTATCATAACAGAGTTGTAACAGTGTGATGCAGTTTCTCTGTACAGTAGTTCTTAATGTTGCAATTTATTCAGAAATAAATTTATGTTATAATGTGTGTCCTCTTTGCCTTTTTTGACCTATTAAAGAATATTTGCGTGCCACCCCTGTAGCTTCTCAAAGTTCTGCTTCTGAATGACTAATCCGACCCGTGACCCTGACCAAAAGAAGTCAGAGCAAGCTCCAGGTCTCATCTCAGTACCAAAGCTATGGCTTTACTGAGGTTCCACAAGTCATTCACATGAGACAAGGCTAATCATGAGATTCTTTGTATCACAGTAAAATAAAGAGAAACAACATGTTCATTTCTGAGAACTAACCCCAGAATAATTCCCAACATACCAAATCTCTACTAGTGCTCACTCTAGCTGCTTTCAGTACCTGTAAAAGTGGGGAGAGAGTTCAGGATTTTCTTCTGCTTCTTTGAGTTTGCACAGATATTTACTGCCTTACTGCCTAGAAGTGAAGGTATTTCTACAGCTAAATAGAAAAGGAAACCAACACTTAGCTGAGTAAATCGGAATAGGACTTGTCCACCATTAATAAAGGCTGAAAAAAAATAAATTCAACTTTAAATACACACCAACCTCATACTAGGTACATTTTTAGGTAAAAATCTCAAATTATGTGCAGTTCAGCCTCTTTATATACCTCAATTTTGTTGTAACACTGAAGATTTTCATAGTGTTTTCAAGTAAATTAACCATTTTATTGTCGCCTGTGATAAAAATGGTCACCTGTTTACAGTTATCCTATGAAATTCAGCAGGTAACCTTTCTGGAGAGGCTAGTTTTACTGTTTCTCTTGTCCCATTTCATGCAGAGCTGCCTGACAGACAAGCATAGGAATGTCCATCATGAATCCTGTGCTCTGACTTTCTAAACGTCAGGGAAAAACACCCCACCACCCCACTGAAATAAAGAGCCCACATGAACTGCTTAATAAATAAACCAAATTCCAGCTGAGAAGGAAAGCACATCCATACTAGACAATTTAAGAACTTTAACTCAAGGCAGAGCCATTCTTAGCTAAGTATGACCAAACTCATAATACTACTACTTCGATTTTTTTAAACACACACTTAAGTCAGTCATCACAAGGAACAGGCCCTCAGAAAGCACTGTGCAGCTGTACTGCATTTATCAGGACAGACAGTTAAATTAGCCAGCTGGGCTAACTAATTAAAACAATTCGCAGTGAAGATAGGTCCAGCTGATGGATACTGTGCCCTCCTCACAGCTTCAGATGAAAATTATGCAATAAAGTGTGGCAAATGTAGCCAAACAGGATAGATTTTACATGCTTTCACTAACTGCCCAGGAAATGCAAATGATAGCACAGAAGGAGCCTATTCAGAAACTAATTTTAATTTCAAGAGATACAAAAAACATACGTCAAGAGTCCAACTACACATCATATTCTTACATGGAAATTCTCATCCTCATAAAATGTATGTTCTGTCCTGGTGAACTTACATGACACAAGCTAAGGGCTTCTTTCCCAGAAAAACAAACTTGTATGTTCACAAAGGTACATACAGGAAGGATTCAGAGGTCTAAAGGACAGAAACAACACAGCAACTATGTTTTCCACAGTGGCAGTCATTACTAAAGCATCCTTCAGGAGTCTCCCGAGGTAATCCTTTTCAATAAGGTCACAGCAAATCAAACGTGCCAGAATTTCAGGATAATGTTGAAAGCTACATCCCACTCCAACACCCCAGTGATTAAAGTGGCAGCTTGGAGAGTGTAAGGTATGTAGAAGACAAATGTTTTTGTAAGATTAAAAAGGCACCAGACAATAGAGTTAAAGCACACACATATGCTATTTTGGTTGCAGGGACTGAAGGGGAATTAGAGAAAGGAATCAAGCTGCTACCAGAGACACAGAATGGTTTCAAGATGATACATCTATACAATGCACTCCTAACATATATCTCTATAATTTATTAAATCTACATATGGGTAAACCAAGGCACAGAGTCTAACATCAAAGCATTTACAGGATGGTACCTAGAGCACTACTGAAGTTCTTACAAGGCACCAAGTCAGCACACTCTTCAGCAATGCTGTGAGTCACACCAGACGCGAAAATATTTCACATTTGAGCAGGAAATCTGGCTAGCTTCACCTGAAAAGCAGTTCTGCTCTCTTAGTGAATCAAGGGAGAGTCAGAAATAGAGCTCAGATGGCCTCCCAGTCCAACGCTTAGTCTACAAAACCTCAGCTCCCTCTCAATTCTGCATAAAAATAGGACAAGAGCTTGAAGCCAAAAGCCACTACAGATGTTTGATTCACTGAATCACTAGCATAAGAAAAAAATCATAAAGGAAAAGGCAACAGAAAATAACCCAACCTGAATGATTAAGCAAAAAAAAAAAAAAAAAAATCTACTTCCTAATCGCAGTCCAAAGAATGTTTTTACTTTGTGATGGTTTCACAACAAGTGAAGTTTCAGTTTTTAACTATGTAGCAGTATTTGTACACATTTAATTACACTAATTTTCCTCCATTTTTGTTAGGCAGAAACCCCCCGTGTAAGTACAGATGCAAACCGACTGAGGAACGTAGGACAATTCTGAAGTAACACAGACTGCATTGCCCTTGTTGCCTCTTTCAATTCTGGATTACAGAGACACTCTTGACATCATAAGTCTTTGCACAGAACAACAGGAAACACAACAAGCTTTACACCACATTAACATCAGCTACTTTGTTTAAAATTAAACCTTTACCAGTAGGCAATCTGCAGCACACTGCTCAGTTCTCCCACAACACGACACTACTTGAAACAACCAGGATGTTTGCCAAGTGGTGACAGGCACTTTTGTTTCTTCATTTACACACAAGGGCACTGGCAAGTACTCAGAGATAGTCAAAACACATCAGCATTAGTAACTTCCTATTAAACGTAACAACATTTAGAAGTCAAGTCCATAACCACCCAGAAATAAACAACATAAAACACCTTCAAATATGTTCTCTGCTGCACACTTCCTTTTTTTTTCTCTCAGTCAGCACACATACTTTGTTCAATCCTACCCTTTTTGCCTCTTCATCCTTCTTCCCATGCTGCTAGCAGAGACCAGTCATCTCTGCTCCTCTGCAAAGAGTAACTTCAGTTCCAGGCACTCTGCTAGGAAGTGGGGTGAGCTCTGCACAGGTGAAACTTGTTGGCAGTTGCTGGCCAGAGGTAAGCCTGTGCTCATTGTATGGTGGTAAATAATTTGCAGGAGTTCCTCATCCACTTCTCAGTTATGTCATGAACCTTGGCTCCAAATCTTTGGTGTGTAGATTCTCTTCATGCTAGCCATAATCTTTGGGCCACCCATATTACTTTTTTTTACCTCAGGTGAAAATGGGAGAATGAGGCCTGAGCAGAAAAGAATGGAATGAATGGAAAGATGTGGGCAAGTATGAAAGGGAAGTGAGTGGGAGTTTAACTACAGCATGCATGGAATAGTTAAGAGCAATGCAATTCACAAAGGGCTGCTGGTTTGCTCCAGAGACACCAAGTGGGCCATTGTATTACAAGTAGTGAAACCGGCATTTTAACTCAATACTTTATTACACAACATTAAAATTAATACAAAAGTACTCAGAGCAAGTGCATAACACCACCCCTTTCACACCTGAGAGTATTACAGTGCTGGGTTTTTTTTTTCTTAAAAGGGTTACAAGTTTAAAATGACACAAAAAGAAATGGGGCCATCCTACTGGATTCATTCACAGTAATCATGATTTCTCTCAGGTGGCTGAGATAACAGAGCCAGATCCTTAGTGGTACCCAATGAAGAGGTAACATAAACAAATTGAAATACAAGAAGACATTCCATTTAAGCATAAGGAGAAAACCAACCAAACACACACAAAAAACCTCCACCTTTGTTTACTGTGTGAATGATCAAACACTACGTAGATTGCCCAGAGAAACTGTGGAGTCTCCATCCTTGGAGATATTCAAAACTACATCAGTCCAGGGCAGCCTAATTTGTTGACAGTGCTTTGAGCAGGGGTGTTATATTACACAATCTCCAGGGGTCCCTTCCAACATCTACTATTCTGTGATTCCATATCTACTAGACATCAGCAAAGTCAAGACTATCAAAATCTAGGTAACTTTTCTACTTCAGCAAAGCTGAAGGCGAACAAAGAGGATAAAAGAAAATATATCTGAAAGACTGAGTTTATTGACTCTGGAACTCAAAGTAGGCACATACCAAACTGGATCTTTCCTTCTCTTCAGTCAGTGCCATATTCTACAGGTGTTATCCTTGCTCCCTAGTAATAAAAACACATTGTGAAGGAATCATTTAGCTGTATCACACAATCTATCCATTTTTGTTAACACCTACATCAACAATCTACCCAGAATACTGAGAAGCCATAGAAATATTTTTCTGTCCATGACTAGCAAGAGACAGCAGGACCTACAGCAATATTTTTAGCTGAGATCATCCTGCATCCCATGTTTTGGTAGTTCAGTCAAAAGATGAAAGCAATTGCAAATACTCTGTTCACATCTTTTCCCACCCCCACAACTTTTTGTCTGAAATGAAGGAAACCCAAACAGAGTCCAGTGCCAAGTACACAAAAGGCAAGCTCCCATTTAAAAAGCTTTGCCTTTTGCTCATTGAGACCTCCCTCACTGCAATGCACTGTAAGAAAATCAAAACTGGTCTGGTGCTATTATATGCCCACAGGAGAGATCAAAAGTGAGTTTCTAGTTTTTCTTGATTATATTTTATGTCACGGCTGGTACCTTTCAATTAAGTCAATGCTGGTACTGCACTGGGATATGGCCCCAGCAAACTTTTCAGACTTGTTTTTTTTCCAACAGGATCTCAAATGTATCTTAAACAAAGAATAGCCGGGGGGGTGGGGGTGGGGTGTGTGTGTGTGTAAAGGAATATATTAGTTACCTGTAATGATTATATCACCTTTGCAATTAAAAGCACAGGAGAATATCTCATCAGTATGACCCTCTAATATCTGCAGGCAGTGTCCTGTAGCAGCATCCCAGATTCGAGCTGTTTTATCAGAGCTGGCTGTTAGTATACGATTGCCTTTAGGGTTGAAACACACCTTTAAAAAAAAATATGGAAGTTACATTACTTAGCAAATCAATATGCCTAGGAAAGGAAGCTTATCTAGTGATTAAAAGATGAAAACATAAACCAGCAACTCTTGCATTCAGCTTTTCAGCTAAAATTAAGGATAGTATTCCACTAGAGTCACCCTGGCAAACTTCTGTGGCTGAAAACTTTATGCATGTACAAAGGTCTATGTACAATAACCTTACTATAGGATCAAGACTTCATAATATTGTTCCCCAAAATCGCAATTGCTCTACAATGGTAAGAAGTTTATTTTATTGTTATCATTATTCCAATGTAAAATTCGTACATATTTTATAGAGTTCTACATTAGAAAACATATGTATCTGTAATAACAAAGCTTCCACTGAAGGCAACTCATTTTCCAGTATGTCTTCATATTTGTTAAACGTTCATTTCCAAAACTGCATGCATTTCCAGATAATCAGCTATATTTTTATAGCACTAACTGGACAATACCAGGTTTATTATGCAATGCAAAATTGCTTAATTACTGAGAGCAAAATGCTGGTTCCCCAGAAATCTGATTTCCAAGTAATAACCTTCCCAAGTGATCGCAGCTACACAGAACGTCTGCAGAAATAGATTGACTTTTCAACATGCTCCCGTATGAGCACATTCTCACTTTCAGCACAGAAATCATGCCAATACTAAGGACCCTGATGGAAGCTGTCCCTAACCCACCCACATGTCAGCATGTATTCATACTGCATTCCTCAGTGCATCTACACTGGGTGTGAAATACTGCAATGAATGTATTAAATGGGGAAAGACTAGCCCTTCTGAACTTAATATTCTCTCAGCAAAGTGACTATAACGGCTAAATCAATGCAATGATTACACATGAGTTTTGTTCACTAAGAACCATCCCAGGCTAAAAATATTAATATTTCAATTACAAAATGCATCAACCAAAAGCAGCACAGACTTGGCATACTAACCTGGAAGATAGTGAAAAGTATCGATTTGAAAGAATAATGAAAAGTTGCAAACATTAAATAACAAAGTTTGGAAAATATGTACAATTTTGGAAGTAACTAAATGGATTTGAAACTGAACTTTGGCATTCAAAATTAAGCCAGACAACTTCCAGCAAAGTACATGAGCACACTCCTCATGACCAAATGATTTTTGAAACAGGCTTTATACTTCCAAGTCCCTTACGCACTTTTGAAAATAACACTCTCCATGTATTTTGCCACAGAAATATGTTTTTTTCTGTTCCATTCCATAAATCAGGTGTGCAGAGAAATGAAAGAGTTGAGAGGAGCAGATCTAGTAGGGGCAAGGAATAACGGTGATGGTAAAAGCCTGAGAGGCAATAGACTTAAGATGACATCAAGAGACTAAAAAAACTTATTGTTTATTCTGTCAGAGAATCTTGGTACTCCAAGGATGTAATAACATGAGTACAATTTAGGACAGGTCAGATAGAAGCTATGTTAACTATGATCATAGTGAGAGAACATTTGGACAGCATCTCCCTCTCTGCTCCCCTGTTCTTTGTCAAGCGACTGCAGAGACCCAGCCTACACACAGTTTCAGCAAAAGGAAAGAGGTAAGGAAACACAATCATTTCAATGTTAACAAAGCCAGGTATCCATCCCTGGGAGGGATGGACTTCTTAAGTAGCTTGCCAACTGCCACAGTTCTAAGGAATCAAATAGTAAATAATATGACAATATGGAGAGATGGCTCTTCATGGAGCCTGTAGGAGTAGCACACCCAGTATTATCTTAGACCGAAAGTGGGGAGCTGGAAACAATCATTGACCGATAGCTTTTAGTGAAAGGGATTTTATTTTAATAAAGATAACTTCTTAGCCAGACCTTTCAGCCTTAAGTATGAATGATTTTACCACCACATTCTTTAACAGTATTCCTTTGTCATGGAGTAACTGGTGGATTGGATGTCACACACGATCAAATAAGATGCAAAACACAAACAACTTACCTTTGAAATTTCACCTCCATGCCCTTTTAGCTCTGCAATGCACTTTTTTGTTTCAGCATTATAGACTCTTGCTGATCCTGTTGGAGAAGATTTGGAGCCATTTGTGATTGTTATGCTTAAGCATGCATTTCAATAAGAACATTTTAAGAAGACTGAAGGACTTCATCCTTAGGTTTGATTTCAAAAGAAATGGAAGACAATAGTAACACAGTTTCCCCCAAGGATAAAGTATGTCAAAAAAGATCTATAATCTAGTTGGAAAAGGTTGGCTTCTTAATGGTTTCTGATGGAAAATTTCTAAAATGTGAATATAAATGTCCACACAGAACACAGAACATAGAATCATAGAATTGCCTTAGTTGGAAAAGACCTCTAAGATCATCAAGTCATGGAACACTGAAGTCTGTAGTTTCAAACTGCATGTACAATATATTCAGAAAGCTTTCATTATATTTCAGATATTCATTCTATTTAATAAGCTATTAAGATACTGATTACATTTCAGGAAACTTTTTACATTGTCTTATGTTGTAACTTAGCAACTACAGCAAATCAGATCCAAAGAGTGCCCCCCATCCAGTCTTGTATCCTGTTTCTGAAAGTGCAAATCAAAACCCTGAAGTATGGTATTGTCATTATGTGCTCTAATATAACACTGTGCAGGTGAATACAAAAAACTATTGTGATTCCTTAAAAAAAAATAATAAGCATGCAAAACTGCTGCATGCCAATAACAAAACAAAATTGCTTCTTTTGCTACCTATTTATTGTGTATTCTCTTGCTGTGCATCAGGAAAGCCTAGCAGCAAATCCACCATTAAAATTCCAGCTACCTTTTTAATTTAAGCCTAAATTTGAGTCACCCAAATAAAAATTCACTCAAAAGCTACTTATGGAAACATTTAAAATGCATTTCCAGCCACAACTGAAATATTTCCCTGCAAGTCTGAAGTTAGAGGGGAAAGACACGTGTAGTTGATTAAAGTATGAAAAAGAACTGGGGAAAACTTCTTTTGCTAAACTTTCTATAAAGCAACAAACATTACTTGATCTATTGTTTTGAGCCATGATACTGCTCTTTCATCAAGCTACATTCAAAGAAAAACCAAAGGAAAAGAACAGAGGTGTTTTCTGCTACTATTTGCAATTCCTATAGCAGACCCAGTCACTTCACTTACCATCAGCAGAGGCAGTTGCAATACGCTGGCCAGCATAATCAAAGCAGACACCCAGTATTTCATCACTGTGACCAGTTCAAGTTGCTATGTGCATCCCAGTCATAGCATTCCATACCTGCATAGACAAATAAGGGTAATTTGTGCTTATTTTCACTAATTTACTAGATAGATATCTAGTTGATCCATAAAGAAACACATATAAGCCCTTTCTGATGTCTGACAATGTATTAACATGAAACCTGAACACAAACCAATAAAGAGTCATCATTTAGTCAGCTTAATGAAGTCCTATATATTTTTTTATTTCAGTGTGTTGATTAAACAAGCCTTAAAGTATATATTGTTATTTTGCTGGACTCCACTGAAACTAATAAGCTTATAGGTTTTGCATTTAGTTGTAAATTCTTTTATGAATTACACGTGCTAGTTTAAAATAATGCTCTTCCATTTACAAAAGATACATTTTAATATATAAAGTAGCTGTACATACTCAACTTTCTTACCATGCATGTTTTGTCCATTGATCCAGTAACAATAAGAGAACAGTCCCAGTTGAACTGTGCACTGCTAATCTCTCCTCTGTGACCTATTAAAGTATGTAACATGCTACAAAAAAGAGAATTTCCATTTTTAGCATGTATTTTGATATATGCATATAATTTATAAGTAAGTTTATAAAATGGTATAGTTAAGGTGTCAAGTCTTCACCATTTTATCCATTAAAGCAATTAAATGGAGTGGTACAGCTCATTTAGGATTCTAGGACTATATCAATTCCATTTTTTATCTTTGAGACAGAGATGAAATAAGGAATAAAATGTAAAAGTCTGCCCTTCACTTTCAAAAGCAAAAAGTGAATGTATTATCAGCACAATGTGATGCCTTTCCAGTGCCGGAGACAGATTTCTTGTATTCATCTACATACAAAACACACACAGCAAGTTTTTCCACATTAATCACCCATTATCCTACTTCAACAAATTGTAAACAGCACATCTGGAAAACTCCACATAATCTAAACCTTTTATAAAATCCACTGAAGATCAAATGGAATTTAATCAGGTACTTAATGTGAGCATGTTCCCAAGTAACAGGCAAATGACGGCCAAACTGAGATATGATATGATTTCTAATCCTCATTAATCCTAAACTTCTTGCTGCACAAGACTTGCAATATTAGTTCCATTAAATTCTTCAGCCTTTGCTGAATAGAGAGGATACAATTACCCATTATTGCTTCCTATGAATTAATGGCCTATTAAGGCAACGAACCCTAAAAAAGATTGAGATATATATATTAAAGGATTAGTAAATTAGGTTATTATCACAATGCTAATATCACTGTATCATTAATAGAAAACTGCTTTA
This sequence comes from Podargus strigoides, assembly GCA_028020825.1. Classification (NCBI taxonomy): domain Eukaryota; kingdom Metazoa; phylum Chordata; class Aves; order Caprimulgiformes; family Podargidae; genus Podargus; species Podargus strigoides. The sequence goes on from CM051628.1 coordinate 16,840,579, forward strand.
ACTAATGGATAAACTAATGACTAGAAAAACAACTAAATGAGTTAAAGTGACTGAAATGTTTTTATTCACTGCATAAGATATAAAAGGGTAGCTAGATTAATATATATGCTAAATGAACAGCAAAGTAAATCTTCTGAGCAATTGAATTTTCTATTTGTTTATGGAATACAGACCTGTATTACAAAAACAGGTTCCCCCCCCCCCGGCTTCAGCTTCCCTCGGGACGATTCTGGATACCTACCCAGAATAAAACTGAGGACCACAGACACTCATCAGAGGCAGACAGCAAAACCAAAAGAAACTTCAAGCTCAGACCCAAATTTAGATAGTGGTTTTTCTCATGTATTTCATATGGTGAAACACGGGCACACACAACCACACCTACAAGATTTTTGCAAATCTACCTGAACCTGTAATACAGCAAAGTATGATTTGCTCACTGTCTTTCCGACTGCAGCTTTTCATTATTACTAAATGTATACATGTCCAACTGCCATTGAAAACGCTGAATTCTGGCCCTGGTGCAATTGTATTGCCCACTAGCTAATTACCAGAGCTGCCAGTGTTTAAATGAGAATTTTCTCATTCATATTCCTCTTCCTGGTTTTGACTCCAATGTGAAGTCTGTATTTATTTCTTAGAAAAAAAGAACGTAACATGCAAATCCCAAGACTTTTAACTTCACTGCAGGCTCAGATAAGAAATTAGAAGAAGCTATTTTCAAACAAAAATATTTCCAAGAACACCACGCTGAATGTAGTTGAATCCACAGGTCCGATTTGCTGAATGAGTGCCGCCTAAGTATTTACATGCTAAATATTAAACTGCTGCTGTTTAATAGCTAAAAGCTTACAGGATCAAGCCTTAAATTATGTACTCTGTGTACATTATTTTTTAAATCTCACGATTACTCTCATTTTGAGGCAATATACATTGTTTATTACCCCAAGATATCACTATATACAAACTTGCCTTTTGTGTATATACACATTTCAGAGATATTCTCCTTGCTCTCACAAAAAGAAAAAGATGTGACCTCTGAAAACATAATAAAATCATTATCTTCATATATTACTTTGTCAGTAATCAGGGCAATCTTTTTATTATTCTACTTATATGAAGTTTCCAGTTGAAAGAACAAGTGGATTTGTGAGGATAATACAACAAGATCATATGTAGCTAATACATTATTATTTGTTGGCATCAAAATAAAGCTATTTTGTTCTCTGCCATTAGAGGGACCAAATTTTCCTCCTTTTTACATATTTATATTGACATAAAGGGTTACGAGAAGAAAAACAGATCCTCTATAGTTTTTAAAGACAATAGGACCAGATTAATTTTCTATGACATAAAATATACTTTCTTCCTACTTAAACAGTCTGTTCCATCCAGAAATTCCAGACACCTTCCAAACCACGAGTTTCCATGTTGATAGAATATTTTCCTGTTTGGAGAATTCATCAGCAACAAATACAGGATCTGTCCATTCTGTCTGCTTCTTCAGTGCTCGTAAGATGGAAATTTAGAACAAAGAACACATACAAAAGCATTTCATGAGCAGCACTCCTTTTCAGAAGAACAAAGGGAACAAGAGTAACAAACGACAAGATGAAGGAACGCATACTCTAAATGAAGCAAAAATAAAAGGTCTGTAATATGTAGCTCAACATTGTCTCATTCATTTGTCTTTAATACGTGCAATGTAAAATGACATTTATTAGTACCTGCCAGTGCTGACATCCCATACTCTTACTGTATGGTCAAAGGAGCCAGTGATAATCCTATCTCCAGTGGTGTTGAAAGACAATGTAGTAATTTCTGCTGAGTGCCCCTGAGAGAATTTTAAAAAAGAAGTATGAGAACCCAAATTATGACATTTCCATTAATGTAGTTTAATATGTATCTTTTTTTTTCAGCAGCATAATGCTTCTATAATCCTTCAATATATTATTTACTCTCTTGTCCAGCATATCAAAATTTTGACAGAAAGATCTACTGAACTATGGAATAGTCAATGTCCTAACAATTGCAAAAAATCAGGCACACCACTTAAGCAATGAGCAGCTGTCCAGTGATGTCATCAGTGCATATTTTCCATATTTGATTTAAACAGAATCACATTTGTTCACCAATACTGAAATCAGATGATTCATTTACAGCAAACTAGAGTACAGCTTGTCATTGGTGTTGGTGGAGAGGATTGGAAAAATTAATGTAAGGACAAGCTAAAGTTTCACACATGCCACTGCTCTTTGCTTTGCTCAGGGCTCTGAGAAAGTCAAGGAGGAGAAAGTTACTTCCTCACTCTATAGGCCACATATACTAAAGGAAGCTTATGTGCCTGCTACCTGTTATTTATGATTCATGTGAAAGAAATGCACTGAAACAGCATATCCAATCTGAACCTGTGGAATCCCAGTAATCCACGCAGAGCAAAGAGACATCACAATCTAGAGGTAATTGGGTGGCTGTCCTCTGCTGATGTTTACAAGACCACCCATAGAGACATAGTCTCTGACATTATTGTTCTCAGAGTTTCTTTAAGTTAAGTTAATGCAGAGGAGGTCAGAATTTACAGTACAGTAACATGTTTTAATGAGTGATGGAAGGCATTCTGATCTATAGCAGTAATGTCACTGAAATGAGAAAATCTGTCTTTTGATAAATAGGACTACTTATAAAATATCATAGCTTTATCATTTCCTATAAATTTTCTTAATCTGTTTTGTAACTGCAGTCACTGTGGGACCATCTGGGAAAAGAAACTGCGAGTTTTGAAACTGTTGTAACAGATATACTGTTATTTATCTCAGAAAATTAAGAAAGCACGGAACACCTTTGAAAACATAACAAAGGCAAACATACCCTTAAAGTGACTATTTCTTCTCCTTTTTCTATACCCCATAATTTGGCAGTGGTATCCATGCTTCCAGTTGCCACCAATGTGCTCTGAAGATTAAACGATAAACACACCTGTAGCAAGAAACTTTGGATGGGAAAAGTGGGAAAGGAAAGTATTTATACACATTTTCTCAAAAACAACGGGTCAGGATTAATATTTTCAAACAAGTCAAAAGTCTGACTTAATATTTTGGCAGATGGAAAAATTACAGAGTTCTTCCAACAGCTCACTAGAAGAGCAACAAATCCTTATCACATAGCTCTGGACGACTACTCAAATCAAATGGACTGATTGGCTGCTTTGCAATGGCAATGCATTAAAAAGATTTCCTATATTGTTTTCTGAGCCTGGATTAAAAGTCACTATTTAGGTGCTTCATTTTGTGTCACAGGGAGAAATTATTTGGTTCACAAAGTTTTAATGAAAACCAAGACTGAATCAGTTTATTGATTTATTAACACTGCTCAGTTAACTGGCAGAGAACTATATATTCAGTATCTGTAATACAATAGATAAACTTACGTAATCTTAATAAACAGCTACAAATTTCTAAACATCCTCTTCTAAGTACAAGAAGTTTTAATCACACACACACTTTCACACTCTTGCATGCACACTTATCCCCTCTCACAGGATGGGTGGGTTACAAGTGCACCCCCTGTCCTAGGAGCATATGTTCCCCTACCTGCACACACCTTCCCTAGGAGACATGAGTACTCTAGCTTGAGTTGAACCCATACCACTTCCTACAATCTGCTGATCCACATGCCAGAGGGAAGGAATCCAAATTCACATATATACATCTTACAGGGGGCACAAGGGGGCCTTTTTCTTGAACCCCATACTGATAGTCCACTAGCTGGATGTAGACTCTTCATGTGTCTCCAAGAGTAAGGCTGCACTCTCTGGTCTAGGCAGAGACTGTGATGCCCAGGGTCTGGAAGCACCAGAGCAGATATTGACAACTGCTGCTTTCGGACTATTGCTTCCCCCCACACCCTGTTATAAATTGTCTTGATTCTTTTGTCTTCTTCTACTTCTTTCTTTTTCTTTATTTCAAAATTCTACTTCTTTATTTCAAAATTCTCTTTGAGATTCTCCACCCACTGTTCAATGAGCCTTACAGTCCTCCCTAACACTATCATTTGGTAGGCTTTCTCTTTGACTTGATCAGCTTGGGGCAAAAACCCTCCAGACAGTTTTGTCTACTCACAAAAACACTCTGTACACTCACACTCTTAACAGGTGACATTATCCAGGCCATTTGCCAAGGGCATCCCTACAGCATCATATTTATTTATGAAAAAGCAAGAACAAAAGCTCAACAACTTCCTTAATTCATTTTTCACATTAAAAAATCATGTAGCCATCTTCCATTCTCTGTAATTAATCACTATGATTGTTCTGCTATTAAAGAAAAGGAGGTGCCGTGTAAAAAAGAAAACAGTAGCTGAGGTCACTGAGTATGCTGAGTAGCTGCATATTCATATGTCCATTTTTATTTATTTATTCATTAATACTGAATATGGACATGTCCTGGCCAGCAATGTATCATATGCAATAATGGCCTTTCAGAAACAGGTCTCATTCAGAGAAACAAATCATTTTCTGCCGGCTATTGTCTTCTACTAATTACTTGCCAGCACAACTCATAGCACTTTGAGTCGAATCTAACCCCTACAGAAGTCACTAAACTAAGTCTGCTAAACTAAGGAATAAATATGTGCAATAAACTGAAAATTCCAATTGTCATGGTATTTTTCAAAAATGTTTTAACATTTAGCAAACAAGGGAAATTGGAACAAACTAAAAATAAAAATATAATTTCAAACTGTACACAGTGTTTTATTCTGTTCCTTAAGAACTGTCAGACTATTTTATCTTGCAGTGCAGAAATGTTCCTGATGTCTGAATGTGTGAATAGATACAACAGAATAGCTGTCCCTTCCACTGTCAGCTCACAGGGACTTGAAACCCACAGCCATCAATGACAGTGTGAAGAAACATAAAGGAATAAGAAACATCCATCAGTACTCACTATTTCTGCACTGTGTCCTCTGAAAGTATAATAACATTTTCCTGTTTCCGTACTCCACAGTCTGCAGGTTTTATCAAAAGATCCAGTGGCAATTTTGTCACTAAATGGGAAAAATCCTGTCATTTTTACTTAGGAAAAAACCTCCAACTTCAAAGACAGTAGAACTCACAGAATACCCAGTCATCGAAGCCTGGATGCATTTTGGTGCATTCTGATGCACTGTAAGATCCTGAAGTAGGATTTCACAAACAGAAGTTACATTAAGGGGAAAAAAAAGAGCAGACATAATTAGTTTCTAAAACAGCTGCTGTGTCTATCTATTAGCACTGAAGTGATCATAACTGATGACTAACTTACACTAGGGACGAGGTCATCTGCTGTACTTTCAGATGTACTCAAAAGTTATTCCATTTCATCACATAGCATCTGCTTATTTATCAAAAGTTATAAACTCTTTTTATAAGCAGTTTACCCAAATTTCAGAGGTCGAACTCCACTCCCACTGAAGTCCGTGGAAGTGTTGTAACCAACCACAGTTAGAGCCAGACTGAACCAAAGCAGGTGCCCAGAAAATGTAGCAAGGGACACTATCAAAACCTAAAGATTAGCTGAAAAAAAAGTTCTTTTTTTACTAAACTTTTAATTTAAAAGTAGCTCAAGGTTCTCATCAGGTTTTCTCTTGCTATATATTGCTTCTCCACTTTTATGTTACAGTCTAGTTATTTATCTTTGCAAAGATTTTTGTCATACATTAGTTTCTTAAAAGTATATAAAAGAATTACATTAATCGCTTTTTCAAAGTGAAGAATAATATCAGAATATATGATATTGACATAACACGTTCTAGGCTGGATAAAATTTTTTCATTTAGAAGGAAATGATGATGCTCCAAGCAGTGTAAGAACAAGCCTTTGACATTTATTTCCTGCTGCTAACTGTGTATTGCTTGACTGATAAATAGGACATCTGACAGTGAAAGAAGTAATGTGATTCAATATAAAAACAGGAATTAATTTATCTTATTTTGCAGAGAAGCAAAATGTTACTTACACGTGACAGCTTCCTCAGGAAGCAAATGACAATGAAACTTCAGTAGATAACATGTAATTCCCTTCACCTAACAGGTGGCAATTCTAACCTAGGGCAAACAGTTATTGCAGAAAACAAGACTCACAGATTCATATTTGACATTCATACAGCGGCACCCTGTGGATTTTATAAAAATTACTCAACAGCTCTGACGCATCTAAATCATGCCCTAAATAATAATGCAGTGTGTAACACCAAATGGAGAAATCCACTTTTGTTATGACATAAATGTTCTTTCGCCTTAGCAGGAGCAACAGAAGCTGCTGTAAATACTTATATCTCACATCATATACAATTACATGGAGGCAGTAAAGAATTACTAAAATTCAGAACACAGTCTGATCATGTCGATATTATCCAAATAAATCTGTGTTTCAATATATTAAACTGACCCATATATGTATTTTTCAAGACACTGAATACATAATGAAATTTATGCTTTGAATTTCTAAATTTCATTTTTAAAATTATAGCAGAAAACATGTTTGAATGTATCTCTTATGCAAATAACAAAGTATCGCCCCATGGTGATTAGCTATAGTGGAACTTTACAAATACAGAATCTGAACTCTTCCAATTTGAGATCATCTGTTTTACGTTAAAGTTTGAGTAACAGTTCTGCATTTGAAAAATAACATGATTAGCAATTATGATGGATCTCAGAGAAAATATATTTACCCATAGGGATTATTGAAAGCTATTGCACAGACAACATTTCTATGTCCCTCCAGAGTATGTAACTCTTCTCCTGATGCAGTTTCCCACACTTTGCAGGTTCTGTCATAGCTTCCGGTGATAAAGCTAAAGCAAAGAGAAATTAATTTCTGAATACAGTAAAACTGGTCCTGGTGCATGTCCACAGATTTCAGTTAGCACTGTCTTAGACCCTGAAACTAGAGGTTCCCTTTTTTTCTTTTCAATGTTACTTATAAAAAAAATTTGTTTCTAATCTTTAATGTGTTTCAACTGAAAAGCAAGCTGCTGTTTTCAAGACATGAAGGAAAAAATGATTAGCTGTATAACCATAGTGAAATCAATTAACATGAAATTCCACTACAGTGAAAGTCCCAAATGAATTTATGTCAAAGACTCATTTAGCTTTTATTAATATTCACTTTATTGCCATAAAGGTGCTTCTTTCTGAAATATGGTAATTGCAAACAAAGTATCGCCTTGGAAAAAAAAAATTACATAAATTGAATCTCACCCACTATTTTTTTGCATCTCCCATTGTTTCTCTCACAGAGGCCTGAAATTCAGTCCCCAGTCATGCTTCAAGCTGCTTATAAGCAGCACAGCTGAATTCTTTTTGCAGCAAGATAAGAACATGAAAATTCCCTTACAACTTAATATACAAATACAAAACTTCAATTAGTGATTATGTATTTTGACTATGAAAACAACTTACCGGGAACCAGATTTGTTAAATGCTACATTAGTCAGTGGCAATATATGTGCTCTAAGTATCTGAAAAAGAAGTGGGTGGAGGGAGAAGAAAACAACATTTGACGCAAATAAAAAAAACCCACCACACCACAATTGCTTAAAATATTCAAGAGTTTAATATTTTCTCTTCCTCCTGTCAGATTAGCAGTTACAGCAGTAATACATCAATCTCCAACTAAAATATTTCCCATTCCTCAGCAGGTTATTAGTGCAAATACTACATAGTATTGATTTCAAATTGGTATTTTACTTGAATGAAATGTCTTTTCCACCATGTTTGCTTTTTCTTCACCTTCTCTGAGTCCAGCAAAGTAACGTCAGACCAGAGGCGAAAGGGTAAAAACAAATGTGTGAGACCATGCCTGGCGAGATCACTGATAAGAGAAATCCCAATATTAAGCCTTAGGTAGTGAATCAAGAGATCCAGCTGAACTGAGTATTTTGAGTCTTTTAAGCTATGGGATGCTTTCAGCTAGTATGTGATTTTGTTTTAAAAAACAGGAAGAACAGAAATGAGCTACATCTATGTCCTATGTGGTCATGATAAAAAAGCCATGCAGAACCATAACAAATATACTTGTCAAGACAAAATTCAAAGAGGGAATTTCAAATCTGATGTCTGCCTGTATTGTGTAGGTTATGAAGGTCACTTTTTAACATTGTTTCTAAGGTCCTTTAATCAGACAGTATGTATGTTTCATATAAATCATCTCATAGCCATAATAATACATACTAAGGTTTACATTTTACACATAGGTGAAAATGGTTTCAGGTACTGCCAGTGAAAGTCAGCATGCCATGATACTAGGTCTCTGTAATGTAAGAATGAAGAATTTACGAGTGATGCAATTTAATCACTGACATATTACCAGAGTTTCAAATTTTTGTTCTCCCCAGCTTTCTCAGCTGCCTGTCTCCAAAAGCAAAATGAAAGGAGATCAGAGATGTTTTACTCAGAAGAGTAGGGACTCATCAAAATGGAAATAACAATAGTCAAGTGAAGGACTGAAAGAGAAAATGTATTTTAAGAGAAACAGCAATTTCTGTTCTCTAGAGAAAGTAAGACAAGTTGTACTTTCAGCTAAAGCAGCAGGAATGGGCAATCAAGATGTGGAAATGACAAAAATATTTTGCTTTTTTTAAAACAGCCATATACAGACTGCATATGAGAATGGATAATTATGGTAATGTATGGAAGTTTGATCCATGACGTTTTTAGGGCTCCATGCAGGCAGCTCTGAACAACAAACATATTTAACAATTATGAAAAAAAAAAAGAGAGAGAAATGAGATGGGTTTATGTTCAATTTGTTCAATTTCAGGTCATGGGACTAATTCTGTTCTTCCAATGCCCAGTGCTGCAGTTGCTTCATCCACAGCACTCTAAGACAGCAAGAATTGCTTGTGCAAATGATACAGTCATCAAGGCAACATTGGAAAAAAGTACCTCAGTTCTGCAAAATCTTCTACAGCAATCCTTAAGATAAAAATCTGCAAATCATACCATTGCTATGTAATAGTTTAAAACCTGAGAAATTGTTACAAAGGCTTGTTTCTCTGCAGGGTGCCTAACACAACAATTACTGAAAATAAAAAGATGGGTTTATAGACTCATTTAAGCTTATGCTTCAGTGCAACAGGAAAAAATATTCATTTCCAACCAATGCAAACATATGGAACATATGTTATTTACACTGAAATTTGAACAAGCATTTGATATTTTTTTTAGTCTCTGTGATGAACAAACAATTTTAAAAGTTTGCGAAAAGCAAAGCGTTATCTGAGTTGAGAGCATACCTTAAAACAACAGAAACTTTTAAAATTTAAGATGCCTTATTACATAGCTCTGTTTCCAAAGTTAAATACACAGATCTTTGCATATCATCCAGATATGTACTGTTGGTTAAAAGAACCCAAGTTATATCTAGCAACATGTAAGGTGGGTTTTTTTAGCCAAACAGACCAACACAAAACTTCTCCTTTTTCTCTCTAAATTTAAAGTAACAATATCACTGACCAGCAATTTTTAACAGCTACACATTGCCATCTGCTGACCCAATAAAAATGCAACACTTAATTATTTCAGATGGCAATCTCTGGAAGTAACTTTATTTTTCTTCCCACAATTAAATACAATTAAACCTATTCTCTTCTGACAGGCTGAATCCTGGATTTGAATGCCTGAAAGGTCTCTCTAATCATTGTTCTTAAAAAGGTTACTAATTTAAAATAAACTTATAAAGTGTTGTTTGTAAGCCGAAGATCAAACTATCAATATTCAAACATAAGAGTAACAGCAGAAAGTAATGACAAGCAGTAATACTGTATGTAGCAGAATACATTAAAACCCTCATAATTTTCACAAAATGAAGAACAAGTAGTCAAGGGCCTTTCCTAGCAGCTAATTTACATGGGGTCTATTTACAGGTTTTGTTTGAACATAACTGAGTGTTGCTGATCCAGAGAGTCTTATTCGACAAATAAAAGAATTATTTCTCCTCATCCAAAACACATACTTGTACATAAGCCTGTGTCTAGGAACAGTTACACTTCCCAGCCTTTTGGGGTAATTACTGGCAGACATAACCAGGCCATACTCAGTCACTAAACAGCGCAGAGAGGATTGAAAAGAGCCAATGAAGTGGTCTCAGGTACAATATGCAGCACTAAAACATACTCCAAACATCACAACTGAACCCCTCCCCCAAAATGGCCAAAATTATTTTAAAGATGCCTCTGACCTTAAAAAGACAGAACTTCTGATCCTCTTTTTCCCCTAGCTTCTCTTGCAATCTTCGTACTAAATGTATGACGTGTTCCTTGCACGAAGCTGTGATGAGAGGTTGTCCTTTTTGAATTTCTTCTACTAAAGCTGTGGCATCCGTGCTAATTATGAGGGGAAAAAATTAAAAATAAATAACTAAATGGAAAACAAAACAAAATGAAACAAAACAAAACAAAAAAAACACCAGATTTCATCCTCTAGCAACAATTATGAATATAAACCCAAGAATATTATTTACTTGCAGAGAAACTGAAGTAAGCAATTAAATGATCTGTATTTATCTCATTCTGTAATAGCTTAAAGAAATATGGATAAGTGTTTCTTGGTTTCTATACTTCCCCCTCTTAGTGAAGTTGTTCAGTAAGATTCAACTTTTAAAAATTTTAGCTTGGCAAGAAATTTACCATTTAAAAGGGTTTCCACAGAGCATCAGACATGGGAGATGTGTGTCCAAACTGATAGTTTGGGAATAAATATCTAAATTAATGTGGAATTTCATAAATTCTAAATGAATTGTCCATGAAGTAGCAACAAGATAAATTATAGATGGGAAGTGTGGCTTCACAAATATATGCCTGTTCCTATAACTCTTAGTTATGATAATAACTTCCAACATGTGGTCCACAGTCTATTTGTATTGACATGCAAATTCATGAAGTGTTCCATACTTTTTATGTGTACAAATAGCTGATGGGAGGGAAAGAAGTAGAGGGAGACAGACTTTTCTCAGTACTGCTCACCAAGAGGACAAAAGCCAGTGACCACAAATGAAAAAAACAAAAGAAAACTAAACAGCAAATTCAATCTGAACACAAAAATACACTTTTTTGCTCTGAGGGTGGTCAAACACCAGGAGTTTCACAGAGAGGTTGTGGGGTCTCCAACCGAAAGATATTAAGAGCCCAACTACACATGATTCTGGACAACCTTCTCTAGCTGACCCTGCTTTAGATGGTCTCAAGAAGTCCCTTCCAACTTAAACGATTCTCTCATTCTGTGACATGCCATTATATTCTGTCACCGGATGTACAAAATAGCCAGTCATAGAATCATCGAATGGTTTGGGTTGGAAGGGACCTCAAAGACCACCTAGTTCCAACCCCCCTGCCATTGCAGTCAAATAACCTCTCAAGCACTGTTGTATAAATTACACGTAGCAGTTTTAAAGTTAATTTGGCACAGGATCTTATTAAGTCAACATTCTTGTTACAACAAATTTGTCCTATTCCTCACAAGGAATACATATGAGACTTTCGGAGTGGTGCCTTCCAACTGTCTGAAAACCAGAGGCAGATGGGATTGAATATTGTTCTCCACCCAGCAAGTCTCACTTGCTTCCTCACCAAGTGACCTCTGCCTGCTATCTTACCTAAGCATATTCTATCAAACTTAAATCTAAACTTGACTCTGAAATACATTGTATTTTTTACTCTTCAATTAGGCCAGTCCCTGATTTTTAGATATATCAAGCTCCCGCAATTTCTTTCATCATCTCTAGGAGACTAGAAAATCAGATTGTGCTCTCTTACTTCTTCTTTCAAAGAAGCCAACTGCAATTAGATTCATAATAAAACTCAGAAAACTTCCATTACTTGCAACAGAAGCAGATACTTCGATTCTTCACACAAACATATGAGAATCACTTACTTGCCTATCTCACACCACCTTACCTATGGTTGTTATCATGATCAATCTCAGGAGAGATTTTAACTGATGTCTAGTTGTTATTTTCAGTGATTTCAACAGACGTCATGTAAACCAATGTAACTGAGGGCTGAGTTAGACCCACGTTTTGAAAATGTTCTGAAGACCAGCAATACTATTAGAGGACCGAAGAACTAACTGTCATTCATCACAACACTATGCGCTGTATATTTCTGCTGGCTTTGTACAGGCATCTTGATAATCATAATTCTATAAGCAAAAAGAGGCTTCACCTATGGACAGAAAAGCATGACGGCAATAACCAGCTACAATGCAACCTTCTGTATTTAAAATAGTAGGAGAATGATTCGACTATGTTATTTTCTTTGCTCTGTGTGTGTTTTAGTGAGCAAAGACTTAGCTGACCTCAGTTGTGTTTAAAACGATCAAATAGAGCTGTATATGAGCATGCTATAAAACAGCAGAGAGTGCTAGTGCTGTCATGTGAAATAATATCATACTTACTCAGGTTTAAGATCAAGTAGGTCTATAGATCTGGTCTTTGGCTCCCCACCTTCTACATATTCTAGAATAATTCCTTAAAAAAAAAAAAGTGATATAAAGGTCTTAATTAGATGTCTGTGATTTTATAACATGCACTGTAGACAGTAATGGTTCCACTGTTATTGCTCCACTGACTTCAGCAGACCTACTTCTAGTTCGTGGAACAAGAAGGAGGCTAGCTGTTCTTGCTGAGAGTTAGCAAAGTGATAAACAACTCTGATGTTTTTATATGATAAAAGATATTATTAGATAAAACATTATTATTTATGAGCCATTTTCTATTCTGGAAATGAACAAGCTCTTTTTTTCCCAAAAAACTTTTTGCATGATTCCATCAGCAATATTTTCAAAGGTGTCCTGAAGACACTTGCTGTAGCTTGGTGTTCCCAGAAGCCTGGAAAACACATTTTACAAAACCTGTTCTATTTATTGCAGTGTTCACAAAGGCCTGTGTGCAGTAATGTATAGAAAATCATAACATGCTCTCCATTTCTAGGTATGCTCTGGCACCTCTGCACCTTCTACTGAGCTGAAGTATTAAAATGTTTAACCGCATTGCTTCCTGTTTTGAAACAGTTGTTGAAGAGTTCTGCTGCTCCTTGGTTTTCTGTGGGAAAGGATAATTTGGGTATTTTTTTAACTCATTTTGTATTTTACCAAGTCTGTAAGAAAAGTATTTAATGTGTTATTCCAAGACACTTCCTGAGCTGGCTGCCACCCTCTTGTGTCACTGCTGAGAATTCATTAAGTTCACAATAGATGATGAAGACAGCTCAGCAGTATAACTTTTCAAAGCATGGTTCTGCCCAGAAAATTCACAAAACAAAGAAAGGAAAAACAAAAAATGTAGCAACTTTTTGCTAAGCAGGACTTTTGATAATGCAGATACATTTTTTTGGTGCCAACTACAGTCACTTTTGACTTTTTAAACTCCTTACTGGGATGCAAATAAGAGTGCCTTGATTTCACAATGGTAAGTCACTAATTACAGCCCTCAGTCGGTGATGAGCTGCTTCCAGCTGGAAGTCTCCCAACCAACCGCAGTGCCGCCACACCCGCACCTGAAGTCAATCCCGCTGCAGGTGCGGGACCTACCCGCTTACTCCTGCTCCGCAGCCCATGACAGCGGCGAGGAACACCTCCGCCAAAGGAGGCCCGCACACACCCCGCGCCTCCCTAACGGGACGCCCGCCACCCGCGGCCCCAGCCCCGCCATGCCGGCACAGCCGCTGACAGTGCAGGGAACCGGCCTGGCCTCCCCGCGCCGCACCCGGCGGGTAGTAACGCAGCAGCAGCCGCCTCAGCTCCATCCTCCGCCGCCGCCAGCCCCGGGCCTCGGCCCGCTCCCATCGCAACGCGCAAACAGCGCCCCCGCGCACGCGCCGGCCCTGGGCGGGAAGGGCGGCGAGTCGGCCGCGTCTCAGGTTCCCCTCAGGGCGGGATGCCTGGCGTTACCTCCGGCCGAGGTGGCTGTTTCAGGCATGGCGGTGCTTCTTCAAGCCCCTCGGGCTGGCTTTTGGCATCCGCGCGGGTGGAGAGCTGACTGCTGGCCCCAGTGGCTGCACGGCTGCAAGCAGGACAAGGACATGGCTGTGCAGCCGAGGCACGTCCTCGTCCTGCTCCGGCTGCACAGCTGAGGCCTCCCATGAGGGAGCGAGTCACCATGAGCTTATATGGCAGCATACCACTATTTTATTTCCTGTTCTCAATTCTTTTCTACAAACTCAATGTTCAGGGCTTTTTGCCGTTATTTTATTTCAGCTGAGCTGTCCATTATAGCTGCAAGATGTTACCAGAGTAGTAATAGCCAGCTAGAAGCTAAGTTTGTGCAAACTTCGGTTTGCTTTCTTCCAGGGGCATAGATTTATAATTATCCCTGATGAATTTTATCTACCTTTTATTGTCTTTTAATATCGCAAGGCTTTGCTGCAGAGTTCAGTCAGCTCATCTTGGCTACCCTAAATGCCATCAGATAGAACTGCTTGCACTACATAATTCATACAGAGCTGCAAAGGCTTCTAAATTATGCCATAGAAAAGATCTTCAAAGGCTACAGTGCACTAAAAAAATAATAAAATTCAGAGTGCTAAGGAGCCACAAGTAACGGCATAACAAATATATGAAAACTATTTGAAAAGCAGTCACCTAATGACTAAGGAAAACAAGAAATTATTTTAAAAACAAACAAACAAACAAACAAACCAGAAAAAAACTAATCAGCTTATTTTTTTGAAGAGAAACACAGGACAGACATATGAGTAAAAAAATGCAGTTTCATCAGAGACAGAAAAAAAAATATATTTGAAAAAAAGATAACCAACAGTCATTAAAAGATAATGTATGAATAGAACTAAAAATCTGAGTCAAGCTTGATGCAGGAAGGACTGTAGAGCATCAATAGGGGGAAGTGGCAAACACATTTTCCTTTAGTAAATCTCCTCATAGCCCATATTGTTGACAATGTGTCAACAGAAGACAGTCCCTGTCAGTGTTTAACAATACGTGACTTTTCCAAAGACACCCATACGGCTCCCTACAGCTTCACTTTGAAGACAGTCCTTTGGTTTTTGAAAGCCAGGAAGCAAAATACAATGGCCAATTCCAGATTTAGTCTGGGACATGACTGGGGGACAAAGTGGTCTCTACGTTTTTCATTCCTATTTATTTGGTTTAATCTTTTGTCTTGTTTGTATATGGAAAGTCTTGAGGATAAGAAATATTTTTATTGAAAACAAATAATCCGAACAGCTTTCCAACTGGATTGACTTACTTGGAACAACCCTATTCAAAAATAACTTTTTGAACAACCTCTAGTCTTGGTGGTCTCCAGTTCCTTAACATCTTTTTATATTTGTTTAGCATAATATGTATCCACTCAGATTATATTTTCTGACTATAAATATTTTTCTCTTCTTTTAACTTAAGTGATGTTACCAATAAATAGGCACTGCTTCCTATGTCAGCTTCTTCTTTGTTCTTAAACACACATTCATGCAGCATTTTTGGTATCTTCAGTATTACTTAACACCAACTGGAAGTGTTACATTTAAATTTTTCTGTCAAATTTAAAGGCTTGATACTTCACTACAGCATAAATGAGTATCTGCAGTTCCACTATAACTTATAGATTAAGCATCTCTTCAGTTCTGTACTTCAGGGTTGTATTTGCATCACTGAATCAATTATTGCAATATTCTTGACCAATCATTTTTTCAAGGTTTTCCATATCATATGCCTTTTTTTGTGTTTGCTCTGCATGAGCCACAGAAAGGGCAAATGCAGCCCAGTCTAAACAGAGGAGAGGGAAGTGGAAAGGCTGCAGAGCTCCACGATGTCAGTACCTGGCAGTTCGGCACGTTCCCCTCCTCACTTTTTTGCTGTAAATCTCCATCTGAACTTGCACACCTTACAGCTTGTCATCACCTGGGATTAAGAAGCAATAAAGACACAGGAAGATGACAAAGCAAGTCGGGCCTCGACTCTCCCCTCCCTTTTGCTTCTGTGACCAGAAAATTCAGGAGCAGTGGAGTCATGGCAGAAATCAGTCCCTCTTAGCTCTGGGCCTGCTATCCAGACTGTCCCAAAGAAACAGTGGCATACTAGCATTGTTTTCTCTGTTCCTATAAAGTAACTAGAAAAAATTGCTGGCCACCTGAGCAGAGGACAAAGAGCTAACACTATGCTGAGGTTAAGTTTTCCCCTGAGTGCCACCCAGGACAAGCCCATCTGCAATATAAATATACAGAAACTAACAATATGTCTTTCTGACAAAACAGAACCAGAGTTGTAGCACGGGTAGGATTGCCTAAGGAGACTTCAGGCAGCAAAGGTAAAAACTGTAGTGAGGGAGCGAAGGGAAGGACTTAAACACAGCTAATTACTGGAGGACTAGTCAAACAGGGACTCTGATGATACAGCAGACTGAGCTGAAGTCCGTAGCACTAAACCTTGACTATTAAGCAGAAATGCAACTCCTTTTCAAATTCAGGGAAACAAGCAACTAGTGTATACTTTTAGAAGAAAAATTTGTAGACTGCTGGGGCAAAATTGTTGCCCTGATATATTAAGCATCCAAAGACTGCACGCAGCCTCTAAGCCATGAAAGGCCAGCTTCAAAGAATCTGCATACACACCATAGAGAGTTCAAAAATATCTACACTGGAAAGAAAAATTAAATGCTGAGACATACAGCCAGGATCTCCAGAAATTTTTATCTCTGGATGAGATAATCCTCTTTTGTGTGCAGAGATCTAAAGTATTGATATTATCAGCCTGGAAAGATAACACATACATCAGTTACTCCCTGTGCAACTTATGTCAGCAGTTTGCAGGAGTGACAGAAAGTTAAGATACTATAAAACTCACTATCAGTCAATATTCAAAAGCCTTTGAAAGGCTTATACACTTGATTGCTGGAGACAACTGTGTTGGACAGTACAAAGCAAAATTAATACAGTTACAATGAAGAGCTTCCTTTTGAGAACTCTGGGCTCTTCCTGCCAACACAGGTCTGAATATCTCTCTTTTCTTGAGCCAAAGTACCGTCCTAAGAATAACAAGAAGAAAGTGTTTCTGACTCACACACACTCTCGCTTGCAGAGACGAGTGGGGTTTAAGGCTTCCTGATTTAAAGTTATACCATGACCCACTTGTTCTGAAGTAGGTCAGTCTGTGGTATGCTGAACTAAATCAGAAAGGCCAGCCCAAGAGTAGTCTGAGTTAAGGGAAAGATGTAGAAAGCCACTTCCTATTTCTGTTATGTTAGTAATAGGTGCAGTGAATTTCTACTACGGGGAGTTTTGCGTGCTGTCCTTTCTCATAGGTGTCAGGTCGGCCAGATGCAGGACTGTACTCTGATATTTCTTTGTTTCTGCTTGGTGAATTAAATGGGCTTAGGTAGTTTTTTTCAAGGCTGTTTTATTCTAGTGTAGATAATCTGCTTTCTCTTGCCTGATCAAACACCACTTTTCACATTCACTTCTCTGTGTATTGTGAGAGCTCCCTCTCACTTCTGCTCTGTTTTTTCCAATGCAAATCATGACACCACAGCCATGAAAAATGTTAAACTATATTACTTGTATAAGGAACATGATCTTCTGGGAGTTTGCTGTTTGCTAGGTAAGAGCTATTCTGGGAGAAAGAGCTGACTGTGTTACAGAACAGACAGTGTCCTCTTTCCCAAAGATTTTTTTTCATCTTTGTACGGCTGTTTTCATCAATTTAAAGTTATCTGTCTCTAATAATAAAAAAATAGTTGCTGTTTGCCTGGAAAGTGTGTCACCTACAAGTTTCTATTCACATGAATAGATGCATGTGTTATCCTATAGTGCATGTGTTATCTCCTACAGTGAGATAATAACAAGTATCAGAAAGGAACAGTAGTTCTCTTTGCTTTTTTCTTCCATCTTCCATTTCTGACACACTACTTACATATCCCATGCAGGCAGGCAAATTCAAAACATTCAATTCCTACTTGTTTCAGTCAAATTTTCAGTTAGCTGAAAAAAGTTTTTCCTTGCTGTCCACTTTTTTCTTAACCTTGCCAAGCTGATGGGTAGACCTGACAACAAAAAAAAAAACCAACCCTCAAAGCAAAAAACCAATAAAATATATTTATGTTACCCTCTCTGAGAAGAACTCGGAAATGCCTTTAATCTTTCTTTGCATGGTCCAGACTGTAGGGGGCTGAAGACCTTTTGGTTAAGGAGATCTCTGTATTATCCAGTCAAGATGGCAAAGGTGACGGTATCAAGTAATTATGCAAGTATTCTGCAGTCAGATTGTCTGAGCTGCAAGATGAAAGCCAGTGAGTTATCCGGATGCACCTAGTGAGGAAAACAGAGGAGCTTTTCTCCTAAATATACCTAACACACAAATGAGTCAAACCACTTTGAGACAGGAGGAAGCAAAAGCTCCTGACGAATAACAAGATTTCTAGTAAGTCTACAATAGAGTTGAAAAAGATAAGTAGTGAAAGCCACTTTATTTTAGAAAACACAGCTTTGTTAAAATAAAAGCATGTTCATTTCACCATTTTTTTTAATTAAAAAAAAGATAACCCATACCATCATGTTTTCTTCATATCTATATGCCATCACTGGGTGTGGTAGTCCTATTGTATTGTCTCCATATTTCTAAGTTTCTTTACCATCATTTTGACATACTTCACCTGAATGTGCAAAACAATAGATATCTATATTATCTATTCATTGTAATTAGCATTAATACAGCACTACTCACATTCACAAAACACTTTTTCTGACTCTCGTACCAATGTGGAGGATGCTGTAGAGTGAGCAACTCTTCGAGATTTGCAGTATCTCAGATATCTTTGAGATTTGCATTGTCTGTGCAAGACATTTTGACCATTTATTCCTAGTCATAACAATATGAAACATTCAGCTGCCTGCCAGAACACATGACCATGTTTTTCAAGAGGTCTAGTAAATGTGCATTAGAAAAAAGAAATCACTGTAGTAAGATATATAACTAAAATATTATTTTTCAGATATGAATGACAAACTTTTATATTAATGTTTTCATTTATGAGAGTTTTTATCCACAGAATAGATACCAATACAAAGTCAACTCCCACTTACATCAGTCGACTCTTCTGGGAGACAGGCAGCTCATTCTCCTTGGATTTTGGTTTGCTGGCACTGTTAGTCTGGGAAAATCTGCCATGTTCAGCCTCTCTTTTCCTCACTTTTGTACATGCAGCTGTGTGCCTGTGGTGGTAAATAAAATGCCTTTAGTATAGGACAGGCATTCCAAGAGTATCCAGCACAATTCTTTATGCTCTGTATAGCATCCATATATCTGTTTTTCCAGGGGATCTCAACCCAGATTATAAATTGTCTCCTTGATACAAAGGGTGTACAAAAAAATTAGTAGAGTTTTCAATTTAAAGGTATGGAGTAGCAAAACTTCAGGAACACAGAAATGTAGATGCAGACATAATTGCCTTTGAAGCATACACTATCATTCTACATTCCACCTGATGCCTTTACAATAAATATGTATTTTGCATTGCGTAATCTTTGAATAGTGCTATAAATTCAAGGAAGCTAGAAGACTCTGAAACAAGTGCATGGTTTTATTTACAGTAGTAGCTACAGGAGCAATATACTATGCTTAATATATAATAGCAGCCAAGCACTATATCTATTTATATTGTATTTAAATGTTCTAATGCCAGCAACTCTTGGTGAGCTTTGTCTGGAAGTTATCTGCAGTTGCTAACGCAGAAGGAACACACACAGCAATTTACAAACCTTTAACAGAGTTAGGACTGCAACATTGGACAGTTAAGGCTCACAGCTCCCAGAGTAGAGCCACAAGATCATAGGAACACAGATCATAGTTCTCTCTTTATGTACCATCATATAACTATAGTCACTTAGCATACACAATGCACTGGTTTTAGTCTGAAGACTAAGGACTTCTTTTATGATTCATATTTTGGCAAAGGCCTGTAGCCTGATATTTAGAATAACGCTTCCCGGGCATAACACAGCTAAGCTCAGCATACTGAGCTCTGAAGGCTTGTTACAATTGATCTGTATTGTTCTGATGTTTATCTATCTGGGTGTATACCATTAAAATTAAGTGACAGTGTCATAAGCCTAAAGCCCTTCTTGGTTCATGAATTCCCCAATCCACTTCTCACAAAATTACAGCTGAATGATACATTCCAATTCATCAGGAGTGAAGTTCAGTTATGCATGGACTCATTGATATTGGTAATTGAAAATAAACCAACCAATTATCAACACACCTGTGAAAGAGCTAGAAGTGTCATTGTCACTAAGCACACTCAGTAATTCTTGGTTTTCAATGAGATAATATAGTTGAAAACATGCATAGCACAGGCAAAGAAAGGCCTTCACTCATTTATCTCTGGGATTTGCACATGCTTTACAACCTCTCATTGTGTGAAAGGTGGAAAAAAGAAGACATGAGGAACAAAAAAGAGTCTTCAGCTGATAGTTAGAAGCTACCATCAACTGAGTGGCAACTCAACAAATAACTTGTTAGAACTTGCCCAGCGGATGAGATGTGGCAGGTTTTATATTGTAACAGCAAAATTAAATCGGCAGAAGGTTTGCTATTCCTTCCAAAAATCACTGTCCATGCAATGCTAAGTCATTTTTATCATCAACATCTCTCCTACCTTTCCTTAACACCTACTGATTTTTAAACACATAGTGTGCAGTGGCAGATAAAAATGTATACTAAAAGCTGTTCCTCATTGTATACCTTTTTCTGTATAAATAATTCCATAGGACTATACAGATAGGAGAAAGTATAGTATTTAAACACATTTTCCCCACTAGCCAAGAACAGATCCAAATGCAGAAAAAAAGACCAAAACAAAAAAAACCAAAAAAACCCCAAACACCAACAGAAAGAATATACACAAATAGGATTCACTAATAATACTTCAGCAGGCACAGGAATCCCTGAGGACTGGTCTCCATACAGTGAGAGCAGGAGACTTTAGAACTGAAATATGAACTTGTGCTGAGACTTTGAAGGGAAAGCTCTCACACCTGTTATCCCACTGATATCCAAGCTGTAATAAAAAGCCTCATGGGCATTTCGCAAGAAAAAATAATTTGTTTTTTTTTTTTAAAAAAGGGAAGAAAAAGGTCCCCAAATGACCATCTAACACTGCATGTCAAATTATTCAACAAAATTGCACATGATTAGGAGGTGAGTGCCAAAGATAAAGAGGAAAAAAAAACTTACCTACACAAATCCAGAACAGCCCCACCGAAGTAATTAGCATTAAAATCTGATGATTTTGGATAAAGAGCCCTCGCTTAGAATACCTGCTTCTATCCTCAGGAATGAGTGCAGGGACACACTGTTTTTACATGGAATTTCCTACCAGTAACATAACAACCTTATCAATCTATGTTATTGAGCATAGAAAACAATTTTCAAATTTTTTTTTTCCCTACAATTAGGTTGGTTATAAAAAAATATTCAACTAGAACAAGAGGAACTAAAAAAAAAAAAATCCCATGAGTCATAGGTCTGTGGATGAAACATATGTGTTTTTGTGGTGATGGAGCCATAGCTGACAAGAGGAAGGATGAGTTACAGAAGCAATACAAAACTTTTAAGAGGCCCAACTTGGGAGTACAAAGAGCCACCCACAGAATTTCACACATCGATCATCACTTTCTTATTTTGCTCTCTTGCTTTGAATTTGCTAGCTTGGATTCCAGGCTTTTCTGCACCAAATTTGCACATAGCTCTGGTTCCTAACTTCTCCACCAATGCCTGCTTATTCCCAGGGTAGGCTTGGGGAACCTCGACTTCTGATGCTTTAAACATGAATCCATTCATTGTCTCCATAGCATCTGGTTGGTGCCTGATTTAGTCTGCAAGTTCTTTGAGCCCAAACAGGACCCCATACCTGTGCTGGCAGGTATGAGGCAGAGCTCTGGGTTTGGCCCACGACTTATGGGAATCCCCAGGGAACATGACCAGTAATTACTCTTCCCTGATATCCTTAATATCAGGGACATGGAATCCACCTGCTGGAAATTTATATTGCTCCTTCAGAGCCTTACTCGCAGAGAATTGCCAGTTCCCAGATTTGCAGAGCCACAAGCAGATTGCTTAAGTTCTAGCAAGTTTTGAAACCAGAAAATAACAGCCTTACATTCATGAACACCATTTAAAAAAACCAACACCTCTCAGTTTCTCTCTCAAGGACACCAAAAATGCTTTATATTTAAGTTGAAATTAAATTAAAATTAAGGCTTCTATCTCTATGACTAAAAGGTACCAAAAGCCAAGGCATAGATTTGTCTGCAAGACTGATGCTGACAATGAGAGGACTACACCTACACAGCCTACTTGGTCACATCCCTGAAGTCCATGTGAGCCATGTAATAGTACCGAAAAAGCCGAGCATCCTTTCCATTCAACCTGCACCCATGTCCTACCTGCTCCATGAAGTCCCATTTCTTTTATCAGGCATCATTTGTACTGCAGTAATGTCTGCAGACCTCCACCAAGACATCCATCAGGAAAATCTCATTATGCTAGACGTCACAGGATACTATAAGAAACACATAAAGGGAAGGAGAGCACTGTAAATTTCTCCTCTAGAGATAGCCCTTTAAGTTGAGAGCAGACTGTGTTACTATAATGATGATCCTTCTCAGTGGATGAGCTAGAAGCTTGCCTTGTAACAACATGGGTAAGACTTCTGAAAAAATAGAGAAACTGGCAAGAGAAATTCCCTCAAGTCTGTTTAAGATGAAATTGAGCTAAGAACAGGTCTTCATGTTAGGAAAAAACAAAGTGAGCAAGGTGGAAAGTGGCTTTAACAGGTGTGAATACACTTGTGTAATTGTTTCAGCTGGAGGCTCATAAGCAAAGGAATTCATTTCAGGTGGAAGTCACCTTTTCAACTAAAGAAATAAACATATCACACAGAGAGTGCAGATTTTAACATTTATTGTTTTTAAACTCCAATTTCCATTTTTTTCCACAAGCAGACTTTCTTTAACAATAGTTCAAAATGTGTTATAATGCTAACTACAGTTAAAAGGAAATATTTTGACACAAGACAGTGCCAAAGAAGTAACAAACACCCGCCCCCCCCCAGAATAAATAACCCGCTTTATACACGCTGAAAAAAAATAACATGCAATGAACTTAATAAAATTCATACTCTGTCCAACAGCTTCAGGTAGTCCTTACTGTTTAGTACTCTTATGTCATGATAGTAACATACGCATATTAGTAAAAACAGAAACTTTAACAAAATGCTTAATTCAAGCAAAACAAGCAAAACAGCGATGCAATATGAATCAACTGAAGAAGTTCAACGGTTCCAAAGAAGCCAGAGATAGCAGTGAGTAAGCACACAACAGTGTACAAGAGACGATCTCAACTGAGAGGTTGAGCTCAGTGGTTCTTCAGCCACATCTGTGTTTAGTTCCCTGCTGGAAACCGTATCACATGGACATCCTCTTGAGTTTGTGGCTGTTAAAAGAGTGAGAGAACACACATAAATAATGACCTCAGCCACAGGTCAATTATAAGTCACCCTCTCCAAGATATAGCACCTCCTGAGAGACTCTGGTAGAAAAAGGGACATGTGACATGACTGTCCCTGAGAACTCTAAAAATTAGTAGCCATGACTAACAGGAAATGGAAAGACAAATATGTTGAGCATTGCCATCAGAAGAAATGGGCTTTCTTACATGCTCTGTTTTCATCAGCCTAGTAGTATTTAGATTTTTAGAGTCCTACCTCAGGAAAAGAAGATGCTTCTTCACCCAGCCTTCCTTAGGATTCACACAGGCGTTCAGTCCACTGTGGGTGTGGAAACTGGAGAAGAAATAATGATAAAGAGATCAGTAAATCATTAGGAATCCCTGCTAGTAAATACTATGAAGATGCATTTGATCAAAACATGCATCATAGTTACTTTATATAATAAACAACAGCAACTGCTTTGTACATGCCAGTTAGATATGGGATGCTCCACAACCCCTCCAATACTATATGAAAAAAAAAGAAGCACCTAATGAAATTAAAATGTAATAGATACTTCAGTCTCGGGGATCATTTTTTTGCACCATAAAGTTGTGCTCAATTTATTTGAACTATTGAGACAAAGAACTTTGCTAGATGCCAGAAATAATTTTTGCAACTAAGGAGAATAGTTGCTATCGAGCTAAGGTGACAGATCAACATTTAGGAGGACTAAACTATGTAGAAAAAAAGAATCTCATCTCTTTGAATTAAGAGAACTCTTGTCCCTTATGTGTCTAACAGGTTTTGGCTAGAGTGGCCCTTAACTGGAGATGAAGCATGCCTTGTTTGCACAGTCAGATTTATTATTTATGTTGTATGGCTGTCCTCTGAGTTAGTAGTCCCTATCAAGTCAAGGTTGTGTATTTTGTTTACAGGTATTATATATAATTTATTCAGTTAATTTAATATTTTGAAAAAGCAAGAAAAATCATGCTTATAATGTTCAAATCATTGTTTCTGCCCAAACAGACATCCTAGGGTTAACAAGTCAGAAAAAACAGAGGATCTTCTGAAAAGTAACTTACATGATTGCATGGATATCACAAACTTCACTGGAGAGCTGTTCAGTATAGCCCTTTAGGGCCCACCGAGGCAGACGCACTTTGGTGTAAGACAGGCAGCAATCCTGGTTGCTTTGTGCTAGAATGAAGGAAAATGACAACGTAAATAAAACCCATTTGGACCACACTGCCATGCTGCCTAGGGTACTCGCTGTTCACCCCCTGACTATCCAGCTCCCCATCAACAGAAAAGGAAGATTAGGCAGCGTACTTGGCTGAAATAATTCCCTTCCACCTCTCCCTCGTGCTGCATCCAGCTGCGAGCACACACACCCCAGCACAGCTGGCACATCGCAGAGTGGCACTGCCAACCGTTTCCTGGGGCTGAACGCCCGAGCTCACTCACCTTTGGAGGTGCCACAGAGGAGCAGCACCAGGAGCCCCAACAGGGAAACCAGGACCAAGTTCTTGCTGCTGAAGCCAGCCATTTCCACTCCACACAGCAGTTGTGCTCCAGTCAGTGCTCTGCTGCTGCCTGCTTGTCCTGCCAGCCTTGACGCACCTCCACCTGCTTATAAAGGGGTGGTGGGAGCCACGGGAATTCACGCGCGGGCGGGTTCCACTGTCATCAGCGGGTTTCCCCACGGCAAATTCCATTGTGCCCGATGTGGCTGCAGCACACCTTCCTGGTGCTATAACCAGAGATAACAGCGTGCTGGGGAATTTTTTTTTTTTTTTTTAAAGTAGGTTAGAAGATTCAGCCAAAAGAAAAGGAAATAAAAGGCTGTGAGGTAATGGTTCTGTGGGTGAAACATGTATTTTTAGGGGTAGGAGTGTGGGTTGTAAAACAAGGTAGGTCAAATATAGATAACTCCCAGTTACCTGCAAAAACTGTGTGTCTGCTGTGCTTAATAAATACAACTTGGGGGAGAGGGAGGTGGGCCTCACCCAGCCATTCATTTCAGTATGGCACACGCATATGGGCAGCTCTCTGCAATGATGCCAAAGCACTACAGTAATATTTACTGGATGGCCACCACAGTAACACCAGGCTTTCCAGATGACTGCTTCCTGAGCTCTAGACTGTAGCATTGCTGGGGCCATGTGGACAACATTAAGTATTCATGGAAGTGGGTTTCTTTTATCATATATTCATTGCCATCACTTTCTGCCCGTTTGTCACACATCTGAACTATTTCATCTGAAACAGAGTTAGCTTAAAAGCAACTTGAAATAGAACTGTATTTTCTACTAAATCTGTACTGTCTAGAATGCCTTAATGCTGTTTCATAAGCAATGGCTGTGTCTCGTTTTTTCCCATGCCAAAGTGTACCCAAGTATTGTGACTCCTGAACATTCAGCTTAAACACATACGATCTTAAAACTGCCTCACATAGCTCGGGAGAAACGCTCGGCAGAGGCCCTGTCATCACTGCAAGTACACTGTTCTAGCTGCCACTGAGGGCTATTACTCTCCAATGCCATTTAGTGACCTGTGTGAAACAAATGTGATGGCTGTAGGCCATGTCCTGGTCTGCTGGTGTACACAGGAGCTGCTGCCAGCTCCAGGTGGTTATAGAGTAACCCGAGCTTTAAGTGGCTTCTCTTAAGGTAGAGCTCAGGGACATGTTCATAGTTCATAATTACATATCTTCCGTTCTTCACAGATTGCCAGTACTTCTCACAAAGGGTGTGTTCCTGTTATTTCTTTCTAGGAATGTAAAGAATTTACACTTTAGAACAGATTGTTATTCAGATAAATTAATTTTTCTGTATAATAGCCAGAATTTAGGGCAGCTTTTATCGCTGGGGTACATGTTAAGTGGCCTTGCAGGATGCATGGTGTCATATATGTTAAAGATGCTACTCCTCAGAGCCACTGCCATTGGCCAAGGGATGGGGAAGAGGCAATAAAGATCCCATCCCCTGATGTATGCTGCTTTTTGTGACTGCTTTATGGTTCATAGGGAAATGCCATAAAAACAGATAAAGATCAATGCCCTCAGTATGCAGCTATTTCTGAACTATTTTAAGGACTATCTGTCGCCATTAGGCAATGCTACAAAATAGCTAACTAGAATGATAACACCTGAAATGACGGAAGTTTGGCTTGATAGCTTTTTTCTTTTCACAAAGATAGGAGTAGTTAAACATGAATCGCTTATATCAAGTACGAAGAAGCATCAGATTGGCAATGAGCAATTCTCTGTCTTCTCCATCAGCACCACCTTTTTTCTTTTTTTTTTTTTTTTAAACTGGCTGTCTAGTAACAACCTGGGATTTTTTATTTACTTCTTATTTTTTAAGCAGGACTTCACACCATCCAGTCTCTATCAAGCAACTACCTTTAAGAAGCTATGAAAATTGGGTTCTCAACCTGCATTCTTCCACATCCACCATCCCATTTCACTCTAGTGCCAATACTAGGAAAGTCTCCAGCTACTTTAGAAAGATAACTTTCTAAGATTGTCAGGATCATGACTGTATCTTCTTATCCATGGATTAGTATCAAGAACATCAAAAGCAGTAGGCGAACAATAATTTTAAAAATTGTTAACAAAGCCTTATAAAAAAAAAAAAAAAAGAGATCAGTTTGTCTCTTGTCTTGCTAATGTACTTGTTACTCCATAAGTTCACCTGTCCCCTATTAGTTTGGAGACTTGAGACATAAATGATTAGGATGATTATGATGTTTCTTGATTAGTCAACACATCTTTTTAAAAAAAAAACCTAATGCCTTAATTGGCCAATAAGAACACTACTATTCTTAGGAATATTACTTCATACTTATATCACTTCAAGTAATATTAAGTTAAAGTTCTATTGCTTACTATTAATATTGATACAGTGGTTACACTAATATATTGGTTAATTATTAAAAAAAAAAAAGAAAAATCACTAGTAAGTGCTAATTAATTGCAATTCTGCTGCCTTGCCTCCTGCACTGACTATTAAGGTCTAAGGCTATCCTTCCTTACAAGTTTATCCCTTCTCACTCCCTGCTCCTGCACTGTCTTTCCAACACAGACCTGGTGGAGAGTCTGGTGGGTTGTCCACAGTGGTTGCCCCCAGCATCCCAGGGAGCTTGGGCCCACAGATCCGCTTCACCACTGTCTGGAGGCAGCCACACTCCTCCTGTCACAAGATACTCCCATTTTTTTGCTCTTCTTCTTCATTTTTACCTTATTCCCCATTTTTTCCTTTTCTTGAACCCACCTTTTCACCATCCCTGCATCTCCTTTCCTCTGTCCAAACTCCCTCCAAATAAGCAACTCACCCATAATTCCTTTTCCTCATTGATTCCAAATCTATTACACTCATATCCAACTCTGGTGTTTCTTATGTCATTTCCTAGCCAATTGCAGCTTAATTTGTGATTACTGATACTGCTATCTAGATGGAGGTGGCCTATGCATCTCAGCTTTCCCTTCTGACTCTGAAGCTCTGTTTCTTCTCCATTCAGTGCTTTTTGGTCAGAATCTCACCTGAGCTTTGACACTCCTACCTGCTCCTAATTACACACCAGCAGTTTGGACAGCAGAGCAATGGCATCACTCAGTGCTCATCCCATATTTCTGCCCTCAGGCAGTTTTCATCACACCTCTGGTTCCCACAAGAGGCCATGGCTGGTGATGTGCCTCATGTCGCAGCAGGACTCTTGCTCGTGGTACTCATTTTATCTCATGGTTTGTTTGATTTAGAAAATTAAGTTAAGACTTAGAACAAAAGCTGTCAGGAAGGCCTCAACTTCAGGAGCACTGTCCTTTTACTTACACTTAGTGGTACAAAGTACCTTCAGTTTGCTTGCACAAAGTTTCTAAGAAAATAATCAAAAAAGGTTTAATGTGAAGGGTTGAAGAAAGTTGCCTGCTGGGTCCTGATAATCATATATGACTCATAACCATATCTTATCAGTCTTTACATTTACAAGTCCGTAATGCAAACAGAAGATAAAAAATATAAAAACAGGGAAATGCTTATATGTTCAAGGGAAGTTATTCCCTGTGGGTGGACAGCGGCTGTTGTCCCCCCCGATCCAATGAGACTTCCGTCCTGGTTTCCTTTGAGCACCTGCATGACCAAATGGGGTGCTATGGACTGGCCAGGGGACTGCAACACAGGTGACAGGTTGGGCTGCTGGGCTCCAGGGTGGTGACCAGCACCAGAGTCTGTTCATGGGCCAGCTGTGGGCGGTCACTGCTGGGCCAATACATTGCGTTTAGTGTCCTCATACGGATGCAATTAGGAGGCTACATATGGAGTGAGGGTCAGCAAGGGGGCCGCCAGGTTGAGGGAGGCCATTATTTCCCTGCGCTGGGGCCCACGAGGCTGCATGGGGAGGGCTGTGCCCAGAGTCTACTCAGAGGGGCACAGCTGAAGCACAAGAGTCAGCAGCCACAGGTTGTGAGAAGGGAAATTCTCATCAGCCATCGTGAAAAACCCTCTTCATAGCAAAGGGGGTAAAGTACAGGGACAGGTTCCCAGGAGGGGATGTGAAAGCATAGTTTGAATACCCTTGGAGATACTCAAACCTCAGCTGGCCATGGCCCTGCCCTGAGCATGATCATACACTGAGGTTACTCCTTGCCAAGCCATAGTCAAACCCACATTATTTTTTCTCTTTTTGTCATGTCTAATTCTCCTTTTCTTCTTTTAGTTTCCTAACTTTGTCTCTTCACGACTTTCCTTTACTGAAGTTTCTCCACTTCCCTCCCTCCTGCTTTCTGTCCTCAGATCCCCTCACAAACCCTGCTCTCCCTCCCTGTTGCTGCACTCACAGTAAGACAAAGCACCAAAACACAGATCGACAAAGTTTTCAGCCTCGCCTAAACCTCCCCTCCTGTTGTTCCAGAGGCCAGAAGGAACAGGTCAAAACCCTCCTCTATGTATCATAAAAGATGAGCAGCACAGAAGCAGAGCGCCTGGTTTCCAGGTACACATGGAGTTGGGTCAATAAAGCTATGCCTGTTTTCATTCAAAATCTTGCATATGAGAAGGTGTATGCATATGGGAAATTCAGAATTGTGCATGATTTGGAAAGCAGATTGAAACGGTTTGAAACTGCAGCCTCACAATGGTAATCTATTTGACTGTGCAGCTCTGCTACAAGATCCTGAAACAGTCATACAGATGCAAGGCTTAAAACACTCCATTAACTTCTGAGGAGAGACATAGAGAAGAAATTTTATAATCAGTAACTATTTGATTGATACACTACAGCTTATAGTCACTTCCTTATGTGTTTAGGTCTAATATTAAACATGAAAGGTTTTAAAAAACAAACAAACATCTCTTACCTACCCTGATGTTAGACACTGTATATAATGTCTTTACCTGTCCTCTACAATAAGACAAGAAACATATTGACAGTTTTTAATTGACTGGCAGCAGTTTACTAAAATTCCCATTTTTATTCATCCTCACAAAGAGATGTTGTTATATTACATATTACTGCCCTTGTTTAAACTGCTGAAAGTAAAGGATTATAGCAACACAGATGATTAACCAGGAAGGACAGAGCCAAACAGGGGAAATTCCCTTTTGTAATTTCCAGTGGTTCAGGACACCTTTACCAGAGCAAAGGGCAGGAGAAGGAACAGGGCCAAATGCAGGGACTTAATCATTGCATAATCCCTGATGATGAAATACATAATAAATCCCAAGCACAAAAGTTCCACGGGTAATTTACTTAATATCTCTGGAGCTTTAGAGGCTGTGATGCAATACAGTGATTTTGTGCAGTTCAATGCTTGCATGACTGACAAAAATCCTTATCTGAAGGAAGAAACTAATTTTCAGTAATTATACATTGCACTTCATCAGAAAGAGATCTAGAAACACTATTGAATGACATTGGTCTGATGCAATTATGGACAAATTACATGCCTGTTGGGAGAAGTGAATCTCTGATCTGTCAGAAGTGCAGGTTATGAGGAGACTGGTGCATCTGTCATGAACATCCTAGCATCCATCCTAGCACTGCCAGTTGCTTGCTGCTACATGTATACAGGAGGACGTTCTAAGGGCAGTTTTCTTTATTTCAAAATTAGCCCTACTCTCTCTATAGCCCCTTGTGGTAGCCAACCACCTTTTTACAGAAGTGTAACTCTCAAAGTGGAATGTAAAACCTATAGTTGTAAAGAAGGATGAAAAAGATAGTCAAAAGAAGAAACAATTTAAAACTGTCTACCATCTAACTGAGCTCTAAGTTACATGCTATATCTCCCTTCCAATCCAAATTCTTATGTGCCTTTAGGCATAATAAACACAACAAAAGAAACATTTTAAATAATACGTTTCTGACCATTAAAGAAGTTGAGGAATGCCAATTTTCTGCATAATTTCTACAAAGGTGGGGAAGAAGGAAAGGAATCACTTGAGAGGATACAATATGTATCTTCTGCAAGGGACTGAGATCACAAAGTGTCATTTGCAGACCAAAACAAAAGAAGTAATTTACTATGATTTAGAATTATTTACTCTGGTCTAACATCCTGGAATTTTCACCAAAAAAAAAGCTGTCAGAGTCATCATACAGCCCCACCGAAACTAAGCCTGAAGCTTCTGGTTTTCTATACCCCCTACCTCACTACCTCTACGCATGTCAGTCAGTGCTTCTCCACTGCTGTGGTGTGGCTGAGAGTTTCCCAGAAATGTACAGATCCCAAAGAAAATCTGGAAAGAGAAAGTGCCTGGGGCTAAAATCTACAGCCTGAACATCGAGGCACTTTCCAGTGCTAATAAACGAGGGTTTGCACTTAAATATTAAATTCAGGAAGAGGAGAAAAAGATACTATTCTTTGGCAATTATGAAAAGGATATATATGACATTTTCCAGATTTTGACAATTAGTAGACAAGAATAGAGGTGGGCAAAAAAACCTAGCACTTAAAAATTTCATTAGAAATTTAGAGTTTAGGTGGGCTCAAGCTATTCATTAATTCAACTGAGAATTCAATTGAGACACAGTGAATAGTTTTGTCTAAAAATTAAAAGATAATAATTTAGAAAACGTGAAGCTTCTTTTTTCTCATGTTCTATGTTTGCTTCCTAAAGTTGACCTAAAACAGGTAATACAAACCCTAAAAAGAAAAGAGAAGAAAGAAGAACTAAGTGATATGAAGTGGTAAATTTTTAAGTTGACCAGGAGAAGTCATTGACTGAAGTTTTACTAAGTCATACTTGACATATAGAGCACTTGATCACTCCAGACTATTTAGCACATACTTAACATGGCTGGCATTTGGTCACGTATTACTGGACGACTAGCTTAAAAGTATATAGTAACACCTGATTATTTTGGGTTGCCAAACAGAAAAACAAATAGGTTTGGTTTTAATAACTACTAGTTAACTGTACTGAGTGGCTGTGTTGTGCCCACTGGCAGAGTAGCTGCACACAGAGGCCTTCTCAAGGCAAGTGCTGCAACCACTGCAGGATCTCAGCACTATGCAGTTATGTTACAGGGACTTTCCCATGCAGAGATTTAAACCACGGTCGCCCAAACTAGCTGTCTCAGAGTTCTCTCTGTCCAAGAGTCCTTCTCTTTTTCCAGGGAAATCACAGCCCTGGGTCCTTCCATCCTGACTCTTACAGGTTCTTTTGCATAACATAAACTCAGGATATGACACATACCTTGTAACTGAAGGCCCATGGAAAAATCTTGGACCAGTGAAAAATAAAGTGTTCTTCATAAAAGCGACAAACCCCAACACACTGCTGGGAAGAACAACAACAAAGAAAACCTACCACAAACCCAACAACCAAAAAAACACAACAAACCAACACCAGAACCTCCCTAGTACACTGCAAATGTTTGGTGACTGTCATCCAAATTCTTCTGAGCCAGCAAGAAATCAAGATACTAGAAGAATTCAGGACATTTTGGGTACAAGAATTCTTGCTTTCAAGCAAACACTACCACCATTGTGCATTTATTTTAAGTCTCTCTCAAATGTCATTAGAGATTCAGCATTACATGAAGCATCCAGCTAGTTATGTGCATTTGTCAAAATGTGACAAATGTTTTTCCAGCAGGACCTTACACTTCCTGGGCTGTTGAAATGATTCAAAGACTCCCACAGCATCTGTGATGTAAGATGCACCTTGAGGGAAAAAAAAAAAAAGCTAGAGTGGAGGTGCTGACCTGAAACTTCCTACACACACAAGTTGTGCAAACGCAAATTTATATCTCTGAAAGGAGATGTCCATCCATGACAACAAGGTAAAATCTGCCACTACTGGGAAGTTTCTAGGATAAGATTACAAGGGAACACGCCTCAGAAAGTGATCTTTCAACATGGAAAGTTACTTAGGAATCCTTTCAGGTTTTTCCTCTCATCTCTCTTTGGAAATCCACAGTAAGTCACCATTAGTCACTAAAAGTATCAACCTGTTTAAATGAGATTTCTTTGACCTATATATCATTTCCGCTTTGTTACCTAGCTGGAGATGAAGAAAGTATGTAATCAAAGAAAGGCAGAAGCACAAACTAAGAGGGTGCATTGAATTAGATTGTACAGTGTCATTACAAAAAATACAAATAGAATGGCAAAGTCACTAAGTCCAATCATCAAGTGACAAAGTTGGAGATAAGGGGGTTTTAGGGTGCTAGGATATGCATACTACATGCATCCACCCGTGACTGGAGTGCCCTTCAAATCCTAAAGGTGAAGCTTAATAGATTCTTTTATTCTCTTCTTCATCTCCTATAAGCATGATTTTTACTCATTTTTTGTTACAGTGTTGGGCAATGACTGCACTGAATTAAAAAGATGAGCTTTTTCATTTCTACCAAAAAAAAAAAAAAATCAGTGAGAGTTGGCACAAGCTCTATATCCAGAGACTACTTGCCTCATGGACCTGTCTCATTGGTCATGTGGAGCTCATCTCTGTCATGAAAGTGATCTGTGGTTGGCACTGATGAGAAAACAGGCCACAACTTTTAGAGCATTTGGTACTATATGAAAGCAATTGTTTCATTCTTACATGTAACATGTAGCTCATATCAAGGAAGTATTAAGCAAAATGTTCTTATTAGTCACAGAAAATAGATGTGTTTCTCTCAACCACATTGTTTGCAGAAGTGAGGAGCTCAAAGCCAACTTGTGAACCACACTGACAATCTTAAAGTGATGGTGGAAGATAGCTTTGCAGTCACAACAAAAATTCAATCACCTCTGTCTCACCAGGATCCTCCACTTCATCCAGAAATACCATCAAACTGCTGTTCTTCCTTTAAACACTGATAGCTTCTATGCCATTAAAGAGCTGACATAGTGTGTGTGGGGCAGAGAGGAACCAAAGCCCCGTACACCCACCCGCAGCCAGCAATTGCACAGAAGTCAGCTGCAGAGCTACAGCAACCACCACATAAAATCTTAAATAAAAGGAAAATCCCCAGAGAATCTCACTGACAAAGTAGTAGTTCCTGTCCTCCACCGATGATCTGGAAGGAAAATGTAAAGAAAACAAAAGGAACCACTGAAAGTATAACCTACTCTTCTGTAAACCTTTCTGTCCTGCTGTAACATTCATTGAATGCAATAGGAAGACGTTCTTCAACTTTCAGTAAACTTTGGATCACACTGGTTGGGGATTTCAGTTCTTTGTTTTAAAAGTTTTAAAACAGTATTTTGCTATTGGTACAATTGCAACAAAAAAAAATTTGACTATTAGGGCTAAAATATACTCCAGTGCCAAGAGGGAGACCATACATATCATTTTTCTGCTCAAGCTTGAAAGTTTTACCATCTATTCAATTTATCTGCTTGATATTTTTTTGTTGTTGTTCAAAAATACTTTTGAACCATAAAAACCAAGATTGAAAATGTTAAGGTTTAGTTTCCCAGTATTCTCAGACCTATAAATCAAAGGGTGAAGATACTGGAAAGCTCACAGCCTCAGTTTGAACAGTGAATTTCGTATCAGAACAGTATCAGCCAATACCTTCTCATGCTGGCTCCTCTGGACCACACTGCTTTGCAGTCCTCAGCTGGGAGGGCAGAGCATGTTTTGTGCCAATTAGAGAGAGAAAGTAAAAGGGGGATCTTGCTCAACTAACAAACTCAGTCCTCAGACAATGTGAAACACCTTTATTTGGAAACTTACCAAAGTCTCTGACAGGTTTTCGCAAGGGACATGGAGCAAATCAGAGAGCTGCAATGCAGGTCACTGCTATGCAAATAAGGATGCCATATATTACTGTAAAGGATTAGCAATGCTCCCAAGGGGACACCCAATGTAAATTGGATGCTACTTCTCCAGCCTTTCACAACTATGGACGAGTCACCTACATTAAATTCAACAATGAAACTTTAAGCAAAAGAGGAGAAAATCCAACCAGTGATTTATATTGCAGAAAGCTATAGATATTGAAGTTAACTTTCCCTGGCCAGTAACAGAAGATTAAGAGGGTAAAGCACTCCTTTCAGCCCAGCACTGGTCCAAGGTTTGTAGTAGACAAAAGGGACTGCAAGCAAAATAGGTTCAACTGGTCTTTATAACCTCATCACAAAACCTCTACGTGCTCCATGCTATGTTGGGAGCATATTATAGCAAGTGTTCCAGGCCTTACTTATGGAATTGTGCCATCACTAAAATGTTGCCTGTAAGAAAAAAGAATTAACTTCCCAGAATGTCCCAGAGTGGTGATTAGTGACATAGCTATTGGTTCCAGATCCTGCACTGCTGTCAGCAGCTACTACCCTGCATGGTGCAAATGGCAACGTGCACTCGAGTGACATGAATAACAAGAGTGACCGGATAAAAAGGAAGGGCATTAGCCTTATGTAAGTAGCAGTGTGGTGAAAAATAAGGTTATGACTTTACTTTTTAGGAAGTATTTGTAAGTCTACATTTAAACTAAGTACCTGAAACATTAATTAGGTTGAATGTGTTCTCTAATTTACCCTTTGGAGTAATGCACTTAGTACTTTCTAGCTTAATATTCTAAACTAGACTTTGCATAAGCACTTAAGCATTCGAGTCCAGCATGTGAATGTCTCCCCACCTGTGTGAGATTCAGCTGAGAGGCAACTTATAGAAACCCTCCCCTACACACCGTGAGCTTCAGGCTCAGACTGAAAATGGCAGCTCATTCCCAAAATGGGCATGTAGTGCATGAGAAAAGATTAAGATCTGCTCGTCTATAAATCAAAAAGTGAATTTGCCCTGTGAATACTCCTGGGTCTGAGGAACCCAACAAAGAGGCAGTTTAATCTTCATAACTGCCATTGCAACCTTTCCGTGTGTGGGCTGGATTTGACCACCAATTGAGAAAAATCTCCGGTATTATTCACAGTGAATTTTCTTTGCCATCAGTCTTTCTTTAAGGGAGTACAGTACAAATTCTTCAAAAAGTATAAGCCTTCAGTTTGGTTTGCAAAGTCTCTTCTGCCAAGTTAGGCAAGTGTCAAGAAGCAGATGTGATTTGGGAGCTGAAAGTCAGCACCCAACCGAACAGTTTGAGAGTGGGAGAGATATAACTCACACAGCCAAGGTGAGGCTCTCAGCCTTGTTGCCATCCTGTGAAGCACCAGAGGTAATACCAGGATCGAGCCCAAGGGGCAGTGGAGGCAGGAGAAGGTATTAGGGTGACAGGTTTGCAGTCTTGTTCTCTTACTGCTTTTCCTTCCCCTTCTCTCCTCAGAATTTTCTTGGCTCCTTGCTACATCAGAGGCCATATTGCATTAACTCTTTAGGATGCACTGCTGCTACAAAACTCACTTTTTCTCCAGGTCTTACAGAGTCTTCCCTTTTCTACCTGAATAGAGTTGGGACGCCAGCTATAAACAGAACTCCTAGCCTACCCTACAAGCAGAACGCTTCTGCTTCCGACTAGGCTGCATTCAAACTCAGTGTAAAGAACATGATCCCCTTCAAACCCAGTGACTAAGCTCTGCTGCAGGCCACTTATGACATAGAGCTCAAGCTGACCAAAAACTTGCATAAGCCCATCATAGTTTTACTGTCTTCCATTTGGCATTCAGATGTGAATCAGTGATAAAGGATAGAATTTTAGGTACAAAAGAGATGGACTAAAAAATGTAGAAAGAACAGCTAATAGAGGATAAAAGAGGATCTGAAAGCAGAAAAAAACCAAACATCAATAACTGGAAGTTATTTAAATCATTCTTTCTCATTATTACATTACAGGAAAAACATAGTTTTGGGGTTTTTTTCAGTGCTGAGAAATTTGAGTTGGATTCTTACCTCAGTTAAGGCAGTGCAAACTCAGGTCTGTCACCTCTGTATTCACTTCAGCAGAAGTTCTCTGTATTTTAGCAAGAGCCTTTGAGAATAGAATCGAATGCAGGTATACAGAGTTTCCTCTTAGGCTATCACCTCCTATAGCTATAGGTTCAATTACACATGCAGTGAAGTAGAATCAAAACAGCTCTGGAATCAGTGTCAGACAGTGACTGACAGCTGGGAAGGCACCAAAAGGAATTATTACATCCCTTTCACACATCACAAAAGCTCACAGCAGCGTCCCAGGCAGGATGAGATGGATTCATGGACAACAGGTTGGCAAACAAATGATACAGACAATAAGCAGGGATGGCCTCTCTGTCATCACTAATCCCATAACTTTGAGTGCTGAGGAGGAGGAAGCAAAAAGGCTGCAAAATGTGGCGAAGGCTGAAGGCAAAATATTGGCCTAGCTGGGCAACTCATCTGACCCAGCAGGGAATTTTGTATGTTTTTCTTATTCATTTATATTTCCCTATCCTAAAATTACTGTACCATTTCACTGTATATGAACAAGGAAGCTGTCGTCTTCTGA
The DNA here is from genome assembly GCA_028020825.1 of Podargus strigoides. Lineage (NCBI taxonomy): Eukaryota > Metazoa > Chordata > Aves > Caprimulgiformes > Podargidae > Podargus > Podargus strigoides. Next base: position 16,877,906 of record CM051628.1, read on the forward strand.
AATTATTGGATAATTCTCCATTATTTACAAATCTATTGTTTTCCTACTGTATTGGTCTCATGCCTAAGCAATTACTATATCCTTCATTACAGACTTGTATGTTGCAGAACTGGGATGGGTGTGGATCTAGATTCTTACATACATACTTTTTGTGCAAATCTGTACATTTCAGATAGCATCCTTTGCTGTTGTGAGTTCTGCAGGAACTTCTGAAGATGACTATAGGGCCATCTTCAGTAGAACTATGAGAACCTGCCTAAGCAAAGGATCTGAGAAATTTGCCAACAAACAACAGTCAAGGGGAAGCAGAGCAGAGCGTTTTACTTTTTGAACCTGCTAGAATAGTATGAAACTCCATGTATTCAGTGGGGAAACATTTGAACCTTATAACACTGGTATTTGTTCTCACTTGCCTCTGTCATTATGCATCCATAGCTACTGCTCCATCTTTAATATAGACCAGTCTCAGGCACAAGTGGGTCCTAAGCCACATACCCCAAATTATTTGTGAACAGGATTAACCCTATTGCTTTTGTGTCAGTCAAGCACCAAACCCATAGTTTGGGTCTAGACCTACTGATGCCTTTGGGCAAGGACAGGCCAGGATTCTCTGGCTGTTTCTTTAAGGGTGCTGAACACTGATGCTGAAAGAAAGCCAGCTGGAAATGTTTTCAAAGGAGGTGTCAGAGCAAGCTGAAATACCAGAAGAACAGGAAAAGCACAAAAAACAAATAGATCCCAGTAGCTGCAATACACACAGGACAGCCAGAACGAAGACTGGAGATACTAAAAGCGGACATTTCCCTTGGCAGTAAAAAAGGAAGAGCTTCAGCAGACAAGGTAAGATTATATAAGAACTTTGAAATTCAGAAATCCTGCAGTGACAAGGAAAAGATGGAGGAAAGAAAAAAGCAGTACAGTGGGGAACTAGGGAGCTGGGTCAGGCAGTGCAGGAGACGAGCTGACAGCTCTGGCACTAACCAAGAACTGATGGGGGAAACAAGAAATAGAGGAGGTTTTGCTTGAGAATGACACCAAGGCATCCCACCATCTCTCCAAAAGTTAAGAAAAACCCTGGAATTATTAAAGACAAAGTGACCATAAGGGGTGACTGAATGGGAAAAAGTTAGAACCCTCCCCATCTTAGGCACCAAGGTGCAGATATTGTCAGAGATTTGTGGTTATGAATGAAGAAAGGAGCGACTACACCAGCAGCCAGCAGAACTGAGCTGGGGCTGCAGCAGAGCCCTTCACTGACGAAGGGTGAAGGCCTGGGGTGTGAGGTGAGCAGCACCCACCTCCCACTCTCCAAGGGTGAGCAGACTGCTCCTGCAAGCCCTCAGCTCACTGCATTTCACAGCTCAGCACCAGTGGCAGGTTTTTCCTGCATGGATACTTAAATCAGGTGGGAAGCTTCTCTTCTGACTTATCTGCCAGCCTAATATAGGTGCCTCAAAGAGTAAACCTGCAGAAAATGGGTACATGTCTGGCAGAAAACCCCAAACAGTGCATGTGCTGGGACTGGAGGGATGCAGTGACCAGGGCATGCCTAAATATTTTCCCGTATATGTTGTCCCGAAAGTGGGGTCATTTACCTAGTGTGCGAGACGCCAACGTACACACAGAGCAGAGGTATTTTATTCCAGTGCTGCCAGAAAGGAGTGCTAATTGGCAAATCCACAAAGGCAGCACGTATCCTGTATTACCCAAATACAGGATTTCTTTTACAGAACAAAGTATGCAAAATTACCGTATCTCTAAGTGTGCTTGATATCCCATACCTATGTGATTGGTTAAGTAGTTCCTTGCTTCCATTTAAAATGACAGCTCATCTGGATTTTACTAGGCATGCTCAGAGGGTAGGGGGCTTTTGTGAGTAGGGGTCTTTTCCAGCATAGGGGAAGGTATTTTAGTATGTTAATAAGGTAAGTTCACAGTAAGTTTAGGCAGTCAGGGCTTTTCACTATCAGTAATCAATGCTCAAGGCTAAAGACAATAGTGGTCAGTATATTTCATTCAGCTCCTCTTATCAGGATAAGCTCAGGAAACCTCCTCCTACTCTGATCACACTACACTGTTTTCTTTGCTTTCTTTCAACATTAGAGATGCATTCAATATACATCCCAGGCCATTCTGTCCTCCTGACATCATATATACCTCAAAACAGAAATTACTGCACATGATGGCACAGCACTGACACAGACAGGCAGCATCAGAGGTGCAGCACACCTACGAGCACACCTACCTACACCTATTCCCTACGAGCCCTGGGAATACTGCACTCTGCTCCACTCACTCCCAAGGTGCAAGACAACTATCAGACATGCTGCCTTTGCATCATGCAGCCTGCCAGGAGGAGAGCAAACATGGCAAGACCTGAAAAAGACTGGAGCAGAGAATCTAGGTTGGCAAGGGAAAAATATAACCTAAGTCACAGAGCTAACTTGTACAAATGTTCTTCATTACAGTGCTAGAGAGGCTCTTCATCCCTCCTCTTCTTGATGCCTTTCTCAGAACCTCTCAGTATCACATGAGGCATTCACATGGCATGAGGGTGCTGCAACACTACTTTAAAAATTATCACGTGAAAGGAGAGCGAGGGGAAGTGAATGTGATCCTGGGCAGGGCCAAAACTGGTCCTGCCAAAGCCACGTTTGCAACAGAAGCTATTGCAACAACTTGGGAGGAAGGAGAGGCAGAAATGCTTCTTTCCTTGAGCACTCTGAATGTGTCTCAAGTTCATCCCATACATGTTTTTACTTGCTAGGGTCATCTTGCCCTCTAGTGGCTCACGCGACAGAGCTGGCAGACCTAAATTCATTTCTGCTGTAAATCCTGTCATGTCAGTGGCTTCAGCTGTTATGCATAAAATGAAATAATTCAAATTCACTTTGATCTGCACCCATTTCTTAGTGCATCAGGCCATTAGTAAAATGTGCTATCATGGTATGGAGTTAGAAAATAAAATGCATAATGCCTGCTGCCTTATACATTATGTATCACACCCTCTGAGAGGATCCTCTGCTCATCCAGTCTGGAGTGATGCAATCAACAGGTACACAAACATTTTTGGGTGTTTTGGAAGAGATCTTTCTTTGATTTTTACAAAAAAGTTTGAGGAAAAACACTGGCTGCAAAATATTTCATTATTAAGATCAAAAATTTTCCTGAAAAAAAAGTTCTCAGGAGGTAAATAGTCAAAAAAGTCACAAGTAGAGTGATGTAAATCCCAGCTGGTAATAAGCACCCTCCAGAGGGCTCGAAGAGATATACATTGTACACATTTAGATTCTTGACATTGCCTACACCAACATGAATATGGAGTATAACTTACTCTTCAGCAGAATTGAAATTTTAATTTATTCCCTAAGTCTCAGCTAGAGACAAGAGCAAAAATAACTGCTTTGTTTCATTTTAGCATGAACTATTACCTTTAGTGACCACCAATGTTTCTTACAGATTGAAAATAGAATGTCTGTATCTAAAGTGGACTTCTGACATGGTTAATTCCAGCTGAGGATCTGGCTTGACATCCTTTCTCTATTTATCAGTGACTCTCAGCTGCTAGACTCCAGAGTAACCAGCTCTCCGTAACAGGAAGGCCACGATGGTGTAGGGGCAAAGGAGTAAAAACAGCGATTGTGAACTAGTTATTTGTCATTCCACAAAGTGCTTTGCTGTGATTAGTCATGGTGTTAACAGAAATCTCAGTGCTCAGCTGTCTTTAGTGACTTTTTTCTAGAAAGGCTTTTCCTGTGGTCAGCTTGGTCAGTGCAGACTGAATGACAGCATAATTTGTCTCCCAGTTAATGATCTTCAAGTCATTCTTTATACACTATCTACAAAGTCAGAGAAACAGCAGACAAATGTAAGCAAAAGCTGTTCACTTTAAAGTTATGAAGAAAAATGTTTTCCAATTGCCAGCCTCTAAAGAGCACTCCTTAGCATCAGAAACCACAAAATAAAAATCAATTACAAGACATCTTTGTGCTTGCATGGGTTGTATCACTCTTCTAACAAACTTCCTCCTCAGTTTTGCTGCCGAGGCCATGGGCTGCTGGAAGCAAGAGAAAAGCAACACATGGACTTTTCCCACCCTCATCCTCTGCCTCTATGGATTCTTCTACATGATGAAACCATCAGAACCTTTCCTAACCCCCTATCTAACAGGACCAGATAAAAACCTGACCATAGATGAGGTATGGTTTTACTCTGCCTTTTCTTCTACATGGAGCAGGGGGGAAGAAAAAAAAGAAAAAGTCAAACTTTGTTTAAAGTTTTTAAACAAAGATAAAAACCAAAAAAAGCACGCTGTAACCAGCTTTGGTAGGTTATGATTTGCAGCACATGGCATAAATAAAAGATCTAATCAATGGATTTAAGATCCATTTTCCTGCTCAAGGGTCATATGCTGCTTCAGTGTGGGTATATATTTTATTAATTCCTTCAGAGCAAGAACTTCCCTTTACAAAGCCATTTACAATAAATGAACTTCTTTTCCCCAAGAATAACACCACAAAGATTTACTCTTCTCTCCTCTAGGTTACCAACCAGATTTTCCCAGTTTGGACATACTCCTACCTTGCACTCCTTTTCCCAGTCTTCCTGATTACAGACTTCGTGCGCTACAAGCCCATCCTCCTCCTCCAGGGCATCAGCTTCATCATCACGTGGCTCTTGCTCCTCTTTGCACATGGGGTGGTGGCCATGCAGGCTGTGGAATTCTTCTACGGGATGGCGACAGCCACCGAGGTCGCCTACTACGCCTACATCTACAGTGTCGTCAGCACCGATCACTATCAGAGGGTGACGAGCTATTGCAGAAGCATCACTCTTGCTGCAGCCACTGTCGCCGCCGTGCTGGGACAGCTGCTCGTTTCCTTAGCAGGTGTATCCTACTTTCACCTTAATGCCATTACTTTGGCTTCTGTCTCCCTGGCATTTCTGTGTTCGTTTTTCCTTCCAATGCCCCAAAAGAGTATGTTCTTCCACAGGAAAGAGGTCTCAGAAACTCTGCCAGGACCAGTTGAAGTTGTGGCTACAGTCAGCTCCGACAGTCCATCGAGCTGCCAAGAGGACAAGGGCTCCATATCTGCCAACAAGGGACCAACACCTGAGCAGCATGCTGATCACAGCAAGCCCCAGAACCATGTGCTCAGAGTACTGGTGCAGCTGAGCAAGGACCTGAGGGACTGCTACAGCTCTAGGAAACTTCTCTACTGGTCCCTGTGGTGGGCTCTGGCTACAGCAGGCTTTAACCAGGTTCTCAACTATGTCCAAGTGCTGTGGGACTTCCGAGCCCCCTCTCACAGCTCTGCAGTGTACAACGGAGCTGTTGAAGCAATAGCAACTTTTCTGAGTAAGTTAGTGTCTAAGCATTGATCAGAAAGACAGCTTCTAAAGTTTTACTACAGAACATTTTTAAAGTTCCATTGCAGATACTCCAGGAAGCCAATGTGTGCATTGTGCATTCAAAATCTAGTTCTTTGGTGTACAAAACAGTTTAAAATATGAGCGATGCTGGGGTTTTTTTTTATGACTGGGACACCCAACTTTATCCTACCAGTATGCAGAGTGTGTACAAGTCACACAGGCCTTGCCTCCAACTGCTAAAGCAATTCAGAGGTACCCCTGTTTCTTTTGATGAGGTGGTTGTTGTTTTTTTTTTTCCCAAACAAGTAATCACACAGTTCCGAAAACACTGGTATCAGCTTACACAGATGAGAGAATTTTTTCATAAATATTATACACAAAAAGAACATAATCCTCTCATTAAGATCTTGCTCTAGTGAAATACTCTTACACAGCAGGAGGAAAAGAATTTTAGCCATTTCTAGATGTGGAGATTTGCAGAAAAAGGCCTTATTGAATTCATTACCATTACTCTTTTACAGCGGAAGCAGATGTCCACATCGCATAAACAAAGCAATGTTATTGAAAGGTAACATCAGAGGATACCTCCCCGCCTTGGCAGTGTTTCACATATTCGTATTATGCTGCTGTAGAGAACTTGCACAAGACATTGGGGTGTGATCTACCAGGGAAAATAAACATGTCTGCATCATACCTGGTTATTCAGGTTACTCTTACAGTCATTAAGGGGAAATAGATACTTCTAAGGTTAAAAATTACTCTTGTCTTGACATTAGCAACTAAATAGACCAACTGAATCATGAATTAGAAGCACTTAACTCCTGTAGTGTCTACTCCTTGATGAACTCCTCTTTCTCATGGAATTTCTCAACGTAGAGGTGTAGAAGTTTTAAAATCGTATGAGATCCCTAAGATGGATAGTCAGGCAGCTTACCTTCGCAACAGATGTGTCTTTGTAGCAGGCCCACTGAAAGCAAGCAGTGCCTATCTTTTCTCATTTCTCTGAATATAGTCACCTGACACCTCACAAAACTCCCTTTTTTGACAGCAAAGCCCCTTTATAAGCTGCACAGAGCTGAAGTGTAGCTATATAGCTAAATTAGCTATAAAGTAAGCTAGTAGAAGCTAGAAGAATTGTTCTTCTTGAGCTCCAAACTGTGTTCCTAATTCTCTCCCTAGAGATACATGCTGGGTACAGACAGCTAAATAATGAATCCTTCTGCATAAGTTTATCCTGTGAAGTGGAATAAAATATTAGGAAAGGAATGGCAGAGACTTGATTTATGCAGTTGCCTAAAAATGACCAGATATCTGCTTGACTTCAGAAATTATTAGAAATGCTTTCAAAACGCTTCAGAACTACACTGCTTCATTATTCAGCATTGCCCTTCAGCATGCGAGAGTGGCAAGATTTGGTGATAGAGGCTACAGAACAGATGCAACATTTACATGGTTTTTTTTTTTCTCTTTTCCTAGGCTCAGTAACATCTTTTGTAGTGCAATATATGAAAATTAACTGGGACCTTTTTGGAGAACTGGCTTTAGGAATCTTCTCTGCAATAGATGCTGGTTCTCTATTTCTCATGCACTTCACTACCAACATCTGGGCATGCTACGCTGGCTATCTCATTTTCAAAGCTAGCTATATGCTCCTCATAACAATAGCAACGTAAGTATAAAACCTTACAGTGCTACTATTATGCACAAAATATCAACAGTACTTTAAGTTTGGGCATTCCTCCTTTTACTCAGAGGTAGCTGATCTAATGCTAGGCATAACTGTTTAGGTAAAGACAAGGACACTTAAATGTCTAATTACATTGTTTTCATTCTTTGAAACAAACATAAAAGAAAAATTATCAAAAGGACAATAAACATATCTAGGCAGAAATGAGACAATGTACAAAGCATCTTTATTACTAAAGGCAATAGTAACAGAAAAACATATAAACTGTTTTCCTCCTTCCTGGCATAGAAGATGCAAAGTGAACAAGAGGAACAAGCATGCCTAGACAACCAGCCTTTAAGATCCCCTTATGTCTAGACCACTTTGCTCATATACTTATTAGTAAGCTATGAATTGTGTGGATGCAAGAATATATTTGGCATAGTGTTCCCCAACAGAACTTTATACGTATAATCCTTAACAATGCTATGGTGTAAAAAAAGAATAAAAGAAACCATTGGACATATAAACTCAGACAAGATATCTTAGGAGGGCAAGCTGTTCTGTTGTCAGAAACAGAGAAAAGTAATATAAATAAGAAAATATAATATAAAATCTGTGTAACAAATATAAAACATTTTATTACTCCAGTTATTTTTATTGATTGGAACGTCTTCAGACATACAGCACTTTCATTAACAAAAATACCCAATGAATTTTTATATCAAACCCCAAAATTATTCAGATACCATTTCAAAAAACTGCTAAAACTATAATGCATGACAAAATTATGCCTATCTTGAATGAAGCCAAGTGAATCCTCTATTTTCATTTTGGTGCGAGGACATTATAGTGGATCATACCTGGACTACTTCATCATATTCTAAAAAAAAAAAAAAAAGGTAAAAATAAAAGTTTGCACCTAAAAAGGCCTGATAAAAATCAATTAAATTAGTGCTGTAGGATTAACACACATTTGTTCAGATAGAAACTGTGGAGTTAAACATGGCAAGGAAAGATGGTTATTGTCAAAAAGGCGAATCTACAGGCTCTTGACAGAAATAAATGGCATGCTGCCTCCACTGTCAAGCCACAAAGTAAGAAGTGAGTCACATCATAGCAAAGTTGGTTAGAAGATACCCATGGTGGCCTTCTATTTTAACGTCCCAACCAGGACATAACTGCCAGTGCCAGATCGGGTCATGGTTTTGTCTAGCCGTGTCTTTCAAAGTCTCCATGGAGACTTTCTAACCTATCTGGCACAGTCTGTGAAGGTAGAGAAGAAACAAAGCAGATGATCAAAGAGATCCAATTCCTGATGGGATAAACCTGATAACATGGCTTGGAAAAGAAACACGGGCAAGTAAAAAAACCCATCAAAAACCACTATGGTAGTCAAGACATTGTTTAGAGCAAACAAGGAAGCAAACAAACAAATGAAGCATTATGTACTCCTTCCCTGATATATCGTCTGCATGAATTGTTTCTCTTCAACTAAACTGAGAGGAACAACCTTCCGCTCAGTGCGAAGTAACTGACCTGCCAGTCTCACATTAGGTTCCAGATTGCAGTCAATCTGAGCATGGAGCGCTACGCCTTGATGTTTGGATTCAACAACTTCATTGCACTGCTGATTCAGACCATTCTCACAGTCATCGTCGTGGATTCAAAAGGGCTCGGACTGGACATAGTAACTCAGGTAAGTGCTATTAACTTCCTGCTTAGCCAATTCATCTTCAAAAGTTTACCAAGAAAGACATTGCTATACCAAAAGACAATTTAATTCCCTCTTTCTTCTGTAGAAATCTAGACAACTTGCTCTTCTCTTGTACCAGCCATCATTCTTCCCTTTCACCTTTTAGTGCAGCATTTGGGATTACAGATGATGGTCTTTGACTTTTTAAAGACTGATACACCAGAGCATAAATAATCATGCCCTGCTAGCTGACCAGCTTTTGATAATTAATAGGACACTGAATAACATCCTCTCTGCCCAAAAATTCAGGCTGCTTTTCTCAGATGCAGAATCAATATGATCACATGTTGTTAGGAGAGTTCAAGATGATGAGACATAGCCTGGATTATTGGAGTTATTTCAGCTCAAGTGACAAGGACACCTGCCTTATAGTTCCAGCTCAGGAGCAAACCTGGTCTGTATATAAACATGAATAATAGAGATTTCTACCCATGGTTTGGGCACTTAATTTGGGGTGGGATAGTCTATCTCACAACAGTGTCCCTAACTTCAGTCAGCCTGATTCCACTCATGTTGGAGTCAACTGAAATGTACTGACTTCTGCATTTTCTCAGATGAGCTCTCAGCTGGGGCAGCTTCCTACTCCCATGGATTTGAAGACTAAAGCTATGCAGATATTCTGCACATAGAAGGCAAAATTTATTTTAAAACATTAAAAATTGAATTAAACAGTACAAAATAAAAGTTTAAAATTAAGGACAGGAATATGTAGGACTTCATAAATGGGCTTGCCACTGTTGTTGGAAACATTGATACAAAGTCATGGTATATTTACTGAATCCAGTGTGGCGACAACACTGAAATGACTATTCATGACTATGTGGGTAATGAAGCTAATTCTACACTTTGCACTAATACAAAAAAAAAAAAAAAAAAAAAAATTCCTGTTCCTATACCTTCCCCCTTCTTATATTTATTAAGAGACATCAGGACTGCAAACAAGCAGTGATTCTTCATTCCTCAAAGATATGCTTTTTGCTGGAAAAGCTAAGATTTTTGCTTAATTACAAAGCAAAAACTTGAACATAGGGAAACTGTGCCAGAACACGGGTAAACAAAATAATAGAGTGTCTGTCATCTCCAGAAGAAGCAACTTTTCCCTAATGTGTTTTTCATTAATTCTGCCTTTTTCTCTCCTTCTCCCAGTTTTTAATTTATGGCAGCTACTTTGCAATCATAGCTGGGATTTTCTTGATCAGAAGCATTTGCATGCTTGTCTCAAGCAAATGCAAAAGGAAAATAGCAAGATCTTGCAAATTGCATCTGAACCATGCTGAACACGAATCAAAAGAGCAGATTGTACCTGACTACATGACACGGCTGTAGGAGTCAGGCAGACAGGCTCACATGGCCAGGCTCTCGAGGGAGAAGAGCTCCTACTGTAGTGTGCAGGGAACAGGAGCACAAGGTGAACTTACAACACAGCCCTGAAAAGCTACGTGGAATCATTGCAGCACTTCGTTACAACATATGCCAGCTAAGAGATCACCATTATGGCACTGTGCCAAGAAGAAAAGATAAGTTGCTTTACATTCTTATTTACTTGCCTATAAATAACAGCAGTAATTTATACACAAGAACAGAGCCACCAGCTTGGCATCCCACCGTGCACATTGGCAAAGATCAGAGTTCATCTTGCCTTGCTTGTTCTAGCTCTTGCATATGATGTTGGCAAGCTGCTTCCATCCATATTTGCTCATGCATGTGGGTGAAGGGTCTATTCCCACTCTCCTTTCCCCCCTTTTACACATATCTTGCTCTGAACAAAGACAGAAGGGATTGTGTTTGCATTATGATCATCTTTCCTACCTAAGGCAATGGAAGCTGCAACCTGAACACTGTACTGAGTCCATAGTAATCTCAGCTCAGAAGGGAAAAACTTCACAGTCAAAACAAAATGAAAGAGCCCCACTCCTTTCCTTGTGTGTCCCGTGAAATTAAATTCAGGACTGAGTGTCTTCCTGTTTCAACAGGAAAAGAAAAAAACGTCAAAGCAATTGAGTAGTATGGACTAAGATCAGAGGAGTACATCGTGGAGAAATTTTTCTGATTCTACACAGGAGAATTCCAGATTAACATGAATATCCAAGATTTATAACTGAAACAAAAAGCTAACATCATGTGTGCTTTTGAGTGCCAAATGTGGAGGTCCACTGATCTTGGCCAAGGATTTGGCAGGGTCAGCATCTCAGAATTCATCAAGGAGCATCAAGTCCTATGGCCAATTTAGTCCAGCACAAAGGACAATTAGTCCAGGAGAAGAAAAAAGAGGCTATAAATGAGTTTGAATAGTGAATGTCTAATTTAATATAAATTATATCCATATGTTAAAGTTATTTCTGTACTGCTGTTTGCTTCTAGTTTCCAATACCTACTTCTAACTAATAAAAATAGAAAATACTTAGCATTTACATAATAACATTTTTCCTGTAGAGACACAAGCTCTCATTTGTACAGACATTATGTGCTTTCCCTGCATTTGTCACATACTGCAACTGGACAAACTGCCCAGAGGCGAGAGCATGCAGGAGACAAACAATTTGTTCCAAGTCATGAGAAGAATAGGTGAGATTTGACCAAATGAATCCAGCTAATTTTCTGGAGTTTTTGTTTACTATTGTGCTTTGTGTGGACATTCCCCTTTGTAAACTGGGTCTAAACACAACAGCTCAACTAATGCAGCTGTAAAAGCAGGAGATGTACTCAGTCTCCCCTAAGCAGTATCTTTTATTACTGCAGATTGGAAGGCATGATATTCTTGCCTGAAGAAACTGGGACAAAGTCCAATAGAGCAAGGACTATTTTGTGTTACTTTTCATCATGAGCAGTAATCTTCTTTTGAGGCATTTAGTTAAAGGATTAGATGGGAGTCCTGGACTGGAAGCTAATTAGAAGTTGTGTTTAAATGAAAAAGAGGAACTTGGTATTTTGAGCTCCATGGTCTTCAACTGCCCTTGGTACAGAAATTTAACAAATATTTCTCTCTATGTAGCACCTGGCAAAAGGAAAGGAATCAGCAACATGAAACTTTCTACTATTAAAAAAACAATGACAGTAGCAAGCTGCAGGAAAGAAGCTAGGAAAACTGGTAGAAATAATCATAAAAGTTCTGTTCTGAACTGGTCAGAGCTCACTGACTTCTGCGTACATAGGATGCCACTAAGGAGCAAAGGAACCAATCAGACACAACGTATTTGGTTTGCAGCTGTAGAGAATGTGATCTTCAGAATACAGATAAGGCTTTAAAAAAAAAAAAAAAAAAGTTTATTCTTCAAATTTCCAAAAGAAAGATTCTAAGGCTGGGAGTTGGGGGAAGCATTTGGAGGGGACACACACACACACACAAGGAATAGGGAAGAAAGGGGGCAGGTCTTAGGAGTGTTAGGAAGGACATAGGATCATAGAATCACAGAATAGCCTTGGTCAGAAAAGACCTCGGAGATCATCAAGTGTAACCCCATTAACCCAGTGTGACACACTGGAGGTGGAAACAACAGCAAGAGAAAGATAAGGCCTTACATTACCCTGGGTGTTCAGCTGAAAATTGATATTAACCCAGCAATCAGTTAGAGATTTCATCCAAACCAGTAAGATGCACACATGGACACACACACTCTTTGGAGAGGAGATAGAAAAGGCTCAGCAGGTTATGGGCAAGGCTGGAACCACAGGCTCTCTAGATCTGCAGGAAAAGGAAACTGAACAAATACACCTCTCCTGGCAGCTTTTAATATTAAGCACTTATCTTCTTCCCAGCATGCCAAAGGATTGCACATAAATATGAAAACCCAGAGCTAAGCTCCCTGTAGCTACAACCCCATCTAAATACACCACTAACTGCCTCTGAAACATTAGTGGTTTTGGGCACAAGTCTTCCATAATGACACAGTCCAGCAATCTGGTAAGGCCAGTTCTGGCCAGCAGGCAAACCAGTTGTATCTTTGTACTCAGGTATTAAACCTAGCACTGCATGGGTTACCAGAGAAGTGCTGGCCGCCTTTCAGCAGGCCAGTAGACCTACCTAGCAACATCTTCCCCATGGTTCTTTTCCTTTCTCAGAAGCCATTAGTAAAGAAAGAGAAGGAAACATAGAGGCAGAGGCACACCTGGCTTCTCTGAACGCTTGCCTGCCCGCTTGCACTTGCACTCCTAGAAGCAGCATGAGAAGTTTCCATACCTGTGAAAAGAGACCAGGCTCTGTCCAGCTCACAATGCTGCTCTGGGTAGTACATGGGGCCCCTCCTGCCAGGACCGCAATGTTTGCTCCCAGTGTCAACACACGTCCCACCAACCGGCTTCAGGGTCAACTCACTCCTCCGGCGAACCTTGGAAGACATGGGGGATCCAGTCTAAAAAAATTGCGTAAGGAAAGCAAAGCAGCAGCATTTCTCTGAAGCAGTTCTGGTTTGACTTTTTTAGCTTAGAAGCTAGATTTAGAAGCTCATTTTCTTCTTGTCCATTTGCCCTTAAGTAACAGATTGGCCCTTATATAGCAGTAATTTCTGGCCAACTAATAATTCAGTGTCCTACCTCCCAGCACCCCCAGCAAAGCCAGGATAGTCAGCAGAGACCCCATGAGCCCAGAGGCCACCATGCTGCGCGCAGAGAAGGGTCAGTGTCAGCCCAGGCCGTAAAATGGGTGCTCTGTCTTATCCATGAATTTCAGACAAGAGCTTTTAAAGGTATTTATTAACACAAAAATGCAATTAAGTGATTGCTTTCTTGCCATGTCAGTTTTTATTAATCATTAGCTACTATGAGCCTTAAAGCTTTATCTTGAAATTAGAACTCAGTTTGCTGACAAAACCTGTAAAGGGAAAAGCTTCCCCTGCAATCTTCATGGAGAAGTTCTGCAAGCAGGAAGAGCTGTGATGAATTATTTTTATTATTATTATTTAAATTATTATTATTATTTACATTCTATTAACATTTTATCAAGTTTAGACAGAACTTTTAGGAAACAAAGGAACACAGAAATTTCTTACTACCTCCAATCCTAAAGTGTAGTTTCTGACTTCTCTTCTACAAGACAGAAATTCATCCTAGGAGGAAACTGCACATGAATCCACAGCAAATGCACCGCAACCAGAGCTTTGACAGGTAATTTATTACCTTTGGCGTTATTTGGAAGCACGCTGGCCACTCATTTGCTCAGTGAATTTAGAAGGGATGAAAGATTTACGCTGATGTCATTGATTAGTCCAAGGTTTAATATATTTTTATTCTCAAAGATGACATATATTAAAGGATTTTAAAGCAGATATAAAGAATTAAGGATAATATAAGCTATTTTTTATATATAGATACAATGATTTGTAAGAGTAAGATGATAGTCAGAGGTAATCATTTGAAATCAAGTTTCAAGGTTAGGGTTGGTTTTTGTAACCTTCCTCTGAGGTCATAGATATACAGCCTTAATAACATATTAATTATGCCAAGTTTTAATAAACATAATCTCACAGTGCAAGTAGAAGCACTTTTGATAGAGTGCCTGCTATGAAATGGAATTCAACAATTTAAAAGAAACAGCTTGTAACTGCTTGATTAAGTGCTTAACTCAGTGCTTTGCTTTCATTCTTTTATGGTTTCAGAACATTCTTGTTTCACTTGTTTTCCAGGAACAGTGGAATTGACTTTCTAAGGCAAAACAAGTAAAATAAGCTTGAAAACCCAAAATCTCTTTAGACTACTTATTTGTTGCCAGCTACAGTGAAGAAACAAGTCCCATTCTTTTTCTTTTTGATCACTTTCAAAAGTGAAGTCATGATTCCTTTTCTCTGAGTCTCAGGTACCATGAGCAGACAGTTTCTGCATCTTTATTTACCCACTCAAATGACTGGAATACAAGAAATATAATGAGTATTAAAGCATTTTGAAAAAAAAAAAAACGAGCTGACAATGGTTTGTGAGCTGGCTGGTGGCTTTTATTGTCTACAAAAAGGCTTGCACTTCTGTCATTCCACTTGGCTCTCAGACTGGAAATCAACGGAAAAAAGCCTCCTTGAGCATGCTGAGAATGAGCTTTAATCTCACAGTTTGCCCACTCATCTATTCAGAAATGAGACTGTAATGGAACTTTATTCTTCCACTACGATATATCCAGTCGTCCACTGAGCATGTCATTAAGAACAACCTTTGACAGACGACACAGAGATTGGAGTTTACCATCACCACTGCACCTTGATCCAAGTTGTTCATTTACGAGCTGGCTCTGTGATCACGGGCAGGTTCAGTGAAAGAAACATTAACTGAAGTGGCGTTAGTTAAAAAGTAAACTTACAAATGAATTTTTACCATCTGTGAAGAGCATCTTTACAAATTCCTGGTGTGCTCATTTCTTCACTACCTTTTTTTTTTAGGTGGAATATGGATTGCTGGAAGAAAGCCATAGGCCACAGCTGGACTTATCCCATGCTGATCATTTGTATGAATGGATTTTTCTCCACAATGAGGCCATCAGAATATTTTCTCACTCCTTATCTAACGGGACCAGACAAAAACTTAACAATTGAAGAGGTATGTAACTATTCTTTTAAGTAATAATTAAAATGCTTATAGCACTAAGCCTTACAGCAATAACTGAAAGGGAGATAAAGTATTCAATAATACAGATGTATTTTATCTAGACTCAAGATTCTTCTGCAAAAGAGTAAGGATTCACTTCATTTGCAGAATGTCCAAACTTTAAAGTCTCTACATTCATAGGCTTTGAAACAACTTTAGTGGTTGTTTAACAGATGGATACTTTCAGCAAAATCAAGTCAGCTAATTCCTCTCCCCACTTAGAACCCCACCGAAGGAGCAAAACTAAGACCTATTTATACTTATTGTGGAATTGATACAGTGACATAGTGATTGCAAATCATAAAAAAGACAAGCAGACTTCCCTTTATGACCTGTTAGATTATTATCTACATTACAAGATTGTTTTATGCATTCATTAGCCTCTGGAGGACAGATTCACGTGGCAAAAGCATGTACTGCAGGTTTCCTTGCTCTGCTCTTCTGAAGCACTGGCTGCTTCAGGAGTATGCTTCCCAACAAAAGGGGACATAGTTAACAAGTGGTTGAGTCATGGAGCTAATGGTATACTTAGAAAAAACAAGCTTAATACACCCACATACAGCTAATATGAAGAACAGTCACTCCTGCTGCACAGTAGCAAATGTTAATGCAGAATCTGCTAGCATAGTGTGAACCCAAGGTTTCTTCCAAAGAAAGGTAGTCATGGTTTGGGTTGCTGGGGGGTGGGCGTGAGGGGTGGATGTGTTCCCCTCTTTATTATTTTATTTTAATCACAAAGGGAAATTTTCTCTCTTACATGAAATATACAAGTAGGATATTAGGATGCCTTAATTATGATTTCAGCAAGAACATAACTCAAAACTAAGTGTAGTACATATAGATATTGGCTCTTTCAGCCAAACTTGCCTCTGGTTGGCTAATTCCGTAAGTTTTAGTCAAACACTTCAAAATTCTTATTAAAGTTCAGAGATACAAAAGAAGTCACTCAGAAATATATAGTGAACCTGCTGCTCACCATGCAGCTCACTCCAGTACCAGTTCAGAAGTAAAAAAATAACCAGCTACTATTGTTCCTCCAGCATTTGAAACAATTCTTTTCTAGTCTAATTGCTTAAGCAGAGAACGAGTGATCATGAACAGATACCCTAGCAGATCCAGCAGCTACTGGATAAGACCTACCCAAAACAGGGAACTTGCACATCACAAAGTGAACTTTTTCTATGGCTGTATCTAAAAGAAGGGGCTGTCCCTGCCACAGCTGTAGTCTAGCTGCCTGGGCAAGCACTGAACTTTAGTGGCAACAGTAAACAGCACCTTGCAACCCAAATGCAGATCAGTTCTAGAAAAAGAGAATTTCTTTTCAGAGAATCTATACTTTGAGGCCAACTGAAACTTACTGAAATACTGTTCCATCAAAGACTGACTTACTTCTTCCATATTAAATTGGAAGAAAATGTAGAAGGCGAAGGTAGCATAGCAAAAGCTACACACTCACTATGTGCAGTTCCAGTTCCCCCCATCATGAGAGGCATAGGCTTTTTATTTTTCTAACAAAGAAAAGAAGTGATTAAAGGTGTACAATGACTTGTGTAAAAGTTAAAACTAAGTAGACATTCATTTTCAGCTACTGTGGAGATTAGGATTTGATACTATACAGACTTTCCTCTGACAGAAATGCTGTTATAACCACTTTGAACAGCTGCATATCAATATCTACCTTCTTCATAGGCCTCCACTAGAATTATTTTTTAAGCCAATT
This sequence comes from Podargus strigoides, assembly GCA_028020825.1. NCBI lineage: Eukaryota > Metazoa > Chordata > Aves > Caprimulgiformes > Podargidae > Podargus > Podargus strigoides. The sequence goes on from CM051628.1 coordinate 16,894,985, forward strand.
ACCTGTTTACGTAGTGGAGCCTAGCATCACTCTTTGCCTCTTAAGGAGTACACTTACAGTTTTGTAATTTAAGGCAGTTTAAGTCTACACAAGTCACACAATTCAGTTTCCTGTCATCACAACTACGTTCCTTCAATACTATTCAAAATCAATATCATAAATGTATTTAAAAAATATATATAAATAAATCCACTTTTATTCTTGCGCTTTAACCCCAGCCTGCAACTAAGCCCCACACAACTGCTCAGTCACTCCCTCCTGGTGGGATGGGGGAGAAAATTACGAGTAAAAGTGAGAAAACTCGTGGGTTGAGATAAAGACAGTTTAGTGGGTAAAGCAAAAGCCACGTGCGCAAAGCAAACCAAGGAATTCATTTACTGCTTCCATGGACAGGCAAGTGTTCAGCCATCCCAGGGAAAGCAGGGCCCCATCACATTTAACAGTTACTTGGGAAGACAAATGCCATCACTCCAAATGTCCCCACTTCCTTCTTCTTCCCCTAGCTTTATATGCTGAGCATGATGACATATGGTCTGGAATACCCCTTTGTTCCAGCTGTGTCCCCTCCCAACTTCTTGTGCACCCCCAGCCTACTCGCTGGTGGGGTGGTGTGAGGAACAGAAAAGGCCTTGACTCTGTGTAAGCACTGCTCAGAAATAACAAAAACATCTCTGCATTATCAACGCTGTTTTCAGCACAAATCAAAGCCAGCTTTGTACCAGCTACTATGAAGAAAATTAACTCTATCACAGCCCAAACCAGCACAATTCTCTTCTAGGTTACCAACCAGATTTTCCCAGTTTGGACATACTCCTACCTTGCACTCCTTTTCCCAGTCTTCCTGATTACAGACTTCGTGCGCTACAAGCCCGTCCTCATCCTCCAGGGCATCAGCTTCATCATCACGTGGCTCTTGCTCCTCTTTGCACATGGGGTGGTGGCCATGCAGGTCTTGGAATTCTTCTACGGGATGGCGACAGCCACCGAGGTCGCCTACTACGCCTACATCTACAGTGTCGTCAGCACCGATCACTATCAGAGGGTGACGAGCTATTGCAGAAGCATCACTCTTGCTGCAGCCACCGTTGCCGCCGTGCTGGGACAGCTGCTCGTTTCCTTAGCAGGTGTATCCTACTTTCACCTTAATGCCATTACTTTGGCTTCTGTCTCCCTGGCATTTCTGTGTTCATTTTTCCTCCCAGTGCCCCAAAAGAGTATGTTCTTCCACAGGAAAGAGGTCTCAGAAACTCTGCCAGGACCAGTTGAAGTTGTGGCTACAGTCAGCTCCGACAGTCCATCGAGCTGCCAAGAGGACAAGGGCTCCATATCTGCCAACAAGGGACCAACACCTGAGCAGCATGCTGATCACACCAAGCCCCAGAACCATGTGCTCAGAGTACTGGTGCAGCTGAGCAAGGACCTGAGGGACTGCTACAGCTCTAGGAAACTTCTCTACTGGTCCCTGTGGTGGGCTCTGGCTACAGCAGGCTTTAACCAGGTTCTCAACTATGTCCAAGTGCTGTGGGACTTCCGAGCCCCCTCTCACAGCTCTGCAGTGTACAACGGAGCTGTTGAAGCAATAGCAACTTTTTTAGGTAAGTAAAAGATAATTAGCAACTACTTCTAACCCACCCCACACCAACAGCATTCTTCAGCAATGGCTTTGGTGCCTTTCTGTTTATTTCCTATGAGCACCAAATCCACAGCAACAGCCACCACTATATAACACCCAAACAAAGAGTGTGCAAAGCATATTTTTACTGTATAACTTTATCAGTGGGGTCTTCAAAAATCATCTTAAAAAGTATATAGTTAGAAGATTTTCCCTCTTAGGGGAGCCTCATTCCACAGAAGTGTTTTAAGTATTTAAGTTCACAGCTCTGTTTAGACCATGAATTTAAACCCAAGTAAGCAGCTGAAAAACCCTGTGCAACACCACCTTGGTTATTCCTCCTTCAAATACAGCTTAAGCTAGGTGGTTTAAAAATTAAAAGAGCATATTAACAGATACACAGCTCTAGATAGTCTGTTTAGAGAGTGGATTAAAGATTATTTCAGGATTCCTGTGACTGCCTCTGTATCTGAATCACTGAGTTCACCTCTGGATGTGACATGCATGGAGAGGCTGAGAGCACTGTAATTGTTTAGCCTTGAGAAAACAATGGATCTCATTAATGTGCATAAATACTTGAAGGGGAGGAGTAAAGAAGACGGAGCCAGACTCTGCCCAGTGGTGCCCAGTGACAGGACAAGAGGTAAGGGCACAAATTTAAACAAAATTCCACTTAAACATAAAAGAACATTCTTATTGCAAGGGTGATTTAACACTGGAACAGGTTGGCCAGAGGTGTGGACTCTCCACCCCTCGAGATGTTCAAAACCTGGACACCATTTTGAGCAGCTTGTTCTAATTGACACTGCTTTTAGCAGGCTTAGGTGATCTCCAGAGGTCTCTTCCAACCTCAGCCATTCTGAAGCTCATTGCAGTTACTCGGTTCATCCAAATGGCATTCCTTTTTGGCCACAGAACAGAAGGTATATGGGTAAAGTGCAATGTCTTCATTTAAATAGCTATGCAGTACCAATGGAGCCTCATTTTTAAGCAAACATTTACACAGCTGTCCTCTCCTTCATACCAGGAGCTTTATCTCAGTTTTCTACACAGAACTCTGTTTAGTCTTCCAATGAGCATGAAAATGCATTTTACTGAAGCTACTCTGAAACTACTCAGACTACTGGTTTGAGCAATATTCCTAAGAGCTTTCTTGCTTTTACACTCTCTGGCACTTGATACTACTTCAGGGTAGAGAAAGCACCCACGGTACTATGAACTCCTGGTTATGGCAGTGTTGGATTGAAGGAAGAGGCCTGCTATGACTTTCTGAATTCTGATGAAGAGCACATGCAACCAGCAAATGAGGTCTAATTTTGCACTAGTGTGCTTGCCTGCCTGAAAACATCTGGGCAACTTGTGCTCTCTGGGCTCTGGTAACTCAATGATGTATAACCTGCCTGGACCAGACTTCTCTCTGCATCTGAGCTGCTAACCTCTGCATACTGTGTTTCAAAGAGCTTTCACAAACATGCAAGAGCCTCTGTGCTAAAGCAGCATTAAAAAAAAACCCAGACCAGCATAGCTGGATAACCTCCTTACAGCAGTGATGGCATTTCTCCAGAATTGAGATGGGGAGAAAAGGAAACCTCATCATTATTGCAGATATTAAAAACAAGCAAACAAACAAGGCACTGGACTTTGTTATACCATATCACACTCAAATAAGGTCAGTGAGGCATTGGTAAATGCAGTACCTAAGATTTTTTCACCAGAAACTTGAAAAGATGCTTTCATTAAAAAAAACAACCAAACAAACAAAATCATGAAGGGGTGCAACAGATTTTCATTTCATTTCTATATATGAAGGAATTAAACTCCAATATGCATATTTTGACAGAAAATGCTTGGTGGGGTTGTTCTTCTCTTTGCTCACAAAAAACAGAGTAACAAGAATAGATTGTACACTGTTGCCTCCAGCCTTAGGCATGAGGCACTTTCTCAGTACTTCATTGGATATTAGGAAAAATTTCTTCACTAAAAGGGTTTCCAAGCACTGGCACAGGCTGCCCGGGGCAGTGGGTGAGTCCCCATCCCTAGAGGGATTTCAGAGACTGTAGATGTGGAGCTCAGGGACATGGTTTAGTGGTGACTTGGCAGTGCTGGGTTAAGGGCTGGACTTGATCTTAAAGGTCTTTTCCAACCAAATCAATTCTATGATTCTGTACTTCAGCCTGTAAAGGCTCTTTAAGCAAGGGAAAGAAACCCAAAAAACCAGAAGACTCTCACACCACTAACAGAAAATATAAACCACACCATTATCAAAGCTCATTGTGGCTATAGTGGTCTCAGAAGTTCCTGGCATGATCCATTTACACATTTATGCAATGGCTCTAGAAGGATGATGTTTCAGAGTTTAAATTATAATTTTTAAATTTTTAGGTTCAGCAACATCCATGGGAGTTGGATATGTCAAAGTAAACTGGGATCTTGCTGGAGAACTGGCTTTGGGAATTTTCTCTGCAATGGATGCTGGTTCTCTGTTTCTCATGCACTTCGCTGATAACATCTGGGCATGTTATGCTGGTTACCTTGCATTTAAAGCATGCTATATGCTCCTTTTAACAATAGCAACGTAAGTATAATACATAATTGTTCTAATTAAGTTAATTTAAATCAGTGTCACATTTCAATTTACCAAAATTTTACTGAAAGTTTCCCTAGAAATAAGATTTTTAAATAGGTCATGGCAGCAGCACATGTTTCTAGCTTATATAAAGCTATGTTTAAAGTTATATGACCTGACCACCACAACAGGTTATTCCAAGTCAGAAACTACCTTATTCTGCATTTAGATGTTCAATGATCTATGTACAAGCATTCTCTAAATTATCAAATGAACACGTATAGGTCTTCATTTAGCAAAAATATCCACTCAAATAAGTAAAAGATAAGCAGGATGCACAAAAGTGCCAAGCCAGAAAACCAGGGGTTTCTGCCAAAATGAAGCTGTTAAAGCTTAATAGCCAAGATTGAAGAGGCTTCATCCTATGAAGAATCCACTGTGCACATTAAATTGTTCCCAGACTGCCTCTCATAATTAAATTGCAAATGTCCATGTTCTCCTTAGTTTAATTAACCTGTACATTCACTTTCAGGTTTCAGATTGCTGTCAACCTAAGCATGGAGCGTTATGCTTTGATGTTTGGCTGCAACAACTTCATCGCACTAGTGATTCAGACAATTTTAACTGTTATTGTAGTAGATTCAAAAGGTCTGGGACTGGATATCAGCATCCAGGTAAGCTACTTTACTCACTTTGCTCTCAGTTCCCCTACTCTCCTCCAAAAGCGGGTTCTACTCCAAGAGTAGCTTTTGGGAAGCTATTAGGTAATGGGCTAGCTTAGGACAGTTACTCACTTAAAAATCAGGTTCCTTGGAAGTGAACTGGCAGTAGCTACTACAACTTGTCCTCTAGTCCTGCCAATTTAGCATTTCTGCAGTAATTTTAAGAATATTTTCACAAAGCAGAAGGGAAAGACCATCAGCTATTACTATTGTGTTGTGGGTTTTGGTTTTTGTTGTTTTTTTTTTTGGTTTGGGTTGGTTTTTTTTCATTTAAAGGCTTACTATTCACAAGTTTATTGTCAAAATACCCTAAAACAGAAGCAGGAAGCAAGCTGAAAGGCAATCTATGGGTCTATTACTAGGGTAATTCTAAGTTACATGGTTTCATTGGATGCAGCTTTAAGTTACTGTAATTCTGAAAATTAACTGATCTCATGACTCCCCATTCAATTTCTAAATTTAAAGTTTAAACTTACATACTGAACAAGGTCCAAGTCTCCAGGTTTTCATCTTTTCAGTGAAGAGCCAGAAAGTGCAGGGCAGCTGTCCTCCTCCCTTATTGAGGTGGGGATAGGAAGCACAGAACAGAGTATTCTCTCCCTCTCCTTTTACAACAGCAGACTTCCTACAGTACAAAATCAAGCTGCCAGAATTCTTGAATCCTTCCAGGATGGGATCATTTTGGGCATGGGTGACAGGGAAGGGAAGGCAGCAGTGGAGGGACACCCCTTAAGTTATTAAAAACTGCTTTTGCTGCTAGGTGACTCTCCATCCTCCTTCTTCCCCACCTCCATTTCCCAGTTTCTCATTTATGGCAGCTACTTTACATTCATAGCTGGAATTTTCCTGATCAGAAGCATATACACCATTATCTCCAACAAATGCAGAAATCCCAGTATGGATGGTGAAAGTACTGATCATTAACAGAGGAGAAAAAAACGGCTGCAAGCAACAGTGCAGAAGGCTGCCATCTGAACAAGGAATTAGGAGAAACAATGGTCAATCAAGGAAGCCTGCTCAGTGGTGAAACAGGCTGTTTATCAGCCTACACCATAAAGAGCCTTGTCAACAGGATGATGCATTTTGCCCATGTTCTTCACCAGTAGTTCTAATACCAAACAATCCTCAAATAATCTTCTATTGCAACTCAAACTTAGTGATCTGACACCAAAACTTCTATTAATGCTCAATGAGCACAACAAGCAAATGCATACAGATGCCTGAACCTCACAACAGAAGAGCTTATAGAACACCTCTGAACTTTCACTTCTACTGAGTATTTCAATTAAAAGCAATACAGTCATAGGCATAGGACATTCAAACATTCCTAGGGAATCTAAAAAAGCAGTTGCTGCACAGCAGCAAGATGATCTGTTGGAAAACTTGCCACAGAAACCTTTTGAAAACTTAAGATTTTGTCAACTGGAAGTTGTGACATGCATTTTTAAAGCAAGTTAAAAGATACCAATAACTCTTGCAAAAAAAAAAAAAAAAAAAAAAAAAAAAGACACTACTACTTTGTGTTCGAAGGTGGATTACTGCAGTGCTGCATAGCACAGCAATACTGCCACTTGAGTTTACAAATGGCCAGATTCAGTCATTTCAGATTCCAGACAATGCACTCAGAAGTCTGAAGTTACAGGACTCTAAAGAAAAATGTGTCATTATACACATACCAAGTGTACTGATGCTCGACAGTTTTACTGTGAATTTGTTGAAGATGTATAAATATAATACACTAACCTTCCCTTTGATTGTCTGTCTTGATAAGCATATGCATTAATTATGTCTGACAATTGCCATGACCCACACACTTATTTTTGAAAGCAAAAAACCCTCCTGAACTAACGTACTCTTAAGCCATGAGCAGACACTTCGATTTCTATACAAGGCAGTCTTACTTAAATAACACCACCTAAAGTTCAGATATAACACTTTAGATATAACCAAAGGTAATTAGGGAATGTTCTTTCAGCTGTGTTCAATAATGTCAGTTGTGGATTCAACTACATCAGACTGCAGCAAATGCCACTGTGTTCCTTTACCACAATTTACAGATTTGCCAAGAGTCAGAAGTAATGTTTCCCCCAGTTCAGATCACAAGAAAGTAAAAATCATTAATTCCTTTAAAAACATACTTTTTAAAGCTGCTCAAGCTTGCCTTTGTACCCCAGTAAGTTCTCCCTTCAAGAGAGTGGAATGCTTACATTGTATTTATAGTTATCTTTCAGGAATTCCAACTAAATCTAGTCCTTTTCAAATATTTTTCTTGCCTCAGCATTTTTTTCGACACAGTGCTTGGGGGTCTGCATCCACTACATAACCCTGAACTGCAGAAACTGGGCATCACATCTGCCCTGTAGAACTCAGAATGTACCTCTTAGAACATCTTACATACACATAAGAGCTGACATATTAGGAGTAACAGTATTAATTTAGAAGGTCTTTAGCCCTTAGAGGGCTAAAGTTAAAGTGAAGTGCTTTAATGCTAAAGCAGAAGAGGATACTGAAAAGTGAATGCAAGTACAGCTTTTCAGCAATAACATCCTGGAAACCCTCCATTGCTGGGGATTTGTTTAGTGAATTTTCCCAGGAAATCTTGAGAATTAAACCATACGTCATACTCTATCCAGCAGTCATCAGCAGGAAAAGACAGACTTCAAGTCTGTTTTAACTGTAAATATGCCAACCAGGGCAAAACCAGGCATTTAAGTGAGGAATACTACTATAAGCAGCTTGTTGTATAAGCTGCCTGTTCCCTGCTTTGGGATCTTAAAAGATGGGGGGGGGGGGGGGGGAAAGGGGCGAGAAAGAAGATACAGAAACTACTACCACCCCCATAGGCAGGAAACAGAAGTCAAAAGCACTGCTACAGGAGTGTTGTTACAAGCAGTGGTCAAGTCTTTCAGCTCCCCTAGAAATAAGCAGATCTAATATTCAGGCAGTCAATTACAAGTGACATGTCTTACCTTCAAGAATTTTTGCATTTGTCTCAAAAGGGCTTGCACATCCTTTTCTCAAAGATCAACTGACGTAAGATTCTCTTATTTATTCCTGTTATCTTGAAAGCTGTTAAGAGTTTTATTCTCCAGCCGGTCAGAAACATTTTTTTAACCTTGCAGTTTATGTATTCATGATACACTTCCATTATTTGTTAGTTCCAGTATTGCATTTGAGCTTAAGCCAAGTTATCTCTGTGTCCAAAACACCATCACCAATTACCCTGATGGAGAGTTGCATTTTTCTTGAACCTTCTTGCTATTGTAGGCTAGACAAGCCAGACATTTTTCCCCTCTACAAGTTGCATTCTGGTATGACAGAAAACATTCTAGTAAATAACAAAATTCAATTCATTTACTATTGTGCAGAAGTCTTACTAATATATATCAATTTTTTCACGAAGACTGTGCCATTACACCTGTGGTACCTTGGCCTGCAATTACACATGCTGTTCTGATCACAACTAAGTCTTGTTCAAAGATTACCCATCATTAGGTGTCTTTTGCAGCTAACCACTTCTCAAGGAACTACTCTCCTCAGTGCTTCCAGTGTCCTTCATGACATAGTAATTCCATCAAAATAATCCAAGTTCACTTTACATTTTCCTGTTTGATAGGTCACTTGCCTTGAGCTACAACAGCAAGCTTAATCACAAGGACACAAAGAAACATACCCAAAGTGAGGCATGCAAAAATTTTAAGCTTAACTCGCCGTTAAGCATATTGCTTTTGATAACTCAGCTGCATACAAGACTTGCAATATGTACATTTTAATCCAATAAAATGTTACTGCACAGAAATAATGTTACACAACTGTTTTTTCTAATATTTATTTTTTTCACCTGCAAACTGTAGCAAAACATGATCAGCTTTATTATGCAGACAGGTATCCCTCTAACATTAGAGATTTAGGCATGTATAAATAGAAGAGCTCTTAGGAAAGGAAAACATTTTGAGAAATGAACAACCCTTCAATTTAACTTCATGACTTCCAATACCAATGGTTAAAATGATGTAGCTCATTCATTCATTCCAAGAGATACAACAGCACCTGAAAGTGGCTGATCTATTTCCCAGTAACATTTTTCACATAACAATGTGTTAAAGTTACAAATACTGATATGCACAAATAGCTATTTTCTAAGAAAAATATGTACAGTACTGCAGCATAATGAATGTGGTATCTGCAATAACTTATTAGCCAATTTTAATATACATGATACCGCTACTTTTTACCTGCCAGTTCACAGGTTCAAGGATGTTACCAAAGCCCTCTGTTTTGCACGTTTTTACCTGGTGGGGGGGGTTGATTTTCTTGTTTTTTTCTGTGTATATATATTTTTTTTTTAAAACTTTTTTTAAAGGTACACAATGCAGGCTTTTATCTTTATTTTTATTTTTTAAAGACTTCTTTTGTGTTTAAAGCTAGTATCAGTGAAACAAGACAACAGTGCAAGAGGCGCAGAGATGTTATGTGACCACATAAGAGTTCTTTTGGGTAAAGTGTCTATAAGGCTATAAGAAAGGATTGGTTGATGAGCTTCCTGTTGGAAATTGTCCTGTTGGTGCACCAGCCTGGGGGAAAATGAAAGAAGAAAAATAAGACACATATTTAACATTTTTTCCCCATATCGGAAACCATAAATGCAGGATATATAAGAAAAACAACCTATTAGGAAATATTTCTGTTATATGTTGCAGTCTTTTTTTGGTGGTTCTCTAAAATTACACTACTCTAAGAACATGGCATATAAGTATCTCTGCTCTGAACAGCTTTACAAATGCTATGACATCGTAATGATGAATCGCATTTAAGAGACTCAAGTGCTGCCTTCCCTTATTTGAAGAAAAAAAAAAAAAATCATAGTGTGTCTCTAAATTAAGTGTTACAGATTATGCCTCTTCAGACATACAGAAGTTATTAGTATCATGCAACAACTCACCATAAAAGGGTTACTAGATACTCCAACAGCTGCAACTTGTCCAAAAGGAGTTACTACAGGCTTTGCTTGTCCAAATGCAGCAAAACCTGCTCCTTGGAAAGATAAGTGAAAAATATTAACACTTGTAACCAATCTTCAAAGAATTATTTGCTGCAGCTCCCCCACAGAAATACGTGGAAGCTTGGACTGCACAATCAGGAGGATTGATCCTACTTAAACACCATCAGGAATGTAAGTGTAAAAAAATATTGCTGGGCTTTTTGTTTGTTTTATTTTCAACTGCTCAGAACTAATCAATTTCCAATTTCTACAGATGCACTTTTTTCAATGTTACTTTATCATTCAAGTTTAGGGAGAAAGTACTTTCCAGTTTTCTCTTGCCTGTGCTCCATGAAGTTAGAGAGTTAGTTGCAGATACTCCAAAAATGAAAACAAAACAATCCTTGCATAAAACCCCTTTAAACATGTGAATACTTAAAATTTTATTATCAGATTATGGTAAAATTTCAGTTATGTCACTACACACATTCAAGTCAGAAAGCTCAACTACAGAGCTAAAAGAGTGTGGGAACCCCTCATCAGTATTATCAAATTCACATAAATACACACCCATTATTGCTAACTTACAGACAGATCATTTTCTCTATGTTTCTGATTTAAACAGGATTATCTAAACCATACAGACCTACCATTTGGCTGCTGAGCAAAAGCAGTCTGTTGAGGGAAAGCTGCCTGGGTTGGGAACGTGGGCTGCTGGAAGTTGCCACTAAAACTAGTAGGAAGACTATAGGAGGCAGGAGTTCCAAATCCTGCAGGCATGCTCATGGATGCAGTACCAAATGTTGCTGCTGGCAGGCAAAAAATAACATTGAATTATTTCTAAGAAATCACATTTTTCACAAGACAAATTACTGTAATGCCATGTTAAGAAGTCTCCTAATGCCTCAGTGACCGTACAAAAGGTTCAATTTCTACAGCCACTGAACTGATCTGTTAGCTTGGATCACCACCAACTAGGTGCAAAATTTACTTTTGCACTTTAAAAATGAATGGAATTATTCAAAAATTTACTAGATCCAGCACATTGAGATATACTTTCTGAAAAGGAAATTAATTTTTACTTTCTCTACATTGTCATATACTTCCCCCAGAGCTGTTCTGGTAAAAGTCTATATACATCAGAAGCAAGCACATTCAGGCAGCATAAGCCCTTCTGTTTTTCTCCTTCTGAGAAAAGCATGAAAGGATCTTCCTGCTTCAAGCTGCATTACAGGAAGTAACAAGTAAATAAAAAACAAACCATATCATAAGGGATACATGCATCCCCTCTCTCCTCATCCCATCATTAATACTTTAAAGGAAACTCTTACCATGCACATTATTTGCACACAAAGTTCCTACTGCAAATGCTCTTACTATTGAGGTAAGACTTAAAAGAAAAAAAACCACCCAAAACTTTTCATCTGATTCTCTGCTGAACATTTCAAATAAAGAACACACAGCTCATATGCAATTCCATATGCCTTCAGCAAATAAAAAGGAGCACATCAAGTGCAAAAATGTTGTAACAAAACCATTATTCAGTCTTTTGGGAGTTATTCTTGAAAGGAGAAGCATATAGAAGTTTTTTTGGTACAAATATAGACACCAGGCATTTTATTCTAGTTAAACATTAGACAGGACTTTTCTTTTGAAATACTACAAGTTAGATTCTATACAAGCTCAAATGTTTTTAAAAAATTAATATATTTAATGAATATAGCTTAATTATCAGTTGAAAAATTTACTCCAAAAGTATTTGAGGGCAAGACATTATACATACATAAAGTGTTCACAAAGTACACACAAAACTAATGTACTAACATTGTTCTCAAGTTACAGTTAGCAGAGAAGCTATTCAACAGGAAAACTTGCTAAAACAGCAAACAGGCACAACAAAATGAGCAGTGACTTGGAATATCCCAAAAGGCATCAAGCTACTGTTGGTAGAAACTTCAAGAGTCACTCAACTTGTTAGCATTATATTGTGACCATGGAGGATATCAATAATGGTTTTGTTTTAGTTGCTTAATAGGTTGTCTATGTATGCTCTTCTTTCCCTTTGCCCAGTTGCCAAATACCCACACCCATTCCATTTTAAAAAACGGAAAGTCTTCAGAAATTCTATGTGCAGAGAACCAGATAGCTACCATAAGCTTTTACAAGCAAGAACAATTAGCCACAAGAAACTCGATACCAAATGTGGCCACCTACCAAAATGAGCCTGAGGAAATATGTGAGAGTGCATTGCTCCTGAGAGGCCTTATGGAAGCCACAAAGAGACCAGACAATGTCAAATCATTTATACACTCTTGAACAGTCATTTCTTAGTGTTATATATGTATATATATATATACACACACACGTATATGTACCAAACGATTTGTCCATAGCATGACCAGCAACAGATTAAGATAAGAAAACCATTAGAAATAAATACTACAAAACAGATCTCCCATGTAATAAATAGCAAAGTACATGCAGAAAGAAGCTGGGCATAAAAGGACAATCTACAAGTTAACACCTTATACTGAAAGGGTTAGAATATTATATCTATGTATAGTCATTATCTCTGATACCTAGTACATAGCATCAGTGTAGCTGCCAAGGGTTGGAACCTCTGAGAGCCAAGGATAGCAGTTTAGAAAGTGGAAGGATAGAGCTGCCATATTCAAATAAATTTATCTAAAGAGGCTACAAGTTCTTAACAATGATCCAAAATAGCACAGTTAGGAATGAGATTGAAATAAGGAAAAAAATAGTTTGGGCATTACATAGCTGAACAAGTTTAACTGCGTAATATCTCAAAAGGGACTGAAAGCAGAATTAATTTCAGCAGAGGACATGAATTTGATCAATCCAGTTTTAACTCAGGCTGATCAGTTTAATTCAACCTATCTAAAAGCTATGAGCAAAGCACAACTCAATGTTACAATGCATACATCAGCAGATTTAAATCTGTGGAAGCCCAGTTAATAGAAAAAAGTGCCAAAATTTAGCAGTGCCTTTGGAGAGGAAAATTAGCATAGTCTAGCAGTCATCTAAATCCAAGTCCAGTGTTTTAAAGAAAAGTACAAGTTTTCTTTTTAAAAAAGCGATTAAGTTTTTATGGAATAATGATTCTAATTTTCTTGGGCAGGATTCTGTAATGTAATTCATGAGTATAAAGATTATATTTAAACATATGCTTTACTGCTATAAAAGAGAAAAATAAAGACCACCAATGTACTGAATAAGTAGACTGGTGAGGAGCTAACAGCCCAAAAGCCTTGTCTTTCCTGGTACTAGTCCCAGCTCTTCATTTTTGAGGGCTTTCGGGACTTTGAAGTGGCGAAAGAAATTTAAAAAGCAAGTGTACCAGCTTAGCAGCAGGGATTTCAAGATCCCCGATTTCAGGCCAACCTCCTCTGAAGCATGCTTCAAAACCAAGGTTACAGTCTTGGAAGGTACCCAATTGGTAATACACAGACTACAGATAGCTTAGGTAGTATTAGAAGATCTTAAAACAGATTATTTTGACATTTTTCACGGCCACCATTTGAAATACAAGGATCGCACCAGAAACAAGAAAATAACGTCCTTAGCCCAATACGAAACACTACTTATCTCAAAAAAAGTTTAAATTGATTTCTGCAGCCTATTCATAAATATTGTACTCTACATTGAACAAACACACAACATGTCAAATGGACTAGAAACGGATAATACAGAAAACCTTTAAGGAACAAATTACACAGCTATGAAAAAAAAGAATAAATGCAAGTCCTGAAAGAAAGTTTCTCAAACACTTTGTGTTTTTTTCCTAACCTGTTGCTCCTCGGCTATTGGTCTGGAATGGATTTGTTGAAGGTGCCACTGGGGCAACAGGGGCAGCTACAAACGGATTTGTGGAAGGTGTTGCTGAAAGATTAAAAACATTTAATAAAGTCTTTTAAACATAGCCAATCTGACTCACATTAAGTTTAAACAGTAATACATAAATATCTAAGTTACATGAAAAAATAGGAATTGGCAATAAAATACTTAATTTGAAATGCATCACAACAACAGTATTTTTTTGGCATCCTTTAACTCCAATATCACTAGTGTCAAAAGTATAGCACTATCAAGTAGAAATTAGCAAGATGTTTGCTTACAGCCCACAAAAGGTGTTAGTAACACTTATATACCTCCAAATGGAGCAGGCACACTCGAAGATGCAGGCTGTGTCTGTGCAGTAGCAGCCACGGGTACTGTTCCAAAAGCACTGCTGAAAATAATTCATACATTCAGTGAAGTCAGAATTGCTTGCTTAACAATTAAATACAACTTACAATTATTGTTGGCATGTAGAAGAATAGAAAAGGAATGCTTATGTGCAGTTTGCAAACTGCAATATAATTCACTGATGCCAGGAACTGAGCCCCTGATACCAGGGTCAGAGACTATAACTACTGCTGAGCAATGAAAACTCATCTCTACCAACAGCAGGAGAAATAATATTGAACAGAGGCCATCGGCATAAAGGCTGCAAAGCAGAAGCTTTGGGGAACTTGCAATATGAAGCAGAGCTCTAACAGGCATTTTGTATTTATTATTTTAATGATCTAAAAAAAAATTAATAAGCGACTGGCACCATTTGCATATAAATATCTGAATAATTTTTTTGCCAGGGATGACGCTATAATTTTCAGTATGCCTGCAAATATTCAGTACAGGAAAGTGTTACCATCTACCAGGTTTAGCATGTAATGACTAGAAAGGTGCTGAGAACATTCTGCTGATAGAAAGTATTCTTAATTTTATCTTATCCTATCAGGCAGCACTGCTATTGTTTGAAACAAAGGATGCCGTTTCAGTAGTACCTCTAAACTTTCCCCATTTAAATAAGAAATAAAACCAGACTTGAGAAACAACTTTGAACTACTTTTCTGCATATTGCTGAAGTCAACATAGAAAGTCAGCTACTTCTACCGAAGTACCTGCTAACGTTACTGGTGGAAGTATAGGCGTTACTAGAGGTTGCTGTGGAGCTGAACACACTGTCTAATTCTGCTAGAGCCGCATACTTGTCTGAAGATGCACTTGACTGATTTGGGGCTGACAATGCAGGACCTGCTGATGCTGACACTACTGTACTGAAGCCACTTCCTTGCTCACTACCACCTAGAAAGAAACAAAGAAACCAGATTAAGTGATGAAAATGGTTTCACCTTCTGTCCTGCCAACATTGAGAACTAAATGAAAGTTTATGGACAGTTTCAATTTCGGACAATTAAATATGCACTAGGTTGCACAGGGCAAAAAAAGTGTTTAACAAGCCATTAGCTATTAGCAAAGAGTCACGCTTCCACAGATACACTGCAGCTCTAAAGAGCCTCTAGTTTCCCTAGAAAATCATGACTCAATACTACCATCATCTTCAACTAGAAAATTTAACAAAACATACCCTCAAATAACCCATTTCAGAACAAAGCTCTACATTACAGACCAAGTTTTTACACACTATTCAAAAAGAAAAAAGGTACAGAATAACTAGTTTTTTTCTCCTTAAAGTCAACTAAAACCAAGTGCCACTGCTACTGGTTTATATAATACTAAAGGCAAATCTTCTTGGAGGAGAAAGGTAGGAAAGCTACTCTGGCAGTTCTCTGCCACTACTGTAGGTCTCCATGAATCTTCACTATAGGTTTTAGCACAAATATAAAATATATATTTATATTTTTTATATTTTTATCACTGCAGTAATAATTATTTCAATATTTCTCAGACTGATGCATCTTGATAGGAAGTAGGTTCCCAAAAAGCAGTCTTCTGGTTACATTCTTTTGGAGTGATGTTAGTCTTAAAACTTACATCTTACACCTTAAGGGTACACTGATGTGAAATTCTCCTGACAACTTAAAGGCCATTTTGAAATATGGTTACTATTTTGACAAGCACAGCCATCTTTGTGGTAAGTACATGCATGTAGGATAAGCACATCAAAGAATAAAGTTTAATACCTTGCCCTGCACTGAAGATATTATCTAAATTAGCAAGAGCTGCATATTTGTCAGCTGACTGAAGATTAGGTTTATTCACTGTTTTACTTGCTGCAGTTGCTGTTGTGTTGCTCTGAGAAGCATTGAAGGCTCCAAAATCAGCACTGGAGGATTTGGGGAAGTTATCAAAGTGAGCAAAGTTAGCATTCACTGATCCACCACTTCCACCTGGAACAAATTAAGTTAAACATGATCAACACTCCAAAGCTAGAGAAAGCCTCTGCAGCTCTAACTGATGGCACAATAATGCTATTTATTAGTTGTTAAAATAACTTCAACAATAATATTTTGCTAGAAAAGTAAGTATTTGTCTGAGTCTTTAGTATTCCAAATACAGAAGCTTCATTTTCCTGTCATATGTCTAATGAATAACTACCGTTTGCATTTACTTAATGGTACAATGATTAACCATTTCAGGTATCAGTCATTGTTCTAAGCAAAAAACCAGTCCAAAAGTAGTATGGTTCCATGCCAAGGTTTAGAGACATAGTTTGGTTCTCTGTTCTCAGATTTTTAGACTACATCCAATCACGAAGATGTGAGGGGGGGCAGACACAACACAGCTCTTTTTATACCAAGTCTCCACTGACGTCAGAGATACATAAATTAATTTTAAAAATCTGACTTCGGTCGACACAACTGAACTTCAGTTCAAATATGAAACCATGAGCTTCCTTCTCTACAGTGTCCAGACAATTTAATCTAGGCAGGTCACATACTTAAATTTAAATGCGTTGTTCCATTAAGCGTATCACATTTTACAACAGTTGGTTGAGGATTCTACTCATACTACAGAACACACTAATAGCATAATCAGTAAGTTAAAACATATGCAACAGTAGGAATGAAAATGCTATACTACAATGGCATAAAATGAAGCAAGCTGAGTTTTCCACTGCGTGGAACTTACTGTGTACAGCCTGGAGAGGAAAAGCTGAAGTAAATTCACCAAAACTGCAGCTAGATGAAAGCGTTCTGAACGCTGGACAGCCAGAAATTGTGTGTGGGTTAAAGTTAACATAAGAAGGGAGAAAGAAAATTTGAAAAAAAGTTTAAAACGACACCACACTCAAAAGAAAAACAAAAAAAAGGAAAAGAAAGTCAGTCAGCCAAAGATCTAGACAAACAGCAAGTGTAAGCTCAAGCAAAGTTCTAACGCATGATAAATTAAAGAAAAGCAAAATAAATCTTAGCAATAGGCTCTACACATGAAGGCAAACATACTGAAATGTGTGCATATGTTATAGATACACAGACACACACTTTTTTTTGGTACTGTGATGTGCTTTCGGGTCTACTGAAATACTTCAATCACAAGAGTCAATTCAATACTTATTAAAAGCAGTATGGTTTACTCTTTTCATAGTTATTTCAGGTGTAGAGCCAACAAACACACAGTGCTGTAAATCAGACTTCTGAGTAGCATTAAGGGAAAAAAAAAAATAAAAATCAACACCAAACAGAAGGAATTCATTTTGAGTTTCCCCAGAGCTTCAGATGGCTTGATTGCATGAAAGCAGGCAGATGCAAGAAAAACTCACTTAAGTACCTTCCAACATAAAGGTAAGTATTACTTCAATTATGTATTAATCAAAAGTGCTAGGAGTTCTACCTGTATTTTGGGGCTGAAAAGAAGACTGACTTGCTGTGGGGAAACCTCCAAAATTACTCGAGCCACTAGACTGTCCAAATGCATCAAAGTTTGCAAAACCTGCATTTGCAGAGTTCTGCGCTGTAAATTGCAAAGGAACAAAACATGTTAATGGATATGGGAAATAAACACAAAACAGATGTATTAACTGAATTCATGGTCATGACATCCTCCAAGGGTTGTGTCCTACCTTGTAATTTCTTCTTACATGAAAAAAAATTATACATGATACTCTACAACTGAAAGTTGTCTTTGAACTGTCATGAATCGCCTTCACAGAGCTTTACCAGTTAATGCTACCTCTCTCCTCACACATGTTACTACTCACAACAGCATGACCAGATGAAGTGCAGTTCAGCTTAACCCTAGAGTGTTTGCAGTGGTGGTTGGTTGGGGAAAAACAGTCAAAAGGTAGAGAATACCAGACATATACCTGTAGAACCCAAACCAGGCACCATTCTAAATGCTAGTTTCCAAAACTAGAATTTGTGAACTAACTGAACATTTCTTTGGGAATAAAAATTAGAAGGTATTTCTGTAACATACTGACAATTTGAATTTCTCATACAGAGGACTTCTTCCTTGGGTGAATTGTTTGGCACCACTTGAATAGTTTTGGCTAGGTTTAGAAATGCATTTCACTGGAAAAATTCAGATTTTAAAGAACTAAATCAGAGTACAGAAATACAGAAAAATCAATACCAATGTCAAGAAGATAGCATTCATAGACTGTATCCACAAAATAAAATCCAAGCAAATTTCAAATAGAATTTCAGCTTTCACCTTCCTTTCGTTCCATACTATGGGAGAAAATAAAAGCTAACACCCATCTAACTTAAAACAGCCAGACATTCAAGCATCTATAGATTCAACAGGAATTGTATGCCTAACTGATATGCTCCACAGAAAGTCTTAAACAGTTACAAACCACGGGCAAGGTAAAAAATGTTTTGCATCAAATGCAAACCAAACCCCTGTATATAGGTAACTTGAGTTATTATCTAAAGAAAGCCCACAGAACACTTTCTGGAATAACAGATGGCAATACATTACATTTTGGGGTCAGGATTTGTTTACTCTGGACGGATTTTGCAGATTAAATATATACAATAAATTATGCTGATTTAATACTGTGACTTAACAGCCAGACAATGCTAATAAAAAGTTGCATTATTTCACTTAATTTTAAAAGCATCTGTACTACAGATTTATAAACTAAAAGGACATTTTTATACAAACTACTGTATTCCGCAATGCTGCTAATGTAAGTGAAAGTGCATGTATTTCCCTGCACAGGGGATACTGGTAGAGGGCGAGGTTTCACTCTACTTAAAACCACTTTTTGTTCAAGCATGCAGGCATATTGGGTTTACATGGCACAGCTTTGGTAGTGGGGGGCTGCAGGGGTGGCCCGTGTGAAAAGAGATCAGAAGCTGCCCCATTTCTGACAGCCAGTTTCAGCAGGCTCCAAACCAGACCTGCCTCTGCCCAAAGCTGAGCCCATCAGCAATGCTGGGGGCATCTCTGTGCTAACATATTTAAGAAGGGGTAAAAACCACTGTGCAGCAGCTGTGAGAGACAGAAGTGAGAAAACTGCAAGAGAACCCTGCAGATACCAAGGCTAGTGAAGAGGGAGGAGGACACACTCCAGGCACTGAAGCAGAGACTGCCCTGCAGTCCCTGGGGATGACCATGGTGAAGCAGGCTGTCCCCCTGCAGCACATGGAGGACTATGGTGGAACAGATATCCACACTGTAGCCTGTGGAGGACCCTACACCAGAGCAGGTAGAGAAGCTCTAAAGAAAGCTGGAGCCTATGGAAAGCCCATGCTGGAGCAGGCTCCTGGCAGGAGCTGCGGCTAATGTAGAGGAGCCACAAAGGAGCAGGTTTTCTGGCAGGGGCTGTGACTGTTGGGGGCCCACACTGGAAGAGTCCATGCCTGGAGAACCATACTCCATGGAAAGGACCAACCTGATAGCCTTTTATGAGGACATAACCTGGTGGACAGATGATGGTAAAGCAGTGGATGTGGTCTACCTTGATTTCAGTAAAGCATTTGACACAGTCTCCCATGGCATCCTCGCAGCTAAACTGAGGAAGTGTGTTCTGGATGATCGGGTAATGAGGTGGATTGTGAACTGGCTGAAGGAAAGAAGCCAGAGAGTTGTGGTCAGTGGGACAGAGTCTAGTTGGAGGCCTGTATCTAGTGGAGCCCCTCAGGGGTCAGTACTGGGACCAGTACTATCCAATATATTCATCAGTGATTTGGATGAGGGAATAGAGTGCTCTGTCAGCAAGTTTGCTGATGACACAAAACTGGGAGGAGTGTCTGACACCAGCAGGCTGTGCTGCCATTCAGAAAGACCTCGACAGGCCGCAGAGTTGGGCGGGGAGAAATTTAATGAAATATAACAAGGGCAAGTGTAGAGTCTTGCTTCTGGGGAAGAACAACCCCATGTGCCAGTATAAGTTGGGGACTGACCTGTTGGAGAGCAGCATACAGGAAAGGGACCTGGGGGTCCTGGTGGACAGCAGGATGACCATGAGCCAGCAATGTGCCCTTGTGGCCAAGAAGGCCAATGGCATCCCGGGGTGTATTAGAAGGGGTGTGGTTAGTAGGTCGAGAGACATTCTCCTCCCTCTCTACTCTGCCCTGGGGGGGGGGGCCACATCTGGAATACTGTGTCCAGTTCTGGGCCCCCAGTACAAGAAGGACAGGGAACTGCTTGAGAGAGTCCAGCGCAGAGCCACAAAGTTAATGGAGTGGAAGCTGGCGGTCTGTGAGGGGCGCTGCCTGTGAGGGGCGCTGCCTGTGAGGGGCGCTGCCTGTGAGGGGCGCTGCCTGTGAGGTGCTGTGTGATTTGGATGAGGGAATAGTGTGCTCTGTCAGCAGGTTTGCTGATGACACAAAACTGGGAGGAGTGGCTGACACATCAGAAGGCTGTGCTGCCATTCAGAAAGACCTCGACAGGCCGCAGAGTTGGGCGGGGAGAAATTTAATGAAATATAACAAGGGCAAGTGTAGAGTCTTGCTTCTGGGGAAGAACAACCCCATGTGCCAGTATAAGTTGGGGACTGACCTGTTGGAGAGCAGCATACAGGAAAGGGACCTGGGGGTCCTGGAGGGCAGTAGGATGACCATGAGCCAGCAATGTGCCCTTGTGGCCGAGAAGGCCAATGGCATCCTGGGGTGTATTAGAAAGGGGGTGGTTAGTAGGTCAAGAGAGGTTCTCCTTCCCCTCTATTCTGCCTTGGTGAGGCCACATCTGGAGTATTGTGTCCAGTTCTGGGCCCCCCAGTTCAAGAAGGACAGGGAACTGCTTGAGAGAGTCCAGCGCAGAGCCACAGAGGGTGCTGCGTGAGGTGCTGCGTGAGGTGCTGCGTGAGGTGCTGCGTGAGGTGCTCTGTGGTAGTGGCACACAGAACAAGCCTTACAAGTGTTTTTCCCTAGTGAGTCAGGAAACGCCTTCAGATAAAGCAGTCTGAAATACATACTCAGCTATCACATGGTCAGAATTAGATCTTTGTCTTTTAGAAATTTATTTACTGGTCCTGAAATTCTTTTGGGTTCTAAGACTTACAGAAAAGAACCATGGGAACGACTGCAGCAGTTAATTACTGAAACAGAAAACTAGCCAGTATAGCTGAGTATTCACCTCAATTTTGATTTTCAGCACTTAATCCAATCAGAAATTAACAGACTCCTTCATAAGTTTTTTTTTGAGTGTTCATATTGCTTTTTATCCTTTTAAAAACCACCCAGCAGAGTATGCAGTGCAATTGTACCTAGATTTGGAACACAGTATTGAAATATTGCTTTAATGGAATTTTCATCTCCTGAAATCCACAAAGAGTAATTAAGTGAATACAAATATAGCATCACTCAGCAACGAGTTTGGAAAGAATACGTTATTAGAAAGAATTAAGTATCTGCAGCTTCTTCAGTAACACTGTACAACATCGGCCAGTCAGCACAAAGATCACCCAGTTAAACATACCTCCAAAAAGATGATTAACGTGGAACCTTAGATTGAAGATTTTACAAAATATACTTCAGCAGCAATTCTTATTCTGTATTACTGAATTCAGCCATTTTTTCATAACTTTTTGTTTTGAAAGCTAACTAAGAAAGACTTGACACTTTGGCTCAGTTCCTCAGTGCCTTAAGTCCCCTCTTCCTCTCAGCTATTAACAATTTCAAGACTAATTTACAAGAAGCAGCTCTTGTTGGTTTAGCAGCATCACAGATTCTCTCAGAAAAACTAGATGAAAAGCCCATTCAGATGAGGCAGGCAAAGGTACTTTCCCACAATTACAATGCAAGTTCGCAACAACATACTTCAGTGACCACAGAATCAACTTCTTTAGGATAGACTTCTATGGCTCAAGATCTTTAGCTGAAAATAAACCCCGAGGGCTCAATATATTTTACTGAAGTCATTCTTTAAGAATTCAAGGCCTACCCCCATCCTCAGTCAAGACATATGCTCAAAGCTTGTTTATTCTTCCTGAAACTACAGAATACTACCCACATGGGTAGTAGTCAGTTTTAAAATGGACACCCATACAAAAGGGAAGGTCATTCTTTAAACTGAGGAAGCCTTTGTTTTTCTCTTAATAAATTGACAGTTCTTGTCAATGCATTTGAACTCCCTTTAAAGTCTCTATATCTGCTTTCTTTCCATGAATGCTCTTCCTAATAATTTTCAGAAAGAAAACTGAAGGTCTAATAGCAGGCTCTCCCTACTGTTACTCATCCTCTCACTCCCTCAAGAATTTAAAGCTCTAGTAGTAGGCAGAAACAGTCTAATCATATATCATCGAAAACAGCTATAGCAACTCCCACTTCAAAAAGCAGGATTTGTCTTCAACCTTAAAGATCTGAAGGAAACGTTGAGCAATACAGCATCCTCAAGGCACAGAAATTACATACACCTCGTGAAGTTTATTTCAAAATCATCCAAAATTTAAGCTATATTTTGTACATTTAAAAAGGCATACACTGCTCAGAATACTTACCAGTATGACTGTTGAAGTGTGCAAAATTTGCAAAATTTGCTGTAGCAGTTGACTGAGGGGGAGCAGCAGCAAAGATATCTGAGCCAAGGTCACTGAGGAGGTCAAATTGTTTCTTTTCTTGTTGCTGCTGTCCTTGAGATCGAACTACAACAGGAGACTATAAACACCATTTCAATTAGCAAATTTAACCTGGTATTTTACCAAACTGACTTTTGCAAAATACTAGAACAATAGACTATGCATCTTTCTTTAATCCTGAAGTTTAAGATGCTGTATACAGCACAGACCCTCCTCCTATACTATGAGGAAGACAATCTATTCATGCTAATACGGTGGCTTTTAAAGGAACTCTGCAACAGACTCCAATAGATTAATAGAGCCTAGAAGAATAAAGTAGCAGCATATAAGCAACTTCAAACTCATGTACTTCAAACCACAAACACTGTACAAATACAAGCAATAAAACTTAATTTTACAAGTTAGAAAACAGTTATTCACTGCACTCTGAAAAAGTCTATATAATTCAGTACAGGTAGAAAAAAATTGAAGAATTTCATAGCAAGGCTGCAAGCTGCAAATTTCTACTCTTTGAGTCTTAAGAGGTCCATTCAAGAGCTGCTTGTATCCTAAAGGTAAAACAGGTTTTCAAAAACTTGTCTTCCCTCCAAACTTCAAGTACATAATGTTGTTTGGCTTTACATAACAGCAGAGACACTCCCTGAAAGCTACTTGTAAAACAGTTACAGAAAGCATAGGAAGTAATCATCAACATGCATGCTTTTCATCCACACATTCACTACTAATCTCATGGTTAACAGTATCAGCCATTCTATTGTTTTCAAATAAAAAACCAAACATGAAAATATATCACATTAGGTCCAAACTTTCAGAGATATTTATGCAAAAGACAACCATAATTTAACTTGTCCATCACAATGGAAAATTCTGCTTACTGAAAATAACCATTTAAATGAAAAACCAACTTGGTCAATAGAAACAAGTTTAATTTAGAATCTGATCTGCAAACACCTGTATACTTCAAAATACAGAAAAGTTGTCTTTAGTGATCATATTATTGGGTCACAGTTGCTATTGCAAGAATTCTTGTGCCACTAAAAAAGTCCTGCCAAACAGTTCTGTGCTCTTGAGCTCTGCCATTACTCACTTGGCTAGGTGTGCCCTTGTTTAAGTGCAGTGTGGGTGCAGCTTCTCCCAAGAGAGATTTGAGTGGCTTCACCTCAGGTGTGCTGCTTGTACTACTTGCAGAAGACCCGGATATGGATGCATGGACTGATGCCACCACCTTTGCTTGCTCTGGAGGAACATACCTACATTCAAAAAGAGCAATGGTTTTTATAAGTTTAACATGAAAAGTTCCACTCAACATTCACAAGACTCAGGTCTGAGAAGTGGTAGACCTCAGCTTTGCTATTTTAACCACTGACCCTGCAATAAATTCTATCAGTAGTTTGCAAAATACCCATTATGTAAATATGCCAGATTTTTTTTTTTTTTTTTTAAATGGACTAGAATTCCAAGTCATCAGTATTTTTATAGCACTTACTAATACAAAACAGACTTGTCTTCCACCTCCTAATAAAAGCCTGCAAACCCCTTACTTTACACTTTACCCCTTAAGCCATTTCTCTTCCATCAATATGAACTACAGATTGAGAAACTTTAAGTAGTTTGTCTTCCCTGCTTCTTGTAGAGCTCTGAATAAAATCAAGAAATCGTTTCACTTTAGAGAGCTGTATGATCTAGTCCAGAGAGCACACAAGAAGGAAAGCACACTCAAGAACACAAGGATAATAGTTTATCTTCACTTCTTGTCATAGAGGAAATCTTTATAATTGTAAAGCTATCTTACCATCTTTTCTTTTCATATTTTTCTTGTAGAAATTCCTTTACTTTCTGTGGATCCCTGAAGTCTGGAATTGCTGATGATCTATCATCAAATAGGCCTAGCCAAATCTGTTTGCACACCTTATAAAAAAACAACACAACCACGGATTAATCAGAGAAAATAATACATTAATTCAAAAGCTATTTAAGTTTACAGTTGTTAAAACACCAAACTATTAAAAAGTGTGTGTCTGCACATTTTTTTATTCCAGACTGAGCTGCTTTAACAACTGACTGGTGCACCATGTACTGGTCTAAATACTTAAAGTTGAAAGACCATCTGCCACAGCAGGGTAACCAAATCCTAGCATCCAATTTCACCATCAAATACTGCTTTTGTAAAGTATTTATAGTATGTACTCATGAAGAGGCAAAGCACCTGATTTCTACTTGTGTAGAATTAGGTGAAGGAGATCACATTCCCTTACCTGTACTTCAGGGTTAAAACTGTTTCAACAGATTTCACACGTCCTAAGCCCCAGATGGGAGCTTTTAAAGGATCTGAGGTTTAGTATTTATAGTTATAATTACTATTTGAGTATAGGACTTTTTTTTTTTTTAAAAAAGCCCTTCTTACGATGAAGCAGTTTCTATGGTATCATATACACCTAATTTGAGTGAGGGTATGAGAGAAAAGCACTCTTGCTCTGCTTTAATTTTCTAATTGTAGATGAAACTGAAGGTATTTATTTCTTACTAAGTTAGAAATATAGTCGAAAAAGTCACAAGTCTGTTCTAAAATAATAGCCAATAGCACGAAGCACTATTTTAACACTAACTATCTTTCACATAAGCACTACTTTTTGCTGACAAAATTTGTGAAGTCAGAATATTTATGGGTACAGCTTTAAACATCTGCAGTGGATAGTCTGTGTAGGCCAGCAGCAGTATTTCCGTACTTCGGTTTATGAGGATAACTATACCAACTAGTAGTCATTATTGCTAGGAGGAAGAGAATTCCTATTTACAGGTAGTTACAGAATACCTGGCAGCACGAGTTGGTGGTGTCTGAATCTACACAGTCCCATTTCATCCCACACCCCTTCCCCCCCACGTCAGTATTGGGAGGAACATCAGGAAACACTGAAGAGAAAGTTGTGCCCAATTTCAGACAAGCAGAAAGACAAGGGTTAGAACAGCCCCTTCTTGATCCCACACCTAGCAGAGTAACACTCAGGGCTGTACCATGGTGATCAGTTTGCATACAGTCCAAGATGTGCTAGTGAAGGAATGAGGAGTTGCTCTTTCCCACCCATGTCAGGCCATTAAATTACTCTTCCTTCTCCTACGACCCAAAACAAGTCAGATCAAAGAAATTCATCACAATTACCACGTCACTAATACCACTGAAATCTGTACCGAGATCACCTCACAGAAACAGTCAAACCACAACCCAGTTATTCACCCTTCTCCCCCCCAGTTTTCTGCTTCATCTTCATCACGAAGTGCCTAAGCATTCACTGGGGGAGTACACCAAACAAAACAAAAAAGCACACACGCCCCCAAAAACAACAGCTCTGTGTCCAATAGTCTCAAGCCTTCCTGACCAATCCTAGGCATTTTTTAGGAGAAATTAGAAAATAAGGTCTTGTGTGACTTTAGATAATAGAATGGAGATAATAGTTCTATGACTATGCAAAGAGGTACAAAGGAGGACTGTGCTGTCCAAACACACTGTCAGTTTAAAATGATGCAAGCTTCTTAAAGGTGACAATTCTTGCATTGCATTGCAATTTTTGCAAATCTCCCGAAAGCAACCTTCCAAAAGCATTTCCTGGAGCAACTAATTTCTTCTGAATACTTAACACAAAAGCAGTAACAACTGAAATATGCCTTAAGTCACTATTATAACTTATTTAAGTAAACCAGCCAGGCACTCTTTATTGGTTCTTCGTTACTGGTAGCAGAGAGAACAGTATTACCAGTGGGCAACGCACAAAGTAAAAGAACATAGTCGCATGTGCTTCAGCAACAAGTTCTCATTTTAACATAATTTGACAGCAGTAGCTATACAAACACAGGTTAAAAAATTTACTTTACCACAGCAGAGATGCAAATTAAATTCCACCTAAGTTTCTTTACCTAGGAGTTCTCAAAAGAAAGTATATTTAAGACTTCTATGAAATTGTAGACAACTCCTTCAGAAAGCCAAATTTCAAAGCTTTAATATAACAGAAGAATCTATTAAAGGGCACAGTTTTGTCTATTTCTGTATTAAGTACCACACAACACTTTGAACATCAGCAGCCATTCCAAGCAAGCATTCAGAACACAATAAAAGGCCCACTGTCTTTCCTTGTTTGCTGGTGACCTGTATGCCCTTTCTAGCTATACTTTTGTGACTATCATCTGACTTGACAGGGATCCACAATACTACATTGATTATGCTTCAAGCAAGCCATAATAGCTAAAAATTGTGTATTTACAAGAAGAAAATGGCAGTCTGCTATGAAATATCATAGGATGAAATCAAAATTAGAAATTAAAATTTAAAAATATTGTCAGAGACAGAACTTGCATTCTCATACAATTGTTTTTTGAAATACTTATCCTTCCATACCCTTAAAAACATCACTAACAGTACTGAATATCGTGCAAAGAAAAGTTTGCTGGGAGAAATGTGAATATTTTTACTGATCACATTTTACAGTTCAAAGCTATTTAAAAAAAATACTCTTACAATAAAGATCAAGGAAACTTCTGCCATACAACTTGCTGTTGAGTTATGGTAGGGAATGATCACTCAGCATTTACATCTTTGGTACCCTGATTATCACCCACTAATCACAGCTATCCACTACTCTAATTCAACAGCACTAATACTAAAAGATTTATTGTAACAAAAAAAATAATTAGTGGAAAGGCAGAAAAATCAGAGTGGCAACTTTAGTTGCCAATACTTCAACACGAGCTTCAGTTCTACCTCCTGTCTGGCCTGACAGCTGCCTAGGGGGGACACCTGAACAAATTAGCACACAGTTATTCACAGCATGTGCTGACTCTTGCCCAGCCACTACTTCCAGGACATAGGGAAAAAAAAGTGAAAAAAGGCAGTAAAGGGCATACAAATCTGCACAAAACCAAGCTTTAAGCAATCAGTTGCTCTACTACACATGAAGTTTTCTTCTTAGTTTTCTAATATAAATTTACTATCAGAGAAAACAAACAAGGAAGTAATTTTAAAAAGAAGCAAAAAATCAGATCAATATATGCTTCGAGAAATTTGAATTTGACATCCCAAAGAACATGTACTTCAAAACACCTCTCTAACTGCTCCAGACATAAATCAGACTTGCAGAGCTAATTCAGAAAATCCTGCTGACCAAGTTTCATGATACATCTTTATCTCCATTTTAAACAGAATTACTCATTCCTTTGCTTTTACAGATAATACATGAAGAAGCACCCGAACTCGTCACAAAGTTACACAACTTTACTATTAATGTACTGGGCCTAAAAATTCTACAGCTTTCTGAAATCCTTCCACATCGCACCACCTTCTGATTCAGTCATTTTATATTAATATTGTTCTTTTGCAACAGCAGCACAAATAAGCCTCTGCTCAAGAGCTCTGTCCATTCACCAAAAGCCTTGCTATACTCGCCCTTTTGATAACTAAAGCTCTATTAAACAAAATGCTCTGCTTAGAGGAAGAGAGCCTGGCAAGCTGCAGCCAAGAATAAACATTCAAGTTATGTGGAAGCCCCTAGAAACAGTGGAACATATCCAACAATCCATAGTCATTGTCCACCGTCCCTGAAAAGTATAATTAGTCCATGTCCCTCTGGTTCACCAATGCAGCAAGAAGAGGAAAGAAAAGACAGCACTGAAGTCAGAATGATGAAGCATATGCAGCATTTGAAAGTCTACTTTTGCTGAAGGGCTGACAGAAGCAAGACTTTGAAGTTTTGCCTTCCTCTACTACACCGTGGGAACTGCAAAGTCACAAGAAAAAAATCAAGTTTTACCTTTTCAGGCAACAATAAGTAGAAAACAAGATTCTTCATGAAATTTAAAAGTTCCTGAGAATCCTGTTACAACTGGTTTGGGAAGAACAGTACCTGTTCTTTGCCAACATGCTCCAGTCCTGCAGGGATGCCAGACATTTGGCAGCTAGACACTGGGAAGTTCAGAATTAGATCAGTAAGTACAGCATAAAGCAAAGAGGGAAAGAGAATCACAACCAGCTTCAACCTACTCACCCTGACCTAAATAAAAACCCAGGAGATAGCAATGCAGAAACTGAGTTGCCATAACTTAAATACATCCTTGAAAGGCGAAATTGGGCCAAGTGCATATTGTATGTTATAATAAGGTCTTTACCTATATTTCTTTTCATACCATTGGTTTCCCCAAATCTGCACTCAACAGCTAGTCAAGGGAGAAACTCTTTTTCCTAGAATAAATGCATTTACATATCTTGTTTTCCATACACTATATACATTTGTAGTCCTACAGTTTGAGTATTACTCTCGTTTTCAGCTTTAACACAAAGGAACAAAGAACTCATCCTATTCATTGTACATCTGGTACTCTACAAAACAAAGTTGACTAGAAAGGCTTCTGGTTTAAAACCCAGCCTCATAGTAACATTACAAGCTTTCAGCAGTTCCAGGCAGGGCTCAAAAGCTAAGAGGAACATAAACATATACGTTTTCCACAATGTTTAGCTTTTGGTTTTGCTTCTAGGTTTGTTGTCGTGTTTTGGGGGTTTTTGTGTGTATTTTTACAGAGTTGGGAAGGTGGGGCAGGACAGGCACACTAAGAAACGGCTAATAAAGAAAAAAAAGCTCAGTGGTATCCATCAAATTTTGCAGAAAGCCCAAGTCAGTCTGAGTTTTCAGTTACTTCTGTTTCAGTGCTACATTTTTCAACTACCAAACACTTTACTGTGTCATAACTATTTCACTGATACAGCTTTCCAATGTGTGTGGGAAGGCGGATATGGGAGAGACAAAGGCCTTCTGCTTACACAATACATTGAGCCACCACACTTTAGAAACTCCTGTTAGCAGAGTTGTGCTAGTTCAGAGTAACAAAGATTCAGTCAGGCCAGCAAAATTAAGTTTTGCTCATGAAGCCACCTTCTTCTGTATGCAGTGAATGCAGCACAGCAAGGAAAAGTTGTAATAGGACACGTACTTCTGCTGGTAAAAGCTGCACTTCAACCAGAAAAAGCACCCTACTAGGCCCACAGCAATAGAGAGCTTCTTGTTTAGATCCAAACATACCATTGCATAGGAAGATTACACGTCAGTCTAGTTTAAAAAGCTCTAAGAAGATATTACCTTTCAGAAGTCTGGTAAACGCCAAATTAGATTTCTTCTTCTCCCCTTTCCCCCTAATAAAATATCCTCAGTTATGTACCAAATGTAATGCTGACAGTGCAAAGAACTAGGATTACCACACAACAAAACTATGTTCCAAAACATAACACTCACCAC
Source organism: Podargus strigoides (assembly GCA_028020825.1). Classification (NCBI taxonomy): domain Eukaryota; kingdom Metazoa; phylum Chordata; class Aves; order Caprimulgiformes; family Podargidae; genus Podargus; species Podargus strigoides. The sequence goes on from CM051628.1 coordinate 16,924,909, forward strand.
AGGAAGAAAGACGTGGAAACAGTTCCCTCATGTAAGCAAGTTATAGCTTTTAGTAATTCAGCACTTCTGATGTCAATATTATTCGTTAATCTCTGTAGGTTAAAAGAATTTTATACCAGTAAATTTATATCAGAATTTATATCAGTATACCAGTATACTGATTTCAAAGCCAGTTTGGGTCCAGAAGCTATAGCTGCTTTCATAAGCACAGAGTCCAAGCTAGTAAATCCTGCTAACAAAGACATTGTTCTACACACAATCAGCTCATGCATCTCTATATCGTATTAGCAGAACCACAGATGTACTACAAGGACACCTGACTGCACAGCTCATGCTGTCAGGACTCATCAGCTCCAGCTTAGTACTGCTCTTTCCACTCCAGGGTTTCTAGGCCACATTCCATAGTAAAGGAGGTTCTAGGAAACCACTTTGGTCAGGCCAAACACCAGCTCTGAACCAGTCCCATACTGCTATTAGTTCTGCAACTGTAGGTTCTCCTGGAATCCAGAGTGTGGGAAACTGGTAAGAAACACTTGCACAGGTGCTATCACGAGTCAGGAAGACTGGCACAAAACCAAAATTAAGCACTGATAAGATAATCCCAAGCAGTTGATCATACCCACATAGCATTCTACTCATCAGCTCTGGTAAACATGGTCTTTGCCCCCAGATGAACACAGATTTTCCAAACACAAGATCATCCAAATCATTTTCTTCCACCATATGCATATTAGAATAGGCTATTTGGAAAGGTTATAAAACATATGGCACTTTTCAAAAGTGTAGTAGAAAAATTAACTAACTGGTTTGCCTCATAATTCTATTTTTCAGCTTCAGGGGAAAGCTTCTGAATAAATATTCACAGCTATAATGGCAACATGAGACAAGTACCACCTCCACTTTCTGCAGTGAGTTCACTTTCTACTATCATTGCACTACTGAATCACAGGCCTAACCAACATCAGCATCATTTGATCATGAGTATTCAAACAAAACCATCTACATAGCACCCTATCCTCACTATTCCTAACATGAAAATACCATGTGAAAGTACCTCACACTGCTCTTCGTGAAGAGAGCAAGGAGGGGGGGGGGGAAATCCTACCCAGTGAGTCAGAATTGCCTTTATCCTTCAAAAGGATTTCAGAAGGCACTTAGGAATGTCAGCTTGAAGTTATCTCCATTCTTGCTGCAAAAGTGAGCTAACTCCAACATTAGCAAAACCAGAGTCTGGACATCTGTTTATACCTGCAGATGAGTAAGCAACACCAAAATACAGATGTCTTCTTATACAGTAAAAAGATTTAAATCTTGTCCTGGTTTGCAGCACTAAAAACTCATGTGAAAAAAAAGTTCAAGTTCGCTGTGCCAGAAAGACATTCCTTGGAGGTGTATCTACATGGAAGGAAATGGTGCCTCACACCTGAAGAGAAGCTGCTCTGAAAAATCAACTCCTAAAGCAGTCACTTTGTGGAAGCCTTTTAGTAACTAAATGCCACAAACGTGGCAATTTGTGAGAACTGGGGAAAATTACTATTTCAGAGAGCAGAAATTTCCATTTTTTGGTTCTGGGGTTTTGAGGTTTTTTTTTTTTGTTTTTAAGAGAATTTCAATCTCATACAATACATTAACCTTATATATACACTCTTTGAAGGAGAGTGGAAAACTACTTCCTCTAAGAACGGCTCACCACCTTAATAACTACCTTATCTCATGGAAGCTTTCCTGCTATTTTCCTTTCTATTCTGAACAAGTTCCCTATTGTACACCATGATCTACCCTCCTCTGGAAGCAAGAAAGCTTGCTACAGGAACCTTGGCCATGCTGGAGAAAAACTGGAAAGAAAGTGGGAATGAAAGTATTTTACAAGCTACAGAAAAACAGAAGGTTAAACACATTACATTACAAAAAGTTGAGTTTTCTTCAATATGTATATTGTATAGAACTAAAGCAACTGAATGTTACAACATCTAAATCATTCAGTGAATGCACTTTGTTTCACATGTCCACATTCTAAAATGTTGGACAGTTCCATGTTTGAACAAGTTTATCCTAGAAAAATTAATTTCTTCATATACACACAAGAGCCACCTATGCTAAAGAGCAAGCTAAGCAAAGAAGCTTTTCTGTGAGGTCAGATGAACTTCATCGGCCCAATACTTTATCTTATCTGCAGGTGAGTATTCCGAAGTCCAATACCAACAAAAGAAAGCAAAATGCTTATTTAACTACTGCAACATACGGCATGATGAAGTGGAAATATTTAATTAAATTTCAAACTTCTAACAGTGCTTAAAACAATATGACTTCTGTTCATTATTTGAGCACCTGTTAAATCTACCATCTGCAATGACAAATATCTATTCAGTGTTACTTTAGAGTTAAGGCAACACACGGCTTAATTGGGTAGCTCATCTAAATCACTGCAATACTTTATATAGAAGAAAAAGTACTACAAACACAAAGACCCCTGCTTTTGAGATAGTACAGAATTGCAGAGATCTGAACTTTTTTTATGTCCATAATAAATTATGTATCAATTAAATCATTATGATTAGCAGAATAGTTAGGTCCATAATCAGAAGGACAACTACACTAATCAACTGAGTAGGGATCACTTAAGGTTTCAGACCAGTGAAAAATGAAACTGGTAGCATTCTCTAGCCATTGCAGATTCAGTTAAAAACTGAAAATAAAACAGAGGCAAGGAGGGAGGAAAACATACGTTTTCCTTTATACTTCTGAAGCTTAAAGCAAAGCTGGAGTTTACAACCTAATTTTATGGAAAGAAATGCCAACATACTGTATCTGAATCCACAAAAGGTTCTTTATTATTCTCCCTATGCAAAAAGTCAGCAATATGCTATACCTATATATACACACATATACATATGCATACATATACACACAACGTTATACAGCTTTAGCATGTCAAAACAATTAAAAAAAACCACTAGTCAAAGCCACTAAAAGTACTTTATGTCTGGACAAATTTAGACCTTGTTCCAGCTCTGTCTAGAAGAATCATCCAGTAATAGTCATTTCAACAAGTAACACGTATTTACCAGGACAGAGAAATTGCTACTTCTATTTTCATTCCTCAGCCTGACAGTTATAAATGGGCCAAGTTTAAGAGCGTTAAGTATCAGCATTTTAGCTAATGGTAGGATTAATCCCCACAAAGCTTCACAAGAACATATTGGTACGACACCGTAGCCTACAATCAATAGTTTTAGTAGAACAGAATACAGACCCACTCAAAGTGAAAAAGAACTTTTTCTAAGTCAGACCATAAGCAAAAGCTGCCTCGAAACCCCTCAATGCTATAGCATGGTGTCAAAATACAAATTTCATCCTCAAATTGAAGACAGCAATAGCCACATCCAAGGTTTACATGCTCCATGTGTCCCCATAGAGACAGTCCAACATTTACCTCAGATTTACTTTTCATCAACTAAAAAGAACAAGGTGGCAGTATGTTGTAGTCCCCGAGCCACCAGCTGGGATGGCTGGGGAACCAGGGGGCTCAGCAGCTCGGTGGTGGGTGAATTCAGAGATCTGACACCTCCCACAAGTCAGCTGGCCAGGATCCTCCTCACCTGGTCTTGTGACCTGTGTGAGGAGGGTCCCCCTGGTTGGTCAGCAGCCAGACAGTCACTCTAACCTTGGGTCACACCACATTGGCCTTCAGCTGTTGCCCCTCCGCTGTCTGTGTCCCTTGATAAAGAAGTCGGCAGGCAGGGCCCGTCCTCTTGCTACCTGGCCAGCCTGCGTGCTGGTCAGATTAACCAACGGATCCCTCACAAGAGCCATCTCTGGACTCTTTACTTCTGATACTGCCAGAGCTAGCAAGCTCTGTGTGGGCTTGGCCGCGTGCCTCCATCGCACGGGTGAGAGAGAAGCTGTATGCGAGGTGCCCGGACACCGCCAGGAGTTCCTGAGCCAGGAATTCTTAGGGAAAAGCAACAGTTTTCTCCTCCAGCCAGGCCACACAGCAGCAGCAGTACACTCAAACTTTTTGTCTTCAAAGGTGCCCCAAACCACCCTAAACTTAGACACTTATTAGATAACAATCCTTAGAGGAAAAAAGTTCTCCCTTTCCTTCCACTCTTCAAGAACTTTAAAAAATGATATACTTTCATTAAAGAAAGAGGCTTTTGAAACTACTAGAAGACTTTCTGACACCTACTCTGAAGAAATACAGCTACAAGCAACAAACTCATTTTTGTCATGGTATGCTCTTTCAGGAAACAGCACTGCAGTCAGTCTCAAGGTCCGGGCTTGCAGAAAAAAAAAAAAAAAAAAAAAAAGCATATTGCCTCACACAAAAGCAAAAGAAAACCCAATTCAGAAACACTGATCACATGAATCTAGATTGTCTGGGTTGGGCAATACCATGTAACTTCATGATGATCAGCTGCTCAAGTGAAACGAGCGCTTTAAAGCCAACATCATTTGAAATGGTGCTTCTAAAAGACTTCTGTCTACTTTTTGCTAAAAAAAAGTTTTCCTTAAGTAGAGTTTTAAACTTTAACATTACAGTGCTAAAAACATTTTATATTCTTCAAATACTACTTACTTCATTTCCATGTTTCTGCAGAAATTCTATTTCCTGTTGTGTGAAAGTAGTCATTGAAATTGACTTCACTCTGTGGGGTGGATTCAAGCCCCGTCTAAAAGAAGAAGCAAGAAGCATTTAGTCAGTACTCAGGAAATCTGTCATCATACAATCACTTTAACTTTACAACCAGAAGTCAGTCAGTTTTAAACTCAGGGGCCATCTCTGTAAAACACACTTATTTTGGTACTGCCATACAAGTTAAGGCTGTGTATGCTCATTTCAAAACAATATCCAGAATGCAGAGTCAAATAATTGAGCTTTAGGAGACACAAAGGTCTCAATCGAACTCACTCTGACCCATTCTATGTAAATTTATGAAAACATAATTTGATTCTTTTTTTAAAATCCTACTCTGCTTCCCCAAGTTTGTTCACTCTTGCCTCTACCCTTCATGTCTGAGTCTTGGGTCTTTTCATTGTAGTTTTCCTTCCCTCCAACTCGTCTCTCATTCAGCCTTTACCTACTACAAATTCTACCCAATGACTACATTTCTTCAAGCTAAACTCCCCAGCTCAGATTCTGTTCCTCACACTTTAACCTGTATTTCCTGTCTCCTCCCAGCATCTTTTTTCTAGTTTACTTTTTGCCCTTCCATCCACAGCTCTGTCTTCTTCCTCCTCCTGAACACTACACAAGTAACAGCAACAAAAGCAGAGACAAAGTTTTTATTGTGCTCTCAAAAAGTTACCATTACTAATGCAATAGCTCAAAACTTGAGCAGCTCTGCCTTAAGCAAAGACTGGCACTGTTCTCACATCCATGACACAGACTGCTGCAGCAGAGCAAATAGAAACTCAAGTCACTTGTGCTGCCAATGCCTGACATTGTCAAACCCAGTTCAGTCAAAACCTGCAAGCACAGAGAGAAATCCTGCTGAGCAACAGTTCCAGTAGAAAAAACTTTCTCTCTTTTTAAGCTCTTTCTTTAAATACATGCTAACTACTGCTTTTGCCCACAAATACAGTTAAAAACAAGCCATGTTTTGTTCAATAGAAACAAGAACATTACATCCCACATATGCCACACAGTGGAGACACTAACTCTGGCAATGCAACAGGGTTAGTTAACACTCAAGTTAATCAGGCCTGGATTTTTGTGATACAGTCTTAAAAAAAATTTGATATATATTAACTTTGAGATAGCAAACCCCACAAAATCCTGTGGTTATGTATTACCAAGAAGAAAGTTAGGGGAAACTTTCCAGGGATGTAATATAGGGCTAACAAATTGCTAACAAATCAACTGATAAAGAGTTAGTTTTATTACTTATATTGTTACTCTGCTTTAATTATACATTTGGTTCAGGTTACTTTTAGGAATAAAAAAAATTAAATCACTGACATCCAATTTAAGAAGACTAGCAGTTTTCTTTAACCTCCATTATTATTCCAAGACCACTAACTGTAAATTAAACTGTTATCCATCAAAACAGCGTACACAAAAATCTGATGTTCCAAATATTATCACTTTATACCAACTTTTAATGAAAATTTTTAGCATTTTGAGTTTCTGAGTAAGTATAATGGGGGGGGGGGGGGTAAGACAGCTGTGCATTTAGTTTGCAAATTCACCTGGACACCTAAATTCACACTTTACCTGTAAGAAAACAATTCTGATCCTGTGTTAAAAAGATTTCCACATTTTTGGTTAAAAATTGGATACTCAATAGAACACTAAGCAGTAACATTTTAGCCTTTCATTGAAAAACAGATTTAAGACACTTAATGTTTGAAACACTTGGATAGAAATAAACAATTAATTGTATTTTGCCAAGAAATGCAATGAACCCGAGTACCTTAAAAACAAAGTCATACACAAACCTATTGGCATATGAGAATTAATTTTACAGAATGCTATTTGCTTAAGCAAATTTTTCAAATCTGAGCATCTAAAATTAGACTTCATGGTTCAGCACCTCAACAAGCAGCAGAGGAAGTTTTATTAAGGTTAGTGAGAGAGGTTTCAAGATAGTTTATTCAACTCAGCCATCAGCAAACCAATCAAACTGTTTAAGTTCTATGGTAAACTGAAATTAACAATTTAACACTTTTCATCTAGTTGTAAATTAATTCCACATCTATAATCACAAATAAATGACATGTATTAAAATACTGTACTATTATCTAAGATTTTTTTTTAAGTAATACTTGTTTTAAGATACTGCAACTTCAAAACAAAACCTGTAAGAGTTCTATGCACTTAAAATTCATTGTTTCCAAGCTGGTGCTAGCATTAGGTTTGGTTGGTTGGTTTGGGTTTGGTTGGTTTTTTTAAACACCCTCTTTGTCTGTGCATGCAAGTAATTACATTTCACTAAGGGACACTGTAGAATTGCATATTAAGTGACAGCATAGAAACAAAGTTGGCATCCACCTGGCCTTTCACATAAATGTGCTCCATCAAATATTATACAACAATCACTGTCCCTTGCTTTTACAGAAAGTATAAAAGCAGTTCTGTTTACCTTAGACTGTTCAGTTTATTTTCCTCCTGTTAATTAAGATGCACAGTTAGATAGTTGTGAACTATTTAACAACTATTTTAAAAGTTAGGATTATTCACTAACACATTCACATGTTTTTCAGCACAGGTAGTATATCTAACCTTTTACACTATCTTCTGCTGGAAATTATTTTTTATAATAAGTTTAAGTGCTATATTGTATCTGTGTTTGCAATTTCAAGGCACTGCACAAGTTATTTAAGCAGTACCTACTCCACACTGATCTACTAGCACTCTTCAAAGCACTTTTATCAGCAAACGTGTATCTTCAGATCTGTTAAGCAGCAATATTCAATATACTCAAAGCATAGACTAGATTTTGTTTAGCCTAACTAGAGACTTCCTACATGGCTCCGTCTCCAGTGACGACTGCTCTAGAGTTTTAAGGTTCAGGTTATAAAGTTCCCCCATCTACACATTATATCCATGACATGGGAGAAGATGAACTCTCATTTCTTTTACAGCCTCCTGCTAGAGGAGGAAGACATGCCCCACTCCTAAATGTCAGGTCACAATACAGAAGTGTCAGATGTCTTGCATGATGAAAGAGAGCACATCTCCACATCGGTGGTCCAGGAAGATCAGAAATCCTGAACATAACTTTAATAGCCATAAATGTAAAGCTAACTCTCAAGCTGCAGTCCTATATATACAAATATTTTTTATATTTATTTACCATGGCAAGGGGTGGGGGAAACCCTATGAAAAACCTCCTTTTATGCTAGAGCAGCATAAGAAGTCAGTCTGGAATGAGGAATTCAAGATAAGAGGCTGCATTATACAGCATACAATACAACCCAAAACATATGTATTATGTTCCTTTGATAAATTACTTTGATTCTACCATTAGAGCAGCCAAACTCCTGGGGTTTTTTTTATGATTTCTAACTAGCATTAGTCACTTTCATTAACTTTATACCCATGAACTGACTAGAACCTCCCTAAAACAGTAGCTGTCGATTTATGAAGCAGAACTCGAGAACCAAGCCTAAGAACTAAAGCAACTCTTACTTCAAAACCCTAAAACATTTTACGCTCTTCCTTACCTAGCAAGATTACTTGATGACCCAAATGATTCACAAACAGCTCATCTACATATGGGGGAAGCTTACTGGCAGACAGCCAAGCACAATTATCCCTTATGAGAAATTAACAAACTATTTTTATAGGAAAAATGTATCTATCACTTGCTTTGTTTCTTTCCATGTATTTGACAAGTGTTTTGCACAGCTCTAATGCTTTACAGGATTCCCTATTTAACAGGAGACAAAATAGATTATAATCCCTTAGTCCATACTAATAATGCCTAAAATAAAATTGACCCTGCACAAATATGTGGAACATGCACCCATGCACCAGTATCAGTTACTCCTTTCTCTCTCTCCTTAGCTCCTGAGGAAGACAGCAACCACATGCTACTTCAGCACTTAATCCAGATCACAGCTACCTCCTCAGAGGCCCTTGGGAAAGATGACCGAGTAAGACTATTCTGCCACCCACACTTATCCGGCACACCACAGATAGAACACCCCACACACAGATTCCACTTATCCCAATCAACTTCTTCACTCTCAGCAATGGTTATTTCTGTGCAACAGCACAGTGACCAGAACTTCCAGCTATGACACTATGCTCCACAGACCCTCCACTGAATCAGTCCATGCTTCTAGTGACACAGCCTATCATAGAAGCAGCTACCGAGAACACAAGCAGAACATGAGATCGCTGTTCTTCAGAGAGCACTGTTACAACTGGTGCTCTTGCAGACAAAGGAAGCTTTAAGGCCACTGACACAAGATTCTGAAGTCTGGCAATTGAAACATTAAATATTCAAAACACTGTTAGTAACAAATGTTCAGTGCTTGTTGACATAATTTAGTAGTAAATCATGGCTGAACTTGTGATTGTTGGCAGAGCAGTCATTCCTGCATCTATCTCAAACAAATGTCAGCAAAGTTGTCTGCAAAGGCCAAGGCTGGGAGTGGAAAAATAAAATTCAAAGAGCAGGCTCTGCTGGAATAGAGGGTTGGTTCTGTGGCAGGAGCGGAGGGCAGACATCTACTCAGCACCACTGCTGTCCCCCTGTAGCAGATTCTAGCGATCTCAAGTCTAAGCCAGCAAAATCTGATCCTCTAAGAAGCAGGAAGTTAATGAGGCAAGTCAAATGCCAGGCCATCACAGAGCACCCGACATCCCCAGGTGTCTGGAAAATAAGCTTTAGAAAAACCCATGTCACAGCACTGGTTTTTACTTCTATGCTATTGTTACTAGCAAAAGAGAATATAAGCAGTACTGGCCACTCTCGATACTTGTAGACCTCCCTAGAGTCCCTCCACCATCTCACAAGCTCATTTATTTTTAAGAGCAAAAAGCTCACACACATTTAGAAGCACAGCCAAGGTTAATTTAACTCTTTTCTTTAAAAAAACCCAAACATCCTCTGTGAACTGGAGAGTGTTCACTGTGTTACAGATATTTCCTTTGCTCTCCAGCCATGACAGTGAAAATAAGAAATACAGTAATATAGGAAATACCTTCAAAAAAATATTTATATATATATACACATACATACGACACCAAGTCATCTCCCAAACATGCTCTAAAGGGAAAAAAAAAGGACTGGAAAATCACACCAACACAGCCAGAATCACCTTCACTCCAACACTGTTTATTTAGACCATTCTAATTTCTGTAAAACTTCTTTTGGGGAAAGGGACAATAATTCACCACCATTGCACAAAGACTTCTCTTTTACTTTGTTACTAGTATCTACCATCAAATACTCCAATCTGGCTGATACATAAGTCCCTTATCCACAAAAATTTAAAATTTATAATTGAAACTAGGAACATTATAAGCAGCCAAAAGAAGGCCACATGATCCAGTAACTGTAAGAAATAGCATAGAAGGGCTTTAGCATTCCCCACACTAACCATGTGTTCTAAACATTCTTTGTTGCTCCTTCCTGACACAAGCTAGAAGTGCAAACATCTGAACACATGACTTCCTCAGTAAATTGAAAGGGAGGGAGTAAAGAGGGCAGCAGTGAGGGAAAGGGTAGAAGGAGTGTCCTAATTATCACATCAGCAGATTTTTTTTAAAAAAAAAACCAATGATTAAATAAAATATTTCTATAGTACAATTTCTATAGTGTGGAAGTGGACTCTTAGTCAAACATAAATATTTTCCATTGAAGAACTGAAAAACACATTAATTTTATGAAAGCTAGGAGCAGGCTGAGGAGGAGAGGTACAGAAGTGCTTGGAAGCAAAGATAGGCACAGACAGCTGAGAAGCAAGGCAAAGAGCCATTTGATAAGCCAAAGGGAAGGATGTCACTATAAGCAGGACACATGGTAGCATCCAGAAATACAAAGCTACCAACATAATCCTTTGAACCCAAGGACTCCTGTCAAACCAAAAGAATCTCTCTGACAACAGCCCCCGAGATGCGGTTTTGCTGTAATAAAGAGAAGTCTTCTGGTTTTGTATTAACATAAGACTGCTCCTCTACAGCATCTTCATCCACTCTCAGGGAAGAAAAGATTGTGTGTATATTTCTACATATCCTACATTCTTGTCCACACCAAAAAGTTGAATTAGGCACAGCCTGTGTGATGCTAGTGTGCTTTCTTCCACAATCCAGAAAATTTAAACAGAGGGGACAAACAAGCAGAGGCATTTTACAAGGAAACCACTATCCACACCATTATCCATGAACTTTCTCCTGCACGCACCATTTTGCACAGCAAAACTTTTCCTCTGGTAAACCCAACCTGATGGGAAAACTTAAAAATGCAGGTACTATGGAAAATTACTTCCTCTGTTATTCATAATTCTAACTTGCCAAGACTCACCTTCAATATTAAAGTCAGAAGCAAATCTTTTTAGCAAAGTCACTAGTTGATCATTTTTAGCAGTACTTGAATAGGCTAGATGTACTGTTTTTGAAAATAGTTAAGAAAATGGGTTTTTTTTTAAAGCTACATCTAGTAATAAACAGTATCACTCTCTTTATACACATAGAATCATTAGTGGAAATTAATGATGGATCCAGAATGAAGGGTTTGGGTTTGAATTGCCAGGACAATGAATAAACACTTTAGAAAACTTGCAAAAAAAAAAAAAAAACAAACCCAAAACAAAACCCCAACAGGTTTAAATTCAGATTTAAAAAGTTTAAGAGTTAACTGTATCTAGAACAACACGCCCGTCTAAGATGATACCAGTGTTAGCAACCACTTTTAATTAACTGAGCAACCTTTCTGAAGGAGACTTGTTAATGTACTAGTATGTTAACCTTGCATTGGGCACTTCATACTTGAAAAAACTGGTCTACTCAACTCCAAGAATACTTTATGTACCAGATTAGAAAATATTAATTAAAACAAGAAGCAATGCAAGTCATTCACATAGCATATGAACAAGATGAAGTAATAAGATTATTAAAGCCTTACAGTAAAGCAAGTATTATGGGGTAGAATGCAAGCAGCCATTAAGCACTACAGAAGCAGCATTACTTTTACACTTATTTGCCATTATGTGGTTTCTTCCTAAGTCATTTCCCTCCACTGTGAAACTCTACAGTGAAAAGCATTTGGAAATAAACAAGTTGTATGAAGGACTATTCTGACAGAAGTGTTAAAAATAACAGCTTCTAGTTATGAAACAGACATGACCTATCTCTACAGTGAGCCTCATCACTAACAAAAATATCCCACTGGCTGGGTTCTCAGGTGTTAACCAATGCATATGATCATGCGCACACAATTTATGACAGCATTTCCAAGTCAACATGAAAGAATGAGTCCAAATTTATTTCAAAAGGAAGCTTTAAGTCCTCTTAACAGACCTTTACTCCAGCTTTAAGTGTAGGTGTTACTAACTAAAAATGTTGTTTGTGGTTTCTTTTTTTATAGCAACACAAAACCACTGCATATTTAGAATAAAAGAGCTTTTTATTAGAATACCAATACATTAACAACTGTTCTTCAGAAAAAGTCTTCCTCCTTTAAACATGTTAACATCCAAATAATGGCCAACTTAAAAGCAAGTGACAGCTGTCCCCTGCATGTACATCCTTTTGGGTGCTGTAAATTGGACTATATACTTCACTAGTCCATTCCTCACAGCCAACAGATAAAAGGAACAAATCCCGCTGAACCCACACTAAACTTCTGAGCAGCACTCATGACGTATATGTCTATTAAGGCCAAGAAGACTGAAAAATAAAGGAAAATATTCTCATGGAGCAGTTTTATCATGCTGTCAGTTTAACCAGTAAGAACATGTGCAACCATTAAATAAGCTCTGTGCAGTAGCTTAAAATAGTTTCACATGCCAGCACAAATAGCAGTTTGCTAATAGAGCAAACAATAGCCAGAGCTGGCTGATTAAGTAACATATATATGTCAAAAACTAGAGCCTCTTTTCAGTTCCACAACCTGAATGTATTTTCTGAATTGTATCAAGCCTGTTCAAAAGTCTACACAAAGTAGAAGCAAGATGGAAAAAAAAAACCCAACCAAGACTAATTAGCTGTCTAGTAATATAAAAGGCAGCTTGTTCCATGTAAATTCAGCACAGAACTAACATGTTTGCTTTGGTTGAAATCTCAATATAATTACCAACTTTGTTCTAACACACCAGACCTTGGAAGGCCTGTGTAGGGTTCTTAGTCCTTCTTAGTAAGGGGACAGAAATTAGTTCAGGCTCCTGAATGCCTTTCATGAACTCAAACCCTTACAAACACAAATCTGTATCCTTTGACATACTATTTATTACTTACTTTGGCCACTCTCTGATTCTGCTCCGTTCCATAAGCACAATGCCACAGACACAAACAAGCAAACAGCCTTAGCTACAGAAACATGAAGACAGTTGGGTTTTTTTCCTTTCCTCAAGTTATGTACACGCAACTGAAATTCAGAACTGACTGATCTCAGCTCTTCCTTTCAGACACACTATTGCGGAGGAGGAGGCAGGGTGGAAAAGGGAGGAGGACTAGGGGGGAGGCCCGCGCAGGAATGAGGAACAGGAAAAATGCAATCTACTTTATCAGAGCCAATCCCTTTCTTAGGTTTATATATATAGTTTGTAGGAAGTCATAGATGTAAGAAAAAAAACTTCCACTAGTTTTCTAATCAAGCATATAAAACTACGAAGGCTAGAGTTTAGAGAGTCTTACAAACTACTGGCAAGCATAATTTGATCCCCCAAGGCTAAGCTGGCGATTTAACACTGCAGTGAGGTTTTTAAACGTTAAACTGAGTATTCACGATAGTCTCCCCACGTCTTCAAGACCGTCATGAAAGTGAATTGCTCAGTCATGTGCTCCCTTCCCTTTTCAAAGGCATTTTCCAAACTCTTTAACTGCCTCCACCGTCAGTGATTCCCAGGGGGTGGGGGTGGTGCCCCCGTCCGTGTCCGTGCCGTGGGCAAAGGCTCGGTCCCTCCGTGCGGGAACACCCCCCGGGGCAGCCGGGGATGGACTCGGGACCGCCCGCGGGGGCTGCCTGCTGCCCGGCCCCGCACACACACCCCCCTCCGGCTGGCACCGCGGCTCCGAGGGGGCTTTTTAGCGAGGCCTCCCGACGGCCTTGCCTTCCCCTCCCTTCCCCGCGAAGCCCCCCGCCCGCTGCCCTCCGACGTGGCTGACCCCGCAGCCCGGCGCTGCCCTGCGGCAGGGAGGAAGGACAAGCCCCGGGGGGAAAGGGCCGGCCCAGCGAGGCCAAAGGCGCGGCGCTACACCGCGCGTAGCGGCTCGCTTCGCCGCCGCCCCAGCAGAGGCGTCTGCCGGCGGCGAAGGGAGCCCAGCGGCCGGCCAGGGGCGGAGGTCACCCCCCGGCACCGGGTTCGCCCTCCCCCTCCCGGGCCGGCCGGAGGGACGGAGCCGGAGGCCCCCGCCCGCACTCACAGGATGCCGGAGCAGGAGGTGCACACGAAGCTGCCCACCGTCATGTCGGTGTAGGTGGGGCCGCGCTGGTCGCAGTCGAAGCACTTGCGGTTGGGCGGGAGGCTGCTCATCTCCCGGAGCAGCTTCAGGTGCTTCTCCTCCTGCTTCCGCTTGGCGCTCGCGGCCATGGCCCCGCCGGCGAGGGGACGGCCCGGCACGGCGCCGGGCCCCGCTCACACCCGACGGCGGCGGCGCTCCGGGGCCCAGCCGGCGGGAGAGGGGGCCGGGGCGGGGAGGAAGGGGCGGGGAGGGCAACCGGCGCCGGCCGATGAGCCGGCGCGGGAGGGCGGCCGCCGCTCACGCCGGCCGGCGGCACCGCGAGAGGGGGCGGGCCGAGGGCCGCGTCGCGGAGCGGGCCGGCAGCGGCGCCAGGCCCAGGGCGGCTGAATGACGAGCCCAGGCGGAACCTGCGCGACACCTTTATGAGATCAGACAAGGAGATGGCGGCGGCGGCAGCGCCCCCTCTCGCGCGGGAGGACGCACTCCCCCCGCCGCGACCCCTGCCCGGGGGAGGTGCTGCCGTGTCACCTGGCGTGACCCGGCGGGACGGGGGGGCTGGACGCCGCGGGGGGGACAGTTCTGTGGCGAATCCCAGTGGGGAAATCTCGATGGAATGTGCGGTTCGCCTGTCCTCGGGAGGAGGAGGCCGCCCCCTCCCCGCGGCGCGCTCGGGGCGGGCTGGCCGGGGGCGCCCGCTCCCCCCCGCAGTGAGCGCGTGGCGCGGCCGTTGGGGGCCGGCACAGGCCCCTCAGCCCCGGGCGGTGAGGGCGGGCTCAGGCCGGCTGCGGAGGGGCGCCTGCTCTGTGGAACACCGGCCCCCGCCCCGACACCCCCTGTGGCGCTCCGCGCTGCCCCCGTCACCCAGAACTCCCTCCAGAGCCGGGGCTGAGGCGCGGGCGGTCTGGCAGGAGGCTCCCCGAAGCCTTGCCGGACCTCCCCGGCTGGGAGCCCCTTCCAGAGAGGGCTGTGGGACCCCCGGTGCCTCCCACGGACGGGGTGGGCGTGGGGCCTCGCAGGGGCTGCGTGAGGGCTGTCAGTGCGCTTCACACGGCAGCGGGGTTTGTGAGGAGAACATGGGGACGGGCCTCTGTCTTTTTGTGTCACAGAGCTGGAAAGCGCAGTTTCCCCTTTGGAACCTGTTCGGGGGTGCCGGGGCGGGCACTCAGCTCGGCAAAGGCAGCAGGCAGGTCCTGTACACCCGCTGCTGCCCTTGAGGAACCCTTGGCTATGGCCTGAATCCAAATCTGCCGCTGATCTACAAAACGCACGTTTGTTCCTTACAAAACTGCCCGAAGGAATATTTTTCAACAGAGCACAAAATACTTTCACAGGGAAAAAAAAACCCAAAACCAACCAACCTCCATGTACATTATAATTTGGTGATTCAGTTTGCACAACTGCCTAGCAATGCTATGTGCGATTAAAATCTTTTATGGTTTAGTGATTGCCAGTGCTTTGTATTTAAGGTCAAGTTTGGCACCTCTGACGTCAGTACATATGTTAGTGCTAGCTTGTGTAGGAGCAAGGTCTGCTCCACTGTATTTTCCTCATAGTTTTAGTTAAAACAAACTAGGACTGGGTGTCCGACACCAGTAATTTGACATTCCTCCTCTGATGCCTCTGTCCTAAATTTTAAACCCAGAGTATAACACACAGATCTCAATTTTTTTCTAATACGGATGGCAGCAGCTGTTCAGAGTGAAAAATAAACATCGCAAAATAAATAATCACAGATGCTTAAACAGCATTCTTAAAAGTAAACATGAAATATTTCCAGGCTTGTAAGGACCAAACTCTCACCGCTTCCTCTAATTATTCACTTCTCTCTAAACTGCTGGTATTCTTCTTACTGAGAAGATTTCTATTTTTTTGCCTTGTACCTACATGCTAACATTGGAAACGTATGAAATGTGCCAACATGCTCTGTTTTCTTTCCTTTGCTGAGGGAAGTGCCCAGTCGGGCACCGACAGCCAATGACCTGAACAGCCTAAAGCAGATGACCTAAATTTAGGGGGAAAAAAAAGTTTAAAGGTTAAAAAACATGGTTTTTTTTCCTGGAAAATAGTTTGGAGGGTAGTGATTGCCCACAGCACCTGCTGTAGCTGCTACGAGCAGTTGGGATTTGTTTCAAAGAGAGTCAAAAGGCACTTTGTAGCTGAAGCAAGAATGTCCAACTTCAGTTGCTGGTGCCATGAATGTATTTACATGAATAGTTGTTAATAAAGAGGATACCGTTGTCATTGAAGTTGTCATTGTCATTAAAATGTGGAACTGAGCCCCAGGGAAAATCCTAGTGCTGTTTGTTGAAGTCAATCATGCAGTTCAATAGGAGGTTTGTGGATTTCATATTACACTAGAGCAGGCTCTAATTTGTGTCATGAAAAACCAGTTCTGATGTTATTCATGGTCAGCACCAAGATGGGTTTATCCTAGTAGATAAGTGACCTTTATTAACATTAATTTGGTTTGGAAATCACTTGTTAAAAATACTAAGCCTCTCCGTTTATATCTTACAAAGCTGATTTACCCCAGGAAGCTACATACTGAGGCTTCAGGGGTTTGTGAGGATACACCCTTTTACAGATATCCATAAACTCTGTGGGATTTGGGTTCTTCTAGAGACTGAGCACATCTGCTCCAAATCTTGGGTTCCTACAATCAAGCATCTATCAAACCTTACCATCTCATTTCCCACAGGAACTGGTGCGTGAGAAATACAACTACTGATGTGTGAATACATGTGTTACCCGGTTGACATGTAGAAGTCTGAGAACCGGCTACCTTCACTTCCAGCCCTGTCTCACCTCTTTGCAGGCGATAATGTAACTTGTGCTGCTCTTCCACTCTTTTTCTAATTTTTGCTGCTCACAGCTAGCATTAATTTCTTCAAAGCAGATGGCTTGTGTTTTGTCTACATTACTAAGGGAAAAAAACGACAAATAATATACATGAATAAAAACTCTACTCTTTGGTTTTCTTTTTCCCAATGTATTTTTCTGTTTCCCTAGAACCCGAATTTCCTTTCCTGCAGCTTCTCTGTCCAAATTTGTTCTTCATTCTCTCTTCCTAATGACCAGACTTTTGTGGTTGGAAATACCCCGGCCAGATGTTTATTCCAAAAGGGCTTAATCCCTGCTGCACCTGTTACAGCTTTTAGCATTAAAATTATTTCTTAACAAGAGGTAAAACAATGATTTCTTATGCTTGCAACATTTCTCTTTGCACAAAAGCCAACTTAAAAGTTATCCCAGACATGGGTAATAATGTCTGAAAGACGCTTCAGTAAGCCCTTAAATATGGGCTAATAGGGTATAAATTATTATATACAGGCACATAATCTAGGGGATTTATTGTCAGGACTAAACGAAACAAGAGTCTAAGAATGTACATTTGGGAGATGAATAAGACATTCTCCGTTTGTTACTAGGATTGAGGTCAATAATATCCATTTTAAAGCAATTAACCCAGCAGGCTAAGTGACGTGAAAATTATCATGCTGAAAGACTAATGGGCTATTAAATCCATCTTACTTCACTACTGATGGGCATACAAAATTAATCCTGGGATTAGGTATATCGGATCTGTGGTAAACTGCTACTGCAATATTTGTGTCTGAAGGGTTTTCCAAAAATGCTAAGAAAGAACACCACAAGTGTATCTGGCAGGAATATTCACTGATGGGCTCTATCAAAGATTTGGTCAACTGAGCATAAATTAGCGTGCCTGTGCCTTATTTAAGCAGTAGCTTTTTGTTAATGAATAGATACATTTTAGTAAGAGTTCAAAACAAGATAAAGTCAGTAATGTTTATATAAATCATTATTGATTGTCAACAGTTACTTGAAACTAGAAAATTTAACTGCAGGAAATAGTCAGACAAATGTGATTGAATTACAAAATTGTGTTTATTTGAAATGTCATTTCCCTTTGACATTTCCCACCCACTACTATGACATTAACATAGTAGAAAAGGCAAATGATCAATAGCTCTGGTTTACCCATAACAGCTGTTCATAGGAAACAGACCTCACAACAAAGAGAAAGGCACAGTTACATCAGCTTTTTTGTAATGCACAAGTCTTTAATTTATTTTTTTTTTTAATGTCCTGCTTCATTAGTGTGACGTACACCTAATTCCTTTTGAGTAATGTAGGGTAGGAAGTGATTTGCAGCCACCACATCAATGAAAGTCTGAGATTCAAAGTGGAAATGCTGGCTCTGAGGATGATATGGAGGAGGTTGAAGGTGTGGGGTAAGAGACACAAAAACAAGAGCTAGCAGAAGAGTGGGAAGTATTCAAAAGACCGAAAATTATAGGCTGAAAAAGCAACTCTTCTTTAGACTCCTCCCACAACAGTTTATGACCTATCTACCAGATCTTTATAGATAAAACAGCTTTTACAGTTTCCAAGTCAGATAGATTGAAGATGTGTAGAGCCAGGTATCAGGTGTTAATAGCAAGACACATACTCTCCTTGCTGCAAAGTAAACTAGAATTTTCCTATTAATCTGAACAAACCAGCTGGGTTTTAAGACAAGGACCATAAAAGTATAGAATGCCTTTCCAAAGTTAACACAACAGATCAAGATCAGAGGTGGTTAAAAAGCCATAAGTATCTTTCCTCTTAGCTTGATGTTCAGCTCTTGGTGATAATTGCTGAGAATGAAGGTTCCATTGTAAATGATAATTTAAATGATCTGCTTGCAGTCATTAATTTTTCTAAATTGTTTGAGTTGAAAATTTGAATTGAATTGAAATGAATCGAATCAGTGACATCCTAAAGTTAGTGTTGTAAAAAGTATGATTCCTTTTGTCTGAATTAAATCTATTACCTTGTAGTTCAGTGGAATTTGCCTGAGATTTTTCAGTGGGAAGGACGGAGATTTCCTGGATGGACTCCCATGTAGCACTGGTTATCCTGTACACCCACTTCTCTTCAATTTTTCAAGTTAAACTATTAACATCTCTCTCATGGAAATACTCTTCTTAGGCTTTCTTCATCTTCTACTTTTGTTTTCTTCTCATAAAACTAAAAAAGAAAAAAAAAGTATATCAATTAATAAGATAAAAAACTCACCTGTTATTGAATTGTAGCTGTTTAGAAAGTTGTTCGGAACAGTGAGCAGCTTTCGCATTACTTAAATTGCGCTTATAGTAGTTGTTAATAAAACACTGTGCTCTCCTGGCTGAACTGGAGCTACTGGGGGACCTTGTGAGCCTGTCTTGCCTAAGATTACAATTGGTTCAGGCACCGTGCTCAGGGAAGAATAGATTTTTATTTTTTTTTCAGTGGGGGATTTTTGACTGCAGGACTGTCCCAGATCATAGGGTAATCCAGTCTAGTTCAACAGGAGGTTTTTTAATATCCAGGGAGGACACTTGAGCAGATTGACTTGTTCCAAATTATAAGAATTTTTCATTTTTTAATTTTAGTGAGAAATTTAGATACCTGTGGAGGCATTATTCTCTTCCTGCTTTCTGGCTTGGTCAGTGATGCTGAAAGGTTATCAATATTTCAACCTTGCCCCTTTTATTTGACACAGTTCTTGGATTTCCATCATGCCTTAAGTGCACAAGATCATATTCCAGTTTGTAGTCACAGACTAGTGGAAAGAACATGCCTATATACGGTTGCAGTGAAGGCAAAACATCTGTCATAGGAGCATCTTGTATGGGAGGTGAAAGTGTTTTATTTTTCAGTTCAACTTTACAGTACCTTTATTTTTAGGGTATGTGCCAATATTTCTGTTACTGCTTTTGATTTGTATTGGTTTATCATTATTCTCTAAGATCCTGCAGTTGAATGAAGCTTTATAAACTATACCACAAATCACAGGACTTTTGTAAAATGATTGCTTCATGCATCCTTTCAGAGGAACACGCCAGAGGAGAGTGGAACCCTTTAAACTGAAAAGGGAGTCTATTCATATTCAGTCCTACAAAGAGCAATAGAAAAATAATGGTGAGCCATATCATATTCTACATTTGCTGTGACTGCACTTGGGAATGTTAGCAAGACACAAGGCAGCCTAGAGCCCATAGGTAGAAGAGAGAGGTTGTGGAACCAACATGAAAAAAGCAAGAAGGAAGCAAACAAATGACCTTAGGAGACAAAGTGCTGAAAGACAGACCTCGACAGTGGAAAGACAGTTTAACTCTGTCTAACTTTTGGTTCTAAATTAGACGAGGGAGAGAAAGAATCTAAATAGATTTCTAAACCACCAACAATTTCTTATAATTTGGCCACATAAAATACTAAACCAAGAAATGCTCTCCCAGCTCTCTGAACAGGAAAAATTTAATTTTCACATTAAATTTTATAGAACAACTTATTTCTTGACCTATGAATGAGATTTGTATTTAAAACCCAGTGTATTTTCAAGTTCAATTCTTCGTTTTCCATTTGATGATGAGCGTTTCCTGTCTGTTTTCTGTAAAACTCCCATGGGAATGAAGAGAGGCCTTTGTTCCTCTCCACTAAGGGATCTAAATTATTGATTAGTCAGTCTAATTTGTGGAAACTACTATCAGTTAGCACAGTCTTAGAACTGCATTAGATTTGGCAAAAAAGAATTACAGGTAATTTGACAAGCATCTTCAATGAGGGAAACAGTATTAAAATAGACAGGAGAAGTAATATTCTCAACCAGTGTTCTTTTATTTGCCCACACTTTACAAAACTCACATATTCTCCTTCAGTCTTCCCTAAAATTTGAATTATTCTCATAAACATCACTTGAAGGCTGATTTGGGGAACACTAGAGTAGAATTAACTGTTCTGAGCAAGCAGCTTTTAGTGGTCATGTTTACAACTGGAATCTGCACACAGAAAAACAGGTCCAAAACTTTCTAATTCTCTAAGTCAACCTGAATATATAAAGAAAGAAAAAGGTCAAAAAAGAAGGAAAAAGTGGGCTGAGTCTAAAATGCCAAGACAAGCCATGACATACCTATCATGCACTCCACTGTCTGAAACACTGAGATGGTAAATCAGTGACTCAAATGTAGTAGTGTTTGAATTTTACCTGATAAACAGTTTTGTACACTGCAGTGAACAAAACAATGAACATAGCAAGTATCAGATTAACTAAAAATCATGGAATCATCATTTTGGATTCAAAGTGGGATGAAAAAGAACAGTATCTTAGTGTAAAGCAACAGAGATGGGCATAAAGTACGGAAATTCAGGAAACAGAGCTTTCAGATGTCAGACATTCAAACTGAAGAATAAAGAAGCTATGAAATGTGAATATGGGAAAATGAAGTTCCTCAGTCACTCTGCTTCTGAAAGAAAATGTTTTAGAAGTGGGCTACAAAAGGAAACCCAATCCTTCAAATTTCCCATGTTATTTTTCGTTAGTGTAATTTTAAAATCTGAGATACTGTCCCCACGATTTTTTCCATGAATCCCTGAGAATTTGTCATGTCCAAACTGCCGTTCCATTATTCAAGGAGGAGAAAAGAGAAGGGCTTTATGACGGGTAGTATTAACAGGTTAAAAGCAAGAGCACTAACAAGATACACTCCAAACAAAAAAACCCAGAGAATGTAGCACCGGCTAGCGCAGCTGCAGTGGTGAGATACGGATAATCCCGGGTAGCTGCACATATCCTCTTAAGGGAGGTTTCTGCAGGAGAAGCCTAATCTCAATCCATACATGGGAAAAATACTGCTAAAACTGGTAACATTTTAGTGCTTTCTCACATGCTGTTTGGAAGTAAAAGCACAAACCCTCAAATTGTTGTTTAGAGTAATTAATTTAACATGAAAAGTAAATCCCCTGACATTAATGCCTCTTGTACATTCTGCTGTGCAGCAAGAGCACCTCTGTTCCTTGCCTTGGACTGACTGTTCTCAACACTGCTAGTCATAGCTGCAGATACAAACAGCTTAAAAAAATTAAGATTTCTTTTGAGAATGCATTCTCTGGTTAAGTGGCAGTGACAGCCACATCTCTTTGAGACAGTGTGTGTGAGTTTCAATTGAGAATGCAGATTTTGAAAGATCTAATTTTGACTATTAGAAAAAGTCTTTCCAAAAGGAAAAAGAGAAAGACTCGTCAGCATGTGACTTCACAAAAATGACTTGATAGGAAAAAAAAGCTTATGTTATGACAGGAATATTTAATATGTACTGTTTACATGGTTAAATAAATTAAACTTAAAAAAAACCCCAAAACCAACATACTGAATCAACACACCAAAACCCAGAAACAAATTAACAATTAAAGCATGGTGGGCATAGTGTTAGTAATATTCTACGTACTGTGTTTTGGGAGCTGGAAAGGAATAAGTGTTCAGAACATGATTGCAGCCTGACAAGAACGAAACCTTCTTTGGGGGTTGGTTTTTCAGTTTGGTTTGTAGAGAAGGGAGTTACTGGAAGAGAACAAATAAATACTCTGAAACAGTACAGTGAATAAAAAATTTGGGATAATGTCCACTCACAGGAATTTTGAGTAATACAGGCCCCAGTGTGCAAGAGAATTTTAAACAAATGAAAAAAACTAAAGTTTCTCCAGAGTACCAGGGATGAGGAAAATTGGCAAGGAAAAGGAACCTGACAGTTAATAAATCATCACAAATATGGAAACAGAAGTACTACAGAAGCTATTAGGTGAGCACAGTATTTCTTACAACTTCAGACTTCTAATCAAGTCTCTTGTAATTGTTACAATTTGTGACACTGTTAGTATAATTTCCTTAGAGCTCTTTGGATTTACCCTTTCCTAAATTATCCAGATCCACTTTATTAATACAGAGGGGTTTTTGCATCCTGCCTCTCTTTGTGTGGGATCATTTCAGACCTCAAGGTCTTAAGACCTTAAGGCCAGCTTTCCAGTTTTTCAGCTTCAATGTATTCATAGCCAGCTTATAAATGTTGCTCTGATGCCAGAGCAACCCTTCAGCTTATTTTTTCTGTCCCTGCATGTACCTTTGTGCACACAGATAACTGCCCAACTGAAACATGCAGGAGAGAGATACAGGCGGTGTGTGCCCGGCCGCGGTGATTAGCAGCCAGCTGCCATTCTGTGCCACGCCGTTGGTTCTAGGTGCAGGGCCTGGACCACAACGTTGGTAATTCAGAGTTTATAAAGAGAGCACCTAACAGTCAATGAATTTTCAGAGTATTGTCCACAGTCTCAGGTTTGCTCTGAACCGTGTGTTTTCTTTCTTTGCTAGAGCCTTTTAGCACTGCCAGGCAATGGCCACAGTTCCCTCAGTCCTCTCTACAGCCAGTTCCATCCCCTTGTATAATGAAATCCAAACAACTGTTTGTCAACACAAACTCTTTGGAATGACGTCATCATGTAAAGAGGATGCATCGTTATCCTTCAAAAATGGAAACTATGTTGAGGTATGAAAAGCATTCACTGCAGGTTTCAGTAAGAATCTGATAAGAGTCAGACAATCCAGCAGTGGATTCTGTCACCAACAGCAAATCCCTTCTGCAATTGGGGGAAATTTTCTCTAGAGGAAAATTCTGAAGCTTATACTGAAGCTTATCCTACTTCATCTAGTCCCTGATGGTTTTTGTTACTAGGAAATGATAACTATAGTACTCCAGTCAAGTAAAAATATTCAAATTTATTTTTAAATTGCCTATTCATGTCTCTCATGAGGTAATGAGATCAACCAAATTCAATCTGATCCATGATCATCTCCTAAACACTTGATCTTAGAGCCAAGCTTGCAGTAGGCAGTTGAAATAATCAATTAAGAACTGACAAATTCTAAAAGAATCTTTCAATGAAATAAACCATGAAATAAATTACCTCCCTCTGAAACCTGGGAACAGTCGGCAGTTTTGCTACTGGTCTAGATTTCCAAGAACTTCAACAGCCCGCCTGCTGCTCATGCGGCACACCGACTGAATCAAGGAAATTACCACAAACTGCACTTCAACATCACGCCTGAAGTCACAGGACACCGAGTGTCAGGGCAGATTCCCAGCAACTGGGAGAAAAATGTGCAGTGCTGTGGGCCTTGAAGTGGAACTGTTTGGGTATGTGCATCTAGGGTAAGATCATCCTAAAGTAATACAAGCAGCAACAGAAGCAATAATGAATTGCCATGTGGGGGGATCTGCTAAATGCCAATGTGAATGCAATCTTTTTTCTTTTTTTTTTTTTTTTTTGCCCCCCCAAGTGCTGCCTCATTGCCTGGCAGATATAGGTTGTTGAACACATCTGCCTGATTGAAAATATGCTGAAATAACATTGCAGGATCTTTGAGATAGAAATTGAATATTTAACATACATTTCTACTGCAAAATAAACCTAAAATCAAAACTGAACAGTACTCTGATATTATAAACAGAAAATGATGTGTAAATCACTCCAATCTAAAAGCATTAGCCCTCTAGTGATGAAAGCCCAATCAAATTATAAAAGTGGTTCTACTAAGCTCATTGCCACAGTGGCTACTTGATACAGGAGGTCTGTGTAATGGAATAAGCAACCTTCAGGTACACACTTTCAGATAAGGCAACCATATTTATTTTTTTTCTGATGGACTATAAAAAAAAGTTATTTTGTAAACATTTTCAGTTCCTATAATTTGAAATTAAAGATAATTATTAGCATTCAACTAGCACTCAACAAATGAAGCCATTTTTCTCTCTGGACTCTCTTCCTCCTTAAACATTCTCTGATGCTGGAATTATTTCTGTAAGTAATTTTGTATGTTATCATCCTAAGCACTGATATTTTTGCCAGTAACTTAAGAGGATAAAGCCATGCCTCCTGGTTCTTTCTATTGAAATTATCATTAAAGTAACTGAATTTCTTTATTAGACCAAGCTAGAACTCTTAGACAAATTATTGCCCTCCGGTGGTGGGAATGCTTTCCCCACAGTTAATCCTCTGCTCTTACGGGACTAATTCCATAACACTTCCTCAGTGTGTTTCTTAATTACGTAGGGCTGCCTCCATGAAGGAGCTACTCCACAAGAACAGATTGCAGAATGGTATCTTTGAGCTCCAATTACTCTGAATTTTCTCTCATAGGTTTAGGTCTAATGTAGGACGGTGGTGCTCCACTAGCATCCTTACTTCCGCCTCAAGGAACACATTATGATTTTTCATTCAGCTAGGCTTAATTATTTGCTTGATCTGGCAATTTCCCCTGCATTACCTCAGAGATATTAATCACAAGGCTCATATGACATAGCTGTGATGGTGATGGATTAATGATCCAGGAGGTCCCTGATAGCCGGACAATACCTGTGCTGTAGTAATTCAGATTGCATATTTGAACATAAAACTGGATGTTCACAAGCACAATCACAAGCATAACTGTCACAGACTGGCAGAAACATACTTGTTACACAAAAATAGAGGGATCATCACGTTTACTTTCTCCCTAGAGCTACCTTTTTCCCAAAGACCAGCCCCAGATTTTAGGTGCACCATGAAGAGCTGCAGTGCAGCACACCCTGTGATGTAAAGAATCACCGATAGCCTTCAGTGCTCTCATCACACAGATCAGCTGTTTCCATATGCAACTTTGCACTATGGCAGTGGCTATTTACTGACCAGCTGCTGACCACTTTATCTTCATAACTGATCAACGATTTCTTAGACAAGCTGAAATGGTAAACACACAAACTAGTGCCATTAGATCAGCGGAATCAATTTGAAAAGATAAAAACAATCTGTCTTTAGATGTTTGCTTCTCTGCACTAAATGCATCTCTCAATATTAAACTTCAAAGCTCAGATGTAAGAGAAACCAAATAGTTTAGAGCCTGTTTAAAGTTTATCACAGCACTCAGTAAAGTTCAGGACAAGAAGTAGGGCTCCTCTAATGTTTCTGTACTGCATGATCCCTCTCCCTGTGCCCTGCAAAAAACAATGACAACACATCTTTTGATGTTTTGAATTCTTCATGGCTTTTTATAGCAACATAACACCAGAGCAGCTTATTTAAATTTTTGACTTATCATAAAAAACAAAAGAGTTTGGTATAAGAAACTTCAATAAAAGCTTTAACTTTTTACTGGCAATTTCAAACACTGAATTGATGAAGATATAACTGTAAACTGATTGTATTTTAATCTCCTGCATTTAAGTCACAGCAACAATTAACACAAGAATTATTCCTGGACTTTTTTTTTTAAAGAGAAAATTACAGCAAAATATCTAGTTATTGTAACTTCTCTCACCTTTCTCAAATTAAAATCACTTTTAAAACACTTTCAAGACAAAGACAAAGGATTTGGATGATAGAAACAGAGTAATCCAAGACTATTCATACATTGAGTTTATTTAACATTTGGAGTAAAACCAAGTCTAGAAAATCAATAGCAAAATTGCCATTGCTTTTAACAGATTAATGATTAGCGGTCCGTTTATTTCATAATTCGATTTATAACTATGTCTAAGCATATTAACATTTATGCAAATTGATACAAAGATCAAGAAAAGCTAAAAAAAGAGTTAGCATATAGTACTGTACTTCTGTCAAGACATAGCTGTTAGTATGCACACGACATCACATGTTAAGTTAGTGCAGAAATATTCTTATTTGTATTCTCATTTACCAATTATAATTTTCACTTATCAGATCTCAGATACCATATAAAATGCTTTTCTAACCTTTGGAAGCTTGAAAATAGGATGCCTTTTCTTATAAGAACTCCTTTTCCACTCACACCTCTATAAAAACCCAGTCCTTTCCATATCCCCAAACTGTCTTTCTGTTTGTGCTCAAGACACTCCATACACATACTGCACAATAAATTGATTGATCTTGCATAACTCAGTTGTTTTTTTTTTCCAGCACAGTATTCAGTAATCCACTTCTCTGAGGACTTATGCCCATATTCCAAACTGTGAAGCCACGGTACACAGATCTTAAATACCCTTTTGAGGTAAACTGCCAGAAAATTGCATTTTGCTCTCTCTTAAAATACATAAATATGTATATAAAAAAAATAGTAGGTAGATCAAACTTTGGATGTAAAAAAACACCAAACCACTTTCATTACTGTCCTTTTAAAATAGGTAAAGGTAAGAGAAATACTTCATCTGGAAACTAAAAATAGCATGAGTAACTTCTATCCTCTTTTCAGATTTAGCTGTTATTCCCCTGGAATATAGTGACCTTACTGGCTTTGCTTATATAAGCAATAACAGATTACCTAGATGGAATTTTTCACTTAACACAAGCAAATTTATGCATATTTTATGCTAGACTGATCTTTCTGCTCTCCTTTTTATATTCAAGCTTTCACACATGCAGTCTCCCATGCCAGAATGCAGAAGGAAGATTTTACTGCTATCCAGCCACATAAGCGTTTCATACACGCTTAAGATGCTCGTCACACCAAATACTGGAGACACATATGAATCACAGAAAATGAGTTTTTTTGCTCGAATACACTAATAAATCTGTTTCCATAGAGTAGCCCCGAGCCAGATCATTCCCACACCAGGGGAGCAGGGAACGCCCAACCCACGCTGTACCACAGACCTGCTCAGTAGCCACAACTACAGCCCAGGACCTTTCAGGGCTTGGTGTCCTTCACATAAACCCATCCACTGCCTTTGGTCCCCAGGATGGATGTTGTTAGGGACAGTAACATCAAATCTCTCTGAATGGCCACCTGCATCATTTTTTTCCCCCCACTGCTGAAGGCACATTTACCGTTGTCTTTTTTTTTTGTGTGTTCACAATGGGAAACACTTCTTTAACCACTGACCAACATTCAGCTTCTTCCTTTGAGGGCTCAGTCCCAGTAACAGACTCACTCAATTTTAAAGGAAATGCTTCCAGAAGAGTCCCAGTCCTTGTGCATCTGTTGTCTTCTGGTACACATACTGAGTTCCTATGACATTTTACATGAACATTATATAGGTACTCAAGTTATTCCTAACAGACTTTCCATTTATGTGGAGTTACATTACAACAGCTACAGATGGTGCAAACAACTGAATCCAATACTTCAGTCATGTGACCTCTTAAATTAAGTGGCCAAAAGACAGGAGAAAAATGAAGTCTCTGGACTAAACAGGAAAAGTACCAAAAGGAGGAAGGGAGGAGGGGGGGGGGGGAGGAAAAAAAAAAAAGAAAAAAAGAAAGACAAAAAAGAAGGCTCTAGCTTCTCTAATAGCCTAGTATTAAATAAAGTTCTCCAGTTCTTTGAGTTCTGGCCTTCATGATCCTTATTTTCCTTTTACCAAACTTTAAAAATACACCCTCTTTCAGAGTTTGCTCCAACAATAGAAAACTATGTGAATGGCAAATAAAATTTGTATGCAAGCAGTGAAACCTCAAAAGCACCATTTGCACCTTTTTTTTTTTTTTTAATTGGACCATCAACATCACATTTCACATTCTCACAAAGTCAAGGACAAATGAATCCAGATGCAATCCAAAGACAGATGCTGCATATGTAATTCAACCCATCTTATTAAGAATACTCTCAAAACAATCCCCAAGGAAGCATTCATGAAACCTTTTTCTATACAGGGAGATTTTGCCACATGCTATTAAACATCATTAAGAACGTTCTCCTGTGATGTATGGAAAATCTCAGCCAAAAGGCAAAAATTCAGGAAAAAGCTATTTCTGTTATGTTTAAGAAAATGAGCAAATACTAAACATTGTGCAAAAGGAAAAGACTTTATTTATTTTAATACCGTATTTGATTTGAAAATTTCAAGCACTTAAGATCAGAAAGCCAAACTGAATTCTGTTTTCCTAAATGCATCTATATTCATCATGGAAGCCATTAATTCTTGAGAGAAACCAGAAATGGCTTTTATGATCTAGTTACTGCTGATAGCCTTTTCAGCTGCCAATCCTTGTTTGGGTTTTGAGTAATCCCAAGGTCTCCTGTTCTCTGTATACCCATACAGCTTCCGCAGTGCCACGCGGGCAGCTTCTTCCTCTGCAGCAAGCAGCGTTTCCCCAGGGCCTTCAGCTATAATCTTCTTATCGCTTAGGAAAAAAATAATAAAATTTAAAACATTTTCATCGTAAAATCCTGAGCACTACTGCACATTATGAATAAAGGCTGCTAGATTTTTTTCTCTCCAATGTCTGAGAATACTGACGTTAGTTTCTACAGACACACAAACGTAAACATTTCCGTTGGGCTTTCCTGCAAAGATAAATGATTGTACATTTAACAATGGAAACTCAAATCAGAAATGCATCCATTTCCTGGAAGAACACTGCTCTGTTCATTTAGATTCCTAACATATCACTGCTTCTTTACAGTGTTCACTTTGTTAGCCCTGTTAAAAATCTGCAAATCCATTATTCTGGTTATCTTAAACAAAGTGAAATGCTTTTGTATTTTCTCCTCCCCTGGTCAGAAAGCATTTTCAAGATTCTTCAAAAGGATTCACAGAGGAGTTATGAAGTGCTGTTACTTAGTGCTGTTACTTAGTGCTGTTTAATCAATATCTACAGGCAAAGAACAGGAACAGCTCGTGAAGGAACACCAGGGATTTCAGAAGGAACGTGATCCAAGTTCCTTTCTTTTATATAAGATAATAGATCTCAGAAGGCATATAAACCAAAGCATGACAGATCAGAACAAGCTAAGGCAATCTTCCCATGTGTTTATCTGCAGTGCCTTTAGCAAAGCAACAATGATGTGGGTTGTGGAAGGTCCTGTCCTGCTCCAGAGGAGCAATGTCACCCCCAGGCAACAGACCAGGACAGGCACTGACCTTGCCTGAGACAAGCGCACCAAGGACAACTGGTGCTTCCTAAGTCTTACCTGGATACAGACACTCGTCTAGTTTGCAGTGCCCGTGATTTGAAAACTACAAGGATTCCCTGGAATATAGAACAAATCTCTCTTCCATCCCACCTCCCCTGACGTTTATCTCCCTTTACCCTTCTGTGAGCCCTAGATACAGTTGCAGTCCCTCCAAAGCCATTTGGTTATGCTATTCACAAAGTTCCTATGTTGGGTCACCCAGAACATGAACCCAGAATCTTTTGTGCATGTGATGTAGACTCTGAAGCCCCTTAGTCAGAGACTGCCTTTTAATGCATCATTACAGCAAGCTATTGCCAACGCTTAAATAGCTGATTTTATATGGAAGTCAGTATAAGCTTTCTTTTCTGTAATAACTTGACCAAAGAGAATGAGTAGAAAATTAAAAGACCATCCACCCTCCTCCCCTCTCCCCCATCTTAAAACCATTTCACTTTCAATTAATATTGTACTAACCAGTACAACCCAACGAAGTACAGTGGCAGAACTGTGGTGACTCCCAACTGTCTGGTAATTCTTGGTTCTGGAAGAGGGATATTCCTCTTGTTCAGTTCTTCCACTAATAAGCCCATAGGATTTACAACTTTCCAGATCTCAAACAGGTCTTTTCCAATCAGTTGGGGAATAAAAAAATCCTAAAAAATAAACATATTTAGAAGTTACAATTAATGGGAAAGGTAATGAAGGCTCTAGCTTCTGGTATCTGCTAATAAAAATACAATACAAAGAGGCATTAATACAGTTGACAATAAATTGCTGAAGCAAATGATGAAACCACCTCAGTGCTCCCTCAGAGCTAAGCACAGCTAACCAGTGCAGCTACGCCCAGCAGCTTGGGTTCCGATTTAGCCCCCGACAGGCTGTGTGCCTTGGGCAAAGTCAACTGCCCAGAGGTGAAGAAGGAACAGCACCAGCCTGAGAGAGGGGTTATAACAGCACTAATGCACAGCTCCAAGCACAAGGTAAGCAGCTCGGTGCTGCTTCCAAGCAAGAAGTCACATATCAGAAGAGTTCTGTGAATGGGTGGAAGGGAACGTGCAAAGCCATGGGACTTTCACCTGTTTGGATCACATTCTCACCTGTTAACTGCTACATACTCTTACAGAGACCTCCAAATGGGCTTGTACCAGAAATAAGATTTTAACAAACATTTCTCCATTGCAAAACTAGAAATAAGCGACAAGGATGACTGCAAGGACAGTAGCTGCTAAAACTACCTTGTTAAACTGTATTTTAATTGAACATTTTCATATGAAATATCTTCAGATGTTTGCACTCCTACATATAAAACATATGAACTCAGCCTGCTTTATAGCTTTCTTTTAAAAAAATTGAAGATACATGTGACCTTACAAGGAATAATTTCATTATTCAATTGCACAGTGCATGGAATAGAATGCTTTCCCTTAGCAAGTGTCAGCAAATACTAAAATATCACCATTATAAACCAGAAGTATATGATTTATGTACTTGACCAGCTTGTGCTTCTTAAAAAAAACCCCAAAACATACAAAAACCCCATGACCCCAAAACCCCTACCCAACCACTCGCCCCCCAGTAGACGTCATTGTTAAACTGTCTTGCTACAGGTATAGACAAGCTTCTGCCCATCTCCTTGGATCTCTGCCCATCAAGGAACAAGATGATATTTACATTTTTTTACTGTAACTCCCGAGACCCTTAGGTATTATTGTTGTCAGTACAAAAACCATATGGTAACTAATGACTTACCCTGACAAAGATGCCCGTTTTCTCAGGCCCGCTGCTATCGAGCAAGGCTCCTATCACAGCAAAGAACGTCCTCTGTAGCACACCTGGTGGGACGGGAAACTCTTTGCAAAGCGTCAGGTCCTGTATAGACAGGTTTTGAGCCACGTAAGAAACAAGTTCCTGACCGGTGAGGAAATCAACAAGTGCTCCTATCCCCTGAGCAGGTAAATCTGGGTGGGCGCCTTCAAAACACTGCGTCAGGTAAGCACGTGAAAAAGACATCCCTTGTTCAGCGAGTTTACTGTTATCTTGGAGATTAAGAGCAACCGTTTGTTTGTCCAGCCCCAGTTCCCGGCGTTTTGCCTCCTCGCTTTCAATGTAACAGGAATTAACAAACGCCGTCTTGAGAAGATCCAGAGAAAAATTTTCCTGCAGCCGGTGGCTAAAAGCCTGTATCTCTGCGTGGTAATCCCAGTTGGGCTGCTCTGACCTGCGGACGAGGAAAAGAAACAAATTCACAAACAGCACGGGAGTGCGAGCATCCTGCCTCCCCCACGGCCGAAGGAGCGGCACTGACTCCCTGCTGTCAGACGGAGGTTTCTCTGCGCTGCCACTCGGCTCGCGCGTCCCCGTGTGCCCGCCGCAGGACGGCCCCGCCACCTTCAGCACCGGGGCTGCGCTCACCGCAGAGCCACGCGCGCTCTGCTCCCACCCGCGAGGAGAAGATGCGTAAACGCTCTGCTCTAGCCTATTTCTCAGCCGGCTGCACGCCCTCCCCTGCCCTCTCCTAACGGCCGGGCCGGCTCTCACCGCCGCCGGGGGGGCGCCTCCAGCCGCTGCTGCTCCAAGTACGCGCGGAGCCACCGCTTCTTCTCGCGGGGCGGCGCAGTCTTGAGCGCCGCCCTCCCGGCCCCGGCCCCGGCCCCGGCCCCGGCCAGCAGCCGCCGCGACGCCCGCACGAGCAGCCGGACAGCCATGGTGGCGAGCGCAGGTGAGGACGGACCCGTCCCTGTCCCCCCGGGAACACGGTCTCTCCCCACTCGTTCCGGCCGGAAGCGTTCCCGGCCGGGCACCATGCCCCGCGGACCGGCGGCGGCGGAAACCGCCCTCGCCACTGCAGCTCCCGGCGGCCCCTGCGCCGCGCTGCATGCTGGGAGCGGCCGCAGCGGGGGCGTCGCCGCGGGGCGGGGGTGGCGGCAGTGCCCGGCGGGGACACCGGCCCCCGGCCCGGCCCGGCGAGCTGCACCGCTGGGGCCGTCGGGGCAGGAGTGGGGAGTGGCGGCTCCGACCCGCAGCCCTCAGGTAAAGGGCCCCCGGGAAGCCTTCAGCAAGGCCGCGTCCTGCTTTATGAGCGCGCAGCTCGCGCAGTTGCAGCGAGGCGCCGTGCCCGGGTCCCGCTGCTTGGAGCTGCCCCAGCTGCGGCACCCGCGCATCTGTCCCCACCCCTCCTGCCGGGAACCCCCCTCACAGCCCAGTCCCCACCGCCCACACCTTATCGCGTATTTGGGATCCATTTCCACTTGTACGACAAAGTCTGTTCCCATAAAAGAAGCTTTATTTTTCTTCTTATTGTCCATACAACTCCATAGAATCTTTAGTAGCTCCAGCCCTCATTGGCAGCATCAGAGTTCATACAGTACACCTTGAGCATGAAGGTCATGGTATAAAGTGAACAAGAACACAGAAAAATGCACAAAGCAGGCCCTTCCCTTTGTACTGTCTCTCACAAAAAGACAAAGGCACACACTTTGAACAGTCACAGTAAGAAAACACGCACAGCAAATGCCTTAAATAGCGAATGGAGTCATTTACACGCAGTGAACAAATGCTGAAAACCAGATAGGCAACAGTCAAATTCAGACAAGCACGCGGATGCAGCAGGCACAGCAGCCTGTACACAGTGCAATCCCCATGAACAGCAGGCACAAGGGCCTGTTTAACTTGGGCACAGGAAATGTACAGTAGCAGCGTTCCGTAACCAGGCACTCGCAGCGTACGTGGCAAAATCCTCAGGGCTTCTCAGGCGGCTGTTCCTTGAACACCATGTCCTTACTGCCACCAAACTGCTGCACAGGAGCACGACCACCCTCCCCTGGTGGGGGCTCTCTGGATGAAGGTAGCCCTGGCAGCTGCTGCAGGACACTGGAAAGAGGTCCCATATCCTTCTCTTCTGCAGTCACTGTGCATCGCCATCTCCTCGTGGGCCTGTGTGCTTCTAGAGCTCAGAAACGGTCCTGCACAGTGGCCCAGGTCTAGCTGTGCCAGGAAAGGTCCCCTCTGAAGCATTGTTTTGACATCATTGCACGTTCACCCACAGACTGAGGCTGTTTGTTGTTCCATACACCCCCAGAGAAGGGGCTGTGGCTGCCACAGCACTGCACGGGAGTGGAAATAGCAGTTGCAGCCATACAGGGGCAGGAAGCCACCAACCCCCAGGGAGGCTGAGGTCCTCTCAGCAGCACCGCATGTGGCTTAGCACTCCCTCGGTAACCACCAAAAATGTAGCAGATTGTGGGACTGAATAGGGGATGTTTAAACTGACCATGGCACATGGGGACAGCAGGCTAGCTTCCCACACCTGCATACTCACCCCACGCACCGAGAACAGTCCCACGACATGCTGGGGATGGTACCCTGCAGCAGGCTATCAGGTGCTCACATGCTACTTGTGAGTTTTTCAGACCATGACTACTACTCACTTCAAAGACTGATAGTTTAGATGGACCCTCAAATAAATTTTCTTAAAATAACATTAAACAATTTTTTTTTGTTGGTTTTTTTTTTTTTTTTTCAGAGAGAGTTTTATTAAATATACATCAGTATCTTGTACTCCATAATCTTTTGATCACTCACAGACTGACTTGTTTAAAAAGATATTTTATAGAAAAACACCTCCAAAATTAAAGCTATAAAAGATATGTCGTACACACCTCTGGACAATCTGCATGTTAGCAAAGAATACCTTTTATTTATTGACCTGAACATATGCTTAAACAAGGAACATATTCATAAACCAGGATGTACTCCTTGAATATGGCACACCTCAAACTACTCAGACTAAAGGAAAACTATTGCAATCATGTTTAATTGCATCTAACAACAGAATAATAAAGACTACTTATTCCTTTGCTTTTGTATTTTTTTCCAAACCCATTCCATTTGTTCTCTTCCCACCACAACAAAACATCCAGTGGTTATTCCTGTAGATCACTGTCCTTACATTGCATGAAGAAAACTTCATATTGGCTGATCCATATTGACACAGAAGCATGCAAAGGAGGGTACTGCAAGAATTTGCAATGCAAATCTACTAAATACATTATAACTGAACAACAAGGTGTCCCTTTAACACTGCAATTCTATAGCCTTTATCTGTGGTGAAAGTTTCCAGTGTATCAATTATAAAACAGCATACAATTCAGAAACAGAAACAAAGAATTTTGAAAATTGTTTGTGTTTTCAGCTATTAAATCTTTCCAAGAGCTGTGTCTAGCGCCGAAACCAAAGCCAGCTATTGAGTAGCCAGAAAGCTACAGTAATTGAATACATGATCATTTCTCTTTTAGCACGCTCTTTGTTTTCTTCTTCCAGAAGTTGTAGACGGCGGTTAAGTTTGATTATCTAAAAATAAATAAAGGCTTTTAATACTTCATTAAAAGTTGCCAGACTTCCTAGAAGCTTCTGAATAGCCATGTGAAATTAGTATCTCAGACAGATGGATTTTAAACACTTGATAGTTTGACTTCCTATCTTCAATCACTAGTGATCAGATCTTGCTGTCCTTAAGTAGGAAGAGAAATGAAGCTGGATTCTGCAGATTCCCAGAACAATACAGGATACGTGAGGGCAATCCAGCAGGGGTACAGAGAAGATCCCTCACTGTATCTGTTATGGATACCTTTGCAGCCATACAGAAAACCTGCTCCCCTGTTTTACTACTACAGCTTTTTCTTAATATTATCAGCTACTATGCTTTACATACCTGTCGTCTTAAGGAGGCAGCATCTACAACTGTCATCTCATCTGGTGTTCCCTCAAGTGTTGTATCCAAGCTGGAAAGACCGTACCTATCAAACAAGGGAGATAGCTTAGTTCTCATCCATCCAAAGATTAGGAAGTACCATATTTTACCAACATCCTAGTAGACAAACACATATGAAGCAGATAAGTGATTGACTGAATCCAGCTTTATTGCTCTCCACATTTAAATATTTTTGAAGATTCTCTATGCAGACGGACTTCTTCCCGTCACTTGGTCTCTTCTCAAAAGACTGTTTCTAGATGTTTAACTGATGAATGAAGCATGAAAATTGTGTGAGCTAACATGCCAAAGTTGCAAGAGACCTGCAACAGGTTAGAAGTAACCAAATGAAGACTTGGAAAAACTTGGGTGTGTTATGCTTAGTACCTACACTGAGAATAATGATCTCACTCACATCAATCTTAATATTTTAGGCAAAGACAGAGAGCCTTGCAAATAGAGAGTCTGGTACAGAGTCACTGCGTACTGAACCTTGCATACATTAAAAAGTTTGTTACCAGAGCACCTCTCAGGTTTTTTTAATGTAGCGATTCACTATTCTAACTCCAGGGTGAGTTAACAGAATATGGCACATTTACTAATCAGTTGGGAAGTGGCAGAAAGGCTACACAAAGTATGTGTTTTGATCATCCAAAATGCTACCTTTTAACCAGATTCTTTTCCAACAATTAACAGGTAAAAGTAGTTCCTGATGCTGCACCTACCACTGAGTTTCTCACTTCCTATCTTAAGACCTCAGCTTCC
Source organism: Podargus strigoides (assembly GCA_028020825.1). Classification (NCBI taxonomy): domain Eukaryota; kingdom Metazoa; phylum Chordata; class Aves; order Caprimulgiformes; family Podargidae; genus Podargus; species Podargus strigoides. The sequence continues at coordinate 16,961,221 of CM051628.1, forward strand.
AGTATTAGTTCCCCTTGACTTGCTTTCTCATTAGAACATATGAACAACTGCTCCAAACCGCTTAGGAAAGTGATCAAAATGTCAAAGCTACCGAATTTCCAAGAAAATACAGCAAAAAGAACGTTTAGCATTTAATGACAGGTAACAGTCAACTTTAATTAACATGAATACAAGTAGAATTCCCACAGCTTGCAGAATGCACTTAAGTGCAGATACTACTTCTGCACTGTGTGTTCTTTCGTCACATTCAGCAAACTTCTACAGAATGCCCTCAGCTCAGGCAAGATCTGCCCCCAACAGCAGACCACTTGTCAAAAGTTTCCCTGTATCACTGTTCATTAATATATTGTTTCTGAGTAAGAATTGCTTATTTCTTCTAGCTGAGAGCTGCATTAGTCTGGTCTTCGGTAACAATGAGATCTTTGAGCAACACTGTATAATACATAGGAAGTTAATTACATTTTGATCTGTGGATTTTTTGGGTTGAAGGGTATACAGGAAGAGGGAAATCTTTTCCAGGTGAGATCAGGATAAATAGAGCTTTTAGTAAGGGAACAGTCAAATAAGCAATTTTCTGGGGTTGGAACTAGATGATCTTTGGGGTCTTTTTCAACCCAAGTCATTCCATGATTCTATGACTCCGTCAATAGTCATAGCTGTTTTAAAAACACTGTATGGAACAAAAAATTAAAAAATGTTGGCAACTCCTTTTCAGCTCCTTTTGTTAGAAAAATGTTTTCTCCTTAAGGCTGTTACTAATTTTTTATTCTAAGGAGACTTCAAACATCCACTTAACTATAATTTCTGCTATTTACTACTTGTAGTTCTTTCAATTTGGGCAATATTAAAAATACTGAAATGGTTGTGGGGTTTTTTTTTTTTGTTGTTGTTTGGGTTTTTTTTAATTTCCTCAGTGCTGTGAAGCTCACATTGCTAAGTCAGTGAGGCTATTGTAAAATAAACCCAAGTTAATTATAAAACAATTAGAATATTTCTACTGTTAAAAAAGTCTGAAGCTTTGCACATACACAAAAAAATAAATATTTTTCTTCACTACTACAGGTCCTCTGAAAGCCAAAGAGATTTCTGAGGAGGGTCTTCTTGCAGCCATTTTTTAATTTGTAGTAGACGGTAAAAAAGAAATCAGAAAATCCCACCAGATCCACAGCACAGTCGTCCCTCACCACTTCTTGGGAAAAGCAGAGAGGCTCATCATTTCACTGAGATGGGCACACCTCCCTCCCAGGTCACATTAATTTAATATAAAGTCACAGTAAATCACTGCTGCTCTAGCAACTTCCAACATTCCAGGCATTAAATTCAGGGGGTTACCAGCAAGAAATCTTTTGAGATAAATTTTTGGACTGTTACAAAAAATTGAATTCCTAAGTTAGAGAAGAATCACCTGCCTGAATCCAGTGTCTACTTAAGCACAAATGTAATCTCCATTTTGATGAAAAACACAGAAGTGTAGTGGGAAATGAGAACAACAGATGTGGAAGACACTTTTTTCTTTCATCCTGACCATGAGGTTACATGTCAATCCTATATCCAGTTCATTGAAACAATGTCAATCTGCCAAGATAGTGGCAGTGAAAAGGCATCCAGCTACATCTAACAATCAATCACAGGCATGTTACTGAGAACACACTGAGTTGAGAGGGAGGACAGAAATACACATTATGTTTTAAAATGAGGACACTAAAAATACGGAAACAAAGGTCTGACTTTTTGAATCTAAGTTAGTGGATCATGACTAACAAAGAAATACTCTTTACCTGGTGTTGTCATGATGAGGGTTAGAAGAAGTGGTAGCAGCTGACCCACCACGTAACACTGGCCTACAGCAGGTTTTTGCAGATAGAAAGGACAAGACAGAAACAGAAAACGACAAACAGAAATAGGAGGTAAAACACACAGAACAAAGGAACAACAAGGTACTTCCACTTACATTGCACAATGTTTCAATACAATATAACATCTACTTATTTTGTTGTAAACGGCACTTTCATATTTCTCTTATCCAAATTTAACCAACACTGAATATTTATGCAGCTAAGACAGGGAGGCAAATTATTGATGATATAGCTTCATTTATGGAAGATAAACTGCTGGACTACAGATTTGGGTGGAAGTTATCAACCTTATAAAATAACCATGGGAAACTTGATGTTTAAAAAAAAATTTCCCCCCCAAAACCAAAACCCTACCTAACAGCAATGGGGGAGAAAAAGGTATCTACACATACTTAAAAAAAGCCTTTTGAATCATCCTTTCCTCCCTCTAGGGAAAGGGGAGATTTATCTTTTATTTATTCATCTATGCTAGATGTAATTCAGACAGCCTGGGCTAGTCGCCTGCAGACTGCATATAGTCCGAAGAGAGACAGAACTCTCCAGGAAGAAGTGACTAGAAATTTCAAGTAGATGGCATGAACATCCTTGTAAGTGTTGCTCTTTCAATTTCTTTTCCTTTTTTTTCTAGGCAGAGAGGAAGAAAAGGTAGAGCTTTTGAAGTTGCTGCAGCTGTATCATATACATTAACTTTGCAATAAGAAGTTACTGTGTCCTGATTCACAAAAGATGTGAATACCAGCAGTACCTTCTGACAAAGCCAGCACTGTGTTTGCAGTACTTCTGGTAGCAAGGCATTCGTGTTCCACATCTATGGTGTGTAACAAACTGTTCAAAAGCCTGAAATATTTTTTTTCAATTTTTTTCCATTTTCCCAATGCTAACAGCAGGTACTTGTACCATGCATTTAACCCATGTATACTTCAGGCTACAAAATTAAAGACAAAGAGAATCTAGGCATGAAGATCTTTACAGGAGGTACACGTAGAAGGCAGAGGCTTAGTGCCAAGACGGCTGGGAGAACACTGTGGTCTGGCCTGAAAACAAGCAAGAACCATGAAAAAATATCACAACCACTAGTTTAATTTAAAAGGATCAGGATCTAGGAGCCTTAGCAAACTCTGCTACCTGGTACAATACTTACTGGGACTAGGTCCTACTCTAATCAGCACCATAAGCACATACCACAATGTTTTTCCATCTAGCACACAACATAAGCCAGCAAGATATGTTTTACAAAACAGAACCCCCCATTCCCAATACATACAATAAAAGAATATTCTTACCTAAATACATAAGGTCTTTCAGAAAGTTATCAAAAAAGTTATTCCTATTTTTTAATCAGAGAAATAATTCAGCTAGTCTAAAGTCTTGTCTGACAGATGCCACAATTAAATACTTTGAAAAAGCATAAGAAATTTAGCAAACAGCAGCTATGGAACAGGTTGCAGAATTTCTCCGCAAACAGAAGTCACCTGTAATTAACTGACAGATACACGAATGCCAGCTTGACAGTATCCAGCAGGCATTTCCATCTGACACAGGACAACAGCATTTGAATTTTGTGTAATGAGAACAATAGGTCTCAAATGCTCTCTGAACTCTTGGCTGCTGTGGTAATTTGTGGCAAACAAGGTTTTACAGATGTTGTAGAAGTAATTAATGTAACTAACCCATACTACCCTTCCTAAGGAAAGCCACAGGCTTGGAGGTAGCTGAGGGCTACAGCAAAGAACAAAACTAGAACGCTCTGGGATCTATGCAAGTCAGGAACTTAATCTAAACTAAAGACATGTCTTTAATCCCACTTGCCAACACAGCCAGGCTGTTAAGAAGCTGCACATGATTTCTTCCTTCGCTTTGCTGTTCATATTTTATTTCTTTACAGGTGGACCCAAAAGGATCACCAGAATATTCCTCTGCCTCTCCCACTTTTTACTTGCTTGTCTTTATATATCAACAAAACAAATCATTATATAGATCACAGTGGCCTCATAAGTGGGATCACCTTACCCTCAAATCAGCATCAAATTTTCTGGTAAATACAGAATGCACAAGTGTAATATAGTCAAGCTATTAAATACATGGCCCTCTAAAAAAATGAGTACGAGTACGTTAGAACTTTGAATTTTCTGGCTACTTCTGTGAATTTTATTCTAAACATTAACACATGATCAGAAGAAGCCATAACTCCAAGGCCACGTATTCCCAACACTTAACTATTTCACTGTAAATACAGAGGCAGCCTGAAATATGAAGGGAATGCACAGTAATACAATTTAATAACAGTGGGAAAACAGGCAATAAGGCAATGACCAAATGAATCTGGTCTGTCTTCCACTGCTTAGAGCAGAGGATGCAATGGAAATGCCACAGTAATGATGCAATCATAAACACGTGATCTGGTAGGAAAACAACAAGGTATGGACCACCTAGGTAGCTAGGTCCAACCTCCATCCTTCCTGTGCATGCACACAGGGGACTTGGGCCAGCACATTATCTTTGTTCAGCAGAGGTAGGAGCTACGGTCACCTCCCACTGTACTTTAAAACACCTCTGGAAATCTCAGAAAGGCTGTAAGAATGGGCACTAGGCCTTTACAGACATGTTCTGGACATGAACTGGGTAAGAAGCTCAGTTTCTAAAGAACAGAAAGGATTGCTGCACTGAAGAATCAGTGACTGGATGAAACCGCTCTCTTTTGTCTCAGTGCTATAAGCAGTTATTTCAACAAAGCAATAGGCTACTATTTTTTCCAGGCTCCTTCACATCCGAATGCCCATTTCATTTTCTTCTGAACTGTATTACCCCAGTCCAAAGTCATGTGTAGCCCTCTTCGATGGTTTTAACTCACATCCCATTTTATTTCTACCATAAAAAATATAATTATCTTGCTCAATATAAAAAGTGATCTCATAACACCTCAGGATATGATTATGTGGGTGAAGTTTGGCATTTAAGGACAGTGACTTTTTGAAAGGGCTATCTTGAAGAATGGCACTAAATTTCCATACTTATTTCTCCTAAATAAAAAGGTATTGACCCAAGAGATGAAGAATAGTTCAGATAAAATACAGATTTCAACACAAGTCTATTCAGATATGAAATTGCCTTTTTTATGCATTTAAGACATCACTAAAATCTCCTTAAATGCAGGCTTTTTTGTTTGGCTTTTTTTTGTTGCCTAGAGAGTAAAAAGTCTTTAAAAGACACTAGGTATAGGCCCTACAGTCATTAGACAGAAATTGCAACAGAAAAATGGTTAGAACTGGAAAACAAAACTGACCTATTGTCCTTGTCCAAGCTGAAGGAAATGCAAGAGTAAACAGTGATCATTACGTTATTGCCCATTTAAATAAGCTATTATGTGAGCAGTGCGGGCTAAACTAGTTATAATTCATTATCTGCAGCAGTACAATCTGCACCTACTGTTAGCAGTTTTAGTAGATTGGAAAAAATTTTGAAAAGAAAAAACAAAAAGCAAGCCATGAAACAAGTTAAAAATATTTCCAGTGAATAACAGATACTCAGATCTTGTTCATTTTAAAAGATCTTTTCTATTATTAAGCATAAAATATTAAAACAGATAAGGTTTTGAGATAGAAAGCACATTACACAGAGCAAAAAGAACAGACTGCAGATTTGGAGCAATTTAAAATGAACAGTACTTTGCAACCATGCAAGTGAATCATCCAAATTTCACATTCCTACGCCAGCTATAGAGTAGTGGTGGGTATCTAAACACCCAACCACAAAAAATACACTTTCACCTTATTGAAAAGTTCATAATTTTGGGACCTATTTTTCATAGGTGATTAGAAATAAGTTTCCTATTTCTTCTAGGAAGGTTAGTAAGAACATGTCAAAAATTAACTCAAACCAGGAAGAGTAATGCAACTTTTGAAGTATTCAGAACCCGAGAAATTTTCTGATAATTGAAGTAAGTTGAAAGTGTACGTATGCATATGTGTACGTTTTCCAGAATCCAAGAAAACATGGGCAACATCATGCCTAATGGAAGCCAGGAATAAAACCTGTTAGCTTCACTGCAGACTGGCAAAAGGGCTAGAATTTCAGTCTATATTTCAACAAAGACTCTTGGCACAGTATCCATCAGTGCTATTATTCAGAGACAGTAGAATTCCTCCTTATCTGGGAGCTTTAATTTTGTAAACCAAAACAAACTTGTAATTCCATATGATTTTTAATATTGACAAGGAAAAAAAAGTATTGCTGTCCAACTGTTGACAGGCATCATAATTTTAACAGCTACAGCCCAAAACTTCATAGGATTAAGTCAGGGTTAAGCACCCAACTTGCAGAATTTCAAGGGGAACCATGCAGCTAATTTTCTATTCCACATTAAGAACATAAAGGCCAGCAAGACTGGAGTTCTAAACAAATCAGGAACCTTAATATGGGCATTTATATATGGTGAGGTCAGCAAGCATGGCGAACTACAGGAGGTACCAGTCTGGAACGGGACTGCAAACACACATTCGCAATAAGATTGGTTTGATAGTCACCTTTTGTTACCAAAACAATTAGAAAGGAAATAATTTAACATCACACTACAAAATATTAAGAGTGCTGCTGGGATACTGGCAACCAGAGGCAAATTTCAAAGAACTTCCTAGCACAGGCCACACCAAAGAGCTGCTGGAGGACTGAGCAGTTCCTCCCAGCTTTCTCGACAATTATCTCTTCTAATTCGACCTCTTGGCAAGTCCTAGAGGTCTCAGCTAGCCGTACACTACAGACCAACTGCAACTGTTACCTGAACCTCTGTGCTAGCATACTATTGAAATGAAAATTGGTTTTGGTAAATTAACCTTGCCATTATTAGTCTTTATAAATGTTTCTATTGTGTTAAACATGCCATTCTTCTAACGCTTAGAAATGCCAAATCAAAACAGTCCAAGGATAGATCAAGTGGGCAAAACCCCACTGAAGAGAACGGAAATGCTATACAATGATTGCCATGAGGTTTGTTTTGGCTCATTACCTCCCAAAGCATCAGCTTATCCACAAAAACAGAGACCGTATTAATTAGAGGAGCAACCAGCTTCTCAGTATGCATTGCCTTTCATGCTCTCAGCATCCAGCCAAGCTCTCACCATCAGTCATGTACCACACAACTGTTCCCAATACAAACTGGAACAGCCTGAAGTCTTGACACATTATCAGAAGCAGTGTCTACAATGCCTTGCATAATATTCTACCCTGTTTCTGCACATTTGTTTTAATGCTTTATGACATCAACCCAATCTTATTGATTTGCACCATTGCTCACCAAAAGGTGACATGGCTAATAAATTTGCAGGCTCAGAGTCACGTATTAATTGTGGAAAACTCTGACTATCTGGGAACAGCAAAAATCCCTTGCAGTCACAAACTAACACGTGCTATTTTGATTTTTATTTGGAAGGAAACCAAAACAATGCTACATTTGACTGAAACAGAAGCATTTCGAAATGTGAATTTTGGATAATTACATTGCTATGAATAGTGAAAGCAAAGGAAAGCAAAAGCAAATAGTTTCATCTCATTATTTTATAAATAGACACCAAACTCCACTAAAAAGGAGAAAAAAAAAAAAAAAAAAAAAAAAAAAAAAGCAGCAGAAGCTGGCAGAATCAGTGACAACCAATCACCTGCGGTTTTCATCCAGCACATCCAAGACCTGCTGGTAAGCCCTACGAGTGGAAGACTGGATAAACGACAAAATGCCACGAGCAGAGTAAAGATTAGTTCCATCTTCAGGTAACATATTGGGAGGACAGACACGAGCCTGTTGCAGTGATGGTGTCACACTGTTCGTACAAGCATAGTAAATGAAGAGAGAAATACTACAGTCAGATTTTAAATTCAAAAAAACCTTTTCAGATAGACCCCATTCCAAAATGCTTATTGCTTGCTTTTGGTTTACCCTTCTCCCACCACTCTAAGGTAACGCTCCCAAGTTCTAGTAGCGTAGGGATTAGGAGCTACATTTATATATTTTCTTCAGAAACAAACACAAGTAATAATACAAGGCCACAGATTTGATGTGTTATACAGGTTAGTTTTAGAGAGGCTTTGTCCAGCTAATACTGTACCTGTTAAAGTCAGTGTTCAACTTCTCACTGACATCAATGACAAAAGTGTTTTTACGAGCATTGACATTTAAAAAAATTCCTACCCGTGTTCTCTTTTCAAAATTCAAGTCTTTTTCAATAAGGAGAATATCACACACAGCCTCTTCAACAAAAATTTTTCTTCAAGTTGTGACTAAAGATCAAGATTTTGATTTGCACGTGAACAAAGTTTAAAGGCAACTGCAAGAAATTTTCAAAAAGGCACAGTGACAACAAATTACATGATCTGAGTTTTTGACTAGGAGGCAAAAATAATATTTAAAATAAACAGGATTGAAATTCAAATATGACCATTTGGATTATAAAAACCTCACCTCTGTCAAGGAGAAATTAGTTTTGGTAAACTGCCTTTGATATGCTTGTTTTTCTGTACATTCAACCCGACTTTATCCACGCTGGCCTCCACACAAAGTTTTTTTTTTTACATCAACAAATTTTAATTAAAGGCGAGATGCTTTTTTAGTAGAAAGTAATTCATGTTAACTTAACTGTAAATATTAACACAAATTCAAAACAAAGTACAAGTCACTGTACCCTTTAAATCTTGGGGTAGTTTTCATTCCAAGATTAGCATCCGTAAATCAACATAATTCCTTTGATCTTGTGACTTGTGCTTTGCCCCAACAGTTTTTGGAGTTAGAAGGCCAATCTTCCCACCATTGGTATTTTTAAGAAATTAAGCAAAGCACTAGTGGCTGAGTGCTTGGAAGCTGGTTTGCTATTTGGATAACCTCTAGACGGGTCATAATTCTATGGATACTCTTATTTTGAATAGCGTTGCTCTGCAACTGGCTGGCACCAAGATCACAAAGCTGAGTAACAAAAGTTCAATTGAAAAAGACAGATTCAAAGCATGTCACACAGATGTCACTTCACCCACAGAGGAGTTCAGCCATCCTGTGCTTCAAGAGACATGCAAAGTGAGCAGTGGCTGGTGTTTGACTGATACTGGTCATTATTTATTACCTAAACTGAAAGTATCTTTTCATGCTGCTGTAGAGTACATTTGAACAAGAGAAAATAAAAAGGAGGAGACAGGAATAAAATATCTGCTTTGCTTCTTTACAGCTTTTATCATTCTCCAAGACCTGTAGCATCCATCTTTCCTGTATATTTATGACGACTTCTACTTTTCAGTCAATGGTAGTGGTCACATCCACACATTTTACCCTTGAATTGCATTGGAAACGCCAATATTTACTAGAAAAATATCAAGAAACAGGGGCAAGTATGGAAATACTGCCACTAAAGTGAGCTTATGAGAATTTCTTATGAGATTATGAGAATCTGTGCATTTGCTGGCTTGAGGGAAAGGAGGGAAGAGCTGAAGGCTTAGCCTTATAGTATTAAAAGTAATTTTTCCTGTTCATGTCTTTAGAGATTTACAGAATAGGCTGGAAGACAGCTTAAAAAAAAAAAAAAGTAACAAACAGTATTTAGACATATTGCAAGCTAGAAGATATTGTAGAATCCCTGTTGTCCAGAATAGTATTACTGTAAATGCCACAGTAATGTTATTTGCATATAAAGTCTTCTGTAGATAATGAAAAAGTCCCCCAAAACTATTTAACTAAAACTGAACAAAATTCTCCAGAAGAAAGTTAAATATGCTGATTAAATGGAAAGCATATATAGTAAGGAAAAATCAAGGCAGACTTCAGAGCTAGATAATTTCCAGATCCCGTGGTCTAGTCCCTGTACTATTTTATGCTCGTTGCTTTATAGGTGGCTTGTGAGAAAAGAAAGTTTCATGAGATTACTTCATTCATTTTAAGATATATTTCATTCTTAAGAGAATTTTTAGTTTCTTAAAGTTATTTAAGAGATTATTTAAATCTATTTGCTCCTGGATATGATCTGAACTGTACAGCTACATGAAAGTACTCAAATCTTCTCCATGAAGACTATAACTAATTTTTATATCCTTCTAAAGTGCACAGTTTTAAAGAGACCTCTCCCTTTCTGTCTGAAAGTGAAACTAATTCTATCAAGGGCTCAAATATCAGGATTAAGGAATATGGGAGGGAAAAAGAATTAAATAAAAATCAGCCAAAGTTTTCTTCTCTCATCCTTTTTCCAAGATTCAAAATTATTGTCCTGTAAACATGTGGTAGTCCTTCGGACTATGTCAGAGACCATTGAGAAGAAATTATGAAGCACATACCTGACAGACAAATCAGCCAACATTAAAAAAAAAAAAAAAAAAAAAAAAAAAAAATCACTAACATAAGGAAAATTCTCTAACATTTAGTATGACTACTTATCATTAGACATTGTGGCTATCCTCCTCTCTTCCACTTGTAGTTAAATGGTCTTAGTCCTAGGTATAATTTTGTTTTAAATTTCTGAAAATAATTCTTATATACAGCTCCAGCCAGTTATTTTAGCAAACACCAGTCAGTTCCAGAGTTTGAAACCAAAACAAACAACACGGAATTACAGAAATTACTATGGAAGAGCACAGTAACATTCTTCCATCTGCAGAGTTTTTCGCTTAGCGGTAATCTCCCCTTAACCTTCTCAAAACATGTGTGTTCTACACAGGTTTTACTTCAGGTATGTCTCTGACTTACAGCTCTGGAAGCATCAAATGAGAGGTAAACAAATTTAGCTAATCAGGATTACTATAAATTCAGCCATATGGACAGACTGCATTCTCATTAAGTACGTGCACACCATCACCTACTCCCGCACAACTTGCATGAAGAACAGAATTTCTCAAACTGTGAAACTGAACTTTCTGGAGATGTGGTTTTCCAAGGGAAAGGCTGAAGCAGAGAAAAAAAAAAATAAGGAAATGCTGTCCCCTTTTTCATGCACTCTTACTGTTTGTTGTCTTCTGATGCAGAAGTGGAATCCTTGCATTCAACACTGGCTGGCAATGGCCAACAAAAAGCTTTGTTTCTCCAGCTATTCAAGAACAGCTGAAGAACAAATAAGCAAATTAAAACTATTTTGAAATTTAATTTTTCTTTACAAATTGGTTCTTAGTTGAAGCTGTCCTTTTCCTTTTGCTGCCAGGTATTCTCCCTTATATTCTTTACACAGGGAAATGATTTGGCAAAGTTTGAGAAACCCTGAAGCAGAATTAGAAACCACACATTCAGTGTAGCAAAGGATGTTTCAAATTTTATATTCTAAACTACAGATACTTAGTCAGAAAATTAGTATTGCAGAGAGCTACATAATTAAGCACACTCTTGATTTGCATATACCAGGTAACATTTAGGCTTACGTGCAATCCTGAGTCGAAAGAGGTGACTGGAACCGTGGCATTTTATTTCTTGGGACAGTATCTGATCTGTGCCACCTTAAATAATAATTGTAATTTCTTAAGTAAGCATCCTTATAAATAGAAGTAATGTAATTTAGACAGCTGTCATTATTCCTATGCAGAGAGATAGTTATTGAACAAGCAGGTGCCTACTTGTTATTCTCAGGTTTTTTAACAACATTGGAGAATTACTGTCTTTAGGGAAACCCAATTCCCAAAAAAATCTCAGAACTGTCTCTGCATCCAACTGGATAACAAGAAGAGAAAAACAACAGAAAAGAAACAACTGTTTGTACCATGTAGAGAACACTGATAGGGAGCTCAGCAAATTCTTGTCTTTTAATGTGATAATCTCTTCCAGAATGTTTAATTTTGTCACTTTGTAGGTCAAGCACTGGAATTTTGTGCAGTGTACCTGAACATTTTGTCCAAGAAGGACAACAGTGTCCCAGATTAAAACTTGAGTATTATAGTCCTATTCAGGAAAAAAAAAAGGGGATTAAAAGGCAGTGTTCCACATCCACAAGATAGCTTCTTCCACATGGGCAGCAGGGAGCACAGATACAGCAGGCTCAATATTAGCTAGCTGTTATTTTTCATACAAACAAAAGAAAAGAGATCCTGGATCAGTCTGCAGTTTCTATAATTTTCCTAAAAGACACTCATAATGGAAACTGCTTGGCATCAGAAGTTTGATTTATTTGACAGACATTATGCAGGCACTAGCATGGGCATCAAGGGAGGAAAACTAATCTCCAGATGTGTCATAATTTCCTGGCTTTTGTAAATGACAAACTGAGTCACACAAGCCACCAGTTATATGCTTATTGATCATATCCTTTTTCAAGTCACAGGATTCCAAGTTCATATTTTATTGCTAAGCCTCTGAAGGACTGCTAGTAGATTAATAAACTGTAGCAGCAAATAATATTCAGACCATTTAAAACCAGTAATTCTATATACAGTTACTGAGTGACAGCAAAGCACATGGGTGAGTTTTGCAGATTTATAATTTCTGGATTCAAGAAGCCCAAACTTATGGGAGAAATCTGACAGCAACTGGATACATCCAGTCAGAGGTGATCTCGCCAGTTGGCTGGCTGGGCAGACACAGCCCATGACTTTCATAAGACTAAACTAACCTGGGGAGCAAGGATAGTCATTTCAAGAAGTCACAAGAATTCATATACCATCTGTTTTCCCTTTAAGTCCAATATATCAAAGACTGGCAAAGCAGAGCTGGTAACATCAAAGGGGTAAATTTTTTCACAAGCAGCTTCCATCACATGAAGACCATTCCAGCATGTATCATGTGCAAACTATCAGATAGGCAAATGAAGGCCATGCCCACAATGAAATTCTAGTATGACCAGTCCAACAGGACATAACTGGATGACTGATACCACAAGGAACTTGGGCACTTAGGCTGCTAGAACATTTGGAGATCAAGCTGATCAGGACGTTATGGATGTGAATCTGGTTTTGTCAGCTCAGTGAATATATATGACTTGGGAAACCTGAGTACCTAGATATGGGCAATCTATAAGCTTGTATAAACTAAAAGCCTGATTAAGTAAGAAGATGATGATACGCAACAGTATTTTCATGAAAATCTGGAAAAAGAGGAAAATTATAACACGACTGGAACATGCATCAGAGTAGACTTCACCAGTTTTAGACAAACTAACCAACAAGTAGACAGAGATGTGGTACACATAGTACCTCCTAGTGCCCCTGCTGTAAATAGGAGAAAACAGACATTTCTAGGACGTAATTCACTTGATCTATTTTAAAATAAAATTAGGTAGACTAAGTAGGGCATGCACTTATTTCCCTCTAGTTACTAAAAATGAAGTTTATGGTGATTTAGCAATAGTGTTATACAGTCTACATTAGGAGAGATGAATTCCATCTTTTTGGTCTTAAATCTAAGATTCTTTCAATAAGGGAAAGAAACTATGGTAGCTGTATTAGGAATCTTTTATATACAAATTTTAAGTGTTATATTGCAAAAACAGTTATCACCAGGTGGAAAGATGCTGTCAGAATAAACTGCGATTAATCAAAGACTATTATATCTAATAAAAATATACAGATCTCTATGTCTTCAGAAAGCACCATGAGAACTGCTACCTCAGATGGTATCAATAGAGGGAGTTTCCAATTCTAAATGCTACTTGCCATTTTGGTCTCAAAAGATTAAGAAATATACTCACAGATTCCAATACATTAAGTACATTGACACTAGAGAGAAATGACTTATTCTAATATTTATGAGAAATATATATATTCCTTTGTCTATGAATGAAAACCATTACATAATATCAACAGTGAGAGAACCAGGAACATTTTGATGCACAAAGAACTTAATTTCCTGAAAATTCAGGGGAAAAAATATATTATACCAGCTTAGAAACAGAAAAAAATCCTGAAGTCACAATTCACAATAACTGGTGAAAACAACTGTGAGCCCATAAACACTCCCACCCATCCACTGCAAGAAAATACTTCACAAATGAGTCACCTCACTAAACAAAAAGCATAGAAGTTAATAAAAATGTTAGCCTTAGAATATTTAAAATTACATACTTGCCACAACATACAAAATATTAGTTGGGAAAAACAAATAACGAGGAGATAAGGAACCAAGGGAATATGTAAGAAAGTTGTGGCTGTGTCCCTGCACCCTGTTGCTCAACTCACATGGAATCATTTCGGGCCAGCTGGCCATTCTGTCGAGTGGCGTTTTCGCTCATGGAACGTTCTCGCTTCAGTCTTCCCACTGAGCGGACCTGAATAAAAGGGAAGAAAGAGGGAGATAAAAGACAGGGAATTTCAGGAGACAGTAACCTGGGTTTGAGATTTGTAGGTTAGACCTGTCCTCAGATACAAAGGCATGTTGTCATGGGTTTCACAGTGATTAGGAGGAAGACAACTGATGACAGGATCTGATGCTGGTACGTGCAAAACCAAGGTCCAAACTTACTGCAATCCTGTCATTATCTAGCCATATGATCCGGTGCCAAAAGTATGTACAAACAAGATTTTGAATATGTAAGAAAGCAATATTATGTATAATATTACTTCCTATGGCTAGAGATAAATATATTTCTACTGTATTTTGTGAGTCTATAGAATACACAGCTTAATATTTTTCAGGTTTTAGGATGTCAATTACACATCATCCACCTGTATGCCAATGTTATACCATTCTTTAAAGTTGTTTTTCAGAGTTTTTTTAAAACTCACTAATTCCATGTGCTGTTATATCATCTGGCCATGAATTCCAAAGGTTAACTATACACATTAAAAAGATCTTAGTTTGTTTTCTGATAACCTGCAAATTAAAAAAAAAAAAAATCTTGCAGCTTTCTCTTTAATCAAAAGGATTTTTTGTTGTTAAAAGGTATTTTGAGTAGTTCTAATTATGACTTTATTTTTGTAAGTACTGTGTAAGCTTACTGAGCGTGCCAACCCCTAGCCATCTGCCAGTTAAGTATGGAACTTAAAAATCATAATTAGAACTACGACAGCACCAATAAAAATATTTTTATATTTTCCAAACTTATGTTAGCACCAAAAGTAGATCTGCACCACAGTAGAGAAATCGTTGGTCATTTCACTTTCTTTAGTGGAATGCTTCTCAACTAAGGAAAAAGCAAAATAAGTACTAGCCTCTTCATTCTGAGGTGTCTGCTGTGGAGGTTTTTCTAAGTCCAAAAAATCTAGTGGTCGATCACTAAGAGAAATAACACGGGGAGGAGTTTTCAATGCCAGTGGTTTGAATGAAGTAGACTGAAGAAGGTCAAGGTCTGGTGGTCTGGAAAATGGAATGTCTCCACTATTACCTGCAAGAACATCAGTTGTCAATAGAAAGCAAGCTGTTCTGAGGCCTGAGGGCTAATGCTAAAATTCAAAAAGACATCACATCAGCTACTTCTCCCGACTAAGACAAATAATTAAGTATACCTTTCTTTAACAGGCTTGTACGTTAAAAACTATGGTTGAAGCTCTCAAAGACAACATTAATCATCACTTATCTGAGCAGTTTCTCTACGAACAATGATCCTGAGTAACATCAAATGTTACTGCAAGTGAGGGCACTTTTAATCTCAAGACATAGTCCTGTTAAAGGTGTATTTGTTTAGAAATACAGTGACTGGGGATGTGAAGGTGTCACTCTTTCAAAGCATAAAATATACACACGTCACACATTTTGCAAATTGTAAGGCCTTCAGCAGTTCCAGGTCTGTCACTATAAAGCCAATGACTATAGATACTAAAGAAGCATTGATAGACTTCACCCAGTAATAGATTCTTAACATAATTAGCATTCTGATTATAGCCAAACACGTATTGCATGGCCAGTATATGGCACATCCCCAAAACTTGTTATAGTTGCTTTAGCTGATAGTTAATTAAGAAACATTAAATGTAAATCAATAAATTATTTTTTCTCTAGAAATGGTTTAGTAAGATTGAAAGTAAGCATTTAAACTTTCTGTTCATGATTCATTCATTAACTGACTCAAGTTACACCAAAACTATTAATGAAACATTTTCAGAATTTAAGAAACTTCCAAAGTCAAAGTTGATGAGCAATAACTGTTTAAAAACCAGAAAACATTGTACAGGTTTTACTTTTAAAAATATATCAATACATATTTTTGTCCATCCAGAAATTTGGGGAACTAATTTAAATATTTGCCTGTTTTTCTTCAATTGAGGTGCAGACGTACCTGCCACTACAATCCGCTCTGGAACCTGCATAGTTACACTGGCATTTGGAAATCCTTCTTGGACTCCTTTCTCAAGGTCAGCATTTTGAGGAGCTACTTTGAGTTTCTCTGGGACCCTCATGCGCTGACTGATTCCTTCGGTGTATTCCATTTCATACTGAAGGCGATTAATTTCTGCCATCTCGGCAGCTGGAGATGGGAATGCAGCCCCACTCATTCTGGCAAAAGAAAACCAAGAGCTATAACAGCAATATAGGAAACAAGCAGAAAGTGCATAAAGGAAACCCTTTGTTCTGATTGCCAGGCAAGCAGTAGATGATCCTAACTGGGCAGACTTATTTAGAGAAACAAATTATACAATAAAATTCATAGGAAGTGTAGTCACATAGGGCTGAGAGCTGAAGGCAATGACTGAAGAACAAAGTGATGCTGAAGGCAACACTCAAAGCTGCACTGAGAGTCCTCAAATTGAGCTGTGACCAAAAGCCCTAGAAAAATTCATGTAATGTACCACTCCTGCACTGGCTGGCAGAAAATCAAACAAACCAACTAACAACAACAACAACAACACCACCAAAAAAAAACCCCCAAAAAAAGCATTAGTAGGATTAGTAGGAAATCTCTTCAGGATTGGTAAGAAATCTGAAATACCGATCTGTATTTACACAGATCCAGTGCACTGGTATTTGAAAAAATGGATGAAGTCTTACTAAACTGCCCGTTGAAGTAGGGGAACAAAAGAAAAGGCTCTGCTTGGGCAGCAGCTTTCTGCTCACTATTAGTTACCCAGATCTCACTCCACCTCACAAGGACAAAGTTCCTTATCACACAGAAGCAATGCTTTCCATATTTATCAATAAAACCTCAAACTAATAGCAACCTACAGAAAGACAACAGAAAGAAGCACACATAAGGATCTGGACTGTGTAATACTATATTAAATGCACACTTTTAGTATATTCAAGATGTGATCCACTTGGCAATCCATCCTGGGATCTTCAGTATTATTTTCAGGACTTCCTATCACCATAGATCAAATGAAAGAATCTCATTCATCTCAAAGTCTCACTGCAGCACAGTAGAACTGGGAGTCAGGGAAAAGGCAAGAAAGTCACTGTTCTATGTAAACTTTAAAAAAAATAGTTATAAAGGAAATATCTGAAGTGATGCAGATTTAATCTATCTGTATTAATGCTTACTGTTTGTATGTATCAGTGAAAGGAACTGGAATGACCCATTTAATTAGAAATAAACACTCTGTAGGAGTTCAAGAGGTGCTTAAGCAGCTCAATTACTTCAAAATTCTTAAGATCTCACTTTGGGTTTTTCTTGTTCCTAGCCTTTGGTCTTGCAAGCTAGATTTGTCCCTCTTGCAAGACATTGGCTAGATGAACGAAGTACACAGTCTTCTGATATTTCCACATTCAAAAAGGTGCTTTTCATTTCAAAACACAGTCTATGATCAGTAAACCATTTCTAAATCGATAGAAGTAAAAATCACGTCAATAAAGAGACCAAATTTTAAGAAGAACTCAAAGTACCCAGAATATCTACTGGCAGCAGATTAAATAGTTATTGCTCACAAGACTTGACAAAAGTTGTGTTTCACTGCTTGTTCACTTTCTCATTTTGAAATACCTTTACGGCTCTAATTTTTGTAATCAAGTGTCTCTACACTGCAGCAGTGTTTACACCACAGCTTCCTTAGAGTTTGGCATTGCTTTTGTGGCAAAGTTTACATGACAACTGCTTTCTAGCTGTAAGGTGAAACACACACAAAAAAAGGACAACATTAGAACCGCCACTTTATGAACTATTTATGAACTAAATACCACTGTGAAGGTTTAACTGTACTTGCCAAGGACCTGTAGATACAATACCTCAATATCTTCCTGCCCTTGCCCACCTCTCATCTACTTTGGTATTTTCTGTCAATGAAACATTCTCAAACTGATCTCAATTTTTACTCCTTTTTACAAGAGAACAGAAAAACAAGAAACGGCGAGATTTCAGCAACAGAAAACTTCAAATATTTAAACTGAGCTTGTTAACAAAACCCCCAACTGTTTCAAGAGAACAGAAATCACAGTTACGCTTTCTGTAATGTTCTTGTTACACAAAGTATTTTACAGAAGACATTAATAATAAATCAGGGAGAAGAAGGATTTTAAAATTGATATATACAGAACTAAGTAGCTCTAAAGAGGCATGAGAATAGAAAAGAAGCCTGAGAATGATGAGACAATAAAAATACAATCACAGATACAGGATAAATAAAGGACAGAGAGCAGCCGAAGCACAAATGAGCATCTGTGGCATTTAACGAAAGAGAAAACGAAAGGAGAAAATCCAGAGAAGAAGGGAAGAGAGCAAGAGAAGTTATACAGGGTGTTTGTGTTCAGGAAGACACAGGAGCACCTCCTTCTCCCGTCTCCTAAACAGGCACGGCAACAGAAGAGATAGAGACAAAGCAACGTATATGAATCTGAAGGATGGTTTTTTGTCAGCATTCTGGCAATAATCAGACATTGGCCACATTTGTGCTGCAACTGGGAATGTTATGCACAGCGTGGCTGGCTGAGTTAATGTGAGATATATGAAGATGAGCACTGGTAACAGTATAGCTGTGCCAGCACCGAGATCAGAGCAGGTTTTATACCCCACACAGAACAAATTGTAACTTCTCCAGCTACACGACTGACTGTTCCTGATGTGGCCATGTTACAGACAGTCTGTTCAAGGGCACATAAACCACAAAGTGCTCCTTTGGCAAGTGTCTAGGTATCCCTTGACAAGTAGAAGAGGAGGACTTACAGCAAAGTTAAGGGCATGTATTATATGACCCAAAGGACCCTATTACGGGACCCTAAAACTGCCAGAACACACATCACAGGCATGCAGGACCAGAGGCTACAAAATAACAAAGCACTCACAGAGGGGCAGGAAAGCTGGGTATAGCTGAGCGCTGAAGGCTGAACATCCCGACACCCGCCGTGTTGTGCCAGCGCTGAGAGCACTCAGCGACACCCCCGTCACCGGGTCAGGAGCGTGAGAGGCCACCGGGGGCGAGGGAGAGCGCGGGGGCCCCGCGCGTGCTCAGGCTTTCCCCCGGCACTTGTGACGACACTGAATGTCCCCTCAGGCCCCTGAAGCGTCCAGGGCCGCCGCCAGCCTCCAGCCGTGGAGGGCGGCTGCGAGTGGCGCTGCTCCCGCTACCGAAGCGCCTCCAGTAAGGCGCTGGGAACACCGAGCTGGGAACAACGGGAGCGCTGGGCGTGCGAGAGCGGGCAGCGGCACCCGGCACCGGAGGAAAGGGGCCGGCACCGACAGGGCGACGGGCAGGAGCGCCCGAGGCAGCCGGGGAGGCGAAGGGGTGCCCGGGGGTGGGGAAAGGCAGCGAGGGGCCGAGGCAAGCGGGGAGGCACGGGGCGAAGAGCGGGGCCGTGGCAGGAATGGGGCGCAGGGCTAAGAGGAGACACGGCGCAGGCCGGGGCGCCTCAGGCCGAGGGGCCGGACGGCAGTGAGCGCGGCGCTGGGCAGGCTCGCGACCAGGCTGAGCCCCCTCGGGAGAGCTTAGGGACGCTGCCGCCAGGCCCCGGTGGCCCGTACTCACCCCGAGCGGCGGGAAGGCGGCCGGCGAGCCCTGACCTGCCCCGGCCAGGTCGCTCCTGCCGCGCTCCGGACCCTGGCGCTGCCTCTGGCGGGCGGGGGTCAAGCGGCGCGGCGTGCACCCACCACCCTCCTCGGGTAAGATGCACAAACCGCCCCGCTTGTCCCCATCGGGCTCCCGTCAGGGCTGCCGGGCCGGGGACCGCGCGTCACGTGACCGGCAGAGGGCGGAAGCGGCTCTGCGGGCGGAGGAGCCGCGGGGCATCCATTTCCAGTGAGGGAAGGCGGCCGCCGCGCAGGCGCGCTGGTCGGTGTCCCCGGGCAAGGTCACCCGCGAGGCCGCGCCCGGCGGCGGAGTGGGGTCCGGGGCTGCCCTGGGGGCGTCGGGCTGTGCTTAGGCGGCGTCGCTCTCACGGGGACCCGCGGGCCGAAGGGAGCGGGCGGTCGGTTCCAGCCTGAGCGTGACGAGCGGCAGTGAGCAGCGGGGCCTCTGCGCGGAGGGGCTCTGCCGGACTTACCGCCGAGGCTGCTCCGCTTAAACCTTGGTGCCGTGGTGGGTTAACGTGGTGCTGTGATGTGGCCATATGAAGGCCCAATTACGCGTGAAGTGGGTGGAAGATCTGTGTGGGTGTGTGATGAACCCGGCACACCGCCCTCGTGTGCGAGGGCAGCAGGCTGTCACTTCAGGGCACGTTTTCTGTGTGACAGGGAGCTGCACCCTGCAGAACACCCGGCTGCTAGTTAAGTTGGTAAACTTCACAAAGCCTGTGCTGTTAAACGGTGCCTTTTCCGTGTCAGTCACCACCCCATTGCCATTACAAAGACTCTCAGCAAATGCGTTTGATGGAGCCATCCATTCCCTGTGCCTCTGAAGCCCAGCCTGCCCGTCAGTTCTGACCCCCCCCGGGGCTCTGGTGTGCTTCGAGAACCAGGTTTAGATTTTTTTTATTAAAGACTAAATCCCTATTGATAGTTTGTAAATCTTAGAGCCTGGAGAAATGGTAAAAGAGGAGGAGACCCCTACAGGGGGATGGGGATTGCCTGGTAAGGTGTGCTCAGGCCACCAGTTTGTGTTTCAAGGCCAGATGTCAGATCGTTATCTAAAGGCAATGTTGTACAACAATATATATTCTCAGTGTTACACGACTTTTATTTTTATCTAGTAAGAGATTGCATTTCAGAGCACTTGCCTCTGTAAAACAGTGCTGTTGGTATTTGTAAAGAACTGAATTGGCACAGTGCAGGCCTTGGATCAATACAGGCATTGCTACGCGTTTTGACCTCCAGGACATTACTGTGACCATCAGTCAAAATATAGGCAATGCTCAAAGGCTACTTTCCTCTCTTTAAAAAATTATCTGCTGTATAGAGTAGTTTTTCATTTTATTTTTCTCTATGGAAGTGGAAAATCGATCATTACCCACACCACAAGGAAACAGCGGCTCTTGGGCAGCCTGTGCTGTGGGCGAGAGCCAGTTTCAGGGCAGGTCACCTACTGGTGCCCTTGGAAAGGTCTGAACAACAACAGGAAAAAAAAAAAAAAAAAGTGAAAAGGGTCTTTTATTTAGTCAAAATATTTTTATTTGGCTGTATTTAGCAGAAGGTTTGCTTCCCCCCCCCTTCTCTCCCCCCCTCCCCTATTCATTATTTCTGATTTCTCATGCTTCCATTCTTTCAGTACAATATATTAACACCTTGCACCTCTTCAGCATTTTCCAGTTAAGGCTCTCAAAGCATTTACAGACATGAGTTAACTAATCCTCACAACAATCATTAGCAGTAGGGAAGTAAAATGATCTGCACCTGCAGAGAGAAGTTAAGATCAGCTTTTTTTCAAGTTTTTCTTTGATTTTCAGTGTTCAGCTTCTATTATGCTGGACTTGCTGAACATATGTGTCCCTGCAGTTGCATTTCATACTTTTGAAAGAAAGACTGAGTTTGAGCACTCAAAATCTAAACCTATTTATGAAAATCTTTCTTTAGTAACTTGTTGAAGGCCACACAGTAAGTGAGCAGCGGAATCCAAAACTGGGAACAAGGCATAACTTCCAGTTGTGTGCTATATTATGAGACATAACTCTTTGTAACTTACCTTTGGACTTTAAAACCACAAGCCATTCCCTTCTCCTTACACATCATTCTCTACTGACCATTTCCAGCAGACTTCAACCTCAGGTACTTACATTCTGCATTTTACTAGCAAGTTTTACATGAGGGTCTCCACAGTCATTGATTGTATACAGTATACAATGCTTTTGGGTGACTGTAATGAGCCTTAATGGAAAAAAAAACCCCAACAAACCAATAACCTAACAAGCAACGGGTGTGGATTTTATCTTTCAGTATTTAAAATAAACTTCAGAGTTTATGGAAAAATCTAATATGTGATTGTTTTAAGGAAGACACCCCCATCCCCAAATCTGGTGCAAATGGAAGACTAAATATTAACTTGACACCTTCTTATCAGTAAGTAGTGCATCTGCGTAGAGATTCTTCATAAAAACCTGCGCATTCACAATTATACCTTGCAAACAGAAGTACTACGACTGTTCAAGCAAACAGTAATTTTAAAATATCCATTCAGTTCATATAAATGGTATCTTCACACTAGATCATCAGAAGATACTGGCATGAAATACAGATGAAACTTTTTCTTAGTTAGGTTAACACTGAAAATTCAAACAATCAGACAAACACAATGCAAGTATTTTAACAGAAACAGTATAAAATTTCACTGGCTTAAAAAAGATCTAAATGAGAAATCTTGGTTATTTGAATGAATTGCTAGACCCTACATTTAAAATGATGCATTTACAGAACTATTCAGATGAATTAGGCTTCTTCTATAACACTAAATACTGGAATTCTGATAGATTGTGCAAGTATTAAAAAATATTAACATTTTAAATGTTAACATTACAATTTTGAATAGCCTTGCAAGTGCATTGTTATAAATATTAAAAAAATCAGAGCTACAATTTTATATAAGTTATATGGGTAAATGAAAGTGCTTTTCAAGTATTTACGTTTTTTTACAGTTGGATTCTCTTGTATAAGTCAGTGCTGAGATGGTACAATTTGAATATCTTTTTAAAAAAAATTTTGGATGTATGCATTTAACTGGATGGAATATATGGTTTCATTTGCGGAAATGTGTGATAAATATTTGAATCCAGAATATAATTTGTGATAAATATTTAAATATAGAATATTATAAAATATGAATATTATATTTTTGTTACCTATTAAAAATAAAATAGAGATCACATCCTGATGGGTGATAACCCAATAATGCCATGGGAGCCCTTGGGCCGTACAGTAATTGTTAATTCCATCAAAATCCCGAATTATGATATGCTAAATAGTTGTTCTTCAGTAGAGACAAAAGCATGTGATCATAATAAAGGTCCAATACTGTCAACTTTTAAAGAATTTAAAAGATCTCATGATCTGTGTCAAAAGCCACAGAATCTAATGAAAACTTTCATTTTGGCAGCCCTTAGCTGTAGTTGCTCTGGAGAACACAGCTCGTGCATGTCACTGCTGTACTGCCTGCCCAGGTATTGCCTGCCCAGTGCATGGTGTAGCTCCCTTTCTGGCCAGTCTAGAACCATTATTACGATAGTGGTACAAAACAGGTTGTATTCCTGTTTACCAGCCAGAGGAAGTGTGAGGTAAGTGGGGAGATACTTGTTTATTGGACAAGAAAACCAAAACAATACAACCCTAAGTGAATCAATATGTATTTAAAAGTGCACTGACAATATTTCCTATTGAACCCTATTTCTCATAAGTGCCAGATTTTCATCTTGAATTATATCCACTTTGAACACTGAGCATATGTAAGCCTATATTAGAGCATTTAGTTTGTCTTGCAGCTTGAAAAGCACATGACACAAGGCAGCATTAACACCTTACATTAAAGATCTGGCAATGCCATAGTTTTATCAGGAAGATGCAGCTTTGAAACGACACAGTTCAGGAGAAGCCCCTGCAGGGCGCCATTACAAGCTTTCTCCAACAAAGTGCTTTGTCATTTGCCAAAGACAAAAGTCAAACTGTTGCCCTACCTCACCACAGTGCTGCACTGGCAATTTATAATTTTCTTTCCAGATGCAGTTGGACTTTAATAAATTATAGTTCTTCAGAGTCAGGCAATTCTTTGTAATAAAAGCAGTTTCACGTTCCGTCGAGTGTGGCCACTGTTTAGATTGGTCTCTTCATGCAGACCTGACAACGGCTGATGATATTTTCTAGTTCTCCTGCTTTCAAAGTCTGTGGCAGAGGTTTTCTGAAAGAAAGAAAAGCAACATCTACTTCTTTCTTTAAAAACAGGGAGAGGCAATGAAACTTTGGATATGGAATTATTGACAACACTGAAATCCTTGGCTCAAAAAAGGCATCTTTGTGCTACAGAATGACCCTAACCCTAACAAAGGGGGATGTCTAAACTGAGTGGAATACTAGGGGACCCCCCGCATGTTATGCAGGCAGTTTTTGTCTCCTTGGGCACTTGCAGCACAGATGTGATGAGTATAGATGCAGGGAAGTACAGTTTACCTGAACATTCTTCTTGGATTTAATGATGCCAACCAGAAGCTGTAGGAGTTTGTGTAGTAGTTGCACGTCCCCCTGCCATGGCACTCTATGAATGGGATGGCTCGAAATTCTTCCAAACAAGATCCAGGAGATGCCAATGCTTGGCCAGAAGCTTCTGAGCCGGCACTTGTATACTGTAACCACCAATACATTTTTAATGAGAACTTCTCCATCAGATTTTAGTAAACTACAGGTAAAAAAAAAAAAAATCTCTTTCTAAAAGATATCATATGTTCTGTGGTATATCTTGGACAAAACAAAATGAATACAGATTAGTTTTATCAAACTTATAATGAGGCATAGAAGCCTTATGAAAATTCAAGCACATTTATGGCATTTCTTAAGTCCCTGCAAAGGCATTTTTCTGCTCCATGAAAAGGCATGAAAATGTAATGAGTACAAAGGCTAGGAAGTAGCTGCCTTCTGTCCAGTTGAAGACTACAGTAACTGAATTACAAATAAGCCAAATCCCCTATTTTCTGTGTGTTCATATTTGTTATTGCATTGGTTGCTTCTACAAACACAAAAAGCAAAGAAAGCATTTTCCCTCTTCGATACTGGTAAATGTGTATAGAAATAGCTCTAAAATAATTTATTACAGTAGCAAATTGGATAGAAAATACCACTTAAATTTGCTGATGTTGGAAACAAGCAAATTATTTTAATCAGATGTTGCAAAAATTCTCTAATTTTTTTCCAAGATGATGATGATGACTTAGGGCTAAATCCCAGAAGAGACAACAAATTTCACACTATACCTAAAAGGTCTTTACTTCATGCAAAGATGAGGGGTTTTTAGTTCTTTTACCCTCATTTGCTGGCATCCCTATGACATCCCACAGGCGTGGATAGCAAAGATGAAGTGCTATGTCCCCTAGTACAGATACAACCTTATTCTCATAATCAGTTCTCACTATGCAGGCACATTAGGAACTTTCTTCATTCATAGCTCCTTACGGCATCAACATGGCTGAGGCACTCTTTTGTATACAGTGAAATGAATTTGTTTTGATTTTAGCTTCCTGTGGAGTTCAGCCCCAAGATCTGATTTATAAAAGAACTGCCTGGCAGGGAAGTGGGTCAGTTATTTCTGTGTATTTGTGTTTAGAACTGGTTTCGCCACTCCACTCCCCAAACCTATTTCCTAGATCTTAGCATGACACATGAAAATGAGAGCGTGCAGTTATTTTTGTCAGACTAAAATCCTATGGTTCTCCTTTTCCTCCTGCCCCCTATTTTGAGGACTGATTAGAATAGTAGTTCCTATGCTTCTGGCATTGAATAAGAGTTAATAGTATTATCGTCTACTTCTTGGGAAAAAGAAAACCAACAAAACAATTATTAAGAAACAAATGAGCTATGAGCAGACGAAAGCACCAATGACAGTGAGAGGACGTAAAATTAATAATTCAAGTCTTAATATCCTTACCATAACAAAAGAGAATCCCTTCCAGAGAGATATCCAGCCTTCTGGACATGCAGGAACTACAGTTGTTTGGCTGTGAACTGCTATTACCATTGCAGCTCCTTCACAGACAACACACCTGTAAGAAGAAATGCATATGCATTCAGTGCAGTTATGAAGGAAAACATGAAAGCACCAAAACCTTTTATTTGCTAAGATTAGAAAAAGTAATCTTTATTTCCTAAATGAAGAAACCATGAAGCTGAGCTACTAGATTGCAGCAACTGGGGAGGGCAGGCTAGAAGACAGAGTGCAAAGCTTGCCTTCCTGTCTTTGATTTTGCTACTCTTGGTCTTTCATGCTTTTAGAGCTTTTCCTCTTGAAATGCTCTTCATCCTTCTCAACTGTTCTAAAGGAACTAGAAAGGGCCACATGTGCACAAGGGGGTTTCACAGCAGAGAACCTTCAGCCTCAACTTAAAACATTCTTCACCAGCTATAGTAAATGTATCATACATAATTAAAAACAGAACTTGATTTGTACTGTATTCCAAATAATGAAGCTACCTCCATTTCATTTTAGTCTGCCTCTGATATATACAATATATACAATATATACAATAGATTTTTAAAAAAATATCACTGCAATCAGTAGAATTGTGTACCGTCTTCTCTTGTCAGCTGTGCAGATTAAGCCCTGTGGTTGGACCCTAGCTTTAATCTAACTTTTCTTAGGGTATCACTGAATATCTGACTTATTTAATGTATGATGTTGTTGTGGTTCCAGGCCAGAAGAGCTAAAACTCTTATGCTCTTACCTGCTTATATGGGGTTCTAGTGCCCTGCCAGAAATCGGTGCCATGTCTACTGGCATTACTCCTGCAGTTGACAGCCAGTATGAATAGTCATTGCGAGAAGCAAAACTACAAATATCATTGGTGTTACAGAACAAGAATGGCATGGTGGTAAATCTCTGCAAGCAGCTACCAGCTGTTCCTAAAAGAAAAAAGAGGTGAGGTTTGTGACAGATAGGAGCTTGTATTTAGTGCAGTGAACAAAAGAGACATATGATGGCATCCGACCTACTACACTGAGAATTAAAACAGAGAAGTGTTTGTACAGTGCAATTATCTGAAAGCAAAATGCTTATGGTATATATAAAAATATATATATAAAAAATAAGTGCTAAGAACAAAATCTGTTAAAATAGTATCTTCTTCAATGGTATCAGTCCTTGACTCAGTGGCAGGGATTCAGCTGCTTAAACAAAAGCTTCTGGTACCATTTTTGACACCCTAAACTATCCCATTTGGTCTCCAAAGCAGCAAGATTCTCTCTGAGATTCTGTGTTACTGTCGGCCATGTACGGATGTTGTGAACATTTACACTAGACATCTATCCATAAGTAACTGAATTCCTCCTCAAAAATGTCTAGGGATAGCAAAAAGGGAATACAGGGAATCTTTCAAGCCATGATTCCTGAATTGACTCAGAGCAGCAGACCACCCTGGAGAATGATGGTTCAAACCAGCGTTAATCTGGGACAGTTACTATGAGTTTGGTTTCATGACAATTTAGCATTACTGGACTCTAAAGAAAGCAATCTGGAAAAATTTACGAATACAGTACCAAGATCTTGTCCATGTGCTCGTTCATTTCCTTGTACAAAAAGCAGCGAATATCCAACATAGATCTGCGATGTCCCATATGGACATGAAGGAATCTTTGTTGATTGACTATGCCGGGTAAAAATAAAACCTCTTCTTGTTGGACCAGCAATGATAGTACCTGGGAATCCAGGTAACCCCTGTAGGCCTGGAAAGCCTATCAGTCCAGGTTGTCCTATGGAGGGGAAAGAAATATGACTGCAAATATTATCATTTTGTTTGCATTTTTACTTCATTTAACTTAGTGGAACCACTTGAAATTAATTAAAAAAATTATCAATAAGAAGACACAACTTGAAAATTGGTATTTGTTGCTAGGTGTGTTAACTCCTTCAGACCTAGCTTAGGTAGCTTTACATTGCATAGTTTCATGGAACGGTGAGATACTTTAAAGAACCATGACCACTGTTACAAAAAAAGTTGTAAAGTGAAAACATTTTATGGTGACTAAATAAAAATATCTAGCTCTATTTTGATGTCATAAAAAGGCACACTGATACCTAGGGATTTCAAGTGAATAAATAAATGTGATTAATAGCAGAAGAACACAGTCAAGGCATATTTTTATAAATTATTATTCCAGTTGTGAAAATGCATCTGTTAAAAGCTAAAAATGTGCTCACATGTGCTTGTGGCCCCAAAGCTACAGTAAATGTTACAGAATCTCAATACATGCAAGAGGAAGGATTTACAGAAATCAGGAATACAGTGTATCTGTAAATTCAGTAGTAGCAGTCAAACAGATGTCTCCTTTCCCGTACCTCTTTGTCCTGGAAAGCCCCTGTCTCCTTTTGGACCAGGCAGTCCTGGTTGACCTGGATGACCAAAACTTCCTGGTAGACCTTTTACTCCTTTAGGTCCTAAATTGTTATAAAGAAAAAAATCAGAATCATATAGCAGTTGTTATTCTAGATTTGAATAACTGTAAATGAATAAAGTCAAAATCCCCACGTAAATGTAACTGCAGTAGAATAAATGCGACTGTCTGCAGTGTTACTGTCACCCTATATCCTACCAGGAAGATTACAAGGAAATATTGAATACGTTGCAGAAAAGTATTGTACTCATAAAAAATATTTAAAGAAACCAAAACAAATAGCTTTTTCTTTTAGCATGTCACACAACAGAAATACTTCAAAAATATAGTAATGGGGCATAATCATCATGGTCACAGTTTGTAAGTCTATAAATAATGCAGCTCCTTTGTAAAACAACTTTAAGGAAAAGTGTAAAACAATTCTTTAGTGCCTGCTTTGTTATGCTGGAGGCAGCTGTCATTCCCGAGTGGGGTCCGCCTTCTGGCAAGCCTGCCCACCTGAGGATTTCCCTTCCTGGGCTGGAAAGCTGTGGTATTGAGCAGGGTTGCCAAGTATCCACTGCACATCCACCTCATCCTACCTGCTCCTTGCTTCACTATTCCTTACAGCCGTGGTAGGTTTCACTTCTAGTGCCAGTGGAGAAGTAGCCAGCCTCTCCTTTCCCTTCCCACCCCCAGACTATGACACACACCATCCCTTTGTAGCACACCTAGAGTACTTTTTTTTACATGTGGTAATTTCCCCCCAAAAATGACAGACATCCTGAGCATGGTTCTGGTTGTATGAAAATGGTGAATGTTTTGATCCAAGTTTACTTTTTATTCCATTATTTTGGTGAGGGAGAAACTTACTGATTGTCAGGATGGAGGGCAGATGGAATGGGAAAGGTTATAAATGCAAGGTTGTTAACAAGGTAAAAAGAGCTATTTTTAAATATGGAGAGGGATTTTTAAACACACGTAAGTTTTCTATGCAGAAGCATTTTTTCCCACCAAACCAAAATTTTCCACTTAAGCAGCACACACAAACATGTACAGAGATAAAAATATAAACCACCTTGTAGTCCAGGAATCCCTTGAATTCCTTGATCACCTGGTGTTCCTGGGATTCCTGGCAGTCCAGGAGAACCCTTACTTCCTGGGACAGAGAATATCTTCCCAGAAACTCCAGGTGGACCTAACAGCAAAAATATAATAAAGAGCTATTGCTTTTTATTAAAAGAAAGCAAACTAAATACAAACCAAACCAAATCAACCTAAGTCAGATGGTATTAGAATGAGAAGGTTTGGTTACCATGCTGGCCTTTTGGTCCCCTTGGCCCTTCTGCACCTTGTGGTCCAGGGGGTCCTTGATTACCCTTTTCTCCTAAAAAAAGAAGATTGGAGATATGTCTGTCTGGTTTAAAATGTCAAAGTTTCAGAGGCTTATTTGAGTCCTGCATGATCCATCCAACCTTTCCAAAGAGTAATACAGCCTGTAGACTCATTTGAAATTTAAAAGTGGACTTCTACATTTCTGCTGTTACAGTATAATTTATAGGCCAAGTGCAGTCAGTTTATAAGAAGAGGTCTCCATGCTTTCTTCATGTAATAGCTGGTCCCAGAAACCTAGCTTAAAATCTCAACTTTGGACTACGTCCTTTTTATCTTATGCAGTTTTGTCACTGAGTTTGCAGGTCAAGTGCTGTCTTCAGTGATGCTGTGCAGTTCAACTCCCTTTAAGCACTACTGTCAGTTATGCTGGTGGCATATGTTATGCATAGTTTTTCAAGTGTTTGAAACTTAATAAGCAACTCTTTCCACTGTACAAAAAATGAGTTTACATCTGTATTACTCTCCATAGCTCTGCTGGGAAAAAAAAAAAAAAAAAAAAAAAAGATATTTTTATCATTAAGTCAGAAGATTTGACTGACTATGCTGAAGTTTCATCCCTTCCTCACTTTAACATCAGTTTGGACATACCCATAGCATCTAACTCAAAGAAAATGCTCTCTTAGTGAATGCTTTGATTTATAGCTGACCTACATCCTGCTCTTGATGGAAAAACCTCATGTCTCAAGGACCACACCTGGTGCTATTACACATATGCTATTAAAATGCAACATGTAAATGATTGTATTTGGCATACAAATGTGTATGCAATAAATGCATTAATACCTTTTACACCTGGGAATCCAAGAAATCCAGGGTCCCCTCTCGCACCAGGATAACCTGATCGACCTTCTATTCCCTGGAAATCAGATAACACCAATAATAAACAGGAAGCAGCATCTGTGCACTATGAAGTACATTTTCTTCTTGTTCAGAATATTCAAAGCATTATGTTCACAGAATATGCTACAACTAGAATTATCCGCGCCATTTGTGGGCATGTTAGAACTAGTCATGTCATTGTTAATATTATTCTGTAATACAGAACAGTCAAGAAAATGACATGCTAGAAATTCACAATAATTTCTTTTTGGTCCACTTAAATCCATCAAAACAGCTTTTCATATTCATTTCAGTATCTTTCCTCTATTATAAGTTTTTCTGGGGGAGGATATGGGGGTTTGTTTTGTTTTTAAATTGTCCTGGGTGTTATTTTCATGGTAAGAGCAAAATTAACAATGGAGTAAGAAAGAAGCAATATTCCTTTCACTGACTTTCAGACCGGGAGGACCAACATCGCCGGCTGGGCCGGTTGGCCCTGGTATGCCATCTGCCCCTCTAACACCTTTGCTTCCTTTCATGCTGGGACTGGGAAGACCAGGAGGCCCTGGAAAACCAGGAGCACCTGTACAGAAACACCAGAGTAAGTAAAGACTCCTGCCAACAGCATTTCATATACACTACATACAATGCAGTACAACATTCAGTGACTATAATAATACTCATGTTTACCACCTCAGTGATTTCCAAGGAAATACACCCTTTTTTTAAAAAAAAAAACAAAACCCAACAGCTCATTTTTCCTAGCCTGCTAATTTAATCGGAGATCAGAGCTGCATTCTTGCAGTACTCTATAGCATTACAGTTTTTTGAATATCCTCCAGCTGTAGTTACGCCTGTAATCACACTCATGCTATCTCACTTCTTTAAAGCTGGATCTCAGCTGCCCTACAGATCGCATGGGGAGAAAGCAAAATAATGCAGTTGAGTGGACTGCAAAGCTTAGAGTTATTTTAATTTACATCATACTGCACAGACCATCATGGTGTTTGCAATGGTAACAGCGTATTAACTTGTAAAGGAACTTGTAAAGTTTAATGAAGCTCTCTTAGGGGAAGACCCCTTTCAACCTTGAGTTCTGGACAGGCTGAATTCTGCTTTCAATTATCAGTATATCATTTCGGATAAATAAGCAGTTATAACAACACACCTGGTCTTCCATCTGCACCAGCAAAACCTCTGTTCCCTTTTTGGCCAGTAATTGCCATGCCTGTTGTGCCTTGAAATCCAGGTAACCCCATTAAGCCAGGTGGTCCAATAGGTCCTTGATCCCCCTGATGACCTTTCATACCCGGTGGCCCAGGGAAACCAGGCAATCCCATGTCCCCTTTAATTCCTGGAAAGTATAAATATTACATATGTGGAGAGCTGTCAAGATGGTAAGATGATGTGACTACACAGAATATCAGTACAATAAAATAAGAGATTACCCTAAGGGGTATTATTGTTCTAATGTTGATCTTAAGAGTGCATGATCTATATATGGAAGGTATGAAGAGAGAAATGTGGTTTTTTTCAAGTAAAGCAAGTCAATGGATATCTACCAGTACCAGAAATACAATGCAAAACCTAAAAAATGGGAAGACGCCCTTCAGTCAATTGTTCATCAATATAGAAGGGGACATGAACAAAATTAAAATGCAATCACTGTAGCTTTCTTACAGTGTGCTTAGTATTCAGCAGCAGCATCTGTTTTCATTAGAACATACTCTGTTAATCAAATTATGTATCAAAATAAAATTTCAAAAGCTCTAGAATGTGCACCTCACCTTCACAAAGCCATAAAAGTTACCTTCTTCATTTCCCTTTTACAGTAGTCTTTACAAGCAAAAACTCTTGACTTTTAATATACAGCACCAAACCATTGATCAAAAGCACATAATCACTCTTGATTTCCTCTGACACTCTTAGTGTCATTTCAAGCGTCCAAAAGCAGGGGGCAAGATGAAGATGATGATTCTGCTATTTAAAAATTCAGCTTTTGCTTTCTGAAAAGAAAACTCACCTCTACGACCAGGAACACCTTGATGGCCAGGGATTCCTCTCCCTGGTGCTCCTATAAAATATTAGGTCACGTTATACTCAAAGTCCTGAATAATTGTTAGAAAACATCATAGCTGTCTAATATTTCAAACATTTCTTCAGAATTCACTGAATCAAAATGTATATTTTAGTTACATGTAAAATATAATTTATTGGTTATTTCCATTTCTTCTATGCAGAAATACGAATTAAATTTGTAAGTTTTTCTTTATAGTAGGAAGTCTGATTGATCAATCATATTTGAGGTACATTCAACAATAAAAAGTTTTGTCTTCTTTCAGAGGAAAAAAATAGAAGAAAAATCTGCAAAATAAGTGAAGAAATGTAAATACTTAAAGAAAATACATTAGTAGTGATTGCTTCAAACTTAATATGAAAAAAATTAGTAAATACTATGAATGCCTTCTCAGTATCCTCTTTGTATGAATATACAAAGAAACATTTTCACTGTAAAATATGAAAAAACTTTTGTCACAATTCAGTGGGAGGGCTAAATCTATCTGTGGACCTTGATGACATCAGGAATGACATTTAAATGAAAGGTTTACAATCCAAGGGCCAGGTCATGGAAACCTTCACTATTCATGTAAGTAAACACTGCGATTCCTTTTCTCTCATTTCTACATAAAAGAGGAGACTCTTTTAAAAGGATTTTTGTTCTTTTGATCTCTTTGAGATTAAACACATAAGAACTGTTAACTGCAATACTTTGGCTCTTGCAGACATTGTCATTTTTAGGGGAAGTTATGACAAATCACATGTATAATAGAGCAGTGACATATGCATTTGGGTTGGTAACAGCATGTAGGTTTTTCTATCTAATTGTTATACGAATTACGTAAAAGTGGAAAACCTTCTACTTATAAACTTATCTTTGGCTCCACAGAAGCTCCTTATTAATCCTTCCCAAATAATCCTTGTCAGTTTAAATAGGGGAAAAAGACAATTATAAAATAGAATGAAAATATTTCACTGGTGTTACCTGATTCTCCCTTCAGTCCTGGGGGACCAGGCATACCATCCTGACCTTGATTACCTCTTTCACCAACAGGTCCATTTTTTCCAGGGTCTCCAACAGCACCTGTTAATTATAACGGACCAGAATATGATTTTCACTTTTGTGATTTTGCATTTCAAAGGGAGACGATACGAGTCCTCTTTATTAAAATTTCATTAGTTCAGCTACTTCAAAGATAGATGTAACTATGTTGGTATATAAATATTTTTAAAGAGCAGCATATCATTTTTTTGGAGCTCACTGGACTTAATACGCCCACTAATGGATTTAACACCCCCAACTATTTTCACAGGCAATAACTTCCTCTCTTTCAAAGACACCTTAGGACTCTGCCTTTGATTTAACCCATGCTGGTGGGAATTCATACAGGCAGAATGGTTTCCCTCCCTGGCTTTATTACAAATTCAAGGTTTCTCTAAACAGGGAGTAGATCTTTGCTAACTCTGCTGATAAGACTGTGCAAGTTCAGTGAAGTCTACAAAATCACATCATAATTTTGATGAGGATCTCTGAATATAAGAACATTCAATGTTCTTTTTGAAGATGATGACTGGCACTTGGTTTAATAAAGTCTGCATTGCATACCTCTCTGTTGCTGCATATTTACATGCTCCCCCTTACGTATATTTTCAATGGTTTGATCTTTTCTACTACTTTAACAAACAACTGCAACTCTGTCCCCTCTTTCCACTCTACTTATTTTCTTTTCCTCCTCCTCTAGCTAGATCCTAATTTATTGTTCTCTTTTAGCAGGTAGAACAAGCCTTTCTTACAGTTGCGTGGATATCACATCTTGAGATCTCTGGGAGAGAAAAAAGGGCAAAAAGCTTTACAATAGTGAAACAAAATTAAAACCTCTTGCTTCAGCTGAACTGATAACATTGAAAGCAGGCCTTAGCTGAAAACAGAGAAGGTAAACAAATCCTTGAACTAACATAAATAGAGACTGTAACTGCATCAGTTAAATTCAAAAAAGCTCAGAACATCAATTGCCTCGTTACAAAGAAAACAACAAACTGGGGGCAGTGATTTGGAAGAGATGCTATATACCATACCAGGAGGGCCTGTAATGCCCTGTTGTCCTGGGCGGCCCTGCTGTCCTTTAACACCAATATCTCCAGGACGTCCAAGCTGCCCTGTAAGAAAAAATGAGTGTGGAAGAGGAGAATAGGCATTATCACAAGATCCAGACTCAGTCCGAGAACTTCACTATCATTTCTGCTTCAAACAGCTGCAAAAGATCTCTAGCTGATGTAAGCTAGCCTGGCTAAAAAGGACCTGTTTGGGTTTACAGCAGTTGAATATAAATGCACCACCCCACAGGCACCCTGTGTAGTTTACTGAGAAATTATCTTCTAGAAGCATGTCAGCATCTTACCACCCCTCCAAACCAAAACATACCTGGGATTCCTGCTCCTCCAGTTTCCCCTCTGATCCCACGTGGTCCTGGTACTCCTTTATGTCCTGGATGACCTTGGGATCCTTTTTCTCCTTTGCTGCCCAAACCTCCTGGGGGGCCTGGATCTCCCTGAGAAATCACATATTTCAGATAATCTCATATGTAAAAAGACTCCCAGTTGTTCAATAACCAGAATACGTGGAGGATAACTGTATACAATTGACATAACTTAGATAACTGGGTTTTTTTCTCATTTTAGATTACAAAACTTTCAGATTTGCTAAGATGACGTTTTTTCTGTACTTTTTAATGTATAAGTATTCCTACTGATGACTTTTTAAGTACAAGTCCTTGTTCTTAATTGATCAGCATTTTACAGAAACAAAGTTATTTCCGAGATGTTCCATCTTTACAAATAAGAAGTTCTTGCACCAAGAGAAAAATGAAATATAATGAACTTAAAAATTTATCCTGAGTAATGACATAATAGGATTTTCATATTTCTTATCACTAACAAATCACCTATTTCTGCAAACTTTGCAGCTCTTGCTTACATGTTGTTCTGTTTCTCTAGTCAAAGGCCCTGCTTATTGCCTAATATGACACTCTTTCCATTGCCTTTATACCTTTGGACCAGGTTCTCCTGGAGGCCCAGGAGATGGATACCCAGGGTCTCCTTTGTCACCTGGAAAGCCACCGTAGCCCAGTGGACCAGGGTCACCTGATGGTCCTGGAAAGCCTGGAGATCCCTTCTGTCCTTTTGGACCTGAAAAAAGACAGATACTGATACCATTCTCAAAAGGATCATAATTGCATACCACACCTCGTGTTTTGTGAACTACTGGTTGTATATTCAGATATTCATTCTTCAGTAAAGTAATTTACACAGCCAGTGATTTTATTTCTAAACACATTAAAAAGAGGTCCTTACATGTAACAATATATAAATTAATGAAGTTATATTTAATTTAGAGATAGGGAGAACTGCATTCTGCAAGTTAAGCAAATGCTGGGGTGATGATAAGTCTATAGGTACTGCAAAGAATAAATTCCAGTCTAAGTATTGCGTAGTGTGCTTGCAGTAACTGCTCAGATCTGTGTAAATAATTCAATACAGCTCTATGAATTTGTAATATGCCTTGATAGAAAATTACCTGGAATTCCCATGTCCCCTTTGTTTCCTGGTGCACCTGGGAATCCTTGTCCTCCAGGAATCCCTGGAAGACCCATAAATCCTTTGACACCTGCAAGATGAAGAAATAAGTGTCATCTTCACATGTTTGCTTTAGACACTGGCTGTTGCTATAATGACATAGAGCATGGATAATTGCCATCATGAGAAAAGCCATTTTGACTACAAGTTTAAAATTATTTCTAATTGTCACCATTTTTATGTATCTAATTATAGTGTCATATGGTTTTCTAGAAAGAACTTGTATCAAAGAATCAAAAATACAGAAAAGATTTTTTATTAGCATTAATTTGAAAAAACAGATGCATTGTCTCACTCAAGGGACAATATGTATCATTATGTATGAGGTTATGGTAACAGCAGAGCAAAACTTTATGAAATATCTTAGGTAGGTTTACCATTTGTGCAGGTTCTTTTTAAGTCTGCTTTTCATGGAAGATATGGTAACTTTCAAAATATAAGCCAAGCATGCAGGCTTTGAAAAGGGAAATAAATCTAAAATAAAAAAAGCTTCTGAAATATTTTTGTGCACAATTATAATGTTCATATTTTAGAATTCTTACTTTTTAAAAATATAAAAATATAGGGAATTCAAACTTCACTTTTATAAATACCAATTTTTATTCATTGGCCTCATCAGCTTTTAGATTTTAAAGTTATTATTCAGGATTTAATATTTGCTATTTATCACCCCAAACAATGGTCTATATTTGGAAAGAGACAAAGAATCATTTGGCAGTAGCTGCTATGACTTTCAAACAGCAGCTTTTGAAATTACTGTTTCAGAATTCTCAGGAAAGCTTCAGAGTTAATACAGAGAATGCGGTTGCTGGTGGAGCTAAGTTTATGTGCTAGCATTGAGGCAAATATTATCTCTACTCTCCATGTGTCACAGTAATTTTCAATATACATATTCCATACCTGGTCGACCAGGTATTCCTTCAGACCCATCAAAACCTGGGGGACCTCGCACACCGGCATCTCCTTTTTCTCCTCTGAGACCCATTCTTCCTTGAACTCCTAAAATATGGTTTCATTTTAAAAAATATTACCAAAAAAAATCTTAGAATACAAGTTTTATGTAAAGTTTAAAGTTTTATAACTCTTAAAGCTAATGAAGCAGAAGTGGAGCATAGGATTTCAGTCTGTGAACACACATAAGTAAGACACAAGCTCACAGTTAATGCCTCCTGTATTTCTCATATGGAGACAAAAGGAAGTTTCTGAAAGCTTCCAGAGGAAAACGTCTACACAAAAAGCCAGATAGCATTAACTAAGCATGTACTACTCGTATACAGAGAGTCTATATTAATATTGCAAACAAAGGAATTCTTCTGACAGTCAGTGATTTCTGAGCAGACTCAATTTCTTTGCAATCCAGCATCTAGTTGGTAAGCACACCCCCTTCTGTGCTCACAGGCTACTAAATGTCTAAAAATATGAATATCATATATGTATGTAAGCCTCCTTCTCCTACTACTGACACATTATTACTGGTTTAACATTACAATAAGAGTTTTTTAAGGAATACAGACTTATTAATATGGAAATAAATATCCAGTGTAATACTCAACCATTCCATTAAAAAAAAATGGCAGTTAGTGTTCAGCAGTAATAATTTCAAAGACATGTGCATACTCTCAGTAGTAGAGTCAGTTTCTTACATGTTTTAGAGTCCATTGGAACTGTAACATAGATGACAACCTAACTAGTTTTGAATGACAGAACAGTGAATGTGTACCTTCTAAGCCTTGTTCTCCTTTAGTCCCAATACCAACCAAGGTCTCGGATGGTCCAGGAAAACCTTTATCACCTGGTTCGCCTTTTGCTCCAAGAAACCCTTTTCTTCCCTTCAGTCCTGGGAAGCCAGAAGAACCTGCAAGAAAATCTAATTAAATTCTCTGAAAATGGAAAGGGATGGAATAAAATAGAGCAAAAAAGTTCTCTACTCTTTATTCAGCAAGTCACCAGCTACTTTTACAAATACCAATGAAATAGAAAAGGTGGAAATTCAAAACTGCTTAAAAAAAATAAAATGTTGTTATTCACTCTGTAGACTGCACATATACAGAAGCCAAACATTTACTAAGACTCAAAGAAATTCCAATATGACACATGTGCTCAGGAGTAATAACATACATCAAGACAAATCACAGGACTACTTCAGCATGGAAATTCCTTTATTCTAATAATGAAGGCAGACACTATGGCCACTTGCCTCTGATACCCGGATTGCCTGGTCTTCCAGTCATGCCAGGGGGTCCAGGAATTCCTAACAGGCCCATTACACCTGGCTCTCCCCTTGAGCCTGTGGAATTGAAGCAATAGGAACATATTTGTTAGTATTCGATCAGTAAACAGAATATTACTTTAGAAAACTACACGTGCCTGTCAAAATTGCTTATTTTATTTTTTTTCTCCATTTCTATAACATACTGTTGAAGACAGTTTTCCAGTCTTTAACCACGTAAACAGCAATTACACACACTGTAACGCCCAAACTACCTAGATTAGTAGTTGCAACAGCTTCTATCAATGAATAATTGACAGTGAGGATAATGCATCTGAGAGATCCACACAGGGGTGGGATGTTCTGACTCAGGAACTGAAGACCATCTGGGACATGACAACTCCCCTCAAATGACATTAGAAACCTCAGTTTGCACAACTGAGCCACTACATGTTTATGATTAGTTTTATAGGTCGTATATATAAAAAGGTATGTAACATCTGCTTCCCACAGAATAATGTGGGATTTGATAGTAATAAAATCTTTGTTAGAGATAAGAAGCATTACGTACTTCATTTAGTTTAATCTGCAAATCAAATTTCAACACATTTCTGAAAAAAAACCTACAAAGATTACCTAACTTACTTAACATTAGCTTTGGTTTATGTGACAGAGTTTGACTCAACTCTGT
Source organism: Podargus strigoides (assembly GCA_028020825.1). NCBI lineage: Eukaryota > Metazoa > Chordata > Aves > Caprimulgiformes > Podargidae > Podargus > Podargus strigoides. The sequence continues at coordinate 17,000,104 of CM051628.1, forward strand.
CAGACTCAGATCTGAACTTGCTTTTTAAGAAAGAGAAGACAGCATTAACAAGCTGTTTGAAAAGGGATGCTGAGTAAGAACTACTAACCACTTTACACTTCCATTACGCTGGGGAGTTGCTTTGAATGTTAACTAGTTCATGTCCTTCTGCAAGGACATTACTGAACAAAACCCAATGTAAAGCAGCCTTCTGTTCCGAGAAGACTGTTACAGAAAATTCAGTACTATGTCATGACAGCTTCAAGATATGCTTGTCATTTAGGGAATGATGACTGTTTGTTTTCTGTATAGATCTCAATGATATATGAAAGCTGTTGATGGAAAAATATTTCAGCATCTTCTACTTGGAAAAGCATGACTGACACCTTTGTGCAGAGGTTGACTTAATTTCTATGTCAAAACCATTTGGGAAATCCTTACCTGGCGCACCAGAGATTCCTGGCCTTCCAGGCTGTCCCTTGGGACCAGGTAGTCCTGTATTTCCCTGAAGACCTATTAATCCAGGTTCCCCAGCCTTTCCATAGATTCCTGGGATACTCAAGCCAGGAGGACCTGGTTCTCCTGTTGAACCTTGCAAACCTCTTCCTCCTAGGAGAAATGCATGGCAGTGTAGTATGGTATGTGTGACTGGAAAGGAAACCTTCATTGTTATGTTGCCATCATGGGCATGAATTTCTTGAACTCTGCCTGTTTGAGGGATAAACAGTAGATCTGTAAAACAACATACGTGTTCAGGAAATCTTGAAAGAGTTGTGGTGCCATTTTTAATTTATTTTTTTTAAGAAAAAAAAGAGGCGAGAGTAGACAATTCCGTTCTTTCTCAGAAAAGGAAGAAAAAACCCATGAAAAATTCACCAATTCTGCATTCATTCTCAAAAAAAAAAAAATAAAAATCCTTTTGAGATCATATATAGAAGGACTGTGCTGGGTACCTGACTGTGTTTCTCCTGGAACAGAAAGCATATGCAGTATATGCAGATACTTCTGAGTCCCTAAACTGGATTTCTACCTAGCTGTGCTCTTCCTCTGTTTCGTTTCTTTATCAATCGCACTACGCCAAGGAATCTAAGTTCAGCCCCATATAGGAGACATGACTGAAATATCCTGTTCCCTGTGGAATTTGGGCCAGTTTGTGATTACGCTTTGTACTGAATTTTAATCCATCTTAATCATGCATGTGTTTCCTCCCATCTGCAGAAAATGTATCTTTTAAATGGGCTCACATTTTCTCATATACCATCTTATAACCAATATCCAAACCAACTCCAGCTCCCTCAGGCCACTGGAATGCAGAAACAAAACCCAGACCCACCCAGCCAAATTACACATTTGATTCAGAAGGTCCTACCTGGTGGGCCTGTAGCTCCCTGGCCACCTGGCAAACCTGGCAGGCCAATAAGACATTCAGCAGGTTTCCCTGGAAAACCTGGATCTCCAGCAACTCCAGGTGAGCCACGATCTCCTAAAAGAAAGGAAATTGGATTCACAATGATTTAAGTAGAAGTTTCAGGCTTTGAGTGAGCATTGTTTGACTTGGCTTTCCTCTCCTTAAAATAACTTGCTGTGCTTCTTGACCTTGTTTGACAACAGTACCTCTTAGGCCATCATCACCATCACGTCCAGCACGCCCTGGTAGGCCTGGAAGTCCTGGAAATCCAGTATCACCTTTTGAGCCAGGAATACCACGACCTCCTGGTGGACCCAGCCTACCTGGCTCTCCAGGAATAACCATGCCTGAGTCACCCTGCAACACAGAGAGAAATGTAAACAATCCATGTGTCCTGTGTTTTGCAAATCTGCCAAAATATTTTCTCCACTGTGATAAATCAACTTCTTCCATTAGAGTAATTTTCTCCATTCCGTGGGGAGCTTTCACATTATGATTTTTAATGGATCCAATTCAGCAGACCACTAGATGTTCCTTATTGACCAGCTGCAGGTTCCATACCAGAGGAGCAATTTGTCTAGACAGCTTTTGGACTCCGTCTTCTAACTCTAAGAAATTGCTTCTGAGCAATGCATTCCCTCCATTTGGCCTTTACTGCATTGGGGTGCTTGCTGTAGCTGTGAAAAGCTTTGGACCTGTATCTGAAAATTTGGTTGAAGTCTGTGCAAATACAACTTTATTTTATGTGATAGTCATATATTTATCAAAATATTGATTTAATTAATTAAGATCAGCACCCAGATGTGTCTTGGAATACTCAAAGTCAGTTACTGTTTTGTTTTTTTTTTTTTTAAATCATTCTTCTGAATATTGTTTTCCATGAAGACTGGTTTATTACAAATGTCCCAAGTCTGTTCCCTCAAAGGAAAGTGTGAATTGTTGGTTTTTTTTTTTGCTGACTGCTGGTTGCTTTGAGTACTAGCTTAGAGTACCAACAAATTAATATGTTCCTAAAGCAGGTCAGTAGAGCTGAGCTTATACCAGTCACTGATTATATACTTGGACCACAAAGGCCACTCCACATCCAGCTGTTCTGTGGCATAAACCACAGATTAAATAACAATTAAAAACAAATCCATGACCCCAGACCCCACACTTTGTCACATAAAAAAAAAAACACACAAAAGAATAACATATAAGCATACACACACAAAAATACTACCTTTTCAAAACATTTAGGTGTTACTGTTTTGTTCAAATTTGAATTCTGATTACAGAGTAGTCAAGAATCCTACATTTACATATGCCATCAGGAGATTAGCTTCTGTTAATCAGCAAGAGTGGCTGCAATATCACCTCCAATCTATTTCCTTTACGCTTTAATTCAACAGAGCACTTGCTTAAATTAAATGCATAATTACATGTCACTGACCTCCATCAAATACGTGCTTAATTGCAATTTCTGAATAGCCATCTTTTCATAAGCTGTGGCCTTATTTTTTTTTGCTGTAAGCAATGCAATATCTTCCTCGTGCTCTGAAAACTGAAGTACCAAAACATCCCAAACACTGGAGTTCTGAAATCCTGTATTTGAATTTAAAATTTGGGGGCCTTGAGTCCCTTTATATATAAACAATTTAATTTTATAGTTTGTGCATCACTTGTCAGGAAATACAGGAACTCCTACATTCCTTACACTTCTTAATTTATTTGCTCAGTGTCACATTTAATGAATGGGACCTATGCAAAAGTCTGTGCTGTATTTCTAACCAAACCTTTTCTCCTGGCTGTCCTAGGTTTCCAGCTCGGCCTGGATCTCCAGTCTTTCCTTCACAACCTGGTGAACCTCTGCCTCCTGCAAGTCCTTTTTCTCCTACAAAAGGAATTAAATGGCAGTACAGATGCAAATACCATTTATAAAATAAGGATAACCATAGTATGGATGCAATCATGAGCTCTGACACTAAAGTAGTTTACATGACCTGAAGACAGCATCTCGATTTCAGAGTTGATGTGACACACTGCATCTTGTTCCTTACATATTCATTCAATGTTGACTGTAACACTGCTTGGTTACTTGCTTCAAATCAGTTATTTAATGAGTAATTTTTTAATATTTTTTTTTAAAGTGAAGGTTTTTTATGTCAGTTCCCTACTGTTTTCTTTAACAAGCAGCTTCCTAGTAGTTTTAGTATCAGAGCTTGCTTTTCTTTTTTCCCCCCTCCCTGTCTGGACAGGATTATGAGAATAATTCTTAATGTTTCTAGTGTCCTAAGAGGGGTATGACTGTGCAGGGCCAAATTTGCAGTATTCAAAATGCTTTCTATTACCTGCACATTAGAGCAGGTATTGCATTGTACATAAACAAAACTGATTTAAAATAAAGTACTGACATTTATACAGCTCTGTGTCTGTAACACATATCCAGGTAAAGAGAATGCATCTGAAGTAAGTGTGGCACTCAGATGAGCTGCACCTGTTTGGGCAGTATTCCAGGAAGCATCAATGTCTTCTAAAATATTTTCCTACTGCCAGCTTTGATACTTGATTCTCTGAAATACTTCAAAAAAATTCAAACTTGCAATTTATAAGCATGAAGGCAGGAAATTACAAGAGTGCTAAAAATACTTGCCTGTCTGACTAATGTTCACTAATTGTTTTTTTAACTTGTTGATTGTTTTTAATGTGGACTAAAAAAATAATAGTATATTTTTAGGGGGGGTGGGTTTTTTTGAAGAAGATGATGATCAAAAAGAACATTTTACCTTTTGGACCTGGGTTTCCAGGAAATCCAAGCCCAGGAAAGCCTGTGTCACCTGTTGGCCCTGGATGTCCTGAATCACCTGGCTGACCTCTTACTCCAACCCTACCTGTACAAAGAAAATAAGTAAACTGTGATGTATCTTACCACACAACATCAACTTGTAAGATTTTTTAGAGTTTATCATTATTAATTAGGACACCACTGTAGATTATATTAGAATGTAGATACTATTTCTCCTCCACAGCAGGTTTCCATAGTTAAAATGCTAATTTTGTTCACAGTATCAAAGCAGGCATGCATCTGTGACTTAAGTTTTTATGCAATCTGCCAAAATTCCAGACTTCTAGGAACAACTATATGCAGATACAAATCTTCCACTTGTTGAGAATATACAAACACATACTATAGGGGTGAGGCTTGGAACAGAAGCAACTATAAGAACCAAAGCTACCATAAAGCTGCCAAGAAAATTTGCTACGCTATTCAGGGCAGCTTTAAAGACTATTGTTCTACAAAAGCAAAGCGAAGATACCTTATGGTTAGCCTGAATGTCCTTCAGTGCATTCAAAAATTCTGCAAAATTCAAACCACCAGCAACCAAAATAATACGACCTAGAACTCAAGCCCAAAACTCACCCCAAAAAGGAACCTCAGGTTCCTAATATCTTAGAATAATGGTTAGTAACAGGCACATCAAAAAGGAACTAGGAATCTTAGTAATACAGTTACTTTTTGGTGGTGCACCTGCAAAGCATGAGAAGAGCCACAGGCTTCAGGAAGATTAAGAATGCTTTAACCTAATTTTGTTCCTTCTGTTTTGAAGGTTGCAGTAGTCCCAGCTTAATTTAGGATACGCTTTTGTCAAAATTACACCAGAGGCACCTTTCTGGGTATACAAGCTGTGGCATATGCACCAAATGCTTCTGGTCCTTGGAGGAACCAAGTCATAGCACAGGACTGCTTGGAATCTCTGCTCTACTGCACACCACAGACATGGCCTTTTGCGCCCTTCCTACTCACATCCACTGCCCCTAGTTTTCTTGAAAAAGAATGTTACAGCTAATTCCATAGTTTCTGTACCACAGAAATCCTTTTCACAGTTATTTCAAAGTAACCGAGCAGTTTATCTGGCCAGAAGTGGAAAAGAAATCTCAATCAGATTACCTCTGACTTTTACTGTATTTAGTGCAGATGTACTCACCAGGCACTCCTGGGGGTCCAGGGAAACCATCTGGTCCTTGAGGTCCTGGTAACGCAGGTAATGGCGTTATCCTACTGGTCTCTCCTTTCAGACCTTCAGCAAATACGTAATCAAAGGTTACAAAGGCTTATAGTTCAGCAATATGTAATCTTAAACTTTTAAAAATATGAGTGATCAATCTTCTTGGTTAATAAAAAAGTTGGAATAACACTGTGGAAATCTCATCCCAAGAAAAACTTCCTATGTTTCACAAATTATGTCTTTGTCTTCAATCTATCTCTGCAATTTCAATCAAGTGCTCTTTCACATAGGTAAAACATGGTAAAATGGGAAATTACAAACCTGCTTCTCCAGGTAATCCAGGTGGACCAGGTATTCCTTTAGAGCCTTTGAAACCTCTTACTCCTTGTGGTCCATATCCTGGCAGTCCAGGGAGCCCCATCTCTCCAGGAAGACCAGGACTTCCAGGCAGTCCAGGTAGTCCTCTATCTCCTTTTGAACCAGCCAATCCCTATTGATGATTACACATGTGTGTATATCAAGCACTACTTGCTTTCCACACCAGCTTTTATAACAAAATGCCCAATTCTCTGACTGACTATAACTTTGCATTACTTAAGCAAAAGAGTAGCCCTGCTAATTTAAGAGGATTTTTTCCCTCTGATTTACTTGTGAATAAAGGAGTATAAATTTTAGTATCAATGGTTACAAATAGAAGGCTATTAAGTGTGAAATAGTACAAATAAATACAATACCTTTATTTTTCAGTTGCTGTGGCACTACACTGTACACTATTTTCTTTTCAAAACAGGTTTGGTAAAAAAACTCAAACAACTCAGCTCTGATTCTCCTTGATTATTGTCAAGTCAGGTTTAAAGAGTTGTATTCGAAATCACTCTCAGCCAACACAACACAACAATAATTGTTACTTTTTGTTTCTGCTGAACCAAGAGTTCTGCCCTAATGTTTTCCAGTTTTATGGTCAGCCCTCCCAGATTTTGTGGTTTCTCTCAGTCCTGACTGAAGATTAACTCCTAAAGACTGAACAGGAATTACTTCAATTATTTCCTTTTAAGCATTATAAGTAGTCAGGAAAACAATTTTTTTTTTTTTTTTTTTCCCCCCCCCCCAATCTTGTTCACCATAGGAATCCAAGATAGTTTGGCTATTAGTATTGGAGCACTAATACCACAATAAACTGCCAAGGTTTTTCAGCAACATGTATCTACACAAGCCTCATCTCTCTGGTACTACATAAGAATATTTACTGTCATTCTTTCATACGTATTGGTTATGCATATTGGTTGCTATAGTTGAGCATAGTACCCCTAAGTCAGGTTGAGGACATTCGGTAAAAGTATCTGAATAGATAAAACTCACTGTTTAACAAGATATAAATACTGACTTAGGTTTTCATGAATTCTATATTAATTGCAAACAGTGCATACCCACCTCTTCACCTTTAGAACCCTTGGATCCTTTATAGCCAGGTCTTCCCAGAAATCCACTTGAACCTTTTCTTCCTCTGTCTCCCCTCGCCCCTGGATCTCCTTGCTCACCTTTTGGCCCTTCTGGATACACATATCCAGGCTCACCTTTTGATCCTTTATGTCCTTGATCTCCTCTAAAACCTGGAGGTCCCTGGAACAAAGCAATCAAAAGAATTTCAGTGCTAGACATATGACAACTATTTTGAATTTTTTTTTTTTTTTTTTTTTTTAATTAAATATGTGAGTGGTTCTCTTTATTCTCATCTTTATTCACTGTAATGGCATACTTCGATGAACAGGGCTTTGGAGGGTTTCTTTTGGTTTATTTTTTTTAAATTTTTCTCCTACCTTTACTCCTTTTGGGCCTGATTATCATTTCATTTCTACTACTATAAGCAGGAATAATGCAAGATCATGAAATGGATCCGACTGTTAGCTACCTGCTTGTACTTTGGTAGCACAAAAAAGGAGGACAAGAAAGTACCTTAAAATCTAATTAGAAATTTCTCTTCCACGTGGGAATATCTCCCCAGGGACACTATAACAGCCACAGTTGGCTCTGTTTGTAGTTAACTTCTCCTCTCCCTTCTCTCCTCCTCAGGGGACAAAGTGGATATTCTATCCCAGCCAAAACCAGTACAAGCTGAAAGTACACTGAGATCTAGTCATCTTGGGCTCCTGAACTCTTGGGAGCCTTCTGGAAAAACCTGTCAGCAGACTCTTTCATTCTGCATCTGTATGGCAACCACCACAATGAATACTTGTGTGTGACATTTTTTTATTGGACAGCACCAACTAATTTCCTATGAATAATTACTACTGCAGGCACAAGTTAGAACAACTAAGTGGTAAGTGGGTGGCAGCAGATGTCAGCCTTCCCTTGCCATAAATGTTTCCCAAGAGGAAATGTCCTTTGCACTGCTAAAGAAGGTATTACGAGAAGCAAGTTTCTCTGCACAGCTGGGGCTTTAACAAGTCCCGAGTATGTTGGAAGCAAGAGAAGTAAGAAGTCTGATGATAATCAAAGCACACAAAACTCTATATATGACTTACAGCCACTGCCATGATTACAGAATTATGTAGAAGAACAAAAGTTAACTGTAAACTACCCATACCAGGCAGAAGAAGACATCTAGCTATCATGAAATACAGCACAGGTTAATCACACAGGTGTTTACCTGCCTCACTGCCTTGACTAAACTCGCTGCGCTGAGCAAAACAGGCTCATGTAAAGCTAGGTCAGCTATGTCCACATTACAGTCTCTACCTAGGCCTCTCATGCAGACATGCATTACAACAGAAGAAAAACTGTTGAGATCAGCCAGTATGACACTGCATGTTACACCAGCCATGGGGTTTCTCTGAAATAATTCTTGTGGGATCTGAAAAATAATCTGAAAAACCCAGGTCTTACTTGAGCTCCTGGAAACCCTGGTGCTCCTGGAGAACCTGGAGAACCTTTTGGGCCTGTTGTTCCTTCTCTTCCTGCCAAAGAAACATCATACTTTGTAAAGAAAAATGAGAACAAGGGCATGGATTTTGACAAGCTCCGAAAATCACACCCAGCATTCTGACTTCACCTCTTTTAGGGCTTGTGCTCATATCAGTGGATGGAGCTGCATCAGGTCCTCACACTCATCACAACCTCAGGGCTAGTTCAAGCACTACATGCTGCAGACATGCCCATACCTGATTCTTATGCTAAAAGTAAAGTCATTGGCATTTCCTACTATCCTGTTAGAAACAACAAAGTAATTTACCAGGCACGCCATCTTGGCCATGTGGTCCAGGAGAACCAGGAAGACCAGGTATTCCCGGAATATAGCTGCAATCAGTACACACAAAAGCTTCATCACCTAGAATGAAAACAATTCATTAGTTGTTCCACAGCAAGTCATTCCCAAGCCTAACTAATGCTTGGGATTATAATAATAACAAACAATAGTTTGTTATAGAGGATGGCTAAGACTTTTTGGCCAGAGAGTAGTAGGAACATGGCCTTAATTTTGTTGGAAGATCACTCGCAACACAGTACAAAATTACCAGTGGTCAGACAGTGAATTAGAACTGATTACATTTAATTGAAAATACAGCAACATTCAGTTTAAATCTCTTGAATTTTTCAAGTCTAGTTTTAGTAAACCCTTTGGATATAGTCACTCTACTGATAAGCCAAATTCTCTCAGAAGAAGAAAGGGACATAGGCGTCAACCAAACATGACCGCATAACAGCCTAGGTGACTTTAATTACTGGCAAGTGGCAAAGAGATGCAGCAACTCCTGTGATGGCACTTGCAGAAGGAACCTTCTCTCAGAGAACAGTTAGGATTGAACATAATAATGGGAGAATACAAAAACCCTACCAACCTGGAATAATTGTCCCAGTAAAGATCTACACCCTGGCTGCAGTGCTGTACAACTGATGTGCAGCACTGGCACATGCACTGCCCTTTTAGCTGCTGTTTACTGTAATGGGAGAGAGACATCTTGCTATCCCTAACAAATTTTCTTAAATCTCTGAATTCATCAAATGGCTTAAGAGGTAAATTAAATTCAAAATTTCACAAGGAAGATTACTGGATTGTACCATCTGCTTCTGAGGGACAGTTTTCTGAAACTGACCTTTCATGCCAGTATCTCCTGGAGGTCCTGGAGGTCCTGTACACCCTGGCTCCCCAGGAAGTCCTGGTAGGCCTGTTCTAAATGTTACTCTACCTGTTAATGAAATGAGCATGGCACCATTACATCAGCAGATTATTCAGACAATTCTCTATTTGCTAAGAGAGAAAAAAGTTGCAGGGATGAGCTGGAGACAGTATTCTGATCCTTATGGGTCCCTTCCAACTTGAACTGTTCTATGATTCATTTAGAAATGAGAACTACCTGGAAAAATCCAAACCACCTGTAACTAGAAGTACTTGAGGATAAATATGGTAATGCCAAAGTAAATCTCAGCAGACTGCTGGATCCATATTTCTAGCCTTTACAAAGCATAGTCCCTTCTGGGGAAAGGATTTCCATTTTACTTGAATCAAGAGAAACACAAGTCTTTCTTTTACCAGAAATGGAAAGGAAACTTTTCATCCTAACTTATTAATGCTGCTCATGCACCTTTGACAAAACGATTCTGGTGTATTTACTATTACTTTGGAAAAACAGAACATGCATTGAGCTCTTCCTAAGGTAATATATTTGGGGGATAGATATATTTTTCACCACACTTGTATTGGTTCAGAAAAACTTTGTTTGGTCATACCACATCTGAAAGAAACATAATGCTGTTGGTACTGCTAGCTAAAGAGGTATTCCTAGGTAATAAATTTTCTAGACACTTTATAAACTGCAACTGCTTTATTTTCATGCTGCCAGAACTTCAAACCTGCTCTAAGGCCCACTAAGATCTCTGGAGGCATGCAAGTGATTTCTCTAGCTTTCAGATCAGCCCCTTCTGAATTTAGTTTTATAGATTTACTACAACTTTTGGAAGAATTAATTTTAAGAACAGATTTTCTCTCTTTAGTCTTTCCTGGGTTTATGTGGCATATTTATAGTCACAGTTATACAAAAAGGTGAGAAATCTTTATACTGGGAAGTCATTGTATCTTGCTCACAGAATCTCATTAGCAATGGAGCACAGATCTTCGCTTCTTGAGTATCCTAAAACAAAATTTCCAAAGAGAAATTCTATTCAACCATATTACTCAAAATATACTCTGTAAGTAATGTATTTATATAATCTCATTCATTAGATATTGAGATGATTGTGGATTTGCTTTTGTTCATTACATATACAGTACTAAAATGTCACCTGGTTCTCCTGGAGGACCTGGTAATCCAACAGAACCAGGTCTGCCAGTAATACCAGGTGGTCCCGGAGGGCCTACAATACACAAGCCAGTTTGTCCTTTCTCTCCTTTTGTTCCTTTTGGCCCAGGAAATCCTGGGGGACCTCTCAGACCAGGTCTTGACACACCTAACCGAAGAGGGAAAAATACAAAAATGAAGTTAAAGAAATGGAATTTCAAAGCAAAGTAAGTACTCTATAGGATAAGTGATAGACAAACATACAGAGCTGATCCCACAAATCTTTTTTATCTTGTAATATATTAAATAATCACAATGGCAATATAAAGACATTTAAAAATTATCTTTAACTTCTCTTTAAATACCTGGCTCATCAAAGGTTTTGGGTGACAGATTTTTACCACTTCGAGATATGTTTAAAGAAATCTGTAGTTAAGATTCCACAAAGCTGATTCGGTATAATGGGCAGGAAGAACCACGTATTTTATTGTGGGTACTGGACCATCACACATACCTGGTCTACCAGCATCTCCAGGAGGACCCTGTGGCCCTGCAAAAGAAATGTATTTAGAATTTAAGTTAAACCACTGTATACTCTACAAAGTCACAACTCATTACTACTGACAGCAATCTTTGTGCTTCTGCATTTCAAGGTTATTTTATCTTTTAAGAATTTGGTTTTGCCTGAGTAGGCATCTACTACTTATGCAACTGTTGCATACTGACAGTTCTCACTGAAATCTGGCAAAATAGGGATGTTTACAACAGGTACAAATAGGATCCACTGCATTTATCTTAGGTGAGAATGCACTCAATTACTTGAGAACGACTTACAGGCCTGCAAACTCGCTTCTTTTTACTACTATTACTTGCTCTAGTAAATATACCACCTCTTAACAATGCTTAACAACGCATTAATACCTTTGCAAGACTCAACTTTCTTGTTGCCATCCCTTGGAAATATGTAAGTAGATTTATAACAGTAAAGAGTATTCACTGAATGCAACAAAATCACTTGGATACATAAATATTCGTAAAACTAGAAGATCAAAACAGAGAAGACGACTTGCTGGATGAGTATGATAGAGCCTGCAAGATGCTGCCTCAGAGTTGAGCCCACAAGTCCTTGTTATATTGTGAGACAGCCTAAATAATGAATCAGTACATTTTAATTTTACAGCACGGCCAAAATAAAAACTTGCAGATCTTTATTATTTTGGAATGACAGGCAATAAAACTGCATAAGACAAACTATGAAAGCTACAAAAAAAAAAAAAAAAAAAAAAAGAGTGAGAAAAAAGTGCATGAGCTTTAACAGGAGACTTACAGCCCTGATGTCTATGGCATATACAAATAATGTGCTGATGCAGTAGTCCACTAAGGTCATGAGATGGTGTCAGTGAGTGTAGGTGCTCAACAAAATGATCTGTGCAAATAAGTGTGCCAGCTTCATTATTACAAATCAAAGCCTCAGGATACACTTAAACTCTGCAATTTGATGGGAGTAATTTGGAAATACTCTTCTAAAGGCAGAAGCACGTTGCTGGGTGCTCAAAAACCTAGCCTGCAACAAGCCCTTTAAGGGGACAGCTCTTGCTAAAAGATTCTAGTTTTGATGTCCCACTCACCAGGCATGCCACGTTGACCTTTTGGTCCTGGAGGTCCGGGGCGTCCTTCGTCTCCTTTTTCACCAACCACATCATCATAATACTCTGTCTTAAGAGAAAGATGGTAAGAAAACAATAGTAAGAATGAAGAGAGAAGCACAGTGCCTCACACTGAACATTTGATTAGAACGATGTTATGATCTCATTCATAATTTTGATGTTGTGACACCATGAGACCTTTCTAATCACATGGTAATTATAAGCAGCCAGAAATGAAATCAAAATTGTTATATGCAGGTAATGCCAAGAGACCTGTACAAATAGATGGGGCTCCGATTTCAGCCCAATTCCTCAACTTCCAGAGGACTCCTCTGCCTGCAGATGCGATTATACAGGCAAGGTATAAGCTGGAGATCCAATCATGGGTATTATGGTAGCATGAAATAGAAAATATTCTTGAAAGAAAGCCCTACGAATCACTTAGGCTATTCCACTGGCTCAAAATCAGCTATATCTAGACTATTCTTTTAAATAATTATACATGAAAACAGATAAAAATCAACTGCTTAAATCACATGCGTATTAAAAAGTCATTCCTATAAAAATTAATACTTAATTTATTAAAGTTTAATTTTATGATGTTTCAAAGTTTCTACAAATGACAGGCAAAATCAAAATGCAATATTCTGTAACTTATTTTTTTATGACTACAAATTTTCACTCTTTTCTGTTTTATTTTTCATGGGCACCATTATTAGCAAATCAGTATTATAATCACTATTGTGCCTCGATATATAAACATCATGCTGAAGTTTAAACAGACTACTAATGCATCAATTTTTAAAGGAATACAAAAACTGCTTAAAATTAAAATCCAAATTTTTACTTTTCTCCTTATTCTAATGGTTTAGAAAATGATATGATGAAGATAAATTACACTTACTCGACCACAAGCTCCAGGTGGACCCGTGTTTCCTTTCAGCCCCTTCATAAGAGGACAGAGATGAGTTTATTAAAAACAATACATGACATGACATTTGGTATCCACTGTTACTTCAGTACATTGCTTATAACATTGAAGAAGAATTTCTGCTCCTGACTAGTCCTTCACCACCCCGATCTCTGTTCCTTACAGAACTATTCAGCCACATACACCAAAACCTATGGAACACATCAACAGGCACAGGTGGACACCAGTTCAAATGCATGATCTATTTCAGCTGATCCATTCCCTATTCCATGATATCATCACTTGTCATCTTTTAGGTAAAGTAAAACATATTGTACACAGAGTGATAAATAAACCAATATAACCACCCCAAAACATACGTTATCCTCAATCTCAAAAGCAACAACAAAACCATTAGACAATACCTTAGCTCCTTTCCTGCCAGCCAGTCCTGGTGTGCCCTGTTCACCCTTTTGTCCCTGCAGGTGATAGTACACAATGTTATTAGGATTAATCTTTTAGCACTGTCATCAGTAAGATCTAAAATGGAAAGCTTTACTCTTTCATGGTGCTGGCAAGGTGAATGTGACTTGTTCAGGGGAAGAAATCTCAGGGAAAGACTCAGTTTGGGGCACAGTTCCATGTCTGTGGGAAATACCACAGGTCTCTCATCCAAACCTGCTTTTATAATGGCACACTCCAATCCCAAGGAGGAGTTGCTCTGCATAATACGAGTGTAGGAGGCTCTGGTTTGTTCTCCATCTGCAAACTACTATTTCTGAAAGGGGAGAAACTGAACACAATGTGAGACTCTCACACTCAGCAACTCCCTCTCCCAGAACTTAGTCAGTCTGCATGATGGTGCTGATCTCAAGAGGTATCAGCAAGACCACAAGGGAAAATACTGCTGCTAAGGCTTTCTGCAAGCATATACATGCCAGGCAAAGGGCCTTCTCAGAGGCTTATGCAGTTGAATGCATTGCTAGTTAGTAAAGCTGAAATGAGAACAGAGCAATGACATGTCTTTGTCATGACAGAAAGTTTTCTTTCCATTAGCTGAGGCAGTAGAGCTTTGCACAGTCTGTCATTCCACGTCCTTTGTCAGACTGGAATGTGTTTAGACTGTCTGCAAAGGTCATTTTGGCATGACAAAGATGTTTTAGTAAGTAATACGTGAAATGGGCTATTCTGATAATAAGAATTTTGATGTGATATTTGTAAGGTCAGTGTGACCCTAATGCTGTTGTTAAAGTGGAAGTGAAGTAAATATAAAAGAATTGATATTTAACCAATTGAATACCGTATTCCAAATACATTTGAACATCTTTAGTTTTTAATTTTGTTCACAAACGATCATTTTGGTTATAAAATGTCATATTTTAAGAAATATGTGATGATGAGAGTTTTAATATCTATCAGTCATCTTCTTTCAGGCCAAGGTAGATGTGTCCTTGACACTAACTTTTCTTAGTAAAAGAATGCCTTTGATTCTAGTAATTAAAAATTATTAATTTTGCTTCTTGATTTATGCAGAAGGGAAGGTATAACTCTTTTGCAAGAATTTCAATGTGACTAACCAGAATGAAACTCAGTAGAATTAATTTTGCATAACTTGGACTGTGTCTCAAACTCATTAGATAGTCAGCAGCAAGCAACAGGTCTTTCTATTTTACAGAGACAACATCAATGCACTGAGCTTGTCTCTCCTGCATAAGTCTATGAGGACATGGTATGTGGCAAGGTTAGCTGTGTGAAAGGAAATGTTTCACAGTGTATGCAGGTCAACATTTTCAAACATATTTTGCAATGGGAAAAAGCTGTGACAGGAAGATATGGCCCTGATAAACAGATGACTGTTAGTCAGAAAATATTGAGAAGGCTTCCATCATTACCGGTAAGCCAGGTGGACCTGGGGCACCTTCTTTTCCAGGTTTACCCTTCAAATGAAAAACATAAAATAAAATTTAAAAAATTAAGAAGATCAAAAAAGGGGTCATTGCATTCGAAGAGCATAACAACTACATGCTGTGCATATAACTGTATTTTAGGTCCTTATAAATTTTGAAAAGCCATTAAGGTTATTTTTCAAATGTTCATTATTTCTAATCATAACTAATGTTCATAAAACTCTACAAAACACGGAGTAAAATATTCTCTGGTTATTCCTCCTCCTGTGGAGGATTAGTTGAGGCAGAAACTTCACCTGCACAAAGTGCCAGGCAAGTGCAGAAAGGTTGGTGCAAAATCAGGTCCTTGCAGAAGCAAGACAGCAGCCCTTCTAATGGTGAGTGGGAAAGATACTGAAGGGAAACTTAACCAAAGGCGATACTCTGGAAGAGAAGAAGAGGAGCTGGAACGTTCTCACCACAGGCTCAAAATTTGCTTGCACAAAAAAATAATTTTTTCTACAATGTAAAATCCAGAGCCATTTGATATTTTGTGTCCACTGGTGTAATTTCAATAGCAAAAGGACACATTTTGTTTTCATTTTAGAACAGCCAGTTAGTCAATATCTTAACATAATTTGTATTTCCCTGGCATTCTTCAAGGTAAACAGGTAGAAAAGCTAGGGTGCTCTACTACTTTCTCCACAAAGAAGGAAGGGAGAGGTGAATTAAGACTTCTAAAAAATACTGCATGACAGGACAGAGCTTTTGCAAACAGAAGATATAATATGGAAGAAACACAGAAGATGAAGGAGCATACCAATTTAAGTCTGCTGCCTTAAGTAAACCCAGTGTTTTTAATTTTCTTCTACATATACACTGGCACTATAAAGCCAGTATGGGTTCAGAAGAGCACTGTTTTTTTACTAAGTTTCAATAGTAGAACCTTTACAGCAAAACAAATAGAAGCACATCCACTATCAACTGACCTTAACTTCATGTACTTATGGCATGCAAGCCTGCAAGAACAGTCATCTGACTTTCAGCTCTTTAGTCTGGTTTACTGGATGAAAGAGCTTTGAAATCTAAGGAAATTTGCTCTGAGTGACACTGAAACAAAAACTGGAGAGCAACAGTAGTGCAAAACTGCTTTTCAGGAAAGACTAACATACGTGAATTCAATTGTTTGCACATACCTGTGTTCCGGGTTCTCCTTGGTCACCCTTTTCACTCTGAGAATCACCAACTGGTCCCTGTAACAAAACTACCCTCAAGATACACATATTTTGAGACTCAGATTTTCTAAATTATATATGTCTTTTTTAATTCTGTTACCTTCAAAAAGAAGTATAAAAAAAGTACAGTTAGAATGCTATTATTAGGTATTTTTTTCATTTCTACTCATTAGTTCTATTCATTAAAGGTTGGAATAAGTAGTGTAAATATTGGACTCTAAAGAGTAGCATTTATTGGGTGATGCTGCCTGAACATCTGGATTTAAGGGATTTACTTCTGATCACTTACTGTAAAACCCATTGGCCCTGGAAGTCCTCTTGATCCTTTTTCTCCTTTCTCTCCTTTCAAGTCCTGTTACAGAGAAAATCAAATATTCATATAGTCTGTTGGATTTTTCTGTGCTTACTATAACACTCAAGTTTTACAAATAGGAAATTCCTTATGTTACCAGCATGCTTCTTCAAGCAGAGATAGTTCTACTTAAATGACTAAAAGTAACAGAAACTTCCTATCAGCTCTTCTATGTTGTTTGAAAAACAAACTAGCTCTGTACATATTTCTGAACATAATGAGTCCAAAAGAACCTATGTGTGACTGCATGCAAGGGAACTAGAGTAAATATCCCCAGAAACAGTAACAAATTGGAAGTGAAAAACAAATAAACCTTAGTTGCTTACAGTTACCTTCAATATGTAAATGCAGTGGCTACCCACATGATCCTTGCCTTTGTGGGCTCACCATTAGACTACCCTATAGTGTAGTACTATTATGTATTGGGCCACATCCTAAGGTCATTGCAAAGCCAAAGTTTATGGACTTCCTAATTATTTCCTGGTTGGACTCATGCCCCAAACTACTTATGTAAGGAGTTTTGAGTGGTTTCTAAACCTTAATGCCCAGTGTCTCTGAAAAATTGCCATTCCCCCATGATAAACTGCCACAGCTGTGACTGGGAAGTGCAGGTGGTCCATATTTGGTTTAAATAGGGAAAAGCTGCTGTGCCTGAAAGTTGAACCTTGCTTCTGTAATCTCTCTCTTTCCTCCTCCATACATACAAAATTCACTTATTTTAGCAGATAATAGAGAGGGAGTTTTGACAACTCCATGGATTAGATGAAAATTAAATAAGGAAAACAGACTCAAGAACAGGCTGAAGAGTTGTTCTGTGAATATATGAAGACTTAAAATTGTGTATCAACTATTGCTGTTTAAGTTCTATGTAAGTACAAAACGCAAGAATTTTAATTCTCAAAGCAACATTTAAACTGGAAGCTGCATCAGAGTATTTCCTTTCTCCAATACTCATTCTTTTCCATGGTTACTCATGTTCCAGCAAAAACAATGAGAAAATGAATGATGAAATGTACACGAATATGTTGTAAGCTTTTTGGTAGCTTTTGAAACTCTGGTAGCTCAGAGTCCTGATATTTTCAGTGACAAGGCCCAGAAGTCAACACAGCTGTGGACTTGCTAGCCATTCAGAAAATCCATGTTGATTTGGTGAAGTTAAAAGTGATTTACTTTTCATGTTCTCAGAAATCCACAGCAGGTGGGTTACTAATAAGCATTTAGCATTCCACTGGCACTGTGCAGATGTGCATGTGAATATGCAGGCCTCAGCTGAGCTGGCTGTACAGACACGCTCTAAGAAGAGCTTAGTATCTAACTAAACAAGTCTGAAAAATGTTAGGATGGGTAAAAGGAAATGTTATCAGAATAATGAAGATGAAAATGTCCTCTCAAAGTAAAATCTAGTAATATGGCTTATCTGATGTGATGTTTAAAAATTTTACTACCGTCATGTTGTCTGGTCCACTTAATGTCACAATAACAGTTCCTGGTGGTCCAGGGGGTCCAGTTAATCCAGTGTCACCCTTGAAAGAAAAAAGAAAACTAGAGCAATTACAAGCAGTTTGTTTTTATTGTTTCAAATTATAATCGCTATACTTCCAACGTAGTGAAAATTTTTCTGTCATTACACTTACCCATTAATACAGTTAACATTTCTCTTTGCTTGCTATTTATCTTCCAGTAAAAAAGGCATATGGAAGACTTAAGACTATTATGACAACCTTCTTATAGGTGAGAAATATAAAAATGCATAGGCTGATTTCTGTTCAAGTATCTAGAGTCAGCTTAAATTTTTCATACTACTTGCTTAAAAGTTATACGACCATTTTAACTATAAATCAAATAAAAGTATCTCCTTGATTATAATTTTTCTCCCAATTTAAGTCAATTAATAAAATACATGAACGGTCTTTGGTGACATCCTTGAAACTACAGAGTGTGTATTATAGGGAGGTGATTGTAACATAGTGCTGACAGATAAAATTAGCTTTCATGTGTGCTTAACCGAAAACATTAATATCACAGTACACATTTTCATTAAGGATCTTTTAAAACAGGCAAAGTCCTAAATGTGATCTTTCATGTGGAGCTTAACAAAACAACATCCATAATTTCCAGTGATTTTAAGACAGTGGAATGCCTTTGCATGCACTTGCAGCATAACAGCAAAGAATGCAGCATTCTCATAAGGAAGCAAAATGCTCCATGGTCAACTGAGCTAATGAATAATCAATTATATTTACAGCATTTTTCCCAGGAAACTTCTAGCACATTTCCAGTAGTAATTACAAAGTTAAAACCAATCCCACTGTCAGATAGTGCTATTTCATTTCACAGCTGAATCTGTGCAGGTCAGTTAGCATAACTGTGAAGTGCCCCAAGTTCTTGAAAGGATCCTGTGAGGACATTCAGACTGCCTACACTGGTCCTCCAACTACTGGCTGAAGTCCTGAGAGACAATGTATGTATTTGTACTAATTTCTAGCTTAATGGCAATTATAAGGGATATAAAGTAAGAACATGCACAACAAATAATCCAATTTTTATTCAAAATCTGGGAGGTTTTCTAGCATCACAAAGGCTGACACTGAAAAGATGTTGGCCATAAGAAGTTGTGAGTCTACAGATGCTATATATTTACCAATGTTTACATGCTTAGATAAGCATATGAATGATCTTATACAAGTGATATATAAATGAATTTAATGCTATGTGTTAGTAAATATTAACTACTGGCTCCTCTTAGGTTTCTACCCTTCTATCAGGAAGTTTATATCATTGGCTCTTAAGAGAAAACAGTTTGTCCTTAGATATTAATTGCCATGTTTCCGTTTTCTAATAAAAGACCTCCACGTATATACTGAAAAATTTTATTTCAGTGTACTTCCCCAAACATTTCACCATAGTATATCAGAAAGACCAGAAAACAGAAACAAAACTCAAAAAATGTTTTCAGCTTTTTATACAATTACCTTTCTTCCTTTGGTTCCTATTACTTTCAGTCCCATAAGACCCTGTAAAAAAAAAAAAAAAAAAAAAAAAAAAAATTCACCAAATGTTGTGGGGGTTTTAATTTTTAAAAATACTTACAAAATGAGTTAATTGATGTTACACATAATAGTAAGTTTTCATCTTTATTACCAATCTGAGACTACCTTAGGTCCAGGAGGTCCTGCTTTCCCTGGCATGCCCTATGAAAAAGGAAAAAAAATAAATTCCTTCATTTAAAAAATTACAATCTTCAGCACCAGTATAGGTGTTTTGAAGTACCCAATTTTCATGTGAATTCTATCATTATTTTTATTCTTCCTTCCACCTTTACGACCACAATTTGTTGTGAGTGGGTGACAGAATGTCTATACAGTCTTGTTGCAAACATATTCATCTCTCTTTCTTACAGTTATACACATTATTGTTTAAAGTGAATTTACGTGTAATTATGTGAAAATTAAAATTTATGCCTAAATGGACAAGGATGCTCTCAGAACACAGAAATTATGCACAAAAATGATCAAAAGGAACTGGAAAAAAAAAAAAAATCAGATGTGTGTAGGAAGATATGTATTTCACACACCCAGGTCTCTAGACCTCAAAACAAGTCTGGGGGAGTCAGGTACTTGTATTTGTGTAATTTCATAGGTTTCTGGGAAAATAAAAGATTAAAGTAACAAAAGAGATGTAAGTTCATATTCACTGAAGATCCTGGAGGGCCCTGTGGTCCAAGTTCCCCAGGATATCCTTGAGCACCCTGAGCACCCTGCATATTAAAAGAGAAAAAGGAATAAATCTCCTGGCAAGGTTATGAGCAAACCACAACACTAAATTCAATGAACTGAGTAATACACAGAGGAGCAGCCCTGCCTCTGGATTTCCTTTCTATGGAGGTATAATTCTTCCTCCATGCTTCACTGGCTGGCATATGTTTTGAAACATTAGAAAACAAGACTGTTCATTAGACTATTCCCCTCTATTTGTAGGGGTAAACCCCTAAATCTATGACAAGTTTTTCTCCATTTCTAAAGTATTGTTTGTCTGCAACCTGACTTTCCTATCTCACTTTACTAACACATAATGGATACTGTTGGTGCTGATGGCAAAATTAATTACTATTGTCTTGGTGTACTCTGTTTTGTAAAGTCAGAAGAAAGACTTTGAATATATTGTATTAATCAGATTACATAAACTTAGTAATTTTTTTAAGACAGATTTATTTTCTGGTTTAGAAATTAGTGAGATAATTATAAAAAAACTGTATCTATATAAAATATATAATACATTAGAATTATATATAATATAATTTTAATATTCACACATATTACATATCTTATCTTTATACATAAATATCTCACAATCTGAATTAATTCTGAATTACCTGAAGTCCAGGCATTCCTGGCAATCCAGGATCACCTTTTGCACCATACCCTTGGTTATATCCATCTGCAGGGCACCCCTGGACAATTAGATACAAAGGAAGATGAAAAGATAAGCTGTAGAACTCTGTAGTGGAACATACCTTCTAATACAGTTTGCAGGGAAATAAGCAACACCAGAATTGCATAATGATGGCAACTGTCCACTATGGATAGTTTTACCATTAAAAAAGATTTTATTAAACAGAATATACCTTTTTCAGGCATTCCAGTTCTCTGTTAGGAGCAGTCCTCATTTCAGACATACCTACGTTACTCACCCACAGTCCTGACCTTCAATTTTTTTGGTACTTTTTATCCCTTTAAAATACTCTAGTGCATCTGCAGATTTCCATATGAATCCATAAGCTGTTTGGGCGAGGAGCTTAGTTCCTAGCATGCTTGAAAGGGTTAAATTCATTACATGCAATAAGAGCAGTTAAAGGGAAAAAAAAAAATTTATACTGTTTTGTAACCCAGGATGAATGCAACTAGTACAGATGAAGCACAAAAGTTTGTGGTTGTTTTTACTCGAAAGCAGACCTTCTGTTTCCCATGAATGGAGATGTTAAGAACTCTTTTCCAGCAGAAAACATACACACAAACTGTTGATCACCAATAAATGTTTCACATAATACAGCGTAAATTACTGACCTTCTCTCCTTTAATGCCATCAACACCCTAGGGAGAGGAATAATCATATTATTAAAACAGAAAAATAAGAGACAATTGTGAAAGAACACATTATAAATATTCTCTAAGCTCGGTGCTCTTGAAGTGATTTATTTTCATGGATATGGTGTGTAGCCAGGTATATGTTTGCTGTGCCAGACTTCAATTTAAGAAGAAAGGGCATATTGTTAAAAAATAGCCCAGTCTCACAGTTAAAACTCTACAAGTGCACCCAGAACTGTTTTGAAGGTTGAACTTAATAAATAAATAACTAAAATCAGGAGAGCTGATAAAGTAAAAATCCTCTTCATAAGTTATTAGATTTGAAGCCACTGGAATTTGACAGACAGCATTCGTTCCCCATTTGTTGTTTAGAAGTTTATTTTCAAAACACATTTCTAAGGAGAAAAAACAAATCCTAGGGTTAAAGCAATGCAGCCATAATGAGAAGTTCTGGGTTTAATTCCTGGTTCTTATTGACTTAATTAGGCCTATCATATCCTCAAAGCTATTTAGTAATGAACTGAAACGGCGATCTATTAAATACGTATTAGACACCTTTAGAGATGTGAGTGGTAAATTTTCATGAAAATAAAGAGCTAACACCAGTCAATGAATTTGCATGCACTCATTAACTAAGAAGTTGAGGCCCAATATGCAGCAGATGAAGTATTACTTTTAACTTTGGTTTCATTACCCCACAGTTTTCATATTAATAAAATGGGGATACCTATGTATTTCAACTGTTGTCAATATCAGCTAATCTGAGGCTTTACACTCCTTCAGTGAATGGCTTTATGTGGTAGAAAAGCACACAGTCATGAATTTCACAGACACCTACTGGAATGCCTGGAGCACCTCTTCTACCTGGAGGACCTGGAAAACCTTGATCACCCTGAAAGTAGTAAGAGTGACTGTTAATGCATATTATTGTTTATTATTTGGTCTGATTTTAGCAAATGTGATTACGAAAGTTTTTTACATTATACCAAAATTGTGAGTTGCATTAACACCATATTTGCTAGACTGTATGGGTCTTAACTTCTATCCCAGACACCAGGCTTCATTAGCTATGTTAGATCAGTTCACTGTTTCACTAGAAATGTATGATTTTCTGTAGTAGACATTCTTCTGACTCCCTCTTTCAGAATGCTGGAAGCATTTGCTTATAGAGCAAAGTAATACTAGTAAACCTGTAACTTAACATTAAGCCTTTTAATTGCTTTCAGGACTTACGACTTGTCAACTGCAAGCTAGATACTGGCGAAATAAAATTAACTATCTATCTCTTCTATAACCCATTTCAACAGAAGGAGAGGTTGGACAAAACTGATTAGGTCTTCTGGATTTAATGAAAACTTTTATCTGTCAAAATATCAAACATTATTCTTAACTTTTTAGCAAAGGCCATTAACATGTATTATTTAATTATTTATCTTACAGAAAAAGGCAGCACTTTTCCTTCCTCTGGCCTCATGATTCATATTTTTCCTAGTTGATAAAGTCACAAACCAAAACAAATCAAAGTTATTGTCTATTGGGGGAAAAATTAAGAATGCTTTTTGGCCATTCCTAAGCACAGCTAAACACAATCTTTGTAACATTCAGTGTGGTTTGTACCTTTGTGCCGTTGCATCCTGGAACACCCGAGCGCCCAGGAGGACCAACAGCTCCTGGTTCACCCTAAAAAGAGTGCGAAATTGACACAAGCTTTGTTGTCACACATTGATATTACCCTACAGCAACACTGAAAGAGTTTATGTTGGAACAGTGTTTCACAAGACTTGACAGATTACAATGTGTTCTTAAATCATTACAATGAGTAAGAACTGCTGATGCTAAGATTGCTATCTCTAGGCTAATTGACAGAGACAATGCTGATGTTGAGACTAGAGTGAGCACATTGGGCTGAGAATAATTGTGTAGTGAAGGTTGTAGTAAGAAAGAACTGGTTGAATCAGTTTTGGTTTTACTTACTGGAAGGCCTGGGGGACCTGAAAATCCAGGTATTCCTGGGACTCCCTAATGATATAAAACCAGAGGAATAATATTAAAAATATTAAGCACAAGCTCATGATGCAGTTTTCCTTTTGATCACATTCATAAGAAGAATGAATGCAAGTATGATTCCATCAAAAGCTGATTATTTCCTTAACCCTTCTGACTGTGAACCAAGTATAATGGTAGCTTATGTGCTGTTAACATAGACTGGGTTTGCTCACAGAAAAAAAAACCAAAAACAACTTTTCATGGAATTCTAGCCTGACTTTTTCATAGGACACCCCAATAGTAAACACATACATCACGAACCTTGCACATAAGGTGTAGCAAAAGAGGCAAAAGTTCAAAAAAAATAGATAATACATGTGCATACTCCATGTCATAAATTTTAAAAATACTTGAAAATTCGTATATAATGTTTTGTTTTTATTTTTCACAAATTATTGAACCAGGTTGGAATTTAACATAACATTTAATACATGCAAGTTTGTTTAAAATATAAATACTTACTCGTATACCTTTGGGTCCAACTAAGCCTGTAAACCCTGGAGAACCCTAAATCACAAATGGAAAGCAATGTATTTCAATATAATTGAGAAAAAGCACATACATGTCAACAAGACATGCAGTATTTTTAATACCAATGCTATCACTTGCACAGAAATCTACATAAATAAATAAATGATCTGCCTATTACAGACACTGAAGCAAACAAGCATTTAACACACCTTGCATAAATCTTGGCACCTTGCCCTCTTTTTCAGTGTTTACAGGGGATGTATCTCATCAGAGGTCAAAAAAATAACAGTCAAGGTATGTTGAGAAAGCAGTCGTTATGGATCTGTTCAAACTATGAGACCTGGAAGTGCTTCCCTGTGAGGAAAAAGCTGGAAGCCTCAGCAGTACTCAGGATTGCTTTTCAGCTTCCAGATAGGGGTGATGTTCATGTAATGATCAGGTATATGCATGTACCAGCCACTCTGACCTGCACTGCTGTGCATGGAAAGGAAAGCCAGGAGTAGGCTGAAAGAGGGCTAAGCTGAATGGGAAAGCAAGGCCGACAGAAGAGAGCAAAGCATGTCACAACACTGTTCAACTGTTTTGAGACACTTAGAGCTTTTAGAATAAGAAACTTTAATTCTCAGAAAGGAAATGGGGAATGTACAGAACTGCACAGCTCCTAAAATCCTGGGCAACATTTTGTTTAAGATAATGTGCAGGCATTGAATAGGAAAAGCTAACTGGAATACACTACAATAGATAGCATTCAGGCTAACAGAGATGTTATTGCTAGATAAATTATCCTTACTTTTTGCCATTCTTGCAGAAGTTATTATCACTTATTAAAAGGGAAATGCTCTGCTAAACACTTTTCAATGAGTTCAAATAAATGGCTCATCAACGTGTATGAGATCCACCATGAGTATGAGTTCCACAAAGTATTGAAAACCAAGATAGGACAGAATAATGCAACAACACCCAAACAAACTAAAACTATAAAAACCCCATTTGTTTAAAGGTATGGATAAGAGTTGGAGACACATTACTGCAGGTCCTAGACATAATGGGATTGTGGCAGTACCTTCCTGATTTAATTTATGACAGCAGGAGTGCTGTTCCTCAAGACAAATGCAAACAAAATGGTTTTAAACAAGCAATTTATTTGGTTTTTCTGCTCATGCAGGAGTCATTGAAAATTTATGTTCAGTCTCAGTTCAGGCATACAGGAAAGAAAGCCCAAGTCACCAAAGTCACTTTCTCCATACTGCAGGCAACTAGGTATTTCCTAAACATATCAAGATTTATCTTAAAAAACATAGATTTAAGAAAATTTGAAGGGAAGATATTTCATATTTGCTTCAGTAGTAGCTTGTTTCCTCTCTTTCCAGCAACAGATGCCAGAGCATACTGTTAAGACAAAATTGAGGCTAGGCTGCTCAAATCTTTTTAGACCCATGTCCATTGCCTCTGGCAGTTCAGTCCAGGTGCTTTAGAACTGGCCACTGGACAACTGACAATAAAAGCCCATGTTCGTATCAGCTACTTCCGCTCAGTCACAAATGACCATTGCAGCTGGTGACCACACAACATCCCTCACCAAACAGGAGACTCTGAAACAGATTTGGTTTAAAACAGAATTCTCTACCCAGTCATAGCTCACTTTCACAGTCAAGCACAGTAGTTTCTCTGTGTCATTCTCTGTCTCACGTGCACACCTACCTTTGGTCCCTGTGGCCCTGGAGGCCCTTCTGGACCAGGAAAGCCTCTATGACCAGGTGGACCTGGAACACCAGGAAAGCCTTTTTCACCCTGTAAACATTAAGAGAAAGAAGTTCTTAAAATATCCAGAAATTCTACTTTTGATCAGTTATTTTTAAGGCATTCACTACTTTCAATACTTCACTTCTATGTATCTGTCAGCTGCTGTGGCAGATATATTACCCTTGCCCATACTGACCTGTTTTTGTGGTCCCACCTGTGCCCTGTCTAGGCCACACAGTACCACTGAAGTAAAACGCTCATAAGCATGGTTGAAGAGATCAGAAGACAACAGTACTCAAGATTTTGCAGAGTACAGTAGTTCATTGGCAGAATGAAAAGTTCAAGAAAGCAGCTGATACATATTCCTTGTTAATATTTCTATATCATGTTTAGTCCCTACAAGCAACACAAATCCAAATCCATTGTAGCAGCCCTAATTTGTAGTTGGCAAACTTAATGGCTGCTGCTGTACAGCAAGGTCAGTTCCAAATCATCAATACCTCTCTTCATGCAAGCCATGGAAAGAAAGAGTGGGCAGGTCAAATGCAACAAACCCATTCAGAGAGAATAAAAGAAGTTTGCTTTAAGTGACAACTTTTAAAAATTGTTCTGAGTCTCAGAGATTAAGACACCCAATTACTTTTTTATGTTTTTTTAAGGTCAAGTTCAAATAACCAAACCATGTAAAGGAAAAACAGAAGATTGGCTACATAAATATAATACAGGAGGCTAAGTTACAGTGGAGGGGTCATTTTCAGTTTTTTAGTTAAATATAATGAAGATGCAAGTCTTATCTTGGTTAAAATAAAGTGCTTCAAGCCTAGAAACTCACAGAAAAGGTTTTTCAGCTCTTTAGACAGCAGCAATTTAGCATGCTTGATTTTACATCAAAGAGCTGCCTGTTCAAGACTTTTCACATCACAGCATGACCTGGGAGAGAGGATGGGGTTATCAATTCTCTCAGAGAGAATTCTCCTGTTGCTTTATCAAGGGAGCGTTATACAACACAGCATTTGAAATTTTGCTGTGCAGAAGTTCCAGTATCCTACTATCCTATTATCCTGTACAAGACAGGATCCAAACGAAGCCTCGGGGAAGCCAAAATGGCTTGTCCCTCCACCAATTCTTGCTCCTCAAAATCCCACAAACTCACCAGATTTTAAATAGCTTCTGAATCAAAAAATAAAAAAAATAAAATAATAAAAAAAAGACTATACTATAATCCCAGAATATTTTAACACAAATCAAAATAAGAACTGCATTGTGAATTGTCTGTGAGATCTGTATCATAAACCGGCACAGCTTTTTATAACAAATCGTTTATTCCATCCACCAGCGCCCCAAGGCAAGAAAGGATAATGCTATACCAAGACGTGCCACTGGAGGGGGTGTGGTACTAACTCACAGAAAAACGACAGAAGTCCTTGATCTTCCTCCACCGAGCTTGCTACCCCCTCCCTGCAGCAAGCCATGGGGTGCTGTCCAGATACGGAGCAGCATTGCGCTCTCCTGACAGCTTCACTCCCCTCCATACAGTACAGCCACTTTTATCCACGCTTTCTTCTTGAAAGATTAACAAAATCAGAGGATTCTCAGGTTGGAGAATTTCTTAACATTGAACAGTTATCAAAACACATTAACATAATTGTCCTGACTTTCCAAAGCTGCCTCAAAAACTTCATCAGTGTAAACAATGATTAACTCTTACCTACTAATTGCCCGATTGCTTTAGCATGGAACTGATGAAGACAAGTTGTGGGTGTTCATTCTTACTAGTATTTCTCTTTTTTTATTCTTATTTTTTTTTCTAATTTTTCAATTGGTCTCAATTTTGCTGGTTAGGACAAAGTGAAGTTAGGCCAACTAAGAACATGAAAAATAACCAAGATTTTACTAAAGACATGAGTATTCTCCTTTCCTACTTATGAAAATATGCTCTAATAATGCATATATTTACTTAGAGAGAACTTTTCTCCTCCACTGAAATGAAGCTTCCTAATGGCAAGACTAGCAGTGTTTACTGTGGTGCATTATGACTTTTTTCTTGGTAATAAAAGTACAGGAGGAAAGTTATGAGTAATTCTTTACCAGCCAGATGTATCGATCAGTGGCACTAATCACAACCCTAAGTCTATATATAGACATCTGAAATCTTCTGATAAGGTTTAGTATGACAATCACTGTGTCGACAGTTCAGTTTGCCTGAATTACAGCCATGGCTTCTTTAATAATGCCCGTTTCATCTCTGAATCAGTTGTTTTTCCAGCCGCAAGCAGGAGTTTGAAAGAATTTTTGGCATTTGTGTAATTCAGGTTTGTTTAAAAGCCACTCCAAGACACTGCCAAGCTACTATTGGCAACAGCCTGAGCTGCAGCTCTTACTTTTGATGGATTTGATGCTGTTCCCTCACTGCTGGCAAGGTGTTTGTGATTAGGACCCAGCAACTCATACCCTCAGTCAGTCTGCAGCAGATTTATCCATTTGATACCACTGCGTGTAGCTTTCCTTCGGAACCGGAAAAGGGGGCAGATGGGCAAGGTCCAAAGATGGAAAGAGGAAAGCACTGAACATGACACTCTTGATGGCATTATGAAATTTGTAACAGGAGAGCTGCTGCCAGGGTAATGGTATCTCTGGGCATTTGTTAGGAGTCTGTGAAAGGGATCTAGTGCTCCGGACAGTTGTCCTTCTGTTGGTGTTCAAATATTATGCAATGCTGTAAATAAACTAATGCATTTGAAAAATTATTAAAAAGTGATCTTAGTTAAACAGTGTGTCCAGAGTTATTTTAACAGATTTTTGTAAGGCAATGTATTCCCTTTACAAGGAATACAGACTCTGTAGCCAGAATACCATCACACAAAAAATTCACTCACTATATCAACTGAACTAATGGATTAACAATCTCCAGGCATAAGCTAATCTTAAAAAAGAAAAAATGTATTTGATCTTACCTTATTACCTTTCATGCTATCACAAAAGCAGGGACTTTTACCTTTGCATACACAGCTCTGAAAAACAAAAAGAAAAACTTTATAATAAAATTATTTTTCTCATTGTGTTGTTTGGCAAGGTGCAAAAGATCTCAGTAGTTTTAGTAAGGTAATTATTTCACAGATAATATAACTTAAAAAAAAAGAGTTCATGAAGAGTGGCAATTCTCAACAGTGGAAAAGAGCTCATTATTCCTCTGTACTGTCTTCTGAGACAGAGAAGGGCACTAGTTTAATTTTATAGTTGGGTAAAGGCCAAGAAGCTGTGCTTAACACCACCAGAGCTATAATATCAGTATTCAAGGGTTTGGGCTCACAGCTCTTTTAAAAACTGCTATAGTAAACAAACACA
Source organism: Podargus strigoides (assembly GCA_028020825.1). Lineage (NCBI taxonomy): Eukaryota > Metazoa > Chordata > Aves > Caprimulgiformes > Podargidae > Podargus > Podargus strigoides. The sequence goes on from CM051628.1 coordinate 17,029,468, forward strand.
TATTGTTTCAGATTATTTTTATTTTAATCTATTAACCAATAATTTATGACTTTTTGCAGCTGCGTTCACCTCCTGACTCTGGTTCATGTACCTAACACAATTAGAAAGGACCGTCAACTTTGTTGTTTCTTAATTCTGGAGGTTTCCTGAGCCAAGCTGTGTGACAGGGAATGCCCTCACACAGAGATGTCCACACTCCCGTAGCAAGTCCTGGGCTGTAGCTGCTACCAGCATGTCTCTGCCTTCAGGTGAATCTGGAGTTCAAAGCCCTCCTTGGAGGGCCGAGTGTTGCACTGCAGCATCCAAACCTCTCTTTGAGTCTGTGACCTCTCCTGCTGGAGTATGGCATGGCTATCTGGGAGCAACTACTATTTGGGAAAATTCAATGATTAATCAAGTATGAAGAGATACTCAGTTTCTTACTGTTCACACAAGTGAGAAACAAACAAACAAGCAAAAAACCCAGACAAGGGTATTCAGTATTGTAACTGGATAGACATCAGGAATAAATTAGCTAGCTCATGTACTAGGTACTTGTGGTAGCATAGAGCTCAGCAGCAAAGCACATCTGAGATCCTGGGTGAATATGACAACACTTAACCCTTCTGTGCCCTGTTCCTGCTACAGCTATCATGCACTCAGTAACTCAGCTAGCCTAGTCTGGCTGCAATAACTCTGCAAAGGAATCTTCTACACTCATGTAGACATATTCTATTTCAGTGGAGTGGAGGAGAAAAAAAGATTATCCTTTGTTACTATAAATACTATACATACTAAAGTATCACTGAGGTTATTGAAGCCTCATCACAATGACATATACTATAGTATAGTTACAGAAAATAAAAAAAGGACAAATACCACATATCAGTTATGAAGATATTTTTCTAAGTTGCATACGATTCAGAAAAGAAGGAAGAACTGTATTTTTTCTTACAAGATTAAAACCTTTAAGATGGTATGATATGAAATTTCTGTTTAGATCTTGACGACAGAATTAATTAACCCTTACAGCTGGCCATAATACAACAGCAGCACTGTTCAAAATGTATAACTTTTCTGGTGGTATTGTCAAAAAAACCCCAGAAACAGGGAAAAAATGTTCTCCATTACATTTTAAAATGATAATGTCAGATTTCCATTGAATTTGTATTTTCCTGTAGCAATATATCCAGGTAAAACATTTTACAAAATTGAAAAGCATCTTTTCTTCCCATAAGCTAGGATCAATTTCTTCAGATTGTGTCTGGCTGTGTTCTATAGGCAGATTAATAGGTGATTATTTGATGTTTCAAGCTAGATTTTTAAAGAGTTGCAAACGTTAAATACTTAATTCTTGGCATATTTAAAGAAGACTCTTTCTTCCTCTGATCTGACAGCTGGAATTCAAGTGGTACTGCATCAGAAATTTGGAAAATAAAGGTGTCATGTAAAACAGAAACAATGTGTCTACGCTACCTTTGCTATATATCACTAGAGATACAAGAATAAACACTAGTGTAGGGTTAACAACAAACAGTACCCCAATTTCTTCTTGGTGAGGTCTATCAGTTTGGTGCTGGATAACCTGAATTCACCCAGTAAGGTATATGACAGATATCTTAATCCTTTAAACATAAATACCAGAGGATAAAGTGAAATATAATTTGGAATAGTCTACAAGACAACCAATTTTCTTGTTCCCTATTCAATAACAGTACCTTTCATCCCAAAGTATTCTCTTCAAAATAGATGACACAGGTTATTGGTATGTCTGCAGTATAAAAACAGTAACTGTTCAATGTTCAGCATCCCAAAGAAAGATGTAAACATAGTACACAATAAAAGTAGTCTTAAATGGCAGGTACTGCATTTTACTGCTGTACAGGGCTGGTAAGGGACTCAAGCTACCATGTTCTTAAGGCTTGCATATAAAAACTGTAAATTATCTACAAGATCTATGAGACTCATTTATTCAGCAATCTCAACTGCCGAAGCAAAGATTTAGCTTGGAGACTTAGTAGACACATGGGTGAGTCCAGGAGAGGTGCTGTTTAATGAGGAAAACATGCTTACAGTATTCCAAATTCTCAGGATTTCTTCAGCGTAACTGGCAGAATGTCCTGGCTGACCACAGAGAGCTTTCCTGAGAAATAGCCACAGCTGACTTCTAACCTTCCTAGTATCAGTTATTTACCATTATAATTCTATAGACCTTCATGGAGTTGTACCTTATTTCTACCTGTGAAAGTAAAGCTAGAAGCAGATTCTTTACAGTATCTGTATGCAAAGCACAGTTTTCAGCACATGTAGAGAAATCACCAAATGCAGTGACTTCTATAATGGGTATAATCTGCAAAAGACTCGATATGTACAGATACAGAGGAAACTTTTAACTTAAAATGACCGATAATCCAATGTGAAGTTGAATGCGTGAACATGTAGAAACTTATGACGCTACACAACTGATCAAGGTTATTAAACTATTTAAAGAAAAAGAGCCTTTGCTCTTCAAGAAGTCAGAATGCTTAGAATGTGTTTAATTTGCCATTAGTAAGCTTTCAGATCAATTCAGGTCTTTTTGTGTAAGCATATCACTTTAAACTAAACTGAAAAGACCAAAGATGATTTTACATTACACAGTCAGTAAGCTGGATAATACTAAATGTTTTGGCATATGATTTTTACGTAAGATTAGATTATGCCTTCTGTAAAGGAGCTCTGAACCAAAAAATCATTGCTTACTTACACTACTGGATGTTTCCACATCCTTGCAAGATGCCTGCAGCTCCTTTATCAAAGGACATAACAAAACAGTAGTATATTGCCAGGTTATAACACAAAGAAATGGATTAGTTATTAATGGTTTATTCAAAATCCTCACAACAGCATCTATATAAGTAAATTCATTAGCAAAGCTACAGGTTTACTGCATGTTCTTCAGTTTTGTGATTTTTTATAACCACCTATATTTATTTCAAATATTTAGATATGGTAGATGGCACTAGATTTTTGATCTAAAAATCTAGGCCAAAGGATAAAGCCAGATTATTATATGCATAATGAATCAAATGAATTCACCAATGAACCAAAATGAAAAAAAGCAACCAACATTTCTTGGAGTAACTTATAGAGGAGCTCCTTTCATAAGTGTTTTGAGTGATAGTAGTAGTATTATATGTTCTTTAAATAATTACAGTTTTACACATTTTCTGTAGCAGTTAATGTTTTGTTCAGCGGGTGCAACTTTATTACACTGAATTTCCCTTCCCACAGTATGGGACTGGATTCTGTGGAGCTCTGATCCCTTCCTACCCCCAATTCAAGGACTAACTTAAGCATCTGTTTAAAAAGTGTTCCAGTCCTCCACTTAATCTCTCAAAGAAATTACTAAGAAAAAAGGAAGAAATAACATACTACAGACTACATTGTCACTATACAAAGCTTAATGTAGGTTCAGCATGGTACTGCTTGTCCCACCATTGCAGTTGTGGCAACTTAATTTGGATTATCAGAGCCAATTTTACATAGCTCACAGCAGTTTGCCAGTAGAGACATAGCACAGGCTTTGAGTCCTGTCACTCACATTTGTGGGGCAATACATTCATACGGGGAATGGTTTAAAGGCAGGAAGATGGGGAACAGACAAAACGAACCAGTGAGGGTGATAAGCCAGTATATCTCAATTGATCTCTTTTCAGAATGACATATATGATGACAGAACAGTCAAGACTATTTGTTTGCTTTTCCAGATCCAGAGAAGATTAGAGTAGGCCAGCTATGATTTCAAAATACATATTTATATAAAAAACACTGCACCCAGGACAGATGCAGCAAAGTGTGTTGATACAGGCAGCAGGCACCGTATTGTTTCAGATAAAGACTTCATCAAGACCACAACAGGAGAAGTAATAAAGACATTCAGATGAAAGTCAAAATGAAATTAAATGTCTTCTGCAAGAATATAGTAATCTAGTTGCAGTGGGGCTTAAGTTTACACTTTTGGCCTGACTGGTCTTTAATTTCATGGGTGAACTCCACCGATTCCAGAGGTAAATGCTGGTTAGCGTAAATGAAAGATGACTGTGCAACATGAGGAATTTTAAGATTAATTAAAAGCAGTGCAAGTGATATCCATTAATTACTCTAGACAGTAAAAATAGCCCAGGTGTCTTCTCTCAAGTGGGTGGTGAAGCTGTCACTTTCCTTCATTGGTGGTTCTAATGTCTGATCAGTCTCATTTTTAAAAATGGAAGCCTGATTTTTCATTAAACCTGATTTTTATTTGAATCTTACCTATCCTGACATTAAGTCTTCATCTTCTAACTTCAAAGATCACTAAATTAGAACTCCATCAAAAAATGGAACAAGACTTATTGGAAAAGACATATTTTTCTGCAATGCCACTTTTTTTTTTTTTTTCTTTTCCATCTTTCTGCTCATTAATGGTGCCCTGGGAAGCCTACAAATATGCAGATCATCAGTGATCCTTTCTAAGTGGATGTAAATTGTCAGTTAATTTCCAGTTTTCTGTAATTTCTCTTAAATTCCAATACTTATTAAAAATTATGTATCAGTGAGCCAGCTCCTTTAAGAGTCTTGATTATGAATTTTCAGGGCTGCTGACACACTGAGATTTCTGAATTCTTCCTGAGCTGTCTCAGTGCAGAGCAATCACTTTACACATTCCAGCGGCGTCTATAAACTGCAGCTGAGCACATAGAATAATATTGCTCAAATAGTTGATATTAATACAGGGCTTACAACTACAAAGGGCCCATTTCCCTAATTTTCTCTACTACATGTTTTCTATCATATCTAATAAAAGTGGGTGAAATGCCTTGTGATTACAGTAAGTGGAAAGTTTTGCTTTACCATTTATCTACACTACAGACTGGTGTTGGGGTAGGCATGCTGCAGAGATGTGAAACGCTGCACTTCCTGAAGGACACGATGATGTTAGCTAATGCTTCTCACTTGCACACAGTTGTTTTTGAAAATTCATCCTAACCTGCACAAGCAGAGGATCTGAGAGCAGAGCTGTATAGAAAAAGAACCCACTGTGGAAAAGGCTATATAAGGAAAATCTTTTTTCTGAGTCTGATGCACCTGTGTTAGGATGCTTAAGCTAGACTAGCACGGTCAGTAATTCTATCTAGACATGGGTAGTAGATACGTGACCCTGGCAGCATATTCCTCATGTTGCACAACTGTAAATCACCATGTAGTGTACAAGGTACTTGAGAATAAAGTCCCCTCACTCCAAAACATTGCTATCAAAACAAAATACCAGTCTCACAATAACAATCTGTATACTAAAAGTTTTTCATGCATTCTAAGCATCAAACATGAATTCATTAAAATTATCAAAGACCACAAAGAACTTTGTGTTTTTTTAGTGATTGCTGGATCAGTACAACAAAACCAAATTATTAAGCCTTCAATAAGTATAGACAACATAGAGCAGAAATAGGAGATGATGAGATGAAGGAAAATATGTCAGTTCCCAAACCCAGAAACATTGTGTAGTCACTTGTGAACTGGAAGGCAGCCAGACATTCCTACCTTAGAAGACTCCTGTTAACAGCCATGCATGCAATCAGAATTCACAGCATTTTGCCTCAGTTGAATACCTAGCACCTGACAGAAATTATTTCATTTTGACTTTCCATTATAAAGAAATACACCCATAACTTTAACTAATAAACAACTTGGTCAATAACGTCTAATGTAGGGAGACCAGCTCTCAAAGGACACAGTGGAAGACAACTGTCACGCTACAGACAGTGCAGTTGTTGAATAAGCCCCATTAAACACTTGTAATGGAAACCTTGCTCAGGGAATAACTACTGGATCAATGTCCCTCCATGGTGACATAGGCCTTGTATTACAGGTTATGTGTGCTGCTTTCAGTGTGAGGTGCAGAAGAGAAGCCCTAAGCATTTGTGATCGTAGGAAAAACCCTTCAAAACACTTGACAGGATTTTGCGTCTAACATAGAGATATACAACACAACGTGATCACACAATGCAAACACATAAGATGTGTCTATCTGGACTTGATAAGAATTTCTGTACTTTCTATCCTTAATTTTAAACTGCCAGGAATTCTTTTGGAAGGGATTTGTTCTTTTATGTAACATAAATATATACTTATAACAGTATATGCAAACCAACTACAGTAAATGACTGGTATGGAGAAATGGAAGAAGCCGCTGTAGATGAATATTTAAACAACTTCCTATTATGTCAAGGGAACATGTGTTTGAAACCCCTTTTTCACTTCAGAGAATGAAAACTGTTTTGAAAACCTTCTCTTAGTTTTTAAAGCAAAAACCTGTTCAGTAAGAACTTTGTATAATAACAATTTTGTTGTGTTAGCCAAATCTCTGCATTGTAACTATTCATATTTTATCACAATAAAAAAGCAGTAACATAAACCTTAAGTAAAACAGTATAAAACAGATGGAAACAAAATTTTCATAGAACTTCTAGTATCTCTTGCCTATGTTTAAATGAAGTAAATTATGTTACTGGGGTTTGGGGCTTTTTTTATTGCTTTTGGTCTATAAAGAGAAGATACAGAATTACTCCCTCTTTAAACAGAGAAAATGATTGTTTTCTTTCTTCTGCTAAAACACAGAAAATTTTTATAGTTATGTTTATAATGACTGATATCTCACTAGGGTGGAAGTCACTGTGACGAGGACTATCAGAAACTGGAGCACACTGTTCACGATATATTCAGATGGGCAAAATCTCCGAAGGCAGACCCATAAACCCCATCTCGGTGGGTGTCTTCTCCTGACCTTGAGCACAACACAGGGACAACAGAAATAAATATTCTTCCTTTCCACAACGAAAAAAAGATTAGGCAGTTCAGGCCACAGAATTTTGTTTTGTGTAGCAAACTCTAAAGGGTGTTTAATCAGCTTATTCATCCATGCTCTTCCTTGCTCACAGAGGGTCATCTTAAAAGTGTGTATTCTTTGTTATTAGATTGCTTTAACTAGTGAATTTTTGCTTACTTACCAGAATATGGTTAGCATTACATCACACAATTTGTATTTCTTCCCAGCTGTTGAGTGTGGGAATAGTATTCACTATAATTGTTGTTTCCTCAGGCCTGTATATTTGTATATGCAGAAAATTCCTGGTGTGCATCTTCTGTTAAGGAGTGCAAATAGCAACAAAAGCAACAGTAGCTTTTTCAGGGAAAGCTCATTGCACACACTTTGGTTTCTCCTTTTTTTGAAAGGCTCTGTGATTTCACAGATTGGGGAAAAAAAAAAAGTTACTTTTTCTTGCAGTGTCCTCCAAAATGATCTGTGGAAAAATGCAGCATAAAGCCCTAGTTAAAAAGCCTTCACTGAACCAGGCCAAATGGAAAACCTGTAAACCTGTGAGACTTGTACCCTGTCACAAAACTGCTAAGTTTAAAAAAAAGACAAAGAATTAAAATAGAACTAAAAATATACTAGGTGTGGCAAAATTGAACTTTTTCAGTGCATGCATGAGAGGCTGGGGCTGTAAACAGTTAAGAAGAAAAAAGCCTTTTTGTATTTCACCTTCCTTCCCTGCTCCAGTAATCCATGCCAACGTACTGAGCCTTCTAATATTACTTTGTTAGGCAGTAGGGTGAGAATGTGACAGTAAAACAGATGACCGGACATCCCATACTAGTTGCACTTAATAGCAAAGTATTTTGTTTCAAAGACATGTTATGATACATCAGCTCTAGGTATTGCAAAAGAGATTGCTAACACAGAGCTTGAAAAAAATGCTGCTTTATCTATATGAAATACAAAGCAATGAAAAAAGAACCAGTGTTTGCCTGCCTACTTTGATCATTGTAATGATATTATTCAGTCAGCAGAATCATTTAACTATAGAGTTTTGCTTAAATGTGTATTTACCTTGTAGATTTGTTAGAAAAAGGCTACACATCAGGTGTTAACAGTTCCATTTTCACAGGTGTTTACTAAGATTACCTAAGGAGGTTAATTTTCTTTCAGTTGTTTGATGCAGCATACACATAGGCACACTGAATACTTCTTGGCCTTCAGAGCAAGCCTCCGTATGGTATAAGATAGCTGAACTCCAGAAATTTTGATGCATAAACATTAGGGAAACTCCACTAATTTGCACTAACTCTCTTGGCCCAGTAGGAAAAGCATTGTTCTGCAGTGCTCTGACATTGGCCTGTTTCTCTATGGAGATGATGGCTGAATTACAACTAGTTATAGAGGCAATCGGGATCAGAACATTCTAGTATAAATTGGGCTCAATTATCAGAGCAACACCCCCATTGACTTTAGAGCTGGGATCATATTAACCAAATCAAAGAGAGCACCTCAAAAAGGACTTGTTTTTATAAGATGCTCACTGAACTCTCTTTTGTATATTCAGGTGCACATCTTCCCTTCTCAGCTGCCCTGGGCAACAAAGAACCTGGGCACTTCCAAAGGCCGGAGGAGAAGGAACATTCTCACTGTGACACGTTGTGCCTCCAACATTTTGATTCCCAGTTTAACAAAGCAATTCAGCCTGCATCCCATTATTACCAGCCCTGGAGATGGCCATGGCCGAGCTAAAACTGCGCTTTTTCCTTCCAGAGCCATGTATTAAGATCTATTTGTGACAGCAATACAGTTTGCATATAATTAGGAAAAAAATATTGCATGAAGAAGAAAAGACTAGTTTATAAGTTTTTGCATGTGAATTCTAACATTAGTAAAAAGTGAAATTAATTGGGAAATATGAACACTTATATCTAGTCACAGACAGCAAACGTAAGTGAGAAATGGGATGCAAAAAAGATCTTCAAGTCTTACAGTCACTGGGTTTGTTATCCCACCCCCCTGACAGCAGCACAGGATGAAAAAATACAAGAGTAATGACTGAGGCAAATACAGAACATAGAGCACTTAATTTTATCCTATAAGCTAATACAATCTTGCAATTTTATTACAATGCAAATCAAAAAATGGTAATAACATGAGGTGGAGCTAACTTACAATCAAGCAATTTTGCTCAAGTAGAAACCCTCTTTTATCCCATTCTGAACACATGCTAACACGATGCCATCATAAAAATGATCAATGCCACTAAGAAGCAGTATTGACTCCGTACTAATTAACTTGACTGAGATATTTTTCTTACTAGTGTCATTTGAAACAGCAACTTTCAGGGAACATTTTTAAATTAGTGTGTAATTTCAAGACATACAAGTCCTACATGGATGGTATCAAAAGACAGGATACACTCAGGCGAATTAATTGGATTGTATATGTGCATCATGACAGTAATAGTTCCAGGTGCTGTTAAACAAAGTGAAACAATAAGAAAGCAAATCAATTTTTTTTTTCTGAGAGGAAAAAAACAGAAATGAGGAACGAGAAAGATCTTGTTCCCTGTGGAAACATATTGATATATTATTATTATTTATTATTATTATTAAGTATTTAAATGAACAATGGAAAAATCCCATGAATTACAAGGTCAGTGTTTGGAGTGAAGGAATATATCAAGCAAGCTGAAAAGCCTTTGACATGGGAAGATGCTACTTCTGCTGAGTTTTCAGAAGATGTGATTAGAGCGTGCCAGTGGCCAAGAATGCAGATAATAATACTCCCTAGCAGGTGCCAGAAAGCTGAGGCTCCTAAGGGCAGGGAAGTCTGGACTCTGTGAAGGACCAAAATCTGCTGTATAAACAGCAACAGGAACAAATTAATTATTTTCTTGCTTGTCTTTGGAAATAAACTACTTATTGAGTTGTTAAAAGACATGTACACTTAAAACTTTTCTATGTTGAAACATTTTTTAATTTATGCAAGCGGCAAAAATACTGCTTGCTGGTCAGTATCAATTTATTTTCATATGAAAGCACAGGATTTTAAAACATGAGCAATACCTATTTCTTTGCAATGGACAGTACAGCAAAGATGCAATGATATATTCATCAATCATTTCATTTTGATTACATTAATATTTAACTAGTCTAGATAAAACTGCTTTTTTTAAAAGTTCTTATTCACTCCATTGTCTAGAAACTTTTCTTAGATCAGACTTTCTCTTTTGAAATTATCAGCATTTTCAAACAAGATATTTGAATCTTAAACTGATCTCAGTTATCTGTTGCAAATCTAGTTTAAACCAGTCTCAGACAACATTTGAGATCCACTAAATTTTCAGAGCACCACTGAATAAATACATTGTGTTCAAACTTTGCTTAATCAGCAAAATTTCTGTGGAAGACACTTCTTACCATCCCAAATCCTGTCTTTAAGACCCAAGTGTAAACAAGGATCTAGTAATGACAACACTCTAGAAAACTAGTATGTCAAAACTTCGTGATTTACCTTTAGCAGAACTGTCGCTAACAAGCTAAGGTACATGAGTCTGCAAGACTGGCAAATACTCTAGGATCCTACTGAGGTTGCTAAGAAGTGTTGAAATGCTTTAGTGGGCCATTTGCGGGGTGTTACTTGTCAAAACACCTCATTTTCCCTTCCTTTGTAGACAAAAACATGAAACAGGATGACAAGATCAACACAGCCAGAACAGAGGCTTAAAAAAAAGTGTGTGTGTGTGTGTCCTGGGAGGGTGGGAGGAGTTCCTGGTACACAGCCTGCACTTGTTAACAGCCATCCAGAAGTATATACGATGATGTCCACCTCTTAGGAGCAACGAAGGCAAAGGATGGGAGGTTACCAGCAGAGGTAGAGAAGAATAGAATAAAGAACAGCAAACTAGGCAGAAGAGAGAGCCAGGTCTTGAGTTCATTCGTCTTGGTTTACAGTGAGAATCAGACCTAAGCAAAGCCTGAAACAACTCTGCAGAAAATGTGTCCTTTGCAAATAGATCTGGTACCTCTGTTGCACATAAGAACTAAGAGGCATTTAAATTCCATTACAATTGAAACAATTAGATCTTTGTTAAATGACTAAACTTGATTGCAAGTTACTTAGAGCACCATGAAAGAAACGGTTTGGTGAGGTGCTTACTGCTATTTCCAGACACTTTATGCAGAATGGGTGAAAGAGGTGCAGTATTTTACAAGAAACATTATTACTAATTAGTCAGCTTTAGATAATTACAGCAGAGTGTGGCTCTATTTTAGCAACAACAAAGTGGAAGATCAGATTTTTTCCTTATGAGGGTGAACTGCAAAATGTTTTGATAGTAAGGGATTTTGATGTAGTGTGAGCTTTACTGGCACACGCAAGGAGAAATTAACACTGTTGACTATTATGGGAGAAACAGAACCTGAAATTTACTGAAAAAGGCACTTTCCTGTGTTTGATGTGTACCAGACGTTTACTGAAACTGGCAGTTTTCTGTTTGCTAACTGCCAGAAATGTTGAGAGCTACACTGACCCGTTCCCCCTCACAGCCCACTGCTCTTCTCCCAGTTGGGAACGGGCAATGTAAATGTGACAACCAGGCAGAGCAGAAAGGAACGGCAAAGGCTATAACACGATCTGGGAGAATTTATTGACCGAACGGTGACCCACGCTCATCACTAAACCTGAAAGACAAACTGTAAATTGGTTTTGTAAGGAAGGTGGCACAGGTGGTCTGGACTGCGAGTGCCGCCCTGGGAATGTTTACCTCAGAGACCGTTCGCAACCCACCCTGCTCCGTCCCTGCCGCCCGCAGCCCCCCGCGGAGCACGGCGCTGAGCCCCCCCGTCCCCTCACGCAGCCCCTCGGCTGGAAGCGGGGGAAGCCGCCCTGCGACCTGCGCGGCTGGGCCGCCAGGCTCTGCCTCTCCGCCGCACCCGAGACGCGCGGTGAGGAAGTGCCCTGTGTGGGGTCCTCCCCGCCCGGCAGCGGCGCAGGGGTAACGGTACCGCTCGGCTGGGCGCGACGTACCGCACGCGGGTGAGGGACACCATTTAAACACAACACATCTACCTTTTCTTCCTCACAACTTGCCAACGCCGACATGCAGCGCGCTGGCAGAGGCGGCCGAGGGGCGCAAACCCCGCTCTGCCCGGCGTGACGCTGCAGCCTCCGCGGGACCCCGCGCCACCGTCCCGTCCCGCCGCGCCGCCCCAGCCCCTCCGCCCCGCGCTCACTCACCTCCGCCGCCGTGGTGCGGCCCGGCCAGAGCAGGGCAAGCAGCAGCAGCGGCACCAGGCGGCTGGGGCAGCCCCTGCCGGCCATCCCCGCGCTCGGCGCTGCCTGCGCGGCGTTCCGCGGAGCTCGGCCCGGGGCGCTCGGACTCTGCCCCCCGCCCGCCCGCGGCTTTTGGCCTGGGGGCTGCTGCTTCGCGCCCGTCTCGGCGCTCCCGGCGCCCTGGGGTGGGGACAGGGGGCCGGGAGGGCCGGGGCTGGCCGGGGCGGGGCCGGCCGGGCCACCCCTCTCCTCCCCTCTCATCTCCCCCCCGCATCTCCTGCCACCGGTAGCTGCCGTCCGTCCGTCCTCTGCGGGCATGGAGTGAGCGAGGAGCCGGGGGTTTTCCCGCCTGGGAGCTGAGGTGAGCGCTGCAGAGGGGAGCCGCAGGCGGCGGTACCTGGCGCTTGTCACGGGCCGTCCCACCTGGCCCGGGTGCTTACCGGGGCTGGTCAGCTCGCTGAGGGGCCAGCCCCGTCCCGGGACAGCCGGAGGTGTCCCAGGTGACTGCGCTATCTCCGTCCCCCGCCCGCTTCTTCCGCGCTGCCGTAAGGGCGCAGGTGGCGGGCGCCGCCCGAACGACTTGGGACACCCGCCTGGGCCAGCCCCAGGCACCGCCCGAGCAAGGGCACGGCCTGGGCCCGCCCGGACCGGGGCCGCCTGTAGCGGCCTGGCAGGGAGAAGGGGTCGGTTAAACCGGGCAGGGAGCGAGGTGGGAGGCGGCAGCGCCGGGTGCGTGACTGAGGCGGTACGGGGGAAGGCCGGCGGCCGCCGGGGCCCTCAGCGCCATCCCGCCGCTGCCCGGGGCCCCGCTCACGGGCACTGACGGGAGTGCTTTCCTTTCAGCAACGCTTTCCTCTCCCTCCAGTGTTTTCTTAATGAGACAGCGGAGACCAAGAAGTCCCAGAAGGGACAAAGTGCTGTCCGCTGCATAAACGTCAATCGGTGAGGAATCAGTGAGGGATGTTTCTCCCCTGGCTTTCCACATAGCTTAGCATGATATAAAGGTTTTCTGAATGGAAGTGTGATTTGTAAAGTGTTGACAAGATATAAAGTTTGTCAGGTTTATGTTATTGACAAAAATACTGCATGTTCAAGGTAACATCTCGCCAAATAAAGTGCTGTTCTGAGATGGGGCAAACTTACAAAGTACGTTGGCCAGACTGGCCACAGCGATCTTACCTTATCTGTAATGTTCGTGAATGCTGCACAGAAAATCCCCCATTACAGGTTTTATTAAGCACTACAAGAGATACAGAAAGAGCAACAATATATAACAACGTAATGTATGTATATAAACCTATTTAGGACTACTCATGAGATAAAAATCTCAAGCTTTTCATGAGCATAAAGCTAACCTCAGGGCTTTGTAAAACAGCTTCTTTTACAGGCATGAGAATAGACCTGGATCTCCATTCAGTAGACGTTAGTGGCAACCCCCTGTGAAATCTGCTGTGAAAGCTAGTTAGGAGGGGCTACTTTTCCCAAAAGTTTGGTACTAGCAGCAAGAACACAACTCTGGAAGAGCAGAGCAATATGTTCGATGTCAAAGATCTTGTACATCATCACAGATGTTATCACCTTGGCTCTAAAATCTGAAGCATCAGTGAGAACAAGCTGGCAGGTACAGAGAGAAAGGGAAAAAAAGTCCTGTGTTTTCAAGCCAGATTGATGGTGACCATGTAGAGGAAATAATCTCTTAGGGATAAAACCACTAAAATGATGCATTTTATTTGTCAGATTCCTAAACCTGTTGACTGTAACAGTACTACATTTTTTTATGCATGAATACTGTAATAAGGACAAAAATGGGGTCTACAGTTGTTTATAAGACATAGGCACCTATAAATTATAAGTACCTAAATCCACCACTGAAATTTAACATTAGAAGAACTGGTGTCAGACAGAAGGTAGCAGAGACTCATTTACACAAAAGTGAAAATAAAAGGTGCAAGGTTCTCTGAGACAAGAAGGTCAGAGCAAGTGAGACTATAGTGGAAGAGAGTGCTCAGTCCTCAGAAATGGTGCAAATTCAGATGCAGGATGAACAGAATAACTCCCACTGAGCAGAGAAACACTTGAATACTAGACCAAAGAAATACTGGAATAAACAGAAGAAAGCAAGCAAACCACTGTTAGAAAGAGTAAATGAATATATGCAGAATACCTAGTGCGCAAAATACTGCTATTATAAAAAGGTATTGAGTCTGTTTTCAAATTATGAAAACCCTGTGTGAAAATTAAAAAAAAAAAAAAAAAAAAGTCAGCAAGCTGAAAGCAAAGATGGGAAAGTGCTAATAAAAGAGATACAATAGAGAGACCATTTGTAAAAAAAGGTAATCCTCGAGCCCAAGTCTTATCCCAGTACCACCTATTTCATTGACCTTGAGCAGCTGGCTGCCAAGTAGTATGGGGGACTGGACGGTAGTTGTGTGTTTGTTACACTTAAGAAACATCGTTAGGTAATGTTTCCATATGAGATTGCCACATAAAAGCACATGTGCCTTTATGTGAGTTTCTAGGGCAGGTAAGTGACTTTAAAGTAGCATTGAGGTGGAACAAAGTTAAGATCAGCCACTGATGTTCGCTCTGCTGCTCATTGCTACTGTAATCGATGCCATCCATCCAAAGAAAGTCTATGAAGCCTTCATGCAGACTGTGTTGCTTATACTGTTGTAGTCTGTACTATCTTCAGAGAGCTACAAACTCAGAGAGCCACAGACTCAGAGAGCCAGTCTTGTCTGGCAAAACAGCTGGCCAGGCAGGCTTAGCATCAGTTGTGTCAAAATGTATACCTGCAGCTGCCTGTAGAGGTACTTCAACACACCAGTGCATGAACAGCAGAGAGGTCAACCTTAATACTAGAAAGCAATTGAAAGCTGCAACAAGTTGAAGTTTGGCTTTTTCTCACAGTAACTGATATTTAATGATTTTAGCTTTGATTTTTTTCCTCAGTTCTTTACGGTAAAACAATGACAACAGTACTTTCTCTTTTTACAGATAAGGAGTATTTTTGTGGGAAACATTACAGCTGTATGAATTTAGAATAAAGTGCAAAGTTTCATAGGACACTGTAAAAGAAAAAATAGAGCTTAAGGAAAAGGGTGAAAAGAGTATGGAATATATCCATCATGAATGAGGCAGAAGTTATATGGAAAACATCTTCGTGTACTTAAAAAGACTATCCTAATCATATGCATAAAAGAATCACATTAAAATTGAGCACACGACCCTAATTTTTATTCCCAAACTTCTGAATCCTTGACTTTGCAACTTCAATAGTCTTGTTACACATGATGTTGGTTTATTTGGCTGTAATGAGAATATAGTTAGGGCTGCTCTAATTTTTTTATACCTCAATAACTGTAGCTATGCATCTGCCTTAAACTATAGCTCATGTCCTGTGGTCTTCTTTTACCAGAGTCCCTAAGAATGAAATTGTCTCCCTTCTTGGTCCTTGTCTAGAAACTAAACATCTAGATTATGTAGTAGTGCCAGCTGTCCCCCCTCTGGCTTTTGAGAATTTTATGAGCTGAGGTTTGGTGATGCTTTTATAAAACCTGTCCCTTTGGTGGTATTGAGTGTGTTAACCTGGGGATATTCTAATCTTCTTTCAAATTAGGTATTTTATTGAGGCAACTGTTGTGATTACTACAAAATATTAAAATATTAAACATGAGATCAATTTGATATATCAATTTAAATAACACTTTGTAGTCTTTATATTATTGCAATGGCTGCTGAACACTTCAAACTATAGGAAGCTTGTTCAGAAAACGATGGGTTTTCAACAGCCATGGCAAAACAGCAAGCAGAGCAGTTTAAGTCTTCCAGTCATGCATTAAGTGTGATTTCAAACTATGTCAATGGATTGAATCAAAATGGATTTTAATTTGAAAATAAAAAGTTCTCTGCTAATACAAAGCAAACATACCCAACTTAAATTTCTAATTAATTTTCAGAAGCTGTTTGGATAGTAGGCAACAGGAACAATTTCCACCTAGTCGCTCTTTATGAGTGGCTTGGATTTTCCATTTGAGGCAATCTGTCCCTGCAGTATTTTATTGCCTTATAATGTTGCTTATATTCTTTATATTATGAATGTAAAAAATCAGCGAGATAGAAATGTTATTGGAATATTATGTTATTATTGGGAGTGTGTTGTGGTTGTTTTTTGTTTGGTTGGGTTTTTTTTAACAGCTCCCAGTCTCTTTCCAGGGTACAGGAAAAGACTGAGAATTTGGCAGATGAATGGAGTACTGTACAGTACATGTAGGGTGTGATCTTGTAGCGTGGATTGTCTGCCCTTAGGCTATTTATTCATTAATCAGTGCATGGTAGCTTGCAAAGTCTCTTCTTCGTGCTGTGAGGTATGGATATACTATGCATACACATAGGAGTCAATATTATTTATAGATTAGTTCTGCTTAGAAAGATGTCACAGTATCTAAATAATAGAAAGCAAGACTGTAAGGTTTCAGGAAACATACACTCATTTGTTTTACAAAGAAAAGAGAGCTGCTTGTTGAACAGCTATCAGAGAGCAGCCAGTTTGCTCCCATCTCA
This sequence comes from Podargus strigoides, assembly GCA_028020825.1. NCBI lineage: Eukaryota > Metazoa > Chordata > Aves > Caprimulgiformes > Podargidae > Podargus > Podargus strigoides. The sequence goes on from CM051628.1 coordinate 17,046,128, forward strand.
CTAAGTGATTGTCTTTGCTTACTCAGGAGACGTCCCCAAAGGAAGCGAACCTCTGTCAGTTCACTTTAGTCAGTGTTCAGTCTCCTCAAAGTTAACCTCCACACATTTGGAAGACTACAGCACTAAAAAATAAAAGCCTATGATAATCTGTTCTATTCTAGGAAAAGCCCAGCCTCTTAAACCCTCAGTCTGAAATAACCAATGTGAATCATTTGCCAGATGTGCCTTATTGCAAAGGATTACATATATTTTTCCTTATTTGGGGGATGTAAAAGTTTGCACAGGAGCTGGCCATTTCTATGGATTTGTGAAGCTTGAGCTTACAAAAAGGCTGGTGCATGTAAAACTGCGTATATGCGGTTGGACCTAAGTCAGAGGTCACAGATGCACTGTGCAGTTAATTTATGCATGCAAAATTTGACTGTCTGGGACTGTAGAGGCCTCTGGTCAGTCCTGTGTTTAGCGCTTCCAGCTTCCTTTATGATGGCAAAAGCTGTGGAAAAAATGGTCTAAAAAATAAAGCTAAAAGAATCTAGGTAACATTTCCAATGATTGTCATCTATCCATGCATAAGGGCAGAACTCTTGAGCTGAAAATGCATGACTTGTTCTGCATTCAGAGTAGTCCTCCTTTGCTCAGATGTACACACAGACACTGGTCTAGCCCCATTTGCAGAAGACACGGTCTCTAAAGTATAGCCAAATTTTTCTTGATATATTTTTTTCTAAGTTCATTAGGTCTTTATTGTAGACAGGTGTCACCTTTCTTTTTTTTTTTAATGCCTTTAGCTAAAATGGTGGGTATGGTAGCTTTTTAAGAAATAATGATGCAAGATGCTCTTTGTTCATTATTTCTAACACTGAGCGAAGACTATCTGTTTTCTATGCTGAAATCTTGTACCCTTTTAAAGTTGATCTGTAATTTCATATATTGGATTGCTGATAAAATGCAGCTTGAATAGGAATAATATGATGTAGTGCCAACATAAAGCTGTGCAGTATGACATATGTAAATGGTCAAGACATATTTTGGTTATCTTGTAATTATTTATGTTTGTACATCAGATGTATATTTTAATATAAACAGGTTCAGAGGGGAAAACAACAACAGTATGGAACAGTGTCTATAGGCTATCCACAAACAGAAGGAAAAAGAAGACCTGTTTTAAAAAAAAAAAAAAGAAAGAAAAAAAGTGCTGCATGTACAGATCCTCAATTGGCGTGAATGGCATTAACAAAGGATTCGTTTGAACGGATTAAGTGGCTTATCACAGCTGCCTGGTGAGTTTTACAGATGACTACATTTTTTAACTAGAGTCACAGAGATATATTCTTAGCTATCAATTTAACAGTAATAAGAAATCACCAGTTAAATAATTTGTAGCCTGTCATAAATTTTATAAGCCTATACAATAATTTATTGTATTTGATTTTGGTTGCTGGTATATAAGTTTATACCATTTATATTTCAGGTACTACACTATAGTAAGAAACAGGAACTATAATTCTGATTCTGTTTTAAGAGGCAAGATATTCTTACATTCTAGTGATGAACATAATAGGACAAGAAAAAGTAATGACCAACTCAAATCTGAATGCCTGTCCCAGAATAGTTTTGCAGATGAGGGAGTATTATTAAAAAGCATGAAGAAAACGTTTAGACTATGATGGAAATACCTGCTAGCAGCTGTGGCAGGAGCTCTTTCTGGAGGAAAATGATCCTTAGGAGAAGAATAGGATCCCTGTGTCCAGGAATTTCCAGAGTGATGTGTGAGATCACTGATTCCATCTCTATATCTTCTAGGAAAAGTCAATGTAATTTTCATTCTTGCTTGATGTCTTTATAAAACTTCATGCACCTGGCTCTCTAGGGATGTGAAATCATGCTTTTCTAGCTGGGAACTTGGCCCAGCAAATGTACCTTGCTTGAACATGACACCCTTGCTGCTAGGCAGCTTTCCATTGTGCTAATATGCCTGAACTCTCTCCAGTGTCTTTTGCATGGTTATTTGGTTTATGCAGACCCAGGCTGATTGTTATTCAGGTGTTCCCCAAGGTAGCAGCCTTCTATCCCAGCTGTCTCTCCAAGGTAGCTCTTCTTGCCTTTTTTTTCTGTGTTATTTGTGAATGACTTAGCTCTAACTGTCTTTGATTTGAGTACGTAGGCAACATCTGTCTGGCTTCAGGAGGCAGGGATTTTGAAATGACAGAGAACAATCTGGCAAACACATGCCTGCTATATATGACTGGAAAAAGGGGAGACTGCAGTGCCATGCAGCAAGAACAGCATCATCAGATTTCCATTTCAGTTGGGCAAGGGCTTCATGAGAACTTGGCATTTTCTTAAATGAAAAATAACTCACAAAATATTTAAAGATACTGTCTGCAAATTCAGAAGTTTAGAAGCAAAAGTGGCCTTAAATTAGTAACAATGACAGCACAAACCAATGCTATTGTCTGCTACCTTTTTGAAAAGTTCCTGTGAAGTTAAAGCCTTTCTACACAAACTTATTTGATGCATTAAAGGATGGACTACTGGGATGCACAAAACTTCTCCACTATTTACTACTGTAGTTGATCATCTGGCAATCTTACGTTGTTTAATCACTCCTTTGTTTCTCATTTAGCAAAAGACAGTATGAGCTTCTGTCTTCAGTTACCACTAATTATTTCCATAAATATTTTGTTTCTGTAAAATCTGTGTATTTGAAAAAAAGTAGCAGGCAACATAGGTTGAAAAAGTATATAGAATAAATGTACCTAAATGGCTAAAATATGTTAAATATGTCAGTATTTATTTATCTGTATTTATCAGTTCATATACAGGTTATATAATTTGCAGGCTGACTCTATGAATAATTAATATTCAGGGAGAGTAAGTGTGGGTTTGCTGGCACAGCTCTCAGTGCTCCGAAGAGTTAAGTATGTGAATAACAAAGGAAAAACAGAGGATGATTTCAACAGGACTTTGGGAAATTTACTAAAAGCATAAATATTTGCAGAGTTGGAGTAATTTTGATACAGGCTTTGCTATAGCCTGGAGCATAATACACAGTAGTCTATATGTTATGGCCATATCTAATTTATCATTTCATATAATAACTGAGCACCTTCATTCTAATTAATAATGTTAGTATTAATAATAATAATAATGCTTATTTCCTGTACTGCTGCAGAATTTTTGGGCTCCCTTTTTGTTTTACTTTATCCTGTATTTTTTGCATGTAGAAATCATAAACGACATGATTTCAACATTATAATCCATCACTGGCATGGAGCTGGGCTTCCCCAGCTGCTCTGGAATCATGTGGCTATTTTGAGTGCTGCTTTGTGCTTCTTTGCCCCCTGCCTTCTCTTGCTCTCTCTCTCTCAGCAAAAGAAAACAGCACCAGCTAACTCATTTTGGGGCAGAAGCAGATCACCTCCACATCTGTTCAATCTTCACCCCATGGTGTCTGCAAAGGTGCAGAAATCTGTCTGGAATAGTTTCTCTCTGGCCATTCCTAATTGTATGATTGGGAATAGGTTACAAGGGGGAAGTTACAAGGGCTTTTACATAGTCTTATTCATGCCTATCTCTTTGTACTCAGTCTCACAAATCCCAAAGGACAAATATATATAACATGTGTTGACCTTTTCTTGATGGCACATACTCTTATTAATATACTTTTAAACTAAAAAATCACCCCAAACAGGGTTTAGAATCATAGAATAGTTTGAGTTGGAAGGGATGTTTAAAGGTCATCTAGTCCAACATCCCCTGCAATGAGCAGGGACATCTTCAGCTAGATCAGGTTGCTCAGAGCCCCATCCAGCCTGACCTTGAATGTTCCAGGGATGGGGAACCTACCCCCTCTCTGGGCAACCTACGCCAGTGTGTCGCCACCCTCATTGTAAAAAAATTCTTCATTATATGTAGTCCGAATTCACCCTCTTTAGTTTTAAACCATCACCCCTTGCCCTATTGCAACAGACCCTACTAAAAAGTTTGTCTCCATCTTTCTTATAGGCCCCCTTTAAGTATTGAAAGGCTGCAATAAGGTCTCCCTGGAGCTTTCTCTTCTCCAGGCTGAACAACTCCAACTTTCTCAGCCTTTCTTCATAGCAGAGGTGCTCCAGCCCTCTGATCATTTTTGTGGCCCTCCTCTGGACCCACTCTGACAGGCCCATGTCTTTCCTGTACTGAGACTTAATCATGTGTACACACTTCTCACTTTTTAGAAGTGACATTTTTGTTCATGTTGGATGTTGGAAGTTTAGTTTTAATTTAGCTTTCTCCTTCTTTTAAATCAGGTGTCTGCTGATTGTTTTTTCACCACAAGAAATTAATGGGGTAAGTAAATGTTGATATTTACTTTACACAGTTGATAGATAGGATGGTATAGTTCAAGCAAGTAACACTATGTACACCAAAATTATCTATAGTTCTATGGGAAAACTGTGATGTTTCTTTCAGTATTTCTACAGTTCTCACTTCAATTTCTGTTCCTGTTGCTCAGCTTAACTACTTTGTAATTTTCTCCTTTGGATTCATCTGGATTTCAACTTTGGCATCTTTATATGCTTTCGGAAAGCTGTGTGTAAAAAAAACCCTCTGTCATGCACCGAGTCTGTCTCCTTCCTCATGAAGTCCCTTCAATGGCTCTACATTATATATACATTATATATAAAACTCATTCTAGCTTTCAAGCCTTTTTCTGTGTGTTAGCCTAGATTTTAAACTGGCCTCCCTATACATTCCCACCTTTCTGAAGCCAAAATTTCACACATAGTGTAGTCTCAGTATCTACTTTATTTTCCTCTCTGTACTGTCCTTCATATTAACCTGATGTTTGCAATGCCTTCACTGAACTTCTTTCAGTGCTTTTCTGTCCTTTTCATTTCTTTCAAATATTTAAAAGCTACTTTTTGTTGTTCTCTCCACCACCCCCCCCAAGTTATCCTTTTTTACTAGAACTGTTGAAAATTGAAGTATTTTTTGAAAATAAATGTATTCAATTAGAACAAAAGTTAACAGCTTACATGTTATTAGAGACTTGCATTCTGCTGACATTCCAGTAGAGGCAAGTTTTTAGTAAATAGGTGAGAGACTAGTGTGGAGTACATTAGAAATTTCATGGGAAACACTGTGTAAAAGGGAAGAAGTCTGTGAGGGAGACCGTCATACTCTCTTGTTCTGAGGATTGTGAGTACCAGATATTCTAAAAATATTGTAGATAGAAAGAACAGAACTTTTCCTCCTTATCTAATATTTGTCAGTGTTTTCTCCTTGAAAAACTGAAGTATGAACTTACTGTGTTCTGTTGATTATTAAAACCAGTAACAAAACAATGTTGACCTTGATAAAAATGAAATGTGTGCTGAGCAAATATTTTCATATTATCACTGTTTACTTGTTTACCTACACTATTCTTAAATCTTTTAAGTCCTTGTTATCCTTTTTGAAACCACTTTGATAGTTTACACAATTTTGCCAAAAAAAAATCACCTAGTGGACATTCCAGCCATCTAAGTGAGTTTAGAAATGCATATGCTGTGTATAATTGGTGTGTGTTTAATATTACACTTTGGGAAATAGAAAAGAATAATAAAATCATGTCCACTTACCACACAATAAATCTACTGAATTTACATTTTGGTGTGTTTTAGTTTCCTCAAATATCCTTTTTTTAACTCATTGCAATTTGATGAAACATAGTTACTTCTTTGCTATTAAGACAACAATGATGGGAAGTTTTAATACAAGAAATATGTAAATTAATGGCAGGCAATGCATAATTACACCATGCACATCTTTTTTTTCATTTAATAGACAAGGATTAAATACAAGGCTTCATTGCTGAGTGGGCTTGCTCTTCAGCCTGTTTTGCATTCTGTCATTTAATAGTAGTTAACCAATCTTCTAACATAATGTGATGGGTTACAAATTTCACATTATTGCAAATTAAATTTTGACTCTTAAAATTTTTCTAGGTGCAGCCTATTTCCTTAGTTATATTTAGCTGTAATATTTAGCATTACTTGACATAACTTGCAGGTAATGTCTTTCACCTACAGCAACAGTAATAAGCTTTTGCTTATTGCTTCTACTTTGCCAGCATGTTTATGATGATGAGAGGTCCAAGAAGGCTAGGAGGATTTTAAATGTAGTATTGATGTGTGTATTCTATTAAGCAAGCATTGAAAAAGGTTCATGCATCAAGCTGAAGATCTATGTAACATTCTGATGTTTGCTGCTATGCCAAGTTTCTTCAGCAGCAGGAAATTGCCCTGTGGATATGCAAGTGTAGCCAAATTGTTTGCCTTAAAAATAATCTAATTAGACAATATGTCTAGTTGACAATATTTGATGAAGTGATTGTTGTTTGTTGCATATTAATAAGTCCATAAACTTTTATTTTTAGGGAGGATATGCATATATTGACCCATGTAGGGGACAGGATTGTTCAGTTTGTCGGTGCTTTCCAGAAAAAGGATCAAGAGTAAGTGATGATTGTGACGAGTGATAATTACTATTGCAAATACTGTTCATTTTGTGCACATTGCTCTTCTGTAAAATCAATATGGTTGACATAAATAAATATTTAATAAATTATTATTCAGACATAAACAAGTGAATATAGCAAACTAGCATAATTCTCTCACTGGTATGAAGTACAGCTGTCATTGAAGGAAGTTAAGATTATTTGTAAAAAGGTTTGCTTGTAAATTAGGTTTGTAATAACTGTGGTGCCTTTTTTTGTGTCAAGGATTGTTTGAGATCAATCTAGAGGTTAGGCAAAGGTCATTCTTAATATATATTAAGTTTAGAAATCCATGCTCCTTTTATACTAAGAGATTGGTTAAAAGAGAATGTCTATGCAATTTACTAGTTTTATGCGAACTTAGATGTTTCTTATTTGGGTTAGGTGATTCTGGAAAAGGTTGCAGACCTTTTATTTTACTAGCTTAGTGCACTAAGTATAAAAAACCAAAATGTATTGTCTTTGCGTTATAGATAATTGTAAAACATTTAATGAAGCCAAGGCATTTGCATATTATACACTAAAATTAGTAACTATGCATGTTAATATTTGTTGATTGATATATGGTGCAGTGATGACTAGCTTGTTATTTTGGCTGTTCTTTCTCAAAATACATATCTATATAGTGATAGCAAACAAGTTAAACGTTATATGAGGAAAGGACTTATTTAGATACATGCCCTGATTAGTCAACAACTGAAAAATCGTAAGTTAGTGATGCAAATAGTTTTCTGTCAAAGTACTGATGTTAAAGTTTAGGTTTAGAAAGCTTGAACATGGATCAGTTTTGAGAAGAGCTGCATGCCCCATTTGTTTGTGTACAACCTGAGTCGCCACAAAAGCAAGACGCAGCTTTTCCTTCCTGTGCTTCTGCAGTTAGCTGTGTGCTTTGCTGTGTCATGATCACTGCCCTGGTGTCCTTGGATCCTATCCTAATCCTCCAGGATTATGTCTATACGAAAATCCCAATGCTGTAGGATTTTCATAATAGGGAACTAGGATGCGGCTATCTCTGTAACACTGTGTTAACAAAAGGGCACCCCAGGAAAAGTGTTTTGACTAACAGCATTGCAGTGTCTCTCAGAGCTATGGAACAGACTGTTTTGGATACCAAAAACCTGGTCTTAAGTACCAACTAAAAACAACTGACTGAAACTAGAGGAAGTTTCCCTAATTTTGGTTCTCTCTCAGTAGCCTGGAAGTTCTGTTTTACATGCTCATAATCAGTCAATAATAAATACTCCCTGCAGTCATTATGGTTAACCTGTCCTCCCCGCCACACGCAGACCGAACTATGCTTCACGCATTTGCAGTTAGTTTTCTAAATACTTCCATCGTTCTGGACCTAAGTGCCAAATAGAAGGGTAATAAACACTTCAAAATAAATTCAGTGTCATTATGCAAATGTAAGTCTAAGAATTGTACCGTTTTCTGAAACAGCTCTGAAATATGTATGCACATGGATGGATAGAGTCTCTCCAATGTAATATCACAGAATCGCAGAGAATCACAGAATGGCAGGGGTCGGAAGGGACCTCCAAAGATCATCTAGTCCAACCCCCCTGCTAGAGCAGGATCCTAGAGTAGATCACACAGGAACATGTCCAGATGGGTTTTAAATGTCTCCAGAGGCAGAGACTCCACAATCTCTCTGGGCAGCCTGTGCCAGTGCTCTGTCACCCTCACAGTAAAGAAGTGTTTTCTTATGTTAAGATTGAACCTCCTGTGTTCCGGTTTGTGTCCATTGCCCCTTGTCCTGTCACTGGACACCACTGAGAAGAGTTTGGCCTCGTCTTCCTGACACCCACCCTTGAGATATGTATGAGCATTAAGGAGATTCCCCCTCAGCCTCGTCTTCTCCAAGCTAAACAGACCCAGTTCCCTCAGCCTGTCCTCCTATGGGAGATGCTCCAATCTCTTCATCATCTTAGTGACCCTGTGCTGGACTCTTTCCAGTAGCTCCATGTCCCTCTTGAACTGGGGAGCCCAGAACTGGACACAGCACTCCAGATGAGGCTTCATCAGGGCAGAGTAGAGGGGGAGGAGAACCTCCCTTGACCTGCTGGCCATACTCCTCTTAATGTACCCCAGAATTTATATATTATGAATTTATATTTTATGCAATCATTTCTATTAATCAATATGCAAGAAATAGAAGTACTTACCTGGCCCTACATGAAATATGGCTTAACTAAACACCACTTCAGATAGATTGTTGCAAATATTGTACTTAATCTTTTTTTCATCCTACAGTGCTGTTGATTTCTAAACTCTGCTGTGTTCTATCTTTGCAGTCTGACACATTACCTTTCTTTCCTAGTTTTGTGGAGACTACCCATTACAAAATAAAAGATTTGTTTATCTTATTGTTAGCTTCCTAGAATGCAAAACATGTGCTTTATCTACTTTTCTGTCCAAATCCTGCTCCCAGGCTGGTTCCTCAGAGTTTAGTGTCTTCCTCAATCCTGTCTTTAAAGTGCAAGAAATAAATGATCATTGAAAGCCTCTGGCATTGTACAGTATGCAAGCCTAAAATTTCAGAAGTGTACAGTTTATTAAATAATCCTTCTCTGTAAATAAGTTGAGATAAGGGCAACAGTATAAACTTGGTAGTGTAGCACCACATTTTTTTCCTTTTTCACTGTTTAGCACAGGCTAGCTGTCAAAATTAAGGATGAGCTGGCCCCCTCAACAAACATTTGCTGAAAGCACAAAAAGATTCTAGAAAATTCATGTACTTGCTGGCAAAAGGCAATGGAACAATCATCTCATCCATACCAGCTGGAAAGCCAACCTTGTAACAGCCCTCAAAGTTAACAAGTTTTTGTTCAGCTTTGTTAAACCAACTGCAGTATCAGGGGCTTTTGCAGAGGCTGAATGAGATGGGCAGCATCCGAGTAAGCTACATCAGTATGTGTACTGAGTTACATTGATATACATAGACCAGTCCACCTATTTTTTATTTTTATTTTTTGTTTATTTTTAAATCTCTTTTACCACAGGGAACATGGTAATCCAAGACTTACAGGGGAGCAAGGGCAAATTGTCGTATCATTGTACTGCTAAGGTATCATCTGTATTAGAAACACACAAGGTCAGACCTATTATGAATTGATTAAACATGTTATTCAAACTCTTCCAAGAACTGCAATCAAATCCTTCATTAGACTAGCTGGAACATGACCATTCATATGTTATTCTGAATCTTTGTTGTTGGCTGAATACTTCCTAATAGAGTTCCAGTTTCAATGGAAGGTTTCTGTTAACTTTTATATCCTCTAAAAAGTGCACTAGTGGAGAAGCTGTTTAGCAAAGTGCATTATTTGTAATGCACTTGGTGGAATGCCTAGGACTTATTATCCATAGGAAAGAAGCTCATTGTATCATAATGTAGACTTTGTGCTAGATAGATGTCATAGGTCCAACTTACAGGTTATAATTTGACATCTGAATAAGAACCTTAGCAGTTTGTTTGGCACATAGCTAATGGTGACTGCTGTACATCCTTCCACACACTAATGAAAAGGAGACTTAGAGAAGTCAGAATATCTATCTGCTGATAAAACAGCAGTTATATAGTTTCAAAGTTAAGGTGTGTTCATCTGATAAGGATTTCACTTTGTCAGCAGACTGTGAGGAAAATATTGGTGCTAGTTCCATTTGAGGGATTTTTGTTGATGTATAAAATACTATAATGGGTATTTGATGACATTGCCATTTTACAGATTTTAGAATGTTACCTTCCTTTTTAGACTTTCAGTTGTAGCATTGTTGACTGCAAATTTAGCCAGTAAGGTGAACAAACAGGTTATTTCTATGTTTGGAGTAGACTTACAGTCAATCCATAACAAAAGTTTTTACTAAAATTAAGGTGGAACAAAAGTTTTAGAGCAGTTGTAAATCAGCTTTGTTTATTTGTAATTACTAGGGACAAGTGAAGTATGCTCACATTTTATAAAACTAAAAACATTGTAAGCTGTGTATGACGTAACTGTAGCCCTTGTCATTAATGTCTCTCCACTAAAATAGTAAAAAACTAGCATAATAAGAGAACAGACACCTAAAATTAAACTCCTAAATAATATTTAGGTTTATGAGTTAAGTAGAATGGCTGTCAGGAGTGTGGTATACTCTGAAGTTTCCATAGGAAAGTAGGACCTCAAATATTGCCCTATTGTCTTTGACATAATGACCTTTCTTTCTATCCATTTTTTTGAAAGCAGTTTAAGTATGATTAGTTAAAGCTGTGGTTACCAGGACAGTGTAAGAAAACTGTGCAGCTGGCCGTGAATGCAATGGGAATAACAACTTTGCCTTCTAGTTGCCCATTTGAAAATCTTCTAAATATCAACATAGAATGCCTTCTTCATTTTAAGTGGACAAGATAATTGAAGTTTTGGCTTGAGGAAAGATGACCACAGGAATAAGGAAAGGAAACTGCCATAGCCATACTTGAGTGTATTGAAATTGGGCAAGTTGGAAGAAAAGTAGAAGCAAATAGCTGAACTTTTATTTAATATTTATATAAAACCAGTCTACTTATGCATTGGTTGCTATATTGGGTTTTAGAAGAGTTTGTGAACCTGTTGGTTTTTATTTCTCTCAGCCTTAGATAACTCTGTGCTATAAACAGATTTGCACTACTATTCATTAGCAAGAAATCACTGTCTGAAAATCATTCTGGTCACTATTGCTAGTAGTGTATTCCATCTTATTACCATTGCCGTTGTCCACATCACAACAAAAGTTTGGCTCCTGTTGTGCTGTATCAGAGGCCTCCAAAAATGCTGTCTGCTCTAACTGAATTTAGATAGTTAAAAAAATGTTTGCAGTTAGCACTGACTGATTGTAAACCTGTCCTGTGCCGACCCCGGAGTTTGATCCCATTCAATTCCTTTGGCTTTGTTTATAGAGTTAAGTAGATTTAGAAAGCAAGCGTCTATTCATGACCCAACCTGATCTAGCTTCTATGAGATCATGTGAAATGCCTGGAGCAAAGTGAATAATAAATATAACTCAGCAAGACTGATGTTCATTCTTTCGCAGATGAAGCGAGTGGCCTATTTTCATACTAGTGTAGGAGAGAATCTAGCAAACAGAAATCTAAGAGGGAGGTCTTACATTTTCTGACATATGAGGTGTAAGGAGGAAGCATTCACAAGAGATACTAAGTCAGTTGGTTGTCACAGGTAAGTTAGAAAGTCAGCTGATGTATATACTTCAGGGCACTGGGGTAAGAATGATGAAATTTAACTCTATAGTAGGTCTGTTTTCTGGCATCACTTCTCTAGTAACATCTCCCTAATAGATCTTGTGGGTTGTCACATCTCCCTAGTAGATCCTGTGAGTTAACTGAGTCCAATTTACAGCACTGTGTAAACATGTTTAAGATTCACCAACTGGGAAACTGCAAATTCTGTCTGTTTTGGGGAGTAGGAGGCATTTATTAAATCACACATTTTTGCATGTCAGTATGCAATGGTAGACTGTCATTCACATGGAATATCCTACACTTGCATTTGAATTTTCAAGCTGCACACTTGGAAAATGAATATGTAAAATCCATCTATTTGATCTCAAAAACATGTGCTTAGTTGAATCCACTATCAGAGAGATAGAAACCCAGATCTCTCCCGCTATTTACCTCGTATTTGTTGATCATTTTTCCCAGTATATTAGCTATGATACAGTTTTAAAATTGAAGATTCCTGAGAACAGTTATACATTTCTGTAGTATTTCTATTGCCTTTCACTTACTTATATTTGCTGAGGATTTTAGGAAAACAGACCTAGAGAAATGAGACTCCTAGATCTATATCTGAAGCAGACCACACATTTTTTTATCACTGGGCAGAGCAGTAGGCAGTTCTCTGGCTCTAGAAATTGGGATTTGAACTGCTTACCAGAATGTGGCATAGGAACAGGATCACTCCATTCTCCTCACTGTAAGGTCTCTTTGAGGCTGTTCTTCATATACAGGGTCCAGCTACAGCATCTGTAAATTAGCATTTCTCATATTAGACATGTTTCCAAATTTTTCAAAAGTTTTCAAAAGTTTTGATCTTGTTAAATTATCCCTCATTTTGTTCTTGAGCATCTTTCTTTCCTTAATACTTTTGTTTCCCCTGTCCCACCATACTAAATATAGGGGTTTTTTTTCAGTTGCTGTGGATTGCAAGCTTTTCCACATCAGGAAAGACAAAACTTTACAAAATCTTTTCATAGATTTGAATCAACCAAAAAATGCCAATTAGTGACTTGTTTCATTAAAGTGAGCCAGAGCAAAAGTTAATTTTATTAGCTAATCTGATGTTAATTATTTGTGGTCTAAAATGATGTATTTGCAGCTCTCTGCTTTCAGCCATTAACAGTGTTTCTTAGAGTTTCGGTGCCCAATTGTCTCTTGTTCAGTGTTTGTTTAACACAATAGTGACACCCACTGGCTTATTGGATAGGGGTTTTTTTTTCATGGTTGCACAGGGTTAAAACATAAACCGAAGTGCACTGTGAAAAATGTTTTGAGCACTTCACTGTGATTTCTTGTGCTTCAATGAAGTATCATTGTGAATACTAAGCTACATCATCAGGTACTGTGTTCCTGTAGCATATTGGATCTTTGAAAAATATAAAAGAGCACTGGATTTTCCAGTAGTTTGCAGCATGATCCAGATGGTGAGAAAAGTCAAGCACTGAGTTACTACTGCATTTAATTAGCTCAAAATCTGACTACAAAAGAGAAGTTATCTAATACTGAAAAGCTGTTATGCAACTTGCTATTTCTGAACAAACTGAGAATAAAGTACATGCCATATACTAGTCTGACCCTCACTCACTGTTTAACCCACAGTCACAGAAGAATTTGTTCTATTAAGGACAAGAGTGTGAATTTAATGCCAACATGTGTGCTTTTTCAGATTTATTTCATCTTGATCAAATTAATATTTAGAAGGTGTATTTTGGAGCCTTGACTTAAAGTGAAGACAGTTTTGGTCCTAGTCCTACACAGTTACAGTGCAGGAGTGGAAATTTCCTAGAACGTACACCCCTACAACCCTGGAAGCTGGGGCTTTGCTGTGTAATAGACCAGCTCTTCCAAAAGGGAAGAGAATGTGGGTGGAACTTAAGAGTAGCAGCAGATGCTCCCACCTCACTAAGCAAATGACAAAAGAAAACATCTATCTGCAAAGGCCTTTGTGTGCACTCCTCTCTCGCCCCCAAACTGCTCTACTTGCCTCCCTTTCTCTGTTCTGCTCCTGGTAAAATGAGAAAGACTGGTTACAAGCAAGAGCCTAGTGCAGAAAAAGGGCACTCAATTATTTGCCTACAGTCTGATTCTGTGGAGTTGCTAGGCATTTTCATTTTTGTTCATGTGAACAGGAGGCAAATGCATTTCATGTATCACTGGTACACCCACATAGCCTGTAACATAGGGTACTGTCCTAATTGAAGGCAATAACTAGACTTCTTTTGACTTTATCAATAATGAGAAGCAAGACAGAATTCACTCTAATAGCATGAACCATTTTTTTTTGTTTGTTTAAAGGAGTCTTCATTGGAAATTAAAAACACTGCTTTCAGACAATTAGGTGCTTAGGGCACTCTAAAAATGAGGTGCTCTTTGGTGTCTCAGGCAACCAAAAAAACGTAATTCTAAATAACCTTGGCTATTGCCTTTTCCAAACAGAATTAAATACTTTGCTGCATGATTCTGAAGTATTTGCAGTCTTAGTCTTAGGAAGCGTACTTAATTAAAAAAAATATAGTCTTGTTTTGTCAAAACTCAGTTTCTTACTGCAGGTCAGGCCCAGGATATGCTAAAATAACAGACCATAGTCTTGGCATGGGTAGTTCCTGACCTAGACAATTAACAAGGCATTGAAATCCTAAAGGAATTTATTGGCATCAGATGGCAGAGCAGGCATAATATTCTGTTCGTTTAAACTGAGCTAATTTGTCATTTCCACATGAGCATGACTACCTTCATCCTCTTTATTTGTACAGCTGTCCTGAGACTGTAATGCTGTGGTAGTCACATTGGATGGGCACAAATAATAGTTGTGATAATAGACGTTATGACATGGTATCAGTTTGGTCTTAACAAAGCTCCCAGTCATTATCAGTCTTTGAGCTGAAAGAAAGAGAGACAATCCACCAGCTTCACATGGCATGCTAAAGTTGTATCAGCTGTCAAACCTATTGTGAATTCTGGATTCAGTGGCTCTGTTTTATGACTTCACTACCTCCTACTGAGGACATAAACCGTGGAGTCAATTAAATTCACAGGGTAGCAACTAACGAAGACATTTTATCAGCCTAAAGGGCTACATGGTTAACTATGGTTTATTGGTTAACTATGATAGATAATTACCATAGAATTCATACAGTGTCTCAGCTTTTTTCTGAGTACTATAAAAACCATGTTTCTTCAACTGTCCAAAATATATAACATGATTTTAAAATTTTCTCTTTCAGTTCTTGAATGCAGAGCATATACACCATGAACTAAAAATATTAAAGTTGCTACAGAAACTTGTCAATGAAACGCATTATTAAGGCAAAGGCATTAGAGCATTAGTGATAAATGTCTTTGCCTTTTTTTTTTTTTTTTCTGCTGATCAATGTTGCATTTTGCATGGTACCAGCTAGTTCAGTGTACTAAAGAAAAATGTACTGCTTCCAGCAGAGTGAATGGTTCAAACAGTTATATTTTACTATTAGTCTCATTCATTTCACTTTTCTTATACCCAGAATTATGCTTTAATAAAAAATGGTTGCAGTGTCTCTTTTTCAAATATTCAAAGGATATAATAGGTGCTTTCGGAGTACTTTAATGAATAAATTCAGTTTTACAACAGAGGATGTGCCAGGTACTGCCAATAGACAGGCTACAATTTTTCATGCAAGCAAATAAACACCCACAATCCTGACTGTCCATTCATTGTTAACAAGGATGCATAATCAGCAGACTTTAATACTAGTAGCCCTTAATTTGCATAATATTTTACACTGCTCAAATTATGGTATCAGGAAAATTGTAACTGTTGCTGAAGACGACATGCTGATTCTGCCCTGGTATTTTTTCCAGTGATTTAACTGGAAGCAGGATCTAGGATTAACTGAGAGGAGCCAGTAAAGACAAATGGAATATAAATTGTATGAGGGTACTTTTTCAGGTAGTCCTTATTTGTAAGTCCTTATTTGTAAGAGTAGGACTGCTGTTCCTAGCCTCTGGACTAAATTCCTGTTCATAGCTTCAGGGCCAGTGGTGTTGCATTCCTACTTCCAGTACAGCCTAAGTCTATAGTCTGTAAGACTAAAACTGTAAGTTCCTGTTCTAAGCATGTCATAAGTTACCTTCTCATTACTCTGCTGATTTGATTGGATCCTGTGATTTCTTCACTTCATGTCCAACTGTCAAACCACACAGTTTTTACTGACATATTTTAAAAGACAAATGGGGAGTAAATAAAAAGAAAAAGAGGTTTAGGTCCGTGCTTGCAATTCACAAGATAAGATTTTGTTCAGACAGATTCAGTCTGTTGAAATATTTACACTGAAAAGTGAGCAATTCAGTTCTGTTTGTTCAACATAATTTGACTCCTGAAACTAAGACATCTGGTTACAATCACCTTTGATTTCTGTCATTTTGTTTTCCTACAATCTATTCATCGAAATAAACCTATGGTCTGTCATTTCTGTGAATGGAGGTTGCACCTTTATATATATACCTTATTAATATCCTTTACTGCCCTCAAGTGGTCACAGAGCTTTTCTCGGGAATGCATGGGGCTCCATTTTGTTCTTTTTAAATAATGTGGTATAATTGATTGATGAGTTCTGAAAAGAAAGCAAAACACTCTTCAGATGGGAAATAAAACAAGTTATAGTTAAACAATGGTAATGATACAGAATGAAAAAGATAAGTAAGAGAAATTAAGACCTGTAAATATGTAGATTTTGTAAGGTGGAAGTGTAGACAGCTCACATGTGAAGTTTGATTAGAAAGCTTGCTTTATTCAGCACTTTGAATCTATGATTTAATAGGTGTTTAGCAGCACAGAATAAAAACTGTGACAAATCCAAAACACCTCCACAGCAATGCTATAGACTGAAAAATCCAATTGGCATGGAAAGTATTTTTACTTTAGGAGAACACCTTGGAAAAGTTAGTAGAAATACGTGGAGATGGTCTGGTATAGTACTGTAGGTACAGACACTCAATTTATAGATAAATGACATTTCGCAACCATTTTAACACAATCTATTAAAATTAATACTTTGTGTAAATATGTTGGCTAATAACTACCTTTTTTTTCTGCAGGAAACTGAACACCTTTTAAATAAGACATAAAGATCTGAGACTCATAATGGAAGACAGAAAATCTTACGATAATTAACACATAGTGTGACTTAAAAGAAAGAGGGAACTCTCAATTTGTTTTAATTGTGTACAAAGTCCCTTTGTCAAAAATGAGACATCACTTCCCTGGTGGCAAAAACATGATGCTCAGTGCAGTCTTGGGCTTGCAGAAAGTGATACTTACACTGGTAGAGCCAGGGAGACTTGCAATTTATCCTGGACATCTCAGAGAGGTGGTGCTGCAGACCTGATAAAAGTGAAAAGAAATTATCACCTTGAGCAAACTGTTAAATTTGAAGGTCATGTTCCTATAGCGTCTAATGCATGGAACAGATCTGCAAGCTGTACAGCAAGCTGTTCTGAATCATGAGTGTGTATACATTATCCATACAGTCATCTCTGAAATGCTGCCTGCTGCAAGGTTTACAGCAGTAGCCGTTCACTTCTTTGGACTCTTTTCAGGGTCAGCCTGGTGAGCTGGGAGCTCAAGGTCCAATTGGGTCCTTGGGACCTACAGGACCAGCTGGTCTGCCAGGAGAAAAAGGACGGAGAGGTGAGAATGGACAGCCTGGGCCAGCTGGAGAAAGAGGTGATAAGGTAGGAAACACCATAGACAGCTCTTTTAGGTGTATACAGTATGTCATGTTAAATATTTGCAAGTGAAACAGAACCTGAATGATCAAAAAGCATTTGCCAAACTATACTCTTGCTCAAACAGAAATCTCACTGAAAGGAATTGCAGCTTTCTTGGAAAAAAAATGTTTCCGGGGATTTTTGCTGTGGATTGCAAAATTAGAATTGTCAGAAGACAAAGTAAAATGAAAGAGATCCGGTCTCCAATTGTTATGTACCATGTCATCCTCCTTTGCCTCAAAGAGGGCTGTGGGAGGAATGTGGAGCTGGAGGGAGGAGTGTGGTGCTTTTCAAAGTGCTGTACACTAAACAGAAATTTATTACCACTTATGGAGTATAAATTGCAGTTCAGGTCCATGTCTTTCATAGCTGTACAATCCCTGTGCTTGGCTTTTGGTACTTTATATTTGTTTTAATGGTCTAATTCCACTGATCTCAGTGGGAGACTGAAATCACTAATGTCAGTATTTAGCACACCTGAAACATAAGCCCTGTGAACAGAAAAAGTGCTGCTGGCATTATAAAAACAGGAGCAGGGGTATGAAATTACATATAGAATTATTTTGTAACTTACAGGCAAATTCCCATTCTCTGTCATTTTATAAGCTTTGGAGAATTAATATGAGAATTAGACATTTGTCCTATACCATCTGTTACATGGGTAGCTATTGGCACTGGGCTTCTGCTCAGCCCATATACCTTTTTTTCAGATATTTCTCATATTTATGGCTTTTGATTCATATTTCAGACAAGACTGTTTCTTGTTTCTCACTATATGGTATCACATATTCTTGTTTTTCATTCTTTTTGAGTTAATGATGTCAGCAACTTTGTTTTTTCATGTCACCTGTTTTTAGGGTCCGACTGGAGTCCCAGGATTTCCTGGTTTGGATGGTGTTCCTGTACGTATTGAATGAATATTGCTTTATAAAAATTAGTTTCTATAAAGCCACAGCAAGTCCTCTAATAGAACAATTACACACTCAAATTGTTTGGCTTTATACCTGTTGATGTCATGTCACCTACAGAATTACGTTTTGCAAAAATGTGAAATAGCCAGGTTAACTTCAACTGTGTTTACTATTGATAACAAACTCCACAAAATCCCAGAGCGTAAGTACATAATTTTCATGCATGAGTGGGGCAGTGAAGGTAAGGACTAGCCCACGTCCATGCAGCATGTGTCAGTACTAGGATTAAAAGCAATGAGTTTATTTTCTTAGGCTCTATAGCAGGCTGTAGTCTGCTTGCTGCATTCTTAATATCTCTTAAAGTATCCCAAATGATGTACTGTTTTCTGTTCAAACATTCTGATTTTTGCTTGTAGTCCTTTTGCAGGCAAAAAAAAAGGCAACCACTGAGTCCAGTAATTTTAACCTGAATAGCAACTAAAGAAGGAAAGAGGGTCCTAAATATATGATTATATCCTAAACATATGTAATTATATATTTTTCTGAATGTGTTCTTCAGTGTAGAAATGAATGTGGTAAAAGAAAGATAATATCTCTTAGATACAGTATTCTGAAAAAAAAAGCTGTTTATTAGAACTGAATTCCTATGCTTTTACTAGATTCATATGAAACAAACAAAGTTAAAATGTTGGATTTTGAGAGTGAAAACAGAGCCAGAAACTGAGTGGTTGTCTTAGCATCTGCTTGTCAGCTGTCCACACTTGACAATCGGACTGTGGCCAGAATGTCTGTATAATGTAGAGGTCAGAAGGCCAAAATTATAGCACTAAAAAGCAGCACTCCCAAGATCCCAAGAAATGTACATTTTTAAATGAAAAATATTATATAAAAAATAGTGTTCACAAATTAAAGATAGAAAGAATGTAAAATTGATAAAAACATTTCAGGCAAACGGCCAGGATATTTCCCTGATGATTTTTTAGAACTCAAAAGGAAAAAAAAAAAAAAAAAAAAAAAGGGGGGGTCAAAATTACTATTTGTTCCTTACAAAAACGTTTAATTCTGTGAAAATAATTTTTACTCCAAGGGAAATTTCACTATTTCTCTTGCCTAGTGTTTAATTTGCAGTAGGACTAACCCTTATCTGGACATTGGTAAGTGCTTGCTAGGTTAGAAAATCACTTCCTCAATTCTTGAATGTAGAGTCATAATCTCTGATTATTGTATGCTTGAGACAAGCTGTGTCCTGTTTTTCCTTGGTTTAGCCTATCAATTAAAAAATATGAGGCTGCTTCAGATGAATTTTGTGTTTTTCTTTACAGCTACAAGAAAGATTATAGTTAGAGGGCTAGAGTCTGCTTTCTCTGAGAAGATAGCTCAGAGTGAGAGCTCAGTCTGGTGCTCTTAACCAGTGCTGTCCCTGTTATATTTGCTGTGCTTTAAAGAACAAGATATAAAATACTTATGTAATTTGTTATACAGGAAAAAAATATAATCTATTGATCACAATAGAAAACACTTCTAATGCAAAGAGTATGAAGCTGGGACCACTGTGAGATGTCCTCAGTTTCAGATCCGAGATATTTATTTCTGAACCTTTCTGTTAATTTAAAAAATAATTCCCTATTTATCTCTAATAAATATTAAACTGTCTTTCAGGGATTACCAGGAAGAGAAGGACCCAGGGGCAAGCATGGTTTAGATGGCTGCAATGGCTCAAGAGGAGATCCAGGATTTCCAGGCGAAAATGGTTATATTGGACCAAGAGGTCATTATGTACGTGAGAGGCATTCCCACTGTCTATGAATACTGTATATGTACATTTCCTCTCCAAGCTAACAGCTCTTAAAATGAAAGGCGTTTTAGACTGTGGCACTAACTTTACACTGCACAATGAATTTCCAAGCATTCTAAGGTTAACAGGAGTGAACACTTGGTGCCTTAACAGATCAAGTTTAAGCTTGAATGTGAAATAAGTTCCTATATCCTTCAAGTATATATGTCTACCTTGAGAGTTAAATTCTGTTTTGTTTCCCCAGTACATAACCACATCAAAGCGAATACCATTTCATGGAAGTACAACTGAGGAGCTTGAAACCATCATACCATTTTTCAATACTTGAAATTTCTTAAAAGCCTTAATAGTAGGGACATACCTGAGATGAATTAGCAATAAGTGGAAGCTTCAACAGGTCCTGTAACACCTGAAGATTTTTAGTGGCTGATCACACAAGTGTATTAGTAGGTCTCTTCCAAAATCATGCTCTTACAGTTTCATGTGCCACTTTTTACACATACCTACTCATGACTGCTCTGTGTACAGCTAATCTTGCCTGGGTGTTTGTCTGTATGTATAGAGATCATTTCAGTTAAAATGATTAAAATCAGCACTTTAATATTGTTTATTTTTGCTGTTAAAATGGAAAGCATTTTAAAATCATGTAAATAGTTATGTTAGCAGTGCTCTTCTAATTAAGATAAACCACAAAGTGTCCCTGCCCATGGCAGGGAGGTTGGAACTAGATGATCTTTAAGGTCGCTTCCAACCCAAACCATTCTGTGATTCTATGATTCATGTCAGTAAGGGATATAAATTACTGTAGCTCCAAAGAAATTTTACTGAACAGATCTGGTCCTCACAGTCTTTGACTTTTTATGGAAACAAGTTTTAGTTCTGAATGATTAATAGCTGGTTAGTTGGTCTAAGACCTTATCTGAAATTTTCTAAATAAAACAATAAAACCATGAAAATTTATATGAAAAGTCAAATGTGCTAAATAAGATGCTGATTCAGCTATAGGGAATTAAAAAATGTGCAGTGGGTGCCAGAGTGAAAAGATGTTATCAAAGTATAGCAATTAGAAAAAACACACAGTTTCGGTCTTGGACCTGTAATAAATGCTATGAAACACACAGTCTGATAAAAAACTTGATAATAACATCATTTTTTATACCTTTCAAAGTAACCCATTAACCCTCCAAATGGTAAAATGACTTTTGCTCAAACTCTAATTTTTCCTTTATTTTCTTATTTATTATGGCTTTCAAAATAGAGTTTTGCCTTTTATAATTAGCAAAATGACACAGAGGAAAAATGAGATATGGGACAAATTACAGCATAAATCCTCCCAATTCCAGTAGCATGCTCTTTTTCAGGTCTAGGAAAGTATTTGCAACCTACAAAGAACGGGAGACACAACAGGCATGTAGCCTCGGATATGCACACTAAAATTCCAGTGCAAATTAATTTAGCTACCCAGAAAAACAAGACATAGTAACCATATTTGCTTGTGTACAGGAATGCTTTTCCAACCTCCCTGTGCAGATTGCTTATTTTTAAGTCAATTTGCTGCACCAAGTACCAACTTAACTATATATTACAGCTAACATTTTTATGTTATTCTTATTTATAACATTGTCCCATATAATTTTATTTAACACTATGTACATATTTGTCAGCTTTACTTTTGTTACCTTATAAAATCTGTACATTTACCTCTCCAATAAATTGGAAAAGAAAGTAGTTTGTATTTGTAAGCCCTTACCCTAAGTCATGTAGAAGGTAACAAACTGAATCTTATAAAGATGTTTTATTACACAAGAAATCAAATGTAAAATAACCAAAACCAAATATAACTTTTGATGTGTTTCATGTGTTGTCTAGCAGATGTTGTGTGACCTGTAATCTTCATCCAGTCTACTGCAGCTATATCCAGCTGCAGACAGCTGTAACTCTTGTTTTTGTTGTACCATTCTAGGGATAAGTACTTCCCCTGTTTCATTCTGACTTCAGGATTTGAGCAGCCAGTGTATAATACCAGGAAACAAGTACAGTTTAAAGTGGTTAAATTCTGTGAAAAACAGTATCCCATTTTATTGAAATCCATAGTTAAGTGGTTATAGGCTTCAGTTAAATTATATCCAATACATTTGGATTTCAAATGAGAAAACTTCAGAAATAATGTCTTACTATATCTTTTCTTCATATATGTACATATCATGCTCTTAACAGTCAACTGAGCATTACAATTAAATTTTGCATAAGCAGCCATCTGTTCCTGCTAAGTCAGATTGAGGTTTTGAGAGTGCTAAGACTGGCAAAGTTCTATGAAGGACTCTACAGTAGATACCATGGGACTAATTTTTTAAAAACCAGGGACTTAAGGCATGAGATTTTTCTTTTTTATAGACTGTGAAACATATTTCCTAATACATCAAAATGTTGAAGATTATGTATTTAACACAGTCGATACTTTCAGCTTTTTAGCTATATGCAGAATCACTCTAGATTCTTCTAAATCACAGCATGAACTTTTGGAGAAGGCAGAGTGCTAATATTTAAAGCCACTGGCTCACTGAAAGAAAAGGTAGGCATATTGATATACTTGATACTAAATGCAAGATTTGTAAAGACTGTAGAATATTGGAGTCCTAGAGCTAAGGAGCATCTAACAGAGCAGAAATCCAGAAGCTGCAAGGAGCTGTTTTGCTCAACTGCACAGAAGACAATTTTATTTTTAAGGGTCTTGTTAGATAAAAGAACTGCAAAATGCTCATGCAGTGATGGTGGTTCTAGTGGACTAGCTAGTGATATATGGACACCAGAAAAGCACAGCTTGAGAAACTGTAGAAATAGAAATGTAGAATATCAGTAAGTGAATCATGTTTTAAGAGACCTTTTTTTCTTTAAAGGGAAATCCAGGGCAAAAAGGAGAAAAAGGAAATTCAGTGTATGTTTCACATTTTGGAAAAGGACCTCCAGTAAGTATCTGATTGTAAAAAAAAAAAAAATCGTATCTTGTAGGAAAACATATATGGCAAATGTAATTGTTCTCATAACTCCTCACTGTTTAATAAAGCTTGGTACAACAAAAGGATTAAAAGCAAATAGACAACTGGAACAGATAGCTTGTGATCTTAATAGCTATAAAGTTAGAAAATACCCACAACAAAGCGTGTAATGATTCATTTGTTAACTGACTGTCCTTACAGGGAGACAGAGGTGATCCTGGGCCCCCTGGCATGCCCGTAAGTATAGCCCGTGGGTTCTGTACATGCTTTTTGTCTTGAAAATATTTCAAATTTTCAGTCTCAGTACAGTAAAGAAATATTGGGGGTCCTCCCTGCCTGCCTTAAATAGCAAAATTTCAGAATAAAGTCTAACAAACATCAAGTCCCTCTAGCCTGCCCCCACGACCAGTTCATGCTGGCTGAAAAGGGCCAGGAACAGACCATACCATCTGCATTAGCTAATGGTTGCAGAATATTAGAGAAATTCAAGATGCATAGAGATGTGACACCTTCAATGATATCTGGTGGATCTCCCAAGAACAAGTAGCGCACTACCATATTTTTGCCGTAAAAAGTGAGAAGAAGAGAGAGTTTAATATTGTTACTGACTCACTCTCTTAATGGCTTTGGGTCCCTCCTCTTAACGCCCTTCAAAAAAGCATTCACTGATGAACTGTATCAAGTCCCCACACTGTAGCACAATTACTGACAAAATATTCTTTCAGTGCATTAATAACATCTATCTGTGCATTATCCAGTATCTGTTCAGTATTATCCAGAAACTGGTGCTGAGCTGCTCTAGTGACAGTGAGGTTTCAGGTATGGTATAAGCTTCAGGCCGTGGGTGGAACACAGTGGCCAGTAGACTAAGTCCAAGTGATGCAGGCATTTTTGAGAGACTAGTTTTGTGGAGAAAAGTGTAAGCTGTGGTACTTTCACAAACAGACCTTTTACCTTCTTTTCCAGGGACCTAGAGGGTCAAGAGGTACAACGGGCCCATCTGGATATCCAGGCCAACCGGGCTTGCCTGTAAGATCATCAGTTACACAGCCTTGCATTTTCAGGATATGCATAAATTCTGGTCTGCCGATTTTAAAACTTGCATTAATGTGAACCAAAGCAAAGAAATAATTTTTGAGGCAGATGATAAAAGAGAGATTTTTGCCTTACCTTATTAGTTTGGAACTTCAGGAACTGGAGCATATGTTGTTCCTTCCCACGCCTGTATGAATACATTTCATTCTAGCAGTCTGTGGTCATGGAGGAATGCTGCTAGTGCTCTCCCCTTATTCCCTTTCCCCAAGACCACCTTGTGGGAGACAGGAAAGTGGGAAGCCAGAAGTTCAGCCCTACTGAAAGCAGTGACCAGGTGAAGTAAATTGCATTTTGGGATAGGTACATCCCAAGAGGAAATTCTGCCTCTAGGTGCTACTGGCAAGAGGAGGAAATTTTCAAAGCAAAGATGTCTCTAAATAAGACATATTAACTTGTCTTCATTCTCTTTTAAAGGGTATTCCAGGTTACCCTGGTTTGCCAGGTGAACAGGTAGGCAATGACTTTTCCTGAAGTTGTTAGTGAAATAATAGATTAATTTATACAAATATTTGAAGTGTACCTTATGGTTATTTGTTACGAAGTTTTTCAAAAGAGTTACTTGATTAAATTATAATATCAGCATTTTCTGATTATCTTCAAACTGTGTACGTTTTTTGCCAATTAGGGAAATCCAGGTATTGGAGTGGACGGACAAAAGGGGGAGCCGGTAAGAAAACAAGTATTATTAAAGAAAACAAATATTATTAAATATATTATTGCTGCAGAATTAGAAGTATAATAGAGTCTTATTGGGTTCCCTGGAACCCATTCATTTGTGGCTGTGTGCTCCCACTAGTCATGTTAGAATGGAAGGAGAAGTAATATAAGTTATTGACTCAATTAATTCTGTGCATAAATTATTTCTGCAACCTGCATACAGGAATCAAGTATATTCTGGAGGTTTTGAAAAGCAACAATCAATATGTTAGTTACCATTTATGTAGCAATTAGTTTCTTTACAGGCACTGCCTAAATAATCATAACAGTACCCTCCAGTAACAGTGGCTGTACCAGATCAGTCACTGAATCTCATCTCTCACTATGTCCAGCAACAGATGCCAAGGAAAGGGTGTAAGAAAAGGACAAGCATGTAATAATAGTTTCTCTCCCAGTCTCCACCTGTTTGCATACTCAGGACTTATAGAACCAATGTGGAATATTTGATTTTTCTTCTATGAATTTGTCCAGTCACTTCTTAGAATTCATGCAAGTTTCTAACATGCACAACTTTACATAGCAAATCAATAATTTCATCTTTACATTCACAAAGCCTTGTGCTCAAAGGCTTTGGTCTGGAACATGAGCGACTGTGTGTACACACAGGAGATTTGATAATCCTGTAACCATCTCCACAGCAGACTCAGTGCAGGAGCCATGAGTACAGAATTCTCATTTATTTCCTTAGCCATAACATTATTTTTAATGACTGAGGAGAATAGGAGGGGATTAAGATCACCAACCTTGCTCATCTGGAAAGACAGTAGAGAGGCTTATAGATATCAGTACAAACCTTAATTTACCTGCAAGTATTAATACAAGTACATGGTCAATGAGTATGTAAATATGTAGTGCTGTAGTACAACAGGAAAACACGAGTCTCACTGAAACGCTACGTGGTACAGAATGTCTCTCTGCTGTTCCTTTGGCTTCCACAGGGCGATGTTGGACTCCCCGGGCCACCTGGATCACCACTGTTAGTTGGACCTCCTGGAGCTCAGCTGTTCAAAGGAGAAAAGGTGTTAATTTATCTTCATATTTAACTGTGCTTAACTTGGCAAGTATGATCCCGTGATGTAATTTTTCAAGGATGGCATAGGACAAATCTTTCTTTCTGTAATAAACCATCAGCTTCAGCAGAAATCCTGTTGTTCAGCACCCTTCCTAGAGGCTTTCAGGAGAGGAAAGCCTGTGTATACTTTAGCTCTTGTCCTTGAGAGAAGACTGTCTTGATGTAGAAAGGAGATAATGCCCTTGCTTTGGTTTTCTTCGCTTTTTGTAATTAGCAAATCATATTTCAGGCATCTCAGGAAAAGTTGGTTACTCTGGTATGGAATCTCTTTTGTGACTCTTTACTAACACACATTATTCAGATATTTGGCAATTACTCTCATCGAGATTTGTAAAATGTAATGTTTTGAACTATCAACCCTAACCCTTCCAGGGCACTATCTTAGTATGAAAATTGTGATTTTGATGTCTATTTTTAGTGCAAGTTCCTGTTATTTACTGTACTTCTTCAACATCAACACCTATTGTAGCCACAGTTGTGTACCTTAAAACATCAGAATGTTTGTTTTAAAAGAATGGGCGTTACAATAATTGCACTATAGAGCCCTATATTGGAGTCTCGTGACCTCAAGTCTGATTTGCTGTAATACGCAAATGAAAAGGTGAATTTGGCATTGCCAGCCCCTGCAGCCTCAACTCAGGAAACTGATAAATTTCACATATTGGATCGTACGCTTTGATTATGCAAATTGTGGCTATGTACAGGTGTACAAGGAAGAGGGAAAGGATCACAAGAACTTAAGCTCCTCAAGTTACTGTGAAGTGTGATGTGCTGCTGTGCAACACACAACATGATCATGATCACATAGCCATCCATGCATCCCATTCAGATTGGGGTTATGCACTAACGTGTGGTTTTATGCATGTGAATACTTGATTCAAACAAAATAGAGCAGCAAACAAAAAAAGAACTACTGTCATACGTGTTTGCAGGAATGAAGCCCAAATTAGCAGGTCCCTGCAAGTGAAAGGATACATCTATCTCTCTCCACAGTCATTATGCTGGGTGGACAGTGTTAACAGACATAAAAATCAGTACACAATTGTTTTTCTTGTTTTCTTCTGCCTAGTATACCTAGAGGAACAGGCCCAGTGCTTAAGAAAACACTATTTAACAGCTGTAATTTAGCAAAAGACTTGAAAAAAGTTAAACAGCACATAGGCATGTCCTGCATATTAATACATACAAAAACTTTCCTTGTATATGTAGGGCCAAAAAGGACTACCTGGGGTAACGGGATACAGAGGGCCACGTGGACCCAAAGTAAGTAATGTGATATTATTTTTTTTTTTTCATTATGCTGGCAAAGTCCTTCTGTAGTTATTAAGTTCATCTTTTAAAGCATAGTATGATGTAAGAAATAACAGCATTTGTGCTGTGAAATTTAATCACCACCCAAATCAGTGCGAAAGCAAAAATATTTCAAAACCATTTGGAAAAACTTTCTGAGTCTGTTTTATGCATATCTACTGAGTGTTGCCTGGTAGCAAAAGGTCAGTGCTGTAGCAGGGGAGCTGGACTAGATGATCTTCAGAGGTCCCTTCCAACAACCCCTACCATTCTGTGATTTCCTTTCCAGTTGGGCTATTGACACATAATGGACTGGGACTGTGAAGAAAATAGGACAGTTTATTTTTTCTTGAGAGGAGAAATAGAGAAGATCTCTGTGTGTTCTTAATGGGGCATGATGTATGTTTCCCTAGGTATGGTAGGGAAATACTTGAATAAGTATTCCTTGAATAACTGAAGCTATGTAGGCACTGCCAGTAGTGCTGTCTGTATGAAGTAAACCCCAGTGACTGAGCCTAGCAAGTGGAACAAAAACCATTAACTTAATAAACATGCACAAAAAATAAAATTTATGGCAAACTTCACTGAGCATCTTGTAAAACAAAGTATTTTGAATGCTCCAGGGTATACTTGGGAGAGGAGAAAAGGGCGAAAAAGGCCTTCCTGGGTTTCCTGGATTGCGGGTAAGGAAGTTTCAGAATAAATTACGTCACAAATTCACTGTAATTAGGTTCATAATTTATTTGGCAGTTTAAATTTGTATTTCCAAAGAAGATTTTAAAATAATCTGTCATACTTTGTGTATAGAATACTTTGGAGTCCTGCCCTGGGACTCATCCTATCTCAGACTTAAGCATAAGCTCATACAGACTTTCTGTTCTTGGAAAGAAAGTAAACCTGTAGGGTTATCCTCTAAATATTCAGAGCTGCACAAAGCTTCTCTGGAGTAGCACAGTACTAACACAGTAATTTTAGTGTGTTCCATACCTGCTAATAGCAGGTTTTTACAGCAGCTTGTGCTTGATTTGCATAAGAGTGCTCACAGTATGTGCACTACTGTGCTTCATGCAATATGATAAAAAAAATTAAGTGAAGACCTGTCTAGTTTACTTTGAGCTAGAGTTCAAATTCATGCCCATCTCACATATAAAGTATTTGCAAAAACTTTGCAGTTTTTGGGAAATATCCCAAGCAACACTTATCTAAGGAATATTAACTGCTCAGCAATACTGAATAGGTGTAATTTTGAATAATCTTTCATCTTACATTCTTCTTACTTTTATCAGGGTAATCCTGGTTCTTATGGACACGCTGGTTTTCCTGGAGTGAAGGTAAATAAAACGTAAAACATAAGCAGCGTCCTGAACAGTGGGATCCATGAAATTTGGTTTTGTTTGTACTTGTGCAGATTGGGAATTTCCGCATACTTGATAGTTCACACTGCATTACTTCCTTTCTCTCCTGCTACCTGTTGCCACAGAAGTTGTATGAACTCTTTGTCTTTGAATTTCTGCCAGTCTAAAATTTGGCTGAAATTGGTTAATGGGATCTGAAGTTGCAAGCAGGAGGAAAAGCTAGCAGGATGTGCATATAGCATTGTAGAAAAGTTATACAGCATGGTAACTTTGGTTGCCATGGTGACATTGTTTTTGTAATTTTGTGTTATATGCATGGTTTTTTTAGCTTTCTGGCTCAAGAAATTCCAGTGTTGCTGCTAAGTCTGCTAAGTTTTAGTTATGAACTTACAATATCTTACTGAAGTAAAGGACAATAGATGTAGGTATATAGATCTATATCTTGCCCTTTTTCTTATCTCCTCTCTCCAGCTCATTTTCAAATCTAGTTAAGGTAATGGTCATGTTATTCATAAATCACATTAGTGTACAGATATTTGCATCTAGAGTTATGTTCCAGGTGACTGTTTTATCTGCAAAATTACTCATGCTGGTTTTTTATCACTGCCTGCCTAAAGAGTTTGAATACTACATAGATGAGTGTATTAGTAGATCATAAAAGGAGAGGAGGAGCTGATATGCAGCTGCTTTCCATGCAGTAGCAGCAGTAGTTTAAGAGGATCATTTGGCAGGCAGCAAGCCAATTTCAGCTGTATTAAGCAGACAATCCACTGGAGTCTGCTGGTATGTATACCAGCTAGTTCTGTGCCCCAGCTACACTGAATCTGCCGATCACTACCTAAATAACCTGGTGGTACATGTTGGATTTTGGGGTTTTTTTTAGCAGGAGAGATTATGGGAAACATACCACCTCTTCTACAAATCCAGTGAATTTTCTGAAACAAACTGCAGATGCTGTTATAATATGACAGTATTGTGTGACTGCCTTACTGGTTTTTGTTCAACTACTTACAATAATGTCTTAATGGATCAATCAAATTGTATTTATGTGATCCTTTCCAGGGGGAAACAGGATTTGCTGGTTTTCCTGGACAACCTGGCTATCCGGGCATACAGGTAAAAAAGACACCAAACACATACAGCAAGTACAAAGCTGCCATCCAGAGAGGGTCATAAGACCTAACAGCCTAAAGACAGATTTTCAGAGACCACCATTGGCATTTGTCACCTAAGGAGATACTAAGCACTGAGATTTTTGACCTTGGCTCACTGACTCTTCAATTCTTTCTTGTGTACTGGTTATGCCATTTTAAAATCAGCATGGAAGTCATATAAGACTTGGGCCACATCCATCTACTGTACAAATCTTCGATATTTTTATCATCATTAAATTAATTTTAAATCTCAAAATACTTCATACGTTTATCAGAGGAGGAAAAACGCTAGGTTTATTTTTTCTTTCCTGCCACACAGAAGATTTTTCTATGTCATTAGGGAAGACAATTACATTCCTGTTTAAAATAGCAAAAGATGACACAAAGATGTAATTTCATTATGCAAGAAAAAAGGCTAGCCAAAAGGCCACAGGTCAAGAGAACCTCAGTCAGTGACAGCTCCAGAACTGCTTACGTATCTTAGAGATATCAATTTAAAAAAAGAAAACACTTGTTTTTCCTTATGTAAGAATGGGTATCCAGTTTTGCAGTCCCAGTTCTCCTTGTCTGTATTCTAAAAGGCCCCGAACTCCAGTCCCAGGAATGCAACCTCACTACGCAGTTCCCACATTCACATTCTTGTTTTCTCAGTTCCCATTTACTGCAGAGAGCAGGGCTGATTCCTAATCTACAAAGCAAAAAGTCTAATACAATTTGCCACATAAAAGACTTCCCTAAAGTCCACTTCATTTGCAATTCTAAATATCAAAATGCAAGCTAATTTAGAAATCCTCCAAGCAGAAGTGATTTTCCTTGCCATTAGTAGTCACTTTTATGTTTTCATGATGCAGATGTTTTAAACTTCTTATAAGAACTTTGAGTATCTTCTGCCATTGGTAATATTTTTCAGACTGTGAAACCTTTTTTCTTAATACATACCAGTCATCATAGAAGTAATTTTCAAATTCTGATATAGAATTTTAAAAGCAAATAATTTCAGCTTGGTTGTTAAATCAAAACATCTCAATTAAATAGGGTACCGATTCACTGTAATTGATTCATCTTTACATGAATGAAAACAAATACAGCAGTCACAAGTTCTGAAGACTCAAATAGATATGTGCAATAGGTGTAATACTGTTTAATCATTAGTATACTGAAAGATAACGGTTATTTTAAATCTTGTTGCCTGGTTTTAAATACTAAAAAATGTCAAAATTGAGTTTTCCTGGGTGATACGTGTCACATCCTTACGTACCCCAACATTTTTGCAATTTTCAGTTACATGCTAGCACACTGCATCTTTGTACCTATCAGTAAAACTTACTGTTGGACTCTTACAGGGGGATCCAGGAGAAAAAGGGCCCCCAGGTCCTCCTGGAGCTGTTGGAACTCCACTGCTTCCTATAAAAGGTTAGAGCTAGTTTTAAGTAGTCTTTCTACTCTATAAAGTGTGTAGGACCTATTCTGCTAAGGTGTTTGAAAGTGATCACTAGGGATTCAGGGGACAGGATCCTAAAACATTGTCTTCCTAGTGGCCATATTTTCTGTGTGTTTGTGTCTCACTGATCTTACTGGAACTACGTTAAACATACAAGTTTCAGGTTAAATGTTCACTTTAAAGACCTTTATACATACAATCACATCTAGATCTGCAGGACTATTCCTAGTTATTGGACCTAAGCATATTTAGGAAAAAACTATGAAAAATACGCCCATGCTGGATAATGGATGGCAAAAAAGAAAACTGGGCTTCCTCTTGTAATTTAGAATTCCTGTTTTCAGAATTGCCGCAACACACAGATTTTTAGGCTACAACTAAGCTTCCTATTGCACAACAGGGGGTGAAATGCTGGAACTAGTTCTCCCAGCAGAATATCTGTCAATCTTATTGCCTTCCTACTTAAATCTCAGCCAGGTATTTTATGTCCCAGCTCCCTGTATCCTCATCTTTATCATCTAATTGGTGAAAAGGTGTGTGGAAGGCAGTGGGGAACTGCCTTGAATATATTTACTTTGACATCTGACACTTGGGTAACCTGTATTGTAAGAACTTTTTAACAGAGAACTTACCATAGATTGTATTTCTAGTGCAGCAAATGCTGATAGCGAACACAGAAGTAAGTTACAAGACAACCCCAGTTGAGCAGAACTTCCCCATTAGATAAGGGCCTCATCCAAAAATCAATTAAATGTGTTTTCTATCAGCTTCTATGTGTTTCCAGCCCATGCAGCAAAAGTCTTAACCCCATGCTCAATATCTCAAATAATATTTAATCATGTGCGTGATGTGTGAGTAGATACATTCTTCAGAGAAAGAGGCCTTTAGGAAAATTTTTTGAGAACAGGATTACGACAAATAATTTTTCCAGTTTAATGAAGCCCTTTTTATCTGATTCACATGTTCTTTATGTAATTGCAATTTTTCAATTCATTCATCACAGCAATACAATTTTTAAAATTTACACAATTTCAACTAGGATGATCCTGAAATGACCTCCCTGTTTGCACTGCCAAATGTGCATAACACGAGATGCACATTTATTTTAAATGCTACGTGTATTTATTTTGGGCAAACACTTCTCTCAGCATTCTGAAATACGTAGCACAAAGATACTACTACGGAGTGACAAAGACTTAAAACTGTGCCCATGAAATGGGCAGGAATCTGTAGAAAAGTAACCAAATCCTCCCACCTTAAAATTAAATTGTTACACATTTTAAAATGTCTCATAAAGATAAAAGAAGTTACTGTATTTTACTTGTGTAGTTTCCAAATTATAATTTTGATTACAATTTAATTTAGATTTAAGCTTTCAATTGTATAAGGTGGCCAACTCACATGTTTTTATAATTCTGTGTAGGTCCACGAGGAGATCCTGGATTTCCGGGTCCTGCTGGTGATCTGGGATCAGTTGGACCAATTGGTCCTGCAGGCCTGCTAGGGAGACCAGGAGATGATGGAACAAGTAAGAGAAGTAGGGGATAAAATATGAACTATATACCAGTAGGAGAGAAAGCAGCTAAAAGAACACTGTTCTTTGTTCTTGCTTGCTGCAAGTCACCAACTAAGGATTTGAGCTCTACAAAGAGATCAATAAACACATTAGCTCAGCACTTTGTGGCCAACAAAGAACAAAAGTGATCCAGACAGAATATTTAGAATTACTAGAACAGAAACAGAAGACAAAGCAGAATGCTACCATGCACTGTAAATCCATGGTAGGCCTGTATCTGGAGTGCTGTACTCGCAACCTCTGTTCTCCATCTCAAAAAGATATAAAGGAAGATGATGAGGATAACTTTGCTCTGTATAAGATTAACTGGGAAGTCTGGAAATGAGATAATGGGGAGGAAAAAAGGCAGCATGTGAATGTCTAAAGCAGGAGCCTCTTTTCATGGGAATCCTGGAAAACCTGGAGATTTAGTTTTAAATCTTTGTTATATAGAAACTTTTCTTCAGGACAGTTCTGAGTGTTCTGCAATTTCCTCCTTGATATATTCTAGTAATCGTTACTATGAAGCTGCATGGACCATATACCATTGCTTTCTTTATAGGTCTGCCTGGCCTGCCAGGAGTAAGCGGGGCACCAGGACCTCAAGGTTTTCAAGGTGACCCTGGTCTCCCTGGAACAGGTGAATCAATCCCAGGAAGACCTGGGTTTCCTGGACCACCAGGCCTACCAGGACAGCCAGGAAGACAAGGCTTACCTGGACTACCCAGTAGGTTCAACAACAATTTGTATTGTAAGAATATAATTCTGCCCATTAATAAACGTACTGCTTTTGTTAGTCCTACAAAAAACTAGAGGTGAAAAGTGGATTTTGACAGATATATCAAACTTTACATGTGATGTAGAAAACATGTTTTACTTACTAGTAGTTGATCAGTGAGATGTCAAGATTTTCATAGTTTTCTGGGCGATTTAAACCCACAAAGTAACATGTGAAAAAAGTCCCTAAAAATGTATCACTTGAAGTTAAAAACTCAGCAAACTGGGAAGAAAACCCAAACCAGCATCCTTTACAAGAAACAAGAACAGTAAAATTCTAAAGTGGAAAAAGGAAGAAGTAGTGGCAGTGAAAAAAAATACACGTCAACATCAACTCTAGCTAGACTGACTTTTGTAGTATGATCTATAATCAACGACTTGTATATCATTTCATAAGATGTCTAGATTTTCATGTGAGGATAACAAGACACAGGAGAGGAGAACTTGTGACCTAAGCTGTGGAAAGTCAACCTGCTTTATACTAGCTGTACAATTTATTTTTTTTTTCAAAGGTGTAATCTGTACTGACAGAGGTATCCCTGGAGAACCTGGAATAAAAGGTCAGATAGGCCTTCCAGGAAGAAAAGGTGAAAAAGGAGAAAAGGGTAAGTATGCCTAGATAGAAACAATTTGAAGATGAAACCTTTGCCAGATACATCACACCTAAGTCTGTAAGAAGTTTATTGTAACTTGGGAGATAAGGCCCAAAGTGTGGAGTTAGAAGCCCCAGTGCCAACAAGCCATTTAAGTCAATCAAGTTATATCAGTGCAGTGGTTATTCGACACTGTAAAAACAAACAAACTGATATGCTTCACTCCTATGAAGACCATAATGAATAAAATGGCCCATGCACTACTCACAGAAAAGGGTAGTGTTATTTTTTTGTGTATTAATTTTGCAACTGTTCCAATATAATTTTGATGCATTCACATAGGAAATCAAGGCTTCTGCTCATGTAGTCCTGGTCCTCCTGGTCACCGTGGTATGCAAGGACCTCCAGGTACTCAAGGAAAGAAAGGACAACTGGGATACCCTGGAAAACGTGGAGAAAAGGGCGATCCAGGCTTATCTGGTGCAATGGGATCACCAGGGCTCCCTGTGAGTAGTTTTCATGAACTTCAGTAAATAAGGAACATCAAGTTACCAATTACTCAGGTGACATTTAAGCAGAGTGGTAGAGGAACTGCCCTGAAAACTATCTGAAAGTTTTATCTACTTTTGCTTATTACCATCTTGTTGAAGGATGCATTTTATTAGCTTTGATCTGATTTCTCTTGCAGCAGTAGGCAGAGTTTTACACTGAGGGAAAGAATCCTATGCTGTGTTTATGAGGTGGCCTTAGGAAAGCTGGTATATATTCATCATGTTTTGTTTTTACTTGCTTTTAGTTTTAGTCTTGAACACTCATTGTTTTTCTTGAAAATGTATATTAACAAATTGCTCCATGGAGATGATTTTTCAGTTATTTCAAAGGAAAGCATTTCCAGCAAAACATTATCAAGGCAAAGAATTGCATGATGTCAGCAAGTCAACGTGGTTTCTATGATTCAACATCCACCTGAGGGGGCAGCAGAGTCTGAAAAAAGGAACCTTTGATTTTACTCAGGCATTTCATCATTTTCTTTTTTTTTTTTTTTTTTGAAATTGATTGAAAAGTTTAATTGATTTGGTATGGTTAGTGTATTTCGAGGCAGGCTGAATGTAAGTGTAGATTCTTTCACTCCCACAGACTCTGAAAGGCATTGGTATTTGTTATTGTTTATCCCTTTACTATTCCATATTACTTTACAATCTCCCATTTTCAGTCACTACTCAGTGAAAGTTTGTTCATCACAAGGATCAGCCACTATAGGCAATGTCTTGTCTTTCTGTGCATACATATTAGCAACAAAGCTGAAATGGAATAAAAATTTTGCCCTTGACTTAATAGTTTGTAGAAGTAAAAATTACTATAACCATCAAAATAATGACTTTCAATTTGCTTGAATAGCTTCCTTGCAATGTAACAATTTCATTTCAAATTCTTCAAGAGCAGAAACTGAATGAACGTTTTGGTCATAAGGATTCCAAGTACTAGAATCATTTGACATCATCATACAATGTTCATTTTTTGCTATGACCAGTTCATTCCAGTGTTAACAAATCTGACATCCAGCTTTTAATGGAAAAAACCTCCAAAGATTCAAAGATTTTTTTTCATGGCAAGGTGGGGATAAGAAAATAATTAAGACATGTTTAAAAGATACCTTTAAGTCAGGTATATATTTCTACTTTAATATTGTCTGTCAGCAGGATTGAAAAACAGAATAGATTAATAAATTTGAGCTTAAGACCTAGATGTTTTCTGGGTCAATAATTTACTGGGTGATGCTTGTTGCCTAGCTCAGTGAAACAAGCTGTTGCTTTTGGAAACAGACTTATTTTCTTTAATGTGCTTCACATAGTTTGTCTTATTCCCCACAGTGAGAAATAATCCAAACCACCACTTAATTTACCTGCTTTAGGAATACATTATAAGATGATTTATTGGACTTGTGATTTTCTTCCATTTGATCTGGTCTGGCACATGGACTGTACATCCAGGATGCTGCATACCAAAATGATGCCAAAATAGAGGGTTTTTTTTAATATACTTTGTGTGTGAGAACAATTTATTTGAAAATATAGGTAGATACGCTTGGCTTTATGACTGTTCCATTATGGGAGTGTTTTGTTTCAGAGTTTTTTGAGGGTTTTTTTGTTGTTTTTTTTAATAACAGAACTCTTTCACATGAGGAATTGCTTAAAAGTTTCCAGAACATTTTCTTTCAAAAGAAAAGAAAACAAAACCATTGTGAGAATGAAGGAAGGGAAGAGGCTCTGTCATTCTTCTTCAAATGGTTTCATTACAAGCTTTATGTTTGTTTTATTTTTCTTTTCCTGAAATCCTATTACCTGAGTGGATTATGTGAGATTTTGATAGTATGCTTTAGCCCTTCTGGTTCTGAAGTAAAGCTTGAAGCCTTCTCCTGAACATGGTGTTCTTAGGTTACTTAAGTGAGAAACAAGGACAAAGTTATCATTTTGGAAAGAAATAATTCACTTCAGTGCTTTGGTCTAATGGATTTCCTACATATATAAAAATATACATATACATATATATATACACACATATATATACACACATATATATATATACACACACACACACTTTTTCCATTTTTCTGCTCTCTTTTCTTCCCAAGTATCTCATTTCACTTTTCAAACACTAGTAACTGGTTGCTGCTGGCTTGAAGATCTAGACAATTGAACAAATAGTCACTGCTTTTTTTCAGATACACATTTTTCCAGAAGTCTTCTGCCTGTTTTACAATTGTTATGATTTACAATCACTTTATAAATTGTATTTTCTCCACCGATTTTAGTGAAAGATTTTGAATAACAGAAGAAACTGGCTAAATAATACCCCGGTTTTTTAGTCTTAATGACCTTTCACTTGTGTAAATTTCACATGGTAAAATATATTTACCTACATGTACTGTTGCCAGATCATACCCTCACCAATGATGATATGCAAACCACACTCTGCTTGGAGAACTGAGAGCACAAATCAGCCTAAAAATATTTAAAAGTACGTCTTTTCCCCTCTAAACCTGTCAAGTCATAGATTCTTCTGACAATACCAGGTACCTAACTAACTAGACCTAGATGAAATCTTTTTATTGGCAGTTTTGTGTGCTTTCAAGCAGCAAAAAAACATCACTTACCTACTGCCACATTCACTTCTGGGAGGACAGCCTCATCCAGCAGTCACTGCACTTCAGAAATTCCCTTCCTGTACAGATTCAGTGCATTGTGGGTTGAAGTCTGCAGTGGGAAGAGTTTGTGAATCATTTGCATCTTAATATTCTTGCATTTACAGCCACAGCTGTATACAGCCACAGGCCCAATTCTT
Organism: Podargus strigoides; assembly: GCA_028020825.1. Taxonomy (NCBI): domain Eukaryota; kingdom Metazoa; phylum Chordata; class Aves; order Caprimulgiformes; family Podargidae; genus Podargus; species Podargus strigoides. The sequence continues at coordinate 17,083,737 of CM051628.1, forward strand.
CTTGCATTACAGTTTCCTATAGATGTGTATCTGTGCATCTGGCAGAGTCAGGCTGCAAAGGCCAGGTGCCATTCACACACCTCTTTAGACATCAAAAAGGATAAATATTTCTTTTTGGCATGTTACTTTAATTGGTCTGGTTTGGGGAAACAGGGCAAGAGGAGGAGAGAGATATCTGATTTTCCCCTCAGTTACCACATTGATTCCTTGCTGGAGATAACTGACATTTTTTTTTGAATGTTTTTGTCAATGGTAAGGGGATACCTGGTTCTGCTGGACAACACGGTGAAAAAGGAGAGAAAGGTGATCCAGGAAGAGTTAGAATAAAAGGTAAATACATTTTATCATTAGCCTTTTTTTTTTCCTCTATACAATGCCTGGGCAATAGAGTGAGAAAAATCATATTCATTTACTCTTTTATAAAGTCATTTAGTAATTTACTGAAGCCTAGAGGTGATGTATATCTAAACTGCCTTCTTGGTACCATCTCATTCATTTTCTTCTTATTCAACAGAAGATCAACACAGGATTTTGTGGTTTTTACTCTATAGTTCAGCCATAAAACAGTTTTAACAGCTTGTTATTAAGGCTAACAAATGACTTTCATGTCATATGATTGATAATCAGGGTCCTACAGAGGTCTGTACAGCAGAGACTAAGCAGAATACAACTATTGTGAAAGCATGAAGAAATACTATTGTACAGAAGCCACCTCCTGAAGTGTCGGTATTCCAGTATCCCAGCTGTTATCCCAACTTAAACCACCAACATTCTTCTTGGGAAAAACTCAAAGTCTCAATGGCTATTCAGATTCCTGCTCCTATTTCTAAAAATTACTCTTGACCAGGCATGGAAGAGAAACAATAGGCCACCAGTTGCACAACTGAAATTATTCTAATTAAATAGATCAAAACCTCTCCACAGTTATGGCTATGATTTATAAAAGCAAAAGAAACAGAAAACAACAAATTACAGCAATCTGATGGCAAAGCTCAGTTAAAAATGCTAAACTATTTATTCAGACAAAAGACTGTCCATCTTGTTTGTGAAAAGTTAGCTTAGCTTTGGATGCCTGTGTTTGTTTACAGATGTTGGAGCAGGGCAAAACATTTGCTGTTTATTTGCAAAGGATTTCTTGACACAGCAAAATGAATCTTTGTGTTGGAATAGTTTTATTGCTCTTTATGTGAAAATTACATTTTCATAACTATCAGTGAGAAATCTAGGGTTAAAAAAAGGAAAAAAACCAAAAATATTTTAGAAATATTGATGCAAATATTCTGCATCATATGGCATTGCTATATCCTGATTTCACTGAAATCAAGAATAAAACTCTGACTGATTTCAATAGTGAAGTGTTTTTGCTCTGTATACAGCATGAACAAAAGCCATGTTCTTATAGTGCCTGTAAACATGTCTTCTACACAAAGACTTCCATGAGGTATCCAACTACATACTGCCTTCCTAAGCCTAAAATATCTCACTAAGGAAATATGAATACAAGAACTGGAAATTATCATACAGATATGATGAATGGTTACCCAGCATTTACCTGAGCAGAAATAACAAAACCTAAAACTTACTGCAAATATTATACTTCATTTTTTAAAAAACTGTTTTAAGGAATAAAAGGTGAAAGAGGTCCTACGGGGGTTCCAGGATTTCCAGGCCAAAGAGGTAATGATGGCAGAGATGGGGAACTAGGATTGCCTGGGGAAAAAGGATCTGAGGTACGTTGGATTTTCTCAGATTAAGTACCATTTTCTTCCAAGTTCCTAGCAGATTAATCACTTATCATTTTATGTTAGCCTAGATAAAAAAAAAAAAAAAAAATCATAGTTTTTATCCACTGAAAAATTATTTCCTTGTAAGTACTACTGTTTATTTTGCTATTCCTGAATATAAGTTCTGCATATGCTGTGTGCCAATATTATGGGATCAGAAAGGAAAAAACCCCACAAAACTCTACCCTTTGTTCCTATTGCCTTTGAATATTTAAAACTACTAATATCATCCATGCAGTACTAAATTTAGAAGAGCGGTTTCTCCAGAAAATTCTCCAACATGGCTTTTGATAATCAAAGAGAAGAAAGCAATTAGGTTTTGTAATTTCTTGTCAACAACTTCTTTCCTTTAGGGCAATTCTGGAGTACCACTGCCAGGTGATAAAGGATTCCCTGGGGTCCCAGGAATTCCTGGCATAAAAGGACAGATGGGATCGCCTGGTTTGGGGCTCCATGGCCCTCCAGGAGCCAGAGGGATCCCTGGAGACTTTGGTGATACCGGTAATTTTGGGCCACCTGGTCCAAAGGGCCAGAAAGGTAATTTTCAATATTTACATTACAAACCAAATAACAAAACATGTTTGGTAGCATCCATTACAGTTTCATATGTATTAAGTAAATTGTTATTAATTTATAGTGAAAATAAATTTTGGCAAGCACAGTAGTCATGTGAGATATGGCCAGTGAAAGGTACAATACTGTCAGCATCTAGCAGCAGACACTAGTGAGAATATGAATTGCTTGGGGCCTTAAACCTTCAAACTGCCACTTGCACACTATCAGAGGAATTATTTTCTGGAGTGAAGAGTATTCCTTAGTGTAAGGATCTGCAAGGCAATGTTTTTTTGTTGAAGGAGAGGGGAAAATACAACTCATACTTAAGGCTTGGTCTGGTTTTTGGTTATAAAAAATCCCTACCAAAATAAAAATAAAATCTACGCTGACAGTGATATGTATGAACCAGAAATGTACATATAATTGAGATGAAAATATTTCTTTCTTGCAATAGAGACTATTGTAAAGACAAATTTCTGCAACAAGCCAAAAAAAAACCCAACTCTTTGTCTTTACAGAATACAATAATTTGAATTGTTACCAGTATTCTATACAGAATTAGTGTCAAGAAAAATATATTTTAAGGTTCACCATCAAACCTTAAGTAATATAGAAATAACGTGCATACACAGTCCCTACTCTTTACCTCTGCACATCGAGTTGGTTAGTTCCACAGAAATATTACAGTAAATCTTCAGACTCCATTTATTCTAAAATCAAATTGGCCAGTTTCTTTCTCCCTCTTGCTTCAGGTGAGACTGTCTGCGTTACGTTACCATACCCTGGAAATCCAGGTCCCCCAGGCTTTAAAGGTGTTCAAGGTATGTTTACAGATGGGAGAATTTTGGCTTTTAATTGAAATGAAATTTTAAGTTACTAATTTTAAAAAGCAGCTATCCTAAAAAGAAACATTGTTCTAGTTTTTCATTAGATACATGTCTCAAAATGTGAAACTGCAAATACACAGGGATATACTCATCTAATAGAATGAAGGGCTAGACAGCTGAAGTTTGCATGATCAAAAGGTGTGCAGGCTGCCTCCACAGAAAACAAAGAGAGCTTGAAACTCTGTCCTGCCTCAATTAAAATGCATGAGAGAGTCTGTAAGGTATACAGATGGCCAAGTTGGATAAGACATCAGGATACCAGGAAAAAAAGGCATGCGAGGCAAAGACGCTGCAAGTCTGTAATTTCTAAACCAATATTGCTCGTGGCAAGTTGCAATTGAGCCCTAAAATATGAATACGTATTACTATTAAACTTGTTCAACTTAATTTCAATTCAAATAAGTCATCTAGGAACTGACAAAATGTTTCTTGTGATCATCTCCAAAACATTTGAAATACCCCAGAAAATCCTTATCAGAACAAATGGAGATACTGGATTTTCAGACTCCTTAAATATGGTATTACACAGCTCTCTGACATCAGTATTGTGGGTGGTAGCTAAGATTTATACAGACATGAAAGGATAGGGATTAGCATATAGAGCTCATCTGCACCACTCCCGAAGCAGCATATAACACAGGACAACCTAAGAATTTGAGTTTACACCTGTCATTCACTAGGTTAGTATTGTTGATGTCCTGTAACACTAGAGTAACCGTCCATTTGGTTGTGACTTGGGTGGTGGCTCTTGCCCAGAATGTCAGAAGCAGATGAAATCTGCTTGTCTTCAAAGTACATGAATTTGTATGGAATAAAGATGCAATACTGTTTCCTCAGATTACACATTTTAGAGCTCTGTCAGGTGTTTTTTTTTTTTTAATGTATTTTCTTTCTGTTTCCAGGACCAAAGGGTTTAAAAGGACTCCCCGGTCGTCCTGGACCAAACGGCTTTGATGGGCAAAAAGGCCATAGAGGCAGGCCAGGAGCAGGAATCCCTGGGCCAGAAGGTAAATTGTGCTTTTCTCAGTCCAGGAGACCTGCTGGTCAAGCTGCAATGTGTACATGCAGGGTAATGTAGCTACCACGGTAGAAGAGAATATGGAGCACACTTCAATGAAAGCTAATAGAAGAGGAATCTTTATGAGTCGCCCTTTCTTTCCTCGAGTGTTGCAGGTGCTGTAATAACCTCAAGTTCAGTTTCCAGAGAGGAAATGTTCTCAGAAAACTGAGGGACTGAACTGGACAAGAGTGACAGTACACAAAATAGATGCGACTACTGTCACTTCCCACAGGAAAAATTACCTCCTTCATACCTCATGTATAATCCAGAAGTAAATGAGAAACCTGAAGTTTAATGTATGATGTTATTTTTCTTTGCAAAGTGATGATTTAATTCTAGTTAATTTTGCATTATAATATTCCACAATTTTGGGGGGGGACAAAAAAACCAACAACAAAACTTCTGAATTATGCCCAGTTTGAAGTTAAAAATTGTATCAACAGGTTTTCGAGGCAAAGCTGGTGATCCTGGTGATGAAGGTGAAACTGGATCTACAGTTGATGGCCAAAATGGTCCTCCAGGTCCACCTGGCCTAGATGGTCAGAAAGGTGTTGTAGGTGATACCACATATGGTCCTCCAGGAATCCCAGGCAACAGGGGCCTGCCAGGACCCCCTGGTACACAAGGTGCAAGGGGTGATCCAGGCATTCCTGGGCTTCGAGGTATGAGCCAGTTTTTAATGAAGCATTTCCATGTGTTCAAAGGAGAAAATTTGAGCAAAGTCAGTCCTGATTCAGATAAAACTTACTTTTACCAGGATCCATAATGGTGACTGGGAACGTTATGCCCTGTTTTTATGTTCACATTTTCACAGTTAAGGTAGATCAGCTACTGAGGAGATCTGCACTACAGGAAGGGGAAGATACCTTTATCCAGTCCATGGAATAACAGTGCAGCTTCCTATTTTTACTGCCATTACTTGCTGCCTAGTGTCTGTCTGTGCTTAGGGCCTCCTGCTCTGCCACACAGATAGTCCCTGCCTCAGGTTGCTTACTCAGGTCTCAAGAGACTGGCAAAAGGTGGGAGAACACTCAGAGAGGTTGAATTCCTGTGTCCAGAGTTATACAATATAATCCTTAATATCTTGGGCACTACACTCCTCATTTCTGCAGGGCAGTTTTGCTGGTTGCTGCAGATGTCTCCACAGTGCCATTTCCTTCCCACTTCATAACAGATATTGCTGATCCTTTTATAGGTCTTCTTTTGACCCAGCCCTAAGCAGACACACACCCCCTTCTATAAAGGGAACACCTATAGAACTGACTCCAGTGTAGCTGATGCAGGCCAGTAAGCTCCTTCCATTCTGCTCCTACACATCAGAAACTAACTTTTTGTGCCATAAAGTCATCCGCATCTATAGATGAGAATTGTATTTTTATTTGTTCCTTAAAGAAAGAAGCTCTTCACAACAGCCCATTCTAAATTGCAGGAAAGCATCAGTTTTAACAAACTATGCAAAAACTAGAGGATAAGTAAGATACTGCAATAACTGAACATTTAACGTTCAAAATTACAATTACGGATTATGAGGGATGGTGAGTAACAAAAATAAAACATTTTACAATGTTTTTTTTTGTTTCCAGGACAGACTGGTACCCCAGGATTTCCAGGTGCCAAAGGTTTCAGAGGCCCAGAAGGTGATATAGGAGCACCAGGCTGTCCAGGCTTCCCTGGTCCACAATGTGAAACAAGCTTACCAGGGCCACCAGGACTCAGAGGTGCCATGGGCCTGCCAGGACCTCAAGGTACACAACACCCAGCAGATTGCCTCACAGCTCTAAGCTTTGCATGTCTTTTCTAGCAGATTTAATCACATGATTTTTTGTGGCTGGCATGACAAACGTTTCCACGGGGGCTGCTCATTGGTAGAGGTGTACATGATGTTTTGCACATTTCCTTAAACTCAAAGAATGTGTAGCATGCATGTCAGATATCTGTTTCCCAACTTCCCTTCCCATACTTAACTGGCCAATTCACAGTGGATTCACTGTAAAGTAGTAAACAGAAGATATATTCTGTTGTCCTGAGTAAATTAACTGAGCTCCTGTCATTACTGTGATACTTTTATCTTCCTTATTCTTAAATGAAAGTGTCATTTCATATATACATGTCTTCTAGCTCTCCCTAAAAGTATTTACAAATTAATAGAGAGTTTTCACAGGTATTCTACAGATATATCTCTCACTAAAGAAATACAAAAAAAAAACACCACTCCAGGTAAAAAATCTAGGCAGAGCCAGGAATCCAGCCTGGTAGCAAAGTTTCCAAGTTATTTTCCCATGTTTGACGATATTCAAATTTATACCAAAATCTATCACCGTCTACTTTTTGAATAGAATTGCTGAACCATTTTCTGCATTTTCATACATAAATTAAAGCTCTCTTCCTCAGGCTTACCAGGCTTTAAAGGTCAGCAGGGAGACAGAGGCCTAGCTGGACCACCTGGAATCAAAGGTCTTAAAGGCTCTCCTGGCTCACAAGGTCCCCCAGGTCCTCCAGGCTCCCGAGGACTTCCAGGACTTCCAGGCAATAGAGGACCACCTGGTTTCCCAGGACAAACAGGTATGTTAAACATCCTGCAAACCACCTCATCTATAACTTCTCTTGTAGAGGGAGCTATTTCTACTGTTAAAGCTAGGAAGTACTTCGCACCCTCCTCCCTTTCCAGCTTCAAGAGTAAGACCCTGCAGCAGGGTAGAGGCAATAACAATAGCATCCTTTATTCTTTCTCTTATAATAAAAACAAAGGAATGGAAATAGTTTGATGCATCTTGGTGCATCAGTTGTTTTACAACACTGATACTTCCATGTATTATTTCCTGGTAATTCATAATAGGCAGTTGTTATATGCCATAATAAGAACAACATACTTTTTATTGCATCCAGACTATCTCTTTTACTGATGCAGTCTGTGATTGTAGGCTAATGAGTAGGTGGAGAAATAGCTTCACAATATGCCTCATACTTGTAAAAATGTGACCTTGGTCCCAAATCATCACTGGCTAATGGGCAAAAGTTCTGAGTAATATAGCAAAATCCTGTTTTCCTCTGTCATCTAGACAGTAGGAGTCATGATTTCCAGTAGCTACATGCAAAATGTAGCGGTGTCTTCGGCTATGCATTGCATTTAAGATGTGTTGGGGATAGCTGCTTTAGTAGTAAGTGTAGCCCAAATCTCCATGGGGTGGCAGCAGGAAGGGGGAAAATGTTTGTTTACTTCATGCCAGTCTGGATTTCAAGACAAGCTTGATCTTGGCACGTAGCCATGCTCCAACTATTGATTCTCTGGCTTTGTGGATTTCCTAAGGAATCCTTCTAAACTTCCTGCCTTTTGCTTTATACTCTTCCTTAAAATATGACAGCAACAGCATAGCAGACTGAGTATGTAAATAAAGCATTTAATATTACCAGGAAGCAAAGGCATTCAAGGACCCCAAGGATTCCCAGGACTCCCAGGAACACAAGGCCCAATGGGAATCTCTGGTGTAAAAGGTGAAGAAGGAACAATGGGTCCACTTGGGCCAAGTGGAGAGTGTGGGGATACGGGAATAAAAGGTTTGTAAAAGTCTGCTTCACTCTGCAGTTATGTTACTGCTATGTTTAGTTTTGTTACTACTGTGTTAGGAATATATTTTCTTTTTCTTCTTGTTATAAGGGTATATTCACCTCTGTTTTCAGAGATATTAAGTACTAAATCCAGTTATCTCACTTACAAATGCATAATGAAAAATAACTAAAGAAAAATTAATTCCAGTCAGATCAATAAACCAAACAGAGTAAGATCACTTATTCAAACAAATCTTGAATTTTGTCATGTATTCACATGAAACCTCAGATTTTTCAAGTTTTCTATCATGTTGTCTGCATTCCTCAATCTGTAAAACATACAGGAAATAATCTCTCTAAATATTAATATAGGAAAGAGAATAACCATCTTCAAGGTGCAGTCATAAACAGCAAAGAGTGTAGTGGATAATACAATTGCTATCTTTCATGTTCCAGACAAGCAGGCAATAATTCTGATTTAACATCACCTGGGTTACTACTGTATTAACTAAAAAGCAAGAGAAGGATAATAAATTATGTTAGCAGTGAACCTGCTGAAACAGCTGAGAACTGCATTAATATTTGAAGGCTTTCTCTGATCGGGAAGTCGTCACTAAAATTAATTTCCAGGACATGTCACTCATGAGCATTTACTCACATTCCATATGTTCGGTTCAAAGGTGAAAGAGGGCCTTCAGGAGACAGTGGCAGCATTAACATCCGTCTGGAGAAAGGACAAAAGGGGGAACCAGGGTTTCCTGGTGAGAACGGCCTTAGAGGTGAAAGAGGTAAGTTCATAAAATAAAGCCCTGCATACACACATATTCATCTAATATAAATCACTGGTGTTTTTCACAGGTTTGGACTTGTAGCTGCAGTAACATCCAGCAACCTTATTGCATTTATAGATTCTTAAAGTAGCAGGCTAGTTTCTTTGGAGAATTACTAAGGCGATACACAAAGTATGAAAGCGTAGCCATATTTGAAATAAGTGTCAAATAATGGCTTGACAATATAGGTCATTATCTTGTTCTGCAATTAACTTCAGGTGAAAAAGGCAATACCGGTTTCAGAGGCACCCCAGGATTTCCAGGGAAGAATGGTATCCCAGGACTGCCAGGTGACAATGGTGACACTGGACTGATGGGGTTTCCAGGAACACGGGGTTTCCCAGGACCAAAGGGCTTTAAAGGAATTATGGGTTTTCAAGGACAACCAGGTGACCAGGTAAACTGAAAGTGGTAGTGAAATGTCCTGGACTTTGCAGTTATCTCCTGCCTCCAAGAAATATTATGAAGGGTACTTCTATTATACTTACCTGTTAGATGTTCTTCCTGAGAAGAGACTGTCAGTATAATAGGAAAGGTAAATTCCTTAATGCAACAAATGTAATGCTTTGATTACATTTTAGCAGGAGCTGTACCCAGAGTCAAAGGCCTCTCCCCTATAGTTTTGTTATATTGCCACTTGGTGGAAGCCCAGGCTACACTGTACCATCAAGTCTTTAACATTACTCCTAAGAACAGATTGACAAATCACTTACTGCGAAGATCATAACAGCAGCAGCACAAGTATGAAATTAACATATAGCTGCTTCTTCATATCTTGCTATGTGTGTGCAGCCAAGCCAATAGACAAGGCAAACCCAAAATTTCTGTGCCCATACCAACAACTCGGAAACAGAACCCAGGCAAACAATATTGCTCAAGAAAAATATACAAAGCCACACATATATATCATATGGATATAAGAAAATTCTTCACTGGCTCAGTACACTAGGTAGGCAGTGAGGTTACATGAAGCATGAAGCACAGTTGTTTCTTTGGCAAAGGGACATATCTTTTCTTGGCTTGTCTTCTATTTCTTTGAAGAGATAATCTGTGGTTTGCTGTTTATAGGTCATTATTCAAAAGGAAAAATAGAGAAACGTTTACATTTTTACTATTACATCACAACATATTTCTGGTTAATGCTTATAGTAAATTTTAGGTAACATAATAGTATTTGGTTCATTTTTATGCTACCTTTTAAATCAAATTACTTAAGCCATCTGTGGGAAATTTAAGCTGTTCAAGCCAAGAGTTCACATAAACTATAAAAGCACAAATTCAAAATGATTAGCAAGTCTAATCTACAGCTTGTTGGAAATGTTAATGGTCAGTGCTAGACATGTAACAAAGACAGCATGCTTTTCTATTGAACTTAAAATACAGTTTGGCTATTCATATTGATGGACAGAGTATGAGAACCAAATGCTCTTATAGATCATTCCTGCTACACACACGTCAAATGTTTTTATTTTGTTTTTAAAAAAAATCAGGGTGACTTTGGCTTACCAGGAATCCCTGGAAATCCAGGACTGACTGGCCCAAAAGGATCTAAAGGTAATGAGTTTATATAGACATGCTTTTGAAATTAGCAATATTGATAGGATGTATGTGCTCTGTTAGATGGCGAGTACTCAGTACAAAAGGGAAAACAAGACAGAAGTGAAAATAATTAAAACATGAATGTCATTAGAAACAAGTCTGACTTACCTGAAGGCAAAATTTGCATTTCAGTATATTCTTTAGCAGTTTGTTCCTCATAAAGTAGGTCTTACTAGTTTAGAAGATGAATTCCTGTCAGATTTCATGGAGTTTAAAAATTCCAAACACGTAAAAATCCACTCTTAAGCATCTGTAAAATTTGTCAAATCAAAGGGGAAAAAATGCAATAATTTATGGCATTATGGTATGGTATTACACAGATATGTAGAGTTTTTTAAATACTCCAACGTGATTTATCATTTATTTTATATTACTTGTTTTCCAGGCTATGATTTTTGAATTCTTGGAACTTCTGAAAGTGTAGTGTAACAAATCAAGCAGAGTTCATACCCATGCACGCAAAACTACTCGGTTGAAAAGATGAAGTTTTGCACATTGTTATTTGCATAGGTAGAAATTGCTCTGAAAAATTTATCTGTAATATTTAGGTTTTTAAGTGTTTCAAAGAAATACAAAATGGTGTCATCTATGATATTCCAAATTCCATTGGAGCTGGATTCCATTACTAATAATTAACGAAATTAAATCATTGCCTGGAACAAAGCATTCAGGAGACAGGAAAAATTCTTTTGTTGGTTACATTTTCCATTCCTTAAAAAATTCAAGACCTTTTCAGCCAGGAAACGTATTCTCACAAAAATAGTAAAGAACAATACTCAACACAAAGAGAACTCTTATGAAATGTATTGAAACAAACTTACTGGAAAAGTTATCCTTAAAACTAAAGCAATAATTTTGTGGATGAAAAGGATACTTGTACGAAATGAAAGTCATTGTACCTCAACAGGCAAGAGAGGGGACCCAACTCCTCTGCTTGGTGCATATGGAAAAAAAGGACCTCCTGGAGATCCAGGATTACCAGGTACCTCTGTCTGATTAAATAATAAATTGAACTTAAAAAGTTATTTTCTTTAAGTTTTGCTATCAAGGAGGGAGCTCTGCTTCCTGTGCATATTGAGTGGTATTTTCTATAGTTATAAACCCAGGGACTGGAGAGGCATCACGATGTGCAATATAGCTAGCATGAACATAGGAGACAGTCTAGTACATAGGAGACTGTCTAGTACAGCACCAATGAACATACCAATAATTACCAGAATAAAAGCTGGCTTGGCTATATCTTGCTAGCCATTTCTGCTCTTTCAGATATCACCAGAGAGATTAGTATAATTCACTGCTAATAAATAAATGCAAGAATCTGAAGTATTTGAATAAAATTCTTTTTCTACTCAAGAAACCCTTTGCTGAGCTTTTATATTTTTAAACTTATCATGCGATGAAGAATGGGTAACTTTAAACGAATAAATGCTACATTTTTTATTTTTTCTTTAAGGACTCTGTGGATTCCCAGGAGAGAAGGGTTCACCAGGTATACAAGGGCAGCCTGGAAGACCGGGATCCAAGGGTGACCCCGGATACCCAGGAATATCTGGATTTCCAGGTAATGCCAAAGTTTAAGAAATAGTGCCATGTAACAGCTCAAAAGAGATACAGAACAGGAAAATGCAGCTGAGGAGGCACCTCTGTGGAGGAGGCTAGAAAAATGAGAGATCATGTGAAGGCTTGCATTGAAAGTTATTTCAGTACCTTCAGAGAGCAGCAATAGTCTGCTCAGTCTCAGAGAGAAAGATCCATCAGTTCTTCACATATTCTCATACACTTCCAGGTAGCTCTGGTTACTGAAGTGTGCTGCATAGCATGAATAAAAAAAAAAAATAAAAATCAACAGTTTAATAGATTTGCTTATTCACAGATTTTTCTCCCGCCCACACTCTCAGGAGCTGCAGGTCCTCAGGGATTGCCAGGAGAACCTGGGGAAACAGGGAAACACGGAATTTTGGGACCTCCAGGACAGCAAGGATTAGCTGGCTCCCAAGGCAGAAAAGGTAAAGCAGTATACAGTGCAGTTCTACTGGTAACGTAACAGCACCAGACACAAATATCCTTTGAGCAGTGAAAATGGGAAAGGCCTAACTGTAAGCATGGTTCTGAATCTGTAGTCTCTTAAACTACTAGAAGAATTAAGCCAGTTTCCATCACATTTGAAAAGTAACATAAATGCTAACTCTGAAAATTGAGCTACAATCTAAAATGAGTAAGAAAGAAGGCAGAAACAGATTCTGGTTCAGCTGATGTAACTGATGGCAGAAGCTAAGGAAAGAAAAAGGAGTTTGCAGTAATTCAGATGTTTCACTTCAATTATGCTGTGTTCTACCTTTTCACCATGGAGTGCCACTGTTACTCTACAAAACCAGCACACTGCTATAGACAGTTTTTTCTTAAAAGTTTCTTTTAACAAATTGTGATAACTTGGGTTGGGTTTTGCTGTTGGTTTTGTTGTCATTTTGTTGTGGATTTAACGTAGAAATGTTTCCTCCAAATCTTAATTCACACTTCTCACAAGGACTGTTATGTTTAGATTGAACAGCAGTTCATCTGTACCATTGGTTTTGTTGGAGAACATGATTAATTTTTACTATACTCAGAATGACATATTGAAATAAGTTACATTAAGGAATCATAAAGAAAGGTAATTAACTATATACTTTGTATCCTCTCTCTATGTGCTTCATAACCAGTTCCTGGACAGGAAGAATAATATTAGTGACCCATATACAGAAATCACAGTAAAATAACACCTGGGGCTATGATGAATGGTTAGAGAGAACAGTAAACTCATTTTTTCAAATTCAGCCTAAGGAAAAATAAAGAAGGTTTCTTAAAAACTACTGAAAGTTTAAATGAAAAAATGGAAACCATTTATGATTGCTTGCAGTAAATAAGTGGTGCTTATTTAAACTGTCATGACAGATACCTTGCTGGTACATAATCTGCAAGAGAACATTTCAATGTTGCAAACAATGTTTGCTTTAACAAAGGCAGAGATCTGCAATGACAGGGATGTCTAAATTGAGAGGAGTCAAAAAAAAAAAAAAAAGGCATTCTTCTGCTGAAAACTTCTTCGTAGCAGATGGACTCTGATTCTTGTCCTAAGTGGTAAGACACTCCTTTTCTGTATTGTACAGAAGTTATCTCAAGCCCTGCACAGGAAACGTAACAAATTAACACATGTGCCGCAGAGGGAAAAGTCCAGTTCCAAATGGCAATTCATTAGAGACCAGCTTGGTTAATTGGCTGTTTGTAGCTAAGGACACGGCCTTGTTAGCCTAATTTCTTCTCATTTGCATGAAATGTCTTGTGCCTGAAGAACTTCTAGATTAAAAAAAAAAAAATTAGTTAAACAGCATCTACCAAAGCATAACCACATTTTCTTTATTACAGAGATAGTTTTACTAGTTAAGGGCTTAGTCTGGCAAGCCTTACTTGTGTGAGTAATCCTCAATGAAGCAAGTAACATTAAGAACATCAGCAGAATTACTTGTGTGAGTAGAAGCTGAATTGGGCTGTAAAGTACAGAAACAGTGGTTCATTCATAGGTCAGCCAATTCAGCTGTACCTAGAAATATGGGACTATAGCAATCCAAAAATCTAGAATTACAAGTGCTGATATTATAATGGATTGTTGGCAAATGTGTCAGAAATTCCCTGGAAAGGAAGTAGACCAAGCCATCAATCTTGACTGAATAAGCTAAAGATCACAAATTTTTAAATTGTGACCTAGGTGCCAAAAATCGTTAGGAGTTCATAATCATTTTAAAATGCCACTGTTAAATTCTCCAAATTGGCATGAGACTCTTACATAAATTTCAAAATGGGAACATGCTCAAAGCACCAGCAGGCTACAGAAAGCAGAACTGAAACCTAGAATGTCATGAAAAGTTAGAGAGCAGTTAATTAGGGGCATAGAAGGTATATTATAGGTTGGATTACAAGTATCCCATATTATAAAGGAGATTACATGGAGATAATATTATCAGTGTCTTGCAGGTTTTCAAACGATCTTCTGGGTTTGAAATTTTTTCAGATCAGTGTTTGCTACAGGCTTTTTTTGGATTCTTTTTTCCTTTCTTTTAATTCCTTTGTGAAGTTTTATCTATAATAATTAAGTTTCTTTCCATTTTGCCAACTCTGTCCCTATCACCAGGCGATAGGCTGCCATCTGCATTTAATAAGTGCACATCTTCACATTTGATGCTTCATCCATACAACTTAGGAAACTATGAAGTGCTAATGACATGGAGATGTTTTTACCCTCCTCTGCAAACAACCAACACAATCTCAGATTAGTTCACCTTTAAAACAATGAATAAGAAATGCCATCTATGTTTTCACTTACTGTGTTTTAGCAATTTTTAAATAAGCACATATTATAAAACAAATGACTGACTACCATGAACACTCAGCCTGTGATCTGCTCATCTAGTGAACACCACTAGTGACTAAAGCTGCTGTACACTATCACATGTCAGCACAGGTCTCAATTACAGATTTGTTGTCTTCAAACACCTCGTGCTGTTCAATTTATAGAATTTCTGTAATAGTGTGGTGCAAAAGAACCTTAGTGTTCTGTGTGAAATCTGCAGGACTGGGAAGAGAAGCCAGGTGAAACATTTTATTTTGTTCTAGTGCACGTAGATTAAATACACTTACATTTATAGCAGAAGCTGTAAAGAAGTTCCAGCTTTACAGTTCTTCAGGTAGTGTCTGCATCCCATTAACCCTGGTCATGTAGTGATAACACAGCTAGCTTTGGACTAAATAATCACAAGTAGCAGTAGTACCTCACCACAGACACGAGGCTGACTACAGAGTAAATAGCCCATACTGAGCTTCCTGCTGCTAGCTGCAGTATAGAAGTACCTCAAAGATTAAAACACATGTTTTCTGATTGTTTTGATGTGAAACTGTATTATAATTGCTATTTTCAGATTTTTCACATTTTCCTTTTCAAAAAGACTGCACTCGGGTGCAATGTGATCTCATCTTCAGTTGCCAGTAAGAATCAAATTCAGCAAATACCGTCTTGATCCAGAATGTGTTGTCAGAAAAAAAAAAGTGGCATAATTTTTAATTGTGACTTTAAAGGATTATTGTGGCACCCAGTCATGCCTGTGATCTCTCAGGTCTTCCTGGACTGCCTGGACTGGATGGCTTGGATGGACTAAAAGGTCAAAAAGGTTCTGCAGGAGCTCCAGGTAAAGAAGGGAAATAGCTGTGTGGAACAGAAAATATTCTCTTAAAATGACTGAATGTGCAAGGAGCGATTGATGTTATTTTGATATTTGCCCTGCCCAGAAGACATCATTAAGACTCGGACTAAACTTTCAAACAGAATCTGAAGTATGTATAACAACACACCTGCAGTTATTTGCAGGGAAAAACTTTAAAACTTCCATTACTCACATAGCTTTGTTGGACTCTTTCAAGCTGTTTATAAAATGAAAAAGTTTAGTGCAGATGATGCAAAGTAGAGCCAAGTCTCCAGGTTTTTTATATGTGAAAGATAAACTAACAAATTAAAAGGAGACTTACGAAATCCCAGCCCCATTAAAGTCCACAGCAGTTGTGCCACAAGCTTTAGAGAAACCTGCTGATCTCTTTGCAACTTCCAAAAGGTGCTTTTGAAGCAGTATTAAAAAACAGTGCTCACCATCTATCTAGAGATTACAAATTTATGCTGCTAGAAAATTGAATTTAGGACCATGCAATCAGTTTATATTTCAAGTTACAGACAATAATGACACTATATAAAATAACCCCTGAAGAAGACCATTAAAGCAAAAAGATTACTTTCTTTGAAAGAGATGAATTAGGGCCAGATTCAACAAAACCCTATCCAGCTTCCAAGAGAGGACTAGAAAAATAGCACCCTTGCAAGGGGGAACAACTGCAGCTGGTATTTCTGTTCTGCACATCTGCATTTGTACTCACTATAAGCTTTATGTACATAATTGTTTTCCTGTAAAGGTCAAAGTGAAACAGGGCCTCCAGGATACTCAGGAGAACTTGGACCAAAAGGAGACAGAGGTGAACCTGGATGGCCTGGTATTTCTATTCCAGGCTCCCCTGGAGAAAGGGGATTCCCAGGATTTCCAGGTAAGAAAAGGGTTTTCTCTTTAGTGGTGCTCTGCAGAGTTGAAGTGAACCTCATACAGGCTTTTCCCCTGGTTAGTATGAACATTAACACATACCCAGAAGATCCCCTCCCTAAGTATTTCTGTTGCAGTAGTATGCTCATGTTCCCTGAGTAGATACAGAGACTCCAGTATTTCTTGTTTATTATGTAACAGGAGAGGAAAGAGTGAGAATAGAAAATGATGGACTTGGACAGACTCAGGGAACTGCTAGGTAGAGTTGTCCCTTGGGAAGAAATTCCTGAAGAGTGCAGGAGATCCGTTAGTCACAGAAATACAGCAAGTCTATCACGTATTCTGATGTAAATGCAAGATGGAACTGTAGCACAAGATTGCTATGATTATTTAAAGAGCTTGGTAATATAGAAATTGGATAGAAATAGGAAAAAAAACAAGTGTTTGAAGAAGGGCTGCTAAGAAGGTTGTGAGACTGGAGCATCTCTCACATGAGGAGAGGCTGAGGGAGTAGGAATTGATTAGCCTCCAGAAGAGAAGATTCAGGGGGAATTTTATCAATGTATGTAAGTACTTGATGGGAAGGACATGGAGACAGATTCTTCATAGTGGTATTCAGTGACAGGACAAGAGGACAATGGGCACAAACTGACATATGGGAAATGCTACTTAAATGTAAGGAAAAGTCTTGGTTTTCCTGTGTGGGTAATTGAGCATGGGAACAGGGTGCCCAGAGAAGTTACGGAGAGTCTGTCCCTGGAGAGAGTTTGAGGCAACTTGCTCTGGCTGACCCTGCTTTGAGGAGGAGGTTGGACTAGAAAGTCTCCAGAAACACATTCAGGCCTCAGCAGTTCTGTGATTAGAAATGATGTTATCTTTACTCTACCAAACCTTGCCACAGTGTCACATAACACACAGAAGAAAAATAGCGGAGGTGAATTCTAGTGAATTATTCTGAGATGAAGACATGGGCATTTTCCTCAATTCAGTTACTAATTTGTGAATGGAGTGAGTCGACAGAATGGTGCTGTTGAAGGAAAAAAGAAAAACTTCCATTCTAAGATGTATTAATACTGCTTGACGTGGGATGGGCAAAGCCTCCCATGATATGCTGTGTCCAGCTTTGACAAATTAGGGAGAACTCACAAGAGAAAATGGAAGAATGGGGTCGAAAACAAGACTGAAGAAACCAGACTTTTTTTTTTTTTTTTGTAGAAAAGAGAAGGTAACAGAGTGCAAAACATGCTATCAAGCTGTGACTTTTCAAAAGTGTGATGCAGAGCATAACCTGTAACTCTTCCTGCCTGTCACATGTAAGAGCACTAATGTCTTATTTTGCAAAAATACAGATTACAATTTTTATTTTTTATGTGATCCCTTAGGTAGAAGAGGACCTGTTGGATCCACTGGACCTATGGGAAGATCTCCTGATAGTGCTTCTCCTGGTCCTCCAGGTGATCAAGGACCACCTGGTTTAGATGGCATCAGAGGTATTGAAACAAAAAATTCCAAATGTGGTTGCTGTCTGTGGAACAATGTATAAAAGTGCATAGGGAACAAAGAAACCACTCAATACCTCAGTGAACAGACAGAGAAGTGAACACTGGAGAGATCACCAGAGCAAGGATAAAATACAGATTCCACATTCAGATTTCTGGCTTATATGGTAATTCTGTACAAGTCCTACTGCTATAGCATATCTCATTTCCACGGAAGCAAACTGAAATAAGATTACTGGCCTCTCTTCCTAGAAAGAAGGATAAAACACATTCTCCAGAGGCCTGCTGTTGTTGGTAAAGCCACAAAAAGCTTTCCAGTCTAAATC
Source organism: Podargus strigoides (assembly GCA_028020825.1). NCBI lineage: Eukaryota > Metazoa > Chordata > Aves > Caprimulgiformes > Podargidae > Podargus > Podargus strigoides. Next base: position 17,101,933 of record CM051628.1, read on the forward strand.
TAGCCCTGGGAAAGCATTTGAAAGCATTTAGGTAGACCTCACTTCTGTTACAAGCAGGGATTGCCAAGGAATCCAGTCAATTATTATAGACTCTGGTCCTCAAGTGGAGCTCTTTCAAGTTCTTCTGGCCTCTTACATTCAGTATTATCAAAACCCTTCCTTACCAAGTATGAAGATTCACTTTCTATTGGGAAACAGCAGGTAGGAAGGGTTAGCAACACTGTAATAAGTATAGAGAAACAGTGTCTCAATGCATGTAACATTAACTTGCTGTTTTTTGCTTGCACACAAAACACAGTTTTGGGAACTATTCCTATTATTGTCTTCCTTACAATGCCTTGGACAATGGCTAATGCTAATATTTCTAAAGACACAGAAGGGCTGTCCTACATCCCAGGGGGAAAAAACCCCAAACAAAAAGAAAACCCAACCAAAACAATGGACCGTAGCTATTATATGTTCATGCTTCGTGCATATATTAAGAAGAAAGTTCTTTTGCCATAGGTCAGCCTGGGAATCCTGGTCCTCCTGGAGAGACTGTCTTTGTGCGAGGGGATCCAGGTGATACTGGTATTCGAGGGGCACCGGGTAATCCTGGGCAGCGAGGGCAACAAGGAGCCAGAGGTCTTCCAGGGAACCAAGGAAGAGGAGGCCTAAAGGGTATGATCCCAAATGTTTTCACCTAGCATGTGCATTTATGCCCAGCCCTGTGCAACTGAGTCTTTTGCACAGGGGATTGTCATTGGAGACTGAGCCAGACAGAAGGGGTAGGCTGGATGTTTCATAGCTCTGCCCTGTTACCTATAGGTAAGATAGGGCTGGAGTAGAAGGTCAGAGTAGATATTATTTATGTGTTCACCTTCTCCAAATACAACCACATGTAACTGCACAACTGTTTTCTTTACAGGTCCTATGGGAATCCACGGCCCACAGGGTCCACCTGGTGCTACAGGACAACCAGGAGATCAAGGTTTTCAAGGCAAACCTGGTCCCAGAGGTCCCACAGGTACTCATGAACCTGTTGCTCATTGTCATTCATTCAGTTGTAACCGTGATCTTTCTAACCATGTATAATCTTACTAACATGTACTTGCATACAGACAATTTAAACCATCTCAGAAAAAAAACCAATTGATTTTGAGTTGTGCGAAATATTCTGAACTATGTATTCATTTCTCATGTCACCTCATGTAAATAACTTAAGTTCTCATTCCATTCTTTACTCTAATTTACATGCCTGAACCTTGTTTCCACCTGCACCACAATGGCTACAATCTGCTTTCCATTTTTCAAATCCATCAGGTTTCACAGGTAAGTTCATGACAATCGATTATTGTTCTTTTCATGTGGGCTTCCTTCTGTATAGACAGATTCCACTCCTATTAGAAGGTGTTCTTGGTTTAGCTGCTAGGAATAGTAGATACTGCTACAACAACATAGTTCTAACAGATTTTTCACATAAATAGCTAGCACTTCCAAGCAGACTAATATCACGATAATGCTACACTGAGAAGTCCCATGCTATGATGTCAATTGGACTTGTAAAAGACTTTTGTTTCAAATTATCACTTTGTTGTTTGGTTGTCACACAGGATGTTTTTTAAACAAAAACTTGGCAAAAACTTGAATCCTAACACTGGATCACTACAAACACAGAACTCTTAATCTGACTAAATGGATCAATTCTGATTTTGTTCCAAAATGCAAATAGCCAATAGCCCCCAGTTACTTTCAATACATAAAATGTGGCCATTACTTTTTTTTATTTGTTCTAATTATTCTAAAAGGATATCGTGAGTTGGCTTCTTTGTATTGCTTATTGATGGTTTTGGAGCCGCAGAATAGACAAAGTACTGTAAATCCTCACATGTGCTAAGGTGTTTGCACTGAAGTTTGATAGACTTTAGGCTTTAACTCAAATCAGTTTGGGCCATATTAAGACAAAAACTGTACACCAAATATTTGAAGTGTATCAGCTAGCATACACTTGCTAACACATCCTTGCCATGCTGTTAAATTCTGTGCTAAAAGACTAAAAGTAAAATTAAAAGCAGTGAGACTCAATAATTCAAGATTTTAAAATACTTAGACACTTGAGTACCAAAGCCAGCTAACAGTTATGTTGATTTTTCACATGGGAGCTACTAACCAATCTTCTAATTTACTTTCATGTTACACATTCCAGGTGACCCTGGTGAACCAGGAAAAACAGATGATTCATGCCCTGCAATCCCAGGGCCTCCAGGGAAAGCAGGGCAAAGAGGACATGATGGCTCTGCAGGATTACCAGGGCCAATAGGCCACCCTGGACCCCAAGGTAAGTGTGTTTTGAAAGCTTGGATGTCTATTTTAGCCATTTAGTCAACAAATTGAGAAGAGTCAGAGTGTCAGTGTTACTTCTCTGGTTTTACTCTGTCTCTTCCCCTGAAACACTCATTAACAGTCTCCAGAAATGTGTAGTGGGCTGGTTAATGCCGAGGATGATGGATCAATATAGCTGAAGCAAGCTACCTGAGCTTGCCTACACTGCATATATATACTCGCACTGGTTTTATGAAAGAAACACTTAATAATGCTTTTCCTTTCATTAAGATGGCAGAATTCAAATTTTCTCCTGACTTGGAAGACAAACTGGAGGTTTGACTGGCAAAAGCAGCGCGTATTACTAAAATTTCAGTGTGCTTGAGCTTTGGCAAAAAAAACCCTTATGCAACCAACACTGAAAAGCAGTTAAATTGTTTTGACTGGTTTAGATTTTCTTAATCTAGTAAGAAGTAGCATGGGGAAATTTTGCATGTTGTGAGACAACCTTGAATTACTTACTCTGAAGCTTAAGTAGCAAAATTTAAAAGGAATGAAACACACCATTAATGAGAAGCAACTGTGGTGCTAGAGAAACATACTCATCTGAAAACTGTTTATTACTAAAAGAGAAAAACCACTGCTGGGTGCAGTAACACTTGACAAGTGTAGCTTTGTTCAGTTCAGATTATGTTTAAGGTAGCCAGTGAACAGGACCATCACTATCTGTGCCGTATATATGAGACATCTTTTATTGTCATGGCCACACCTCAGTATCTGCTAATGTACGAGAGTGCACGTACCTACGAGAAATGTAAAAAGGTAAGGCCATCAGGAGCCTGAAATGTCTTTACCCTTCCCCACTGGATGTAGTCTAATTCTGCAGTCCCTTCCTGTTCTGTGAGTGCTCCAATACATGCACTATTTCACAAGAAGTTCAGTATACATTTTAAGACTTTGTTGAATTGGTTCCTAAAAGATGAAGGCCTGATATAGGATAAGTTATAACTCACTACACAGTACAGACACCGATGACAATTCTGCAAGAGGCTCATCATGATAACATTTGTTAGTGGTTTGTTTTCAACTAAGTCAACACAAGTTCTGTAGAGAGGACATAAAAGCTTACCAGCAGTTACTAAAGCCGTGCCTCTGAGCCACTACTGTGGTCATAAGGAGAATAAGTTGTAAAGAGAATTCCCAGCAGAAAGCAGTTCTGCACCTCTGTCCTGAAGGGTCATTTCCTGGTGGTGTCAGTGCTGCTGACTAGCCCTTTGCATGCTGAGTATGTTTGGACAATGTATAACCTCTAAATGCAGCTATATTAAGGGAAAGTGCATACTGTGTGTTTATCTAGGAAGAAAAGGTGAAGAAGGGTCATGTGGGCTGCCAGGTCAAGATGGCTTGCCTGGACCACCTGGACCACCAGGTGACCAAGGGAATACAGGAGAGCAAGGATACACTGGGCCACAAGGTAAGAACGGAACATGACTTCTGGGGAAGAGATGTGTGAGATGATGCATAGACTAAGTTTTCTCTCTGCTCCCCCTATTCAAACATGGATACATCCACCTCTAGCCTGAGATGCTGTGACACTTCTTTCCCCCCCTCAGTTCAAGCACTGATAGTGACATTTTTGAATGATTTCATAACACAAAGACTTATCAGAAGAAAATTTATCTCAGCATCCCTTATTAACCAGAAAGGCAATTAACCACACATGCTTAAACACCATCTATCAATAGGTATGCATTTCTGAGTCAGCACTAATGGTGCAACTGAGTAATTAAAATTGTATTTTAACTGTGACTGCTGTTTAATAATGAATGGTTTAATACTTATGTGAGGAAAGGGCATCAACTGTTACTGCAGAGATTCTAATTCAGTCCCAAGAAGTCATCCTAGTGGGAAATCATTGCCTGCCTCAGTTCATTTCCTAATCCACACAGCACAGGACAGAGGCATCAACAGAACAGCCAACTGTCAAGCGTTCACTGGCAATCTACTTCGTTTCTCTCCCATAAGAAGGATAACATGAGTCTATTGGTGCCTTTATCGCCCATGACAACCTGAGAAGTTGTATTATATTCAGTCAGGAACCCCCTACTGAACACTTAAATATAGTAAAAGTTCACACTAGCTATGTATAAATGTAAGTAAATTTCTCCTACCTTTTCTCCAATGTATAAGGTCCACCTGGCCAGACTGGTATCCCAGGACCACCAGGCCCCCATATTAGATCTGCAAGTGGGTTCTTGCTCGTCCTTCACAGTCAGTCAGACAGAGAACCGCTCTGTCCACAGGGGATGCCAAAATTATGGACTGGCTATAGTCTGCTGTACCTGGAAGGACAAGAGAAAGCTCATAATCAAGATCTTGGTATGTATTGTAGTACATAAGTGCTCTCTAGTTAAGGTCTAATACGGTGTGATCTATACAATGAAAGACAAGTCAAATGGAACACACCATAGAATCTTCAATTATTTATTTTCTACAGATGCAAAACTAATTTACACTGAACATAATGAACTTAGTTATGCTGCCCTATGATATGACCCATATTTAAGATGGCTTTCTGCTGCTATGCAGAGATTTTCCTAGATCAGGAATCTCATTTTGCCACTCTGCAATAACTCCCTGAAGGATCTGCTCCTTTTTACTGTAGGGGTAGCCTGGGAAAAAAAAGAGCTGGTTAAGTTAGATAGTTACAGTTGGATAGTATAAATAAGCTTTACAAATAAAATTATGCACCATGTATACAGCAGAATTGTCTGCTTTGAGCCAGAAGCTAATATTTTTTTGAAAAGACAGAGCCAAATTTCTCCCAAAGGCAGCTCCTTTTGGCATTTTGGGTCATTTCTTCTAAGTCTTCTACAATTCTGACTAAAATTAGCTGTTTAAATAAGCTGCCAGAGCTGCAGCCTGAGAAACTGCCATTTGCAGAGAAACTCCCTAAATTCTTATTGTCTTATTATACAAGAGGCAGAGAAGTCTCCTAGGAAGAAAGATCAAGGACCTAATAAGCTTCACAAAAAATAAGTGTTTAAAAGAGTAATAAAAAGATATTTTTAGTATAGCAGTGTTGTTTTACAATGTTTTCACGATTTGGCATTCCCAGGAGAGCCAGTTGGTAACTGAATGCCTTAACAGCAGTGAAAATATGATTCAAAGAAAATAAAGTCCTTGTTTTCTGTGACCAGTGTGTTCTTTTTGCAGGCATTTTCCTTACTCAGGCTACTCCAGATCCTTTATTATTACTGGAATGGAATATTATCAGTGATAAACAAAAACTAGCTTCTGTATAGAAATGTCACATCTTTAAAGGCGGCATTAGGGCTTAGGAGCATTACAGAAATAATACATCATGTATGAAGTTCAAAGCAAAACATATGCAGTGATTATTATTGCTGACTAAATTGGTCATCATGAAACTGTTCCAAATTCAGTTCTGGGAGAACTTCACCTCTGAAGTATGTACTGGTCACTTCTAAATTCCCACTGATGTCTGCCTGGTGAGAATTTTGCAGGATTGGCTCTGCAAAATCCCTCAATCATTTTATTTCACTTTGAGAGTCTGTGAAACCCTTCTGGAAGGCGATGGAACAGCTGCTGAGATTTCAGCTTAATGCACTGGTAGCAACGGCTTGTCATACTTGACAAAAATTTTCTATTTATCAGCATTGGCATTTGGTTTCTCACCGCTCCTAATGAGTTTGTAAATAGCTAATCTCCTTTTAAACCAGGCACCACCTCTTGCCCAATTTATTTTTCAGCGTTGGCACAGCTAAGAAATTTGTTATCATAACTGTTTCCCACAGTGACAGACTACATCCTGTTTAAATACTGGATTGTGACACAATTAAATATAATTGGTCAAAGCAAGATACTTATTGTTAAAAAAAAGGTTTGTTTTCAATTTAACTAGCCATTTTGGTAATGAGCCTCAGAGGCTTAAGATCTGTGAATTGAACTGTTTTCAACTTACCTAGAATGGAGTAATTTTAATCATTTGTTACTATTTTCAGGCCTGGCTGGATCTTGTCTTCCTATGTTTAATACCATGCCCTTTGCTTACTGTAATATCAACCAAGTTTGCTACTATGCCAGTCGAAATGATAAGTCTTACTGGCTGTCCAGTGCTGCCCCTTTACCAATGACGCCACTCTCTGAAGAAGAAATTCAACCATATATAAGCAGGTGTGCTGTATGTGAAGCCCCAGCCCAAGCAGTAGCAGTTCACAGCCAAGATCAGTCAATTCCTCCCTGCCCAGTGAACTGGAGAAGTCTCTGGATAGGATATTCATTTTTGATGGTAAGAGTCTGGGCATATGATCATATGTATAAGTTCCTTTCATACAGCTTTTGAGTTCTAAAGGTGCAAAGATTTTTGGCTCTGAAAAGTAAATTATCTAATGTCTACCAAACCGTAAAAAAAAAAAAAAAAAAAAAAAAAAAAAAAAAAAAAAAAAAAAAAAAAAAAAAACACAAAAATAAGCAAGACAAGGGTTAGTTCCAAATTGCAGTACCCAGCTGTAGCTACATATACTAAAGTCATAGCCTTAAACTACACATTTTGTAAAACTGTGAAGATTTTGCTTGCTTGTCTTTAATAAACAATGGTATTTGCAAGTACAGACACACCCTTCAGAGCTCCAGGTCTTTCTAGTGCCATCCTCTAGTTAGATTTGCAGCAGTTCAGGTAACAGCATCATTTAGAATCCACCTGGATTACTCCTTTCTTCAGTTTAATACCAGAAATATAAGTGAGGTAGCTCTAGACTTTCGAGATTAACTTGTTACAGAGCAAATTAAGATTTTTCTCCAGGAAAAGAAGCTTACTCCAACTTAAGATCACCAAAACTAGTACAGTTAAATAAAGTCAGGAAGAGACAGATGAATGTAATTTACCTATTTCCCATGCACAGTTATCAGTTTCTTTCATTGTTCTTTCCAGCACACTGGATCTGGTGATCAGGGTGGTGGACAGTCTCTTATGTCACCTGGAAGCTGCCTGGAAGACTTCAGATCAGCACCATTCATTGAATGCCAGGGGCAGCGGGGAACATGTCAGTTTTTCACTAATGAATACAGTTTCTGGCTAACAACAGTGATGCCTGAATTGCAGTTTGCATCAGCCCCCCTGTCAGGAACTCTTAAAGAAGGACAAGAGCAGAGAAAGAAAATCAGTAGATGCCAGGTATGCCTGAGGCACAGCTAAGGAGCAAGACAGAAATGCACAGCTGGAGTGAGACTTGCATAAGGAGGAACAACAGGTTCAAACAGTATTTAACATCTGAATATATTTGAAAGTATGCAGCACTTTGTTTGAATGGATATACAAGACTGAAAGATGAAGGATCTGTTGAGCCTCGTCCACACATGTACACACATCTACAGGTAGTAACATCTAATGTAAACCACTCAAATCAGAAAAAAGGAAACCGTCACCTTGGAGTCCACTGCCATAACATACAGGTGCCACAGTGAGCTTGGGGGGTTGAACCAAGCTGGGACTACCAAGGAAACCATACATGTTGCACAAGAATGGATTTCCTGTTAGAAATGGCATTTACAATGGGAAGAGCATGTGCATTTGTATGGCATATTATAAATACTTATTGATACAGATGTGCAAACATACAAATGTCTTAAGGCCCTATAGCTGAATTTCCCAAGCTAAAGAAACTTGCACATGCTGTTTCTGGGGGAAGGGGAAAATATAATTGTTAAAAAACCTCATAATAAAAACAATGAAGATCAAAGTCTTTTACCATTGCAGTACTGAACCAAACTGCAAAATACATGTTAATTGGGCTTTCATAAGCAACAAAAAGTTGTGAACCCATTTAACAGCAGATTATGTAAGAAAATAAAATTAGCTGAGATAATGAATCCTTAAAAAGCTACATTTATATTCACAATTTCTATGAGCAGTTAAATGAAATTACTAAGCTCCAATCCAAGTAGCTGAAGACACACAGCAGTTTCTAATATTAATTGAAAAGAAATAGTAGCACATAGTGATAAAATGAGTGAACTTATCTGAATGATGAATATAACAAGTATTAGGACAATTGTCTAAACCTGAAACTAATAAATTTTTCTCTTTTTTTCTTTCTTTTTTTTTTGTAAATACACCACTGAAAAAAGAATCACCTTTGAGATCCTTATGGAATCATAGTTCTAGAGATGCTTTTTATTTTTTAAAGCCTTTATTGTTAAAATGTTTATAAGCTGAAGCACTAATCATCTTTTGAAAAAGTTAGAACTTATCTCCTTCATTCAGCTATAAACCCAGAACTGTCAAATGCATATTTGAATAGCGGTGAAACTACTGAAAACAGAGTTTGCAAATGGAGAATTCATCACGTGGAGAAGGGCCACAAATGCTCATTTTCCTGCTTAAATAATCTACATTTTACTAGAATGAAATAAAATGTTTTTTTCCAGCACTTCTCATTTCAATTTGTGTTCACTGAGAGGTGCCCTCAGTAAAAGGATTTTCAAGGAAACTGAGATCCACAACCAAGAGTCCTAACTCAAAGAGAACTCCCTCTGAAGCCATCACGAGTACAGCAAGCTCATCAGCCAGTGTAGAAGTTGGATACACAAACTGAAAGAGCAGGAAGGATGGACATTCCAGTCTCAGCCAGAAGAAAATAGTCAGAGGGTAAGTCCATTCAAGTGTAAACACAACAGACCATGCAACTTCCTTCTGACATAACCAGCCAAACCTCCCCCATCTGCTGTGCTTACGTGATGGTCAACTAACTCTTCTGCTCTTCCACCTGGAAAAGGGTCACAAGCCTCCCATGGGGCACATCCCAGTCCTCACCTGTTCCGGGGAACATTTCCCTTTTGGTCCCAGTGGCCCAGTGGGACAGGGCACACCTCTTGGTTCACTCTTCAGTGATCCCAGCTGCATGCTTCAGATCTGGGATTTTGAGGAGTCACTAATCCCTACCATTGAACTCTGTGAAAGAACTCAGTCCCCTCCTGCTTCAGACACCATCCTACATGCAGGGAAGACTAGCTTTCCTGTTTGAAATAAAAATCAACATCATGACTCTCCACCAAAGTGCCAAGTAGCTTTGGAGCTTACTCCTGTGAGAAGCAAGCAGCATGTAGAGAGGAGCACCGTTCCTTCAGGTGTGCAAACTGCATTTCCAAAAACGCCACAGCTAAAACCACCATGGGCTAGTAGCTTCAGCTTATGTTCACAGTACCAGACAAACACCCCACTTCCTCTGATGTCCCTATTTCCTCAGTGGATTTAGGTAATTCCACATTTAAGTCTCATTTGTGAGCTTTTCCTGACAGTTCTGACGAGCTCCTCTGTTCCTCTTTGCAGACTAGAAACTCTCTGGAGAAGGGCAGTCCCTTTGCTGGAAATATTTACAGTGGGGCTTTTAGTACTAACTGTGCTGAGGTAAACAAAGAAAACCCTTATAGATTGTGTTATTGCAAGCTTCGTCATAATCAGACAAGTTGAAGACAAATAAGGTAGAATAAAATGGGATTTTTGGAATTGGATCTGTGTTCACCCAACTTGAACATGTACACAGAAAAGTCTTAAAAACATCTGTGAGAATAAACAAAACCAAGACCAATAATCTCAATAAGCCATGTCCTGGCATTTCAGCATCTTGCTCTTTTGCTTGATTTAAAAACATCATGTAAACCAGTTTTTCTGTTATTTTGAAGCAGAATTTTTGCACCCGTGCCAGTTACATTTCACTGTGTTCTATAAGAACATATTATATAGATGTATTTTTAAGCTACCTCTGATAAGTTAAATATTTAATAGGTGTGTAAATTCCCATTTTATGCATAGCTGACTCTGCAAGGTGTTTGTCAGAAAAAACATGTACTGATTCAAAATGAAATTGCAGATAAATTGCTTAATATTACAAAGCAAGTAAGACAGACCAAAGTACAAAGCAGCATACGCTTCATTTCTGCAATTATTTGTCCAATGACTATAAGAGAAAAATAATTCTTGAATTATTCATAGGGGACCTAATTATGAAATTGTGTGTGAAAAGGAATAGTTGAAACTGTTCATGAGTAAAAACACTCGTAAAGGCAGTGGCCTTGTGCTAGTCCTTATCATCCAAATGACCCTGACTTGTGTTCAAGAGCTTTGGATCTCATGCAGGCCCAGCAGAGAAGTGAATTTTATGCTAAACAGCAGGCAAGCGTTTAATAGTAACACAGAAATTATCACATCCCTCTGCACCAGGATTTCTAGAAGATTACAGTGGGAGAAAAACCCTGCACAGCCAGAGCCCTGATCTGCTGTTAAGAACTGTGGCCGTTTTTGCTTCATTTGCTGTTTTTTATAAGAAAAGGAAAGAGATGCACAGGCCTAATCCTGAAAGTGTCTTTTGAACTGGATTTCATCTTTTGGTTTTATATGGAGCATGTCAAAAGAGAGAGACTAATGCAAAACTGAAAACAGGTATCACTCATTTTATCACAATGGTGCTGTATTGTAAAAATGGCATTTTTAAAGTGTACTTTAAATTCATTTGTGTACAGTCAGATTTCTGGATTTGAAGTCCACAATTCACACTGAAAACAGATATCAGAATGAGATAAAACAGAAAAGATGCTTAAACTCCAAACAGAGGCCGTGTTTGGCTGGGGCCTGTGAGCAGACCCAAGCTTGCAGCTTCCTGCAAGAGAAGTGCACCTGCCATGGGCCAGACCTGCAGCTCCAAGTCCCCTGCTTGTCACCTGCCATCATGTCAGCAACAGCACACGCCTGGGAGCTGCCAAACCTCCGTGGTGAGCTGGCAGCCCAGCACCTACCCAGCTGCTTCCCTTGCCCTGAGCAGGACAGGAGAGAAAACTGGAGGAAAAAGAGCAAGAAAACTCATGGTTGATACAGACAGGGAAATCACCAAGTACTGTTGTGGGCTAAACAGACTCAACTCAGGGATTTTAGTTTATTCCCAGTTAGCATAAATATTTAATTACCGAATCACATTTTGGGAAACAAGTTGACAAACCTTAAAACACCTGTCTTCTCACTTTCCCAGGCTCAGCTTCAGACTCCTCTCCACCCCCTTGTTATTGTTGCAGGTTACACTCAGTCCCTTCAGTGAGGCAAGAGGTGGTGCGAAGCTTTGGGGGTGGCAGGGCTGTCCAGATACAAAGTGTTTTCTCCATGCTGTGCCTTCCTTCTTGCTCTTGTCCTGTGCTCCAACATTGGTCCTCCATGGGCTGCAGTCCTTCTGAGGGAGTCCCTGCTCTGGCATGGGTCCTTCAAGTGCTCCAGTCCCTTTAGGAGCATGCCTGGTCTGCCACAGAGCACCTCTACCTCCTCCTGGCCTTGGATTTCTCAGATCAGAAAATTGCTTAAGGACTTCTTCCCAGAATCACTTTATTAGGTGCAACAAGTTTAAGCAAAACTGTTCCAGGAATGCTTCAGGGTAAACTCTTAACTAAACAACTCTTTCCTACTTTGGTTGGTCCACCAGCACCAGAGAAACAAAATATCAAAACAGTCAAAACCCAAATTTTTATAGTCCATACATTTTCTGCCTGTATTTAAGGCAAATTTTAAACCCTTTTTTTCCAATCTAAGTTTTTGTTTACTTGTCTGAAAAAATCTCCCTGAAGTGTTAAAGCATGCTATTGAGGAAAAACTGAATTTGATCTGCATTGTGCCTTCTCCTCCTGGGACACAGCTGGAGGCTGCCAGTCTCCAGTGAGTGTGCAAGCTCTCTAGCACAGCATGCAAGACCACAACATCAGCCCTCACCAATTCTTTAAGTACTATTGTGATCCAAATTCAGGAAATAAACCACATCCATCTGGGGAACAAACTTCCCCTTGTTCCACATGGACCACTGGAAATAACGTCACTTCACACCAACGTCCCAGACCACAGCCTGGCCTTCGCAGATCTTATAAGCAATCCATGAAGCACTTGTAATTTAATTCAGTATGCCACACATAGAAAAAGACTGCAAATATTACAGCTTCTGTTCTAATGCCTTACATGCATTGGGCAAGGACGAAAAAAAAACATTCAAAACCATTGAGAAGATTTGTAATGGGGAACAGGTTTTTTGGAAGAAAAAGGATTGCTCTCAAGGCAGATGTGAAGAGGAGCAGCCAGGCAAAGGCAGAGCTGATCTGCCATCATTCAGAGGTAAGAAATTTCTAACAATGACTCTGGTAAAAACTTTCCAGCAGGTGAAGAAGTTGCATCAAACTGGGGATCTACTTCATGACTGGATCCTTTTTTCAAAAATCAGCATTTTAAACCAACTAAGCAAGAAAACCAGCCAGTGACATTCTGCCCACCTTAACCAGGGGGAAAGCTAGCCAGGTGCAGGAAAAATCATCAGCATTCAAACAGATACTGCTCCATCCTCACACTTAAGAGCTTTCCCCTTTTCTAGTCACATCATCCTGACATTCCACAAGGTACTGGAAGTTCAATTAGAGGTGATACATTCTAAGTGTAAGGTAAAAAAATAACTCTGTATTTATCATTCTAGAATTAATGTATTAAACAAACATGGTTCCTCAATATAATGTACACAGTCTTCAGCATCTAACACCACCTCTCCTTGTGCTTGACTGCTTCTCAAAAGATGACACACTTGAGCTTTGTGGTATTGGAAAGTCTACATATTTTAATGTTTTCCACAGATTCAGTGAAGCAGAAATGCAAAACGTGAGACAAAATTCTAACCAGTTTCTAAAGAAACATAGTAAGGTACCACACTAATGAACTCTCCTGTAGACAGCTGCCAAACCATCACCACTGCCTGTTCTCCCCTAGCAGTTTAGAGAAAGATCTGGAATGAAGCACTCAAGCCCCAAACTGACATCTTGTTCAGCTTGGTAAAACACAGTTTCAGTGCAGAGAAAAAGCAAGATTTTTTTTCAGAATTTAGTTTTCCACGTGCAAGTACAAACATCACTGCTGTTGTAGACACGTGCTTCTTACACAACTTACCACGATGAAGACAGAGGTGTTTCAATTAAAGTGGCAATTAAACTCTCAGAGGCAGAAAAATTCTGATGGGAACTGAAGAAATCTCTACTGGAAATGGGATCTCTGAGGCAGTTGCAACTGAAGTTTGTTGGATCCTGCATACTGTATTTTAAAAACTAAAGCAAGTTAGTATTTTGAAATGTTCCAGTTTTACTGTGCTTAAATATTTAACATGCATGTAAAAAGTGAAATAGATGCAATAAATGGTACCAATGTTATGGAACTTTGGGTGATATGTAGATAGGCTGTATCACTGCACATATAATATATGCTTCCTGATGAGGATGTGCAGAAACTGCGATTTTAGAACACTTCTTTAGGTGGGATGCTTATCACTGCCAGGAAGAAAAAGCATCAATACAGAAGAATATATAACCTGACTGTGCTTAAGGACAAAACAGAAGAGGAAAAAAAAAATTTAAAAGTTAAACACACTACTCTTTCACATCTTAATTCTGGACTGTGAGAAAGCCCTGTTCATTGGCAGTAATATGTTAGCGCATTCAACCATCAAATTTCAAGAATGTGCCTGTTAACAGGTCTGCTGATTAGGATTAATTAAGGGGGTGGAATTTCTTACATGGTACCTGATCACAGAGTTTAGGGAAGTATGAAAAATTCCTAAGAAATCACGGCTCCTGCAACAAAGAAATCAAACTTCAAATGCTAAAATATTTTATACAAAACTACTTTTCCTTAAAGGATCCTTACTTCATGTAGAGTGGGTCAGGCACGAAACAGTTCAAAGAACATGCAATACTCATCTGTGTAGATTGCCCTTAATTTTTGTCCCTGAAGAGATCAAGAGCAACAGAGCATATGTTATGAATTAATCTGCAGCTTACATCTACCATCACCCATGCTCTGAAACCTCAACTGATGGTTTTTTTAATGGAAAAAGAATCCTACTAAGGAATCACTCTGTTAATAAACTTTCCAATACTCCAATTCCAAAACTTTCACTAAATTCAAAATAAACAAAATTAGTCCCAACATAATCAATCTGCCCCCTCAGTATCACAAGTCTTAATTTCTAACAATGTGGTGGCTGCTCTGGAATTTAAAATATATGCTTTATTAATTACTACAATGTAAACCAAAGAGTTTTAAATGTAAAAAATATTTATTTTAATTTTCTATACAAAAAAGTCAAAACAGCTGAACAATTATTCATACTGACAATTTTTGTGACTATTTAATGGCAAGTATTTCTAACCTTACTTTACAAAAACAAGTGCTTTTAAAATTGTAATCCTGCTTTTGATTTTACCTTAGTATCATTTTTCAACTGACTAGTGGCTAATCCTGTGGTTTTAAATAATTAAAATAACAGACCTAAACAGACATTAAGTTACACTGAACTTTTGACCAGAGCATTAAATGATTAGTCTGACAAACAAATGCTACTTCCTTCTCATTTACATATAATTACTACCCACAGAGAAAAATATGCAAACTGTATGCAGTTTTTTGATACCTATTTTTAGCGAGTAAAGAAAAGGTAGCTAATAATACCTGCTATTGTATTCTATGGCTACTGCATATATAGAAAAACAACCATGACCAAGAACACAACAAAAATTAGCATTCCTTATGTACTGAGTGTCTTACAATCTGCCAGAAAACACTTTGCAAAGTACTAACAGTGTTCTTACACTACCTGAACGAGCATACCCAAACCCACATTGCAGTCGTGTCTTCTGGTGCTCAGAGCCTTGAGCCACATACCTGGTATAACAATATTGTGCTGCTGCGTGGCATAAAAGTCAACAATAGGTATAAGAAGGATGGTAAAAGTGAGTGGCACAGGAGAGAAAGAACAGCCTGTGCATTTTCCAGCAAACAAAAGCTTAGTGACAACCAGAAGGTGTACTCTATTTAAAGAACATAGTAAAAAAATAGTTTCAGGAGTTTTTCGGTATGAAATAGAGCAGTGTGTTTTTACATTCAAACCAGAACTCCATAGAGAAGTAAACTTCATAAAGCACAGATTGGTGATCACACGTACCTGAAAAAAACCTATAAAATTACTCATCCTAATGCTCTACTAAATTACTGCAGAAGAGACTCCAAGAGTTCTGTGACAAAAACCAATAATCAAATTATTCTAGTGCAATCACACCTCTTCAGGACTGAAAATAGTTACAGAGGAGTGTCCTCAATTTCAGAAGAATTTCTTATATTATGAGGAACAAAAGCCCAGGCAATGAGTAATTTTTAAGTGATACTAAAACAAAAAGCCTTCAGGTTCATTAGTAAAGGTTACTGAACAGGCTGACATGCCACAAGTAGGACAGCCACTCTGTGACAAGCAGCGAGTAGAGGGTCTGTCCAAAGTGACAACTGAGCTCACTGCTCTCCCATCAACTACTCTAGAGTTGGGTAGACAAATTCTTTCTAGAGAATGAAGAATTCAAGGCACCCTGAATTTACCCACAACTTTGCAAACTCTTACTGCTGCTACTGGACATCAAATGAGATCCATATAGAGAAACAGCAGAATTTCTAAAGCTGCACAAACACACAATTTCCAAACCTTCTTAAAAAGGGAAATAGATGCTTCAGAAAAATACCCTCTAAATTACTAAATAAATATATTCTATGGCATATTCACTTTCCATAAAACTCCTAACAAAATATTTCAATTTAGTAAAGGCAAGTATTTATTTAAAACATAAATATTAAGAAAGGCTTTAGCAAATAAGTACTTACAACTCATTTTTATCACATACAAGCTCTAGATAAAATGGCATGTTTAAGGAAGACTGCAACGATAAAGGTTGTATTAAATAACTCCTTAGGATAAGGATAGCTGCAATTATTTTTCACACAGTTTGTAAGACTGCTGAAGAGCTTAAATCTACACTCGTATGATCTAGCTGTTGTCAAAACAGTCTTTTCAAGTGACATTTCACATGCCAATTCCAAAACCAGTCACACATCACAGATAAACTGAGATAAGTTTGTAAGGAAAAACTGCATAGTTTCACAATTTATTTTAAAAAGTAATGTTTTTTTAATCTGCAATGGATGAAGAAAACTCTTGTCTGACAATACCAACAGCCAAGAAGCCAAGGAATTCTTGAAGCTAAACAAAAGAATAAGAAAAAAAGACAGTTTGGTAAACCCAGCAGTCTTTTGTATTTAAGGTGCATTAAGATGGAGACTGTCAAAGATCACATTTTGATTCTTATCTCACACTCTTTATGCGAGTTCCAATTTTGAGCCTGAACTCACAAAATCCTCTGCAGTTTTGCAATTAGGAGTAAAAAAAAGGAGAAATATTACAAATGAATCTGCAGATTACAAAAACCCTGCAAATATTTTGGTAACTGTGAAGAGCACTTTATGATTTACATCAACAGCTGCCAGCTTCATCGTCTCTCAAACCTACAAAGCCTTTGCCTTCTTATTTCCTCTTCTCAATGTTGCTCAGATGAAAACCAAAAACTATAGGCTCGGCACTTACAAGCTGCTGCACGAACATCTACAAGACAATGAAAAACAACTGTTATTTTGTTCTGTAATATGAGAAAAATGCACATATGTCCTGTAATCCAAAGCATCACGACACAAAGGAAACAGCGAGTTGAATGTTTCCAATTCTGATGGTTTCAGGGCAATCATAACTTCCAGCAGCTGCTCTTATAGACACTGAAATGAACAACAAAAACCAAAGCAACAAACCACAAGCAAAAGAACATCCAAACATTAACAATTAACCTGGGAGTTCACATTTTTCACAATCCCTACTTTTTACAGTTAAATAGTTCAACAATCTGAAGTTTAATGTCCTCAGTAGTTACTTCTGGCAAAATAAGCTTTTGGTTTTGCTTTTAGTATTGTGCTGACCCATACCAGATGCACATATAACTCCCATCCCTAGTTAGCAGCAAGCAATTTCAGAAATAAACTACATATGGCAGCTCAGCTAGACAGAACTGTGAGCAAATTAATCTGAGCAGAAACAGCACACCAAGACCAAAGGTTCTTTGCCCTGGCAACCTCAAGAGAAGACAAGGACAGGCTATTCCAGCAACCCTTCTGGATTCACATTAAGTCACTGAGCAAAGAAACGATTACAAGGTTGTGGTTACACACCACCTCAGCTGAGAGACTGCCTTTGAACATCGGTACAGGGTTAAGGATAAACAAGTTTGCTTTACAGATAAACAACAGCCTTTTTAACAGTATTTTTTTGGAACTTTCACTTCATGATCTCATTTTAATTAACAGAAGTGAACATGGAAGACCAAAACTAACTATTGTACTACTCTGTATATTATCAAGATGAATTTCAAACACAGCTGTATCAGAAATTATCTGCAGCAAACTCACAAAGCCTGTTTACATGGCATGAAGTCAGAAAGTCCAATTTACAAAGCGGCTCTGTTAGTTTGATTCAATCATAAAAGCATTTCAGAATAGAATACTCACCAACAATGTATGATTTTGTGAAAAATATTTGAACACGTTCATAATTTTTCTTTTGTGTTTGCCAAGAAGCCAAACTTTTGGAAAATGCTTCCAGAAACAGCTAAAGCTGATCAGACTCTGGTAAGCAGCAATATTAACATAAATGTTTATAAAATGAAACACAGTTTAGAAGGATTTTTCAATTTCATATTAATAAACAGGAAGTGAAGTTAATGTATATTCTAGTATTTTATCTTCAGCTTGCCCTTATGTCTCAGCTTGCTAGAGACAAATCTGAAAAATATTTAAGCTGTTATTCTACTTCTGAAAACCCTACATCATTATTTGAGAAATACTGTTCAAAATATTACAGAAAGCTAGCACGTATTGGAAGTCACAGAGCTTAGGACAGGTCACATGAGTTACAATGCTTCTCAATTTTATGGTTTTTAAATCCAAGAGCAATCATCTTGCCTTAAAAACCCCAGTTAATATCATCTGAAGCATGGGCAGAATGGTTTTCATTAACAAAAAATACTAAGCTGAACTGAATATTCATTTACTACACTTGTTTCCCCCCATTTTACTTACTTTCTTGTACCTACAAGTATGCATGTGGTTCTGGGCACTACTAACTTAAAACAGCTGATAATGCCCAAAACTTCCTTAGAGACTTTATGATAGCAGAAGGAAACTTAATACATGTTTCAATATGCCATTTGGATTCATATTTGAGACATTTATGAAATAAACCCTGAACTTCCATTTCATCACTGAACTGATGCTGAATAGCTCATCTCACTTGTAACAGGTCATTTTCAAGTAAAAGATTATTTCAAATTAAGTACTATCATACTGAGTACTTTTATAGAACAATCAGGAGAACAACAGATTATTCTTGTTCATTATTCAATTAAAGCACATTTATTTTGTTAAAAGGCAAAACTGAAAGTTACTGAATATTCAAAAATTTTGGCTTCTGTTGCTATACCCATTGCATGATACATTTGAAAAAAATAAAGCATATTCTCAACACAAAATTTAAGACTTCTTTTACTCTTCCACATGCTACAGATGTTAAAGCACAGGCAGCTATCACTACTGGACAAACAGCAGGAGTTCCGACTGTGGACATTCACAGCTCACCTTATACCAAATCACTAACACTGTCAATCTCCAGAAATGCCCTACCCACCAGACTAATTCTAGTCACAAAACCAAACTGTTAGAAACAGAAGAGATACGAGCAAAGCAGCACGAATTGATCCTATCTAGGCTTAAGTCTTTTATCTTTTCTGAAGAGTTTCACATTGAAGCATCATTTTGAAAGATCTAATCATCTTGTAGTGAAAAGCAAAGAAGCTAAAGACTATTACATGCCAAATTGCTTCAAGCAATTCAGACAGATGCTTGAAGAGCAATTTAATAGTAAAATAATAGAACTTATAGCCCATGTAGATCCATAGGTTTTAGTAAAGGATGCCCAAGATGACAGCTGCAACTGGAACAAAAGGAGAGAGGGCACATATTAGCTGGCAGTGTTAAATTCACACTTTTAATCATGCGCACAAGACTCCATTAGCAAGCAAGAAGGCCATTAAATAACAAGATCTTAGATCCAGCGGGGAGGTGACAGGCACTGGGTGTGTGCTCCTGCAGGGCCCAAGGACACCACTTGCTCACCCAGCAGATGGCATCGGAGCCACACAGGCCACCACAGAAACCAGGAGACTCCAGCCAACAACGCATTCCGCCTGGTAAAGCAGAACTAAAGTTATTTTGAAACAGATGGGCTCTATAATATTCAGTACAGCAGCTTCTCTAGAGTTGTTTATTGTCTGGCTTGTTTGAAACCCAGGGATTATTTTGCAGCACCTAGCAGTTCTTCTGTCACATCAGGTTTCATTAAAAGGAAAGCAAAGTGAAAGCCACTGGAATACATATATATACTTTCTTAATTAAATCAGTCCTAAATTCAGAACTCTTGTGTACAGTGCTTTGCAGCAGTCTGTCCTGACAAGACCAACATCATAACCCTGAAGCTGAACAGCTAACACAGCTATGCTCCACACAAGGATCCTCTCAATTTTAGCTATCTTATTATGAAGTAAAATTTGCCTAGTGTTTTCTCATTCTATGCATCTGCAATACAATGCTGTTGCCCATGGACACACACATCACGCTTCAAGGCTTTTCACTCTAAGTGATCAGCTCAAAACCCCCTTCCCCAGATCTTTTTCACACATTCTCAGCACTTCAAATATTGAAATAATTACCAAATGCATGATCTAGAAAAGCAGACGGGAGAAAAAAAAAAAACAACCCTAACATTGTTGGTGAGAACAATTCATCACTTAGAACACTTTGGTGGAAATAGCAAAAAAAAAAAAAACAACCACCCCAAAAACCAAACCCAAAGACACCTCCTGCTTCCCACAGAAAGCATACAGATGAAAAGACATACTCAACATCATTAGACTGAGAAGTTCTAGCTACATCAGTCTAACAGATAATTCAGTACTGCTCTTCTGAATATGACACGTGAACTTTCAGCCAAACTCACTGCAAGTGGACTACTCCACAAAGCAGCATATAGAATTCACAGAAACACCAGAGACTGGCCTGGCTGTGGCACAGCAAGCTGTGTTCAACAGCAAAGCACAAATTCTGCAGCCAGCTGGCAGTGCAAATGAGCCATCCATTTAGTCTTCACCTACACACTGCCCTCTAAGCATCGAGATCAGATGTAAGGACAATTTGAAACACACCATCCTGTCAGTGTAATAATAATACCACCTGCAGAATGTGTGTGAAGTGTGTATTTTTTGCTCCTCTGCATGGAATTCAGCATATGGAAGAAAAATCAACTGGTCATCTTACAGGGTGAACCAAACAGACAAAATCTCCATATGGGGTTTTAGTTCTGCTTGTAGTACAAGCCACAGAGGTGTTACATCAAACACACCCACTTGATTTTTCCTTCTCTCTGAAGTAATGGCCTTAGTTTTAGGTTAGATAATAGGATTTGTAGGAGAGCTTCTGTATGCTTTAGGATGAATTTATCAAGCTATCAAACTGTCAAAGTCTGACTGGTAGAAATATGCAATTAGGTCCTTGATAAAAAGAAGGTGAGTGTAGCAAATAAGTAGTGATGGTATTACAAAGCAGCATGTCTGTATTTCTTTTTCATGCTAGCTTTAGTTGTGTTAAAGAAGAATCTAGAATATTTCAATTGAGTAGGTTACTATTTTCACTGTCTGCCCTGGCAGTACTCAATGTGGTACCCATACAAAAAACAAACATAAAACACTTACATACCCATATGAAGAACAAACACACAATTCTCATTTCAAAACAAACCTCTACTTTTGTAGAATATAATCACAGACAAGCAATAATCTCTTTTCAACACAGTAACAGACAGCTAACCAAAACCTAGAGTTCCCTGATCTGGATGAAAAGATTGGTCTGTGCCAAGAGGAAAGCCCTGCTTTCAGATGCAACCATTTCACACCCAAGCATACACAAAGATAATCTTGGCTTTGATTTTCTTTGAAAGGTGTGAAAAACAGGAGGTCTACATTTAGCAGAGCCAGGGTTCAGGTATTACATCATAGTTCACAGCAAAAATTGTAGGATGTCCTCTCCTTGAAACATGTTTTCTGCAGCCAACAAATTGCTCACTCAAATACTGTTAGCTTCAAGCCCCACAAACACAGGACTGTTATGACCATCTCATTTAGACATCACCTTTTTATACAGCTTGTTTCCCCACATCTTCTGTATTATCATGTCATTTAATTACACAGGACTGCCAGCATCAGTACCTATGTCTTTGTCAAAGGAGCAAGAGAAATGCTGTATTCATTGGTGTATTGCTCACAAACCTGTGGCAAGCTCTTCCAGTCCTTTTTCTGGGAACTGTTTTAAGTTTAAAGATAGCATACCCAGTCACCAAAGCTGTCTGTTCAGCCCCTTCAAACCTTTCTTCTAGGAAATACGGACAGTATAGATCTGTCTCACTACCCTTTGGTAACTTTCCTCTGGCTCCCAAAGAGGTGGTTACTTTTTAACTCCTGAAATGAAGAGAATGGAAATACAAAAAAAAATGTATGGGAAGATGACCATGTATGGAACCCTCCAGTACAGACCTCCTCAAGGGAAGTGCTGCTGATGTCCTTTGGGGGGCTCAGAATGACATCCTTCAAGAAACAGATCAAGATTGTTAAAATAGATGCAAAATATTTATAGTTTATTTATTGATACAACTAATCAGTGGTGGTTTGAAAATGTTTGATCAAATATCATGACTTAGAAAACTTGCTTGGCTTTCATTTATACTAGTTTCATATCATGTACTTCTTCCATAAACAGTATAGCACTGCTAACTATGTTATAATGCCAGGATATAATTGAAGTTCACAAGCTGCTCCTAGGCATGCTACAGATTATACAGCATGTACCCCATGGCCATACCTGTGATATATACCTGACTTACCTTGCTTTTTAATACAAAATAGCAATGTTTCAAGTGTTCTATTTGAGAAAATGGGAGTTCTCTCAGTTTATAAACATCCAAGCATGTAATGTTTATACATAATCAACCAGATATTTCTGATGCATATGGAAATGGAAGAAGTAAACTGAAGGGCAGGGAGAAGCTAGAGTTAAATGCCCAGTGTTACTATAGTTCTTTCCTATCTTCCAGCCAATTAATAGTCAAGTCTTAAGGTTAGTTTAACCAACTACCTTCTGATTTATTGAGTTGTACAAAGAATCCAAATGAAAGGTAGAACTTATACAACATCACTTTTCCTCCTCTCACTCTTTCTTCCAGAAAGAGTTGAGGCAAACAAAACACAGCAGCCTCCTCACTGTTTCATGTTGCACTAGGAGCCACACAGGAACTACAACTGGAAAAACAAACCTATAAAATCTGCTTTTATTTCATCTCCTTCCCTCTGCAAAATGCAGACATGCTATACAGTCGGATAGATTTGACTTTTAGCACTTATCACTGTCCAATTTTGTCCTACTCAGCTCCATGCATTTAATAGCCTACGCTATTGTTTCTAACACTGCCCTTTAATTTTCTGTTAATGTATGAAAGAATTTTGTCATGCTATGAAGCAAACTATTCTTCCCGGTGCTAGTGCCAACATTCCTCATCTACAGACTTGAACACAACAAACTGGCAAAGAAAAGAAACGGAAGTCTAAATCCTGTTTCTGTGCTGAGCTTTGGAATAGCTGAGAAGTGAAAAACCAGATGGGTAGAAAATTAGTTGTGGCTAATGAAGTTAGAAGGCAAGTATTATACAATGAATCCAGATACAACTGGCTTGTTGGAAGAACAAGCAAGATCCATCTTGAATACAGAGTCTCTCTTGTTTTTAAAAGATGACATAAAAATTAAAAAACATGCAAAAGCATTCCCTCCAAAAGGTCTGATAATTGTTTTAGTTAGAAGAGATGGCTAAGCCTTAATATGGGTGTCTAACCCTTTCCCATATGAAGATTTTAAAATTTATTGTGGTCATGCCTCAAAGTCTCCTCTTTGCTGTATCTATATCACCAAAATAAACTCTTGTTAAAGTAACAGAAGTTGTTAAAAGCACATTGGTAACATTTTTAGAGAAGAGACCATCAATCAGTGCCTCGGAACAAGCCAAGAGCTTACTGCACACTCAGACCATGCATCTGCAACAAATAATCAAACACTACAATGCAGAAGTAAGAGGATTTACACCACTCCTGGACATGATGCCCTAAAGAATTAAGGGAGTTCGTTTTACAGCTACCTCCAGCTACCATTTAGCTGGATACCTTTCAATTGTGTTTACTAGATTTCCACTAAATTCTTACTGCTTTACCCCTCTGTCTCTCCAAACACTTCCCCTCCTTTTTCAAAAAAATGGGTAAAAACTTGATGCGGTGCTTCACGTAAACACTTCCTAGTACTGAAGAGCATAGAAGTATGTGTTTGTAGACCATTGCATATAAACCATATTTCAACAGATGCTTTTCTAGCTAATTTTACATCCATCTAATAGTTTAATCAATGCTGCACTTCCATTGCTTCTTTTTAAAATACTGTGCAATACAGCAAAGGTCACACTGGTTTCAGGATCAGAAATAATTTTGGCAAATTATTTAATTACAAACAGTAACTCCTTTGTTAAATAAGGCAAATGGGCTTTGTTTTTCTAATTAAAACTGTTGTTAAAGGTATCCAGAAACCTAACTGGATATTTATTTTTTTCAAGTAAATTCTGATTTTTATCCAAACATTGCTTCACATTAAGTTGATTTAAATAAATGCATTATTGCTTTCATGGCAAGCTGAGTTTGCTCACATATGTCTACAAGACTGCACAGTCATATTAGATTGAATATGAAAGGCAAAATTGTCCCATATATTCCTTTTGAGCATCATCCTAAAACCTACTGCTATAGACTGACAATAGCAGGGAATCTATGTAATGCTCAAAATAATTACAGATCTATTTTTAAATGCAAGCTAGAGACTCCAGATAGAAAACAAAACGCATTGAAGAGGAGCAAACCACAACACAGTTGGCCTAAGGACCACAAGGATGCAGCCACGATGTCGGCCAATGAGACATAATAGTTTTCTTGAAACTACTAGATATTACTAATTTATTCAGTCAGACATCAGAAAAAGGTTCAGAACATCATTTGAGATAGTCACAATGATTAAAATGTAAACTTTACCCAGTCTATAGAATGAATCCAATGATAAAACAACACGAGTTAAAACAGTAAATGATGGGTAAATCCACGATTAGGAATGTTCACTGACCCTTAGCTTACCACTAAAAGCATACCCAGACTAAGTCTGTTAACATTCATGAGAATCTCAGTATATATGAAATCACATTTGGAAAAAAACACTTGATTTTTCCTTCACCGTTTTTCTCCTTGCCTAAAAAAAGATGCACAACAAAAACTCTGAACAATATTCATTTTCCAATGCCGAGACTAAGAAACCCAGATGAATGGATGGAGACATCAGTGCAGACTGGAGTCACTCCACAGCAACTGCCACTTTCTCCAAAGTGGAAGACAGTGCTTTTATGTAGCCCACACACAGCTTCTTCTAATTATGCCCACAGCTGTTAAGCAGAACTGCCTGTTCTCCAGCAAGGTGACCCTGCCAAACCCACTGTGAAAGGAGCAACGTTTGTTCCTTTCTGAAAAAGTTGAAGTTACGGAGGGGAAAAAAAATTTTAAAAAAATCCAAAGACCACTGAAGTCAGTGAAAAGACTCCCGTTTGTATCACTGAGTCTTGGATCTAAACACCAAGAACAGCCTCTACCTATATATGCAAACCATGCTTTACAATAGCTGCAGTGTGAATGCAAGAAAAACATCTCTAGCTACAGTCAAAGACTGAACTATTTCTTTAATAAAGTGCTTTCTTCCTATTTTAATTTTTCTTTGGCAGCTGAAACTTTTCCAAGAAGGAAACCAGCCAAAACAAAGCTGCATTGGCAATACCTTCAAAAATGTTTGCATATGTGGGAAATGTGGCCTAAAACAAATACATTTGTCCAACTAAGGAAAAAAACCCAAACCCAATCAAAATTACTGCTATACCTTTTTGTCCAAGCTACAGAGCAACTGTAAAGAGAGATTAATATGGAAAGAGAGCCCTAAATCTTGTTTTTACATTCATTTAGCTATCTATTTCAAATTCTTTTATGTAATCTTTAGTCATGTTAAGTACCTGTTTTATCATCCATGTAATTGCAAGCAACTGTGAATGCCATGCTTTAGGGAAAAATATATCATTTTCAAAGGACAGGGCTCATTCTAGCTAATTATTTTTCAAACTAATAGAGAGGGAAGAATATCCTAATTGCTCATTAGCACAGTAAATTTCATCTCATCCTTTGTCACTAAAACAGGTATGATCAATTATGAGCCTGGTCTTCCTACACCTTCTAGGGTGATAGCTGTGAGCTCAACTTTCTCTGAAATGCCTTTACACCAACCCACGTAGCACGGGGAATAAACAAGAGGAACTAGAGATCTGCGTGTGGTCGAAGGGCTGTGATTTGATTGCTATTACAGAGATGTGGTGGGACAGCTCACATGACTGGAATGCTGTCATGGATGGCTATGTGCTTTTCAGGAAACACAGGCTAACAAAGCACGGAGGTGGAGTTGCTCTTTACATGAAGGAGCAATTAAAATGTATTGAGCTTTTCCCAGGGGTGGCTGAGTTGAGAGTTTGTGGGTAAAAATTAAGGGGCAGGCTAACACAGAAGACACTGTTGCAGTTGTCTATTATAGGCTACCTGATCAGGACGAGGAAGCTGACAAGGCCTTCTACAGACAACTAGAAGTGGCCTCAAAATCACAGGCTCTGGTTCTCATGCGGGACTTCAACCACCCTGACATTTGCTGGAAAGGCTACAATAGGCAGGCATGCACAGTCCAGGAGGTTCCTGCAGGACATTGGCAACAACTTCCTGATATAGATGGTGGAGGAACCAGCAAGGAGATGAGCACTGCTGGACCTTGTACTGATAAACAAGGAGGGACTGGCCAAGGATGTGAAGGTAGAGGGCAGCCTTGGCTGTAGTGACCACAAGCTGGTGGTGTTCAAGATCATGTGCAGTAGGCACAGAGCATCAAGCAGGATTATAATCCTGGACTTCAGGAGGGCTGACTTTGGCCTCTTCAAGAACCTCCTTGGAGAAATCCTGTGGGACAGGGCATTAAGAGGAGTGTGGCCAGCAGGTCAAGGGAGGTTTTCCTCCCCTTCTACTCCGCCCTGGTGAAGCCTCATCTGTGGTACTGTGTCCAGTTCTGGGCTCCCCAGTTCAAGAGGGACATGGAGCTACTGGAAAGAGTCCAGCACAGGATCACTAAGACGGTTAAGGGATTGGAGCATCTCCCATGTGAGGAGAGGCTAAGAGAACTGGTTCTGTTTAGCTTGGAGAAGACGAGGCTGAGGGGGAATCTCATTTGTAATGCTTATAAATATCTCAAGGGTGGGTGTCAGGAAGACGGGGCCAGACTCTTCTCGGTAGTGTCCAGTGACAGGACAAGGGGCAAGGGACACAAACTGGAACACAGGAGGTTCAATCTTAACATAAGAAAACACTTCTTTACTGTGAGGGTAACAGAGCACTGGCACAGGCTGCCCAGAGAGATTGTGGAGTCTCTGCCTCTGGAGACATTTAAAACCCATCTGGACATGTTCCTGTGTGATCTACTCTAGGATCCTGCTCTAGCAGGGGGGTTGGACTAGATGATCTTTGGAGGTCCCTTTCAACCCCTACCATTCTGTGATTCTGTAATTATATGCTCTATATTACTCTTCGTGAAATAAAGCATCTGCCTATAGGCAAGCTTAACCTTTAAGCAGCTTGTTTAAGGAAATATTTTAAGACTTCAGCTCTGAAGTCTTGCTTTTCCTAACTAAAGTGCTCCAGCAGGTGGGAAAAAGATGCAAAATAAAGCACTGCTCCTGTGAAACCACTGAAAACAACATCATATATTTCACATTCAACTATACTGGAAACAATACACAATGATATGTTTTCCCACTTCATTTATCTGTGAGGCTTAAAAATTCTAACTAGCACTGAAAACAGACACTACCATAGCCTTAAGAAATGTTGCTGCCTCAAACTGAACTTAAAAGTGTGACTTGGTATGCTAGTTCTCTACTGATGAGATATTCTTAGAGATGCTATTTAAATTTCTCTCATGTTTCAAAAGGCATTGTCCAAATAGGAAAATATTCCCTCTTATAGTTGAAAACTTACCTTTGGTAAAAAACAAAAAGCAGACAGAAAATACGTACCTACAGTGACACAGACTATTTAAGGCTACAAATGAAAGCTGCAGGTGTTCAATGCTGTTCAAGCCTTTAAAGTGTATACTATATAATTATTTCTATAATTATAATTTTGTCATTATTTTTATTGTTTCCTTGATAGTTTCAACAAAAACCAAAAACATGGCTCATTCTTGCAGATACATTTCAAAACACTTAATATCAAAAGCTTTGAAGGATTTTTCTGAAACTCAATGTTAAAAATTATGTAAAACAACAAAAACAGTAAAATAAAAAGTAAACCTTATAATAAAACTCATTTTAGACCCATTCCTTCCCAAAATGTAGTACTTACACAGGACAACATATTGACATGATGTAGTTAATTTTTTTAAATTCCTGAGACAGCATGAACAGTAACTGATTCACTATGTTCTGGCAAACCAGATGGACTAAATGCTATTTTATTGATTTGAAAGCCAAGATTCTCACTATCTTCTAAGGTGTTCAGTTCAGTTTGATCGAAATGGGACTGCTCAGACTGCAATAACTTCTGGAACAAACATATTACAGTAACAATCTTGCTGTAGAAAATGCAGGTTCTTTTGAAGCTTACAGCTTCACAATGTTGCAGGACAGTTAGACAGAATTATGCTTAAAGAACAAAGGTGAACACAAAAATGAAGGTAACTAGAAAAAAATCACTTAGCTCCCTAATTTCCCTAAAAATCTGCACTTCTGCCTCCCAGGCGACTTTCACAACAGATGCAAACTTAATAAAGCAAAAGCTGTATTTACTTAAAAAAATACATTAATGAATTTTTCAAACTGGAAAAGTCTTTTCCTCTCACAATCTTGCTTCACTTGCTGCCTTTTAAAAACCATCCTCTAGATAACATGACATGTTCTTCATAATAAAAAACAAGATCACAGAAGGTGTGAAAGTAGAAGTGATGATGATTTGTCAAGATAGTAATTTTCATATTTTGCCTGGTATTTCTGACAGCCATAACACAGTGGTGCGAATTAATTTTGAGTGGAGATTTATGAATGGTGGTCAATGTTTTTTGACTGGTTGCAGTCACAAATAGAGGCTTCTGTATCTTTTTCCCACTGAATCCTTCCTTGCACCCAGAAAGATAAAAATACCAAGATTACGAAAAAGGGAAGTGACATTGATAAGCCATTCTGTCAGGTTATTGTTTTTGTTAAGATTAAATGTTACAGCTTCACCAAATTCAAAAGAAATCTTTCCGAATTCTTAAGTTAAGGAGTACCTAAAGACATGGGCTGAATTCATAAAAGAATCCATATTGATATGCAACAATTTAAAGAGAAATCAATGCTTGACATGAAAAACTATCTCAATACCAGACAACGTAATACGCTCACCTCCGTCCTTCAATATAAAAAAATCTACGTAACTGTGTGATATAAATCTTACACGTGCTCTAATAATGTGCTGTCAGTCCTGTTAAACAGGTTTTCCCTCAAGCCCTGAAGTTTTCAGAAGCTGAGAAATAGATTCTACAAATTATTCTTTCCCTCTTGATTTCACTTGGGTTATAAAAAAATATATCCTAATGAATATATCTTATACCAATTTAATTAATAAATTTCAGTTAAAAACCACCATTTGTATTTCTCCACATTTCTGTCTTTTTTTTAGGTCTTTCAGCTAGCTGAATATAAGCTTCCTTTAAGGTAGGGAAGATCAGCATGAAGAGTAAGAAATAAATACATTGCTTGTCAACTGAATTTGTGTAAAAAGCAAAAATACAAACAGAAAAAGTTAAAATATTGGCAACATAAATTCTTCTATTATACCACTTCATACTATTTTTTTAGAGTATTGTAAGCGTTTTTTTTTGGCACAGCAACTTAGTTTACTTAAGGGTTTTTTGTTATAAAAGCATTTATTTTACTACAGTAGTAGCAAGGTAAACAAACAGTAAGAAATTATGAACAAATGCAATTACACTAAGAGAATGACACCACATCCTCACACTGCATTCTCTGAAAATCCTACCAGGCAACTTTAATCTGTTTCTGAAAATATGTCCAAAATACTGAAAATAAATAGCAACCAATACATCTTCCCCCCCTCCCCTTCACTCCCTTCCCAGTATGAATCATAAAACCCCAAGAAATACAATAAAATTCCTACCTCTTTCACGAATACTGTTGAGCACTGCCCGTTCAAGCTGCTGTTCTTCAGTAAGCCCACCTGTATAATCATAATAGTTCCTTGACCTTCTGTACTGATAATCTGGATAGCCATAATACTCTGTAAAATAAATACAAAATAAAAAAAATAAACTGCTGCTACTCAGTAGGAGAGTGTGAAATCAGATATTATGTTTATGCTATCTTTCTTCTACAAATTATTTTAATTTGGGAAAGAAAAAAAATTAGGATTCAATTAGTTATACAATATATGCCATGAATGCTTTTCATCAGCTCCTTTTAACATTTAATTGTCAATGCTTGGGCATCAATACTTGGTCAATACTTAGTCACTAGAACAGCAACAAACAGGTAGGTTTCAGGCTTTTCTCCACCTGTCTCTTATCCTCAGTGTCCATAAACAACACATGCCACTGTCATCATAAATTCAAGTAATGTTTGGACCTAGAAAACACCTGGGAAAAGATTCCTGCAAATTTTTGCAGTAATATATATACAGTTAATATTGTGTTATTGCACAGCTACATCTGTCATGGAAAAAACACATCACAGAGCTCATCTAATGTCAAAATCGCTGTATGTTGCCTGCACTACTGACAACCAAGAATTTCTAACCATTTGCAAAGTTTGTCAAAACTAAACACAAACAAACCATCATCCACCCAAACACATGGGATTTAAAAGGAAAAAAACATTACTTGGCTAGAGATTTGAGCAAGACTCTTCCTTTTAACACAATCTGATCTTGCCTGAGCACAGAAAAATCTAAACTGAGAAAAACGAAGGAGAAAAGTCCCATTTTTCTATTCCATTTTTGCATCTTCAAAATACAAAGCTCTGGGTGATACTTTAGTTTCTTTTCCAGACAGGTGGACAGAGGATTCTGAAGAACCAAAGTACAGAAACATAGCTGGTTTCTTCCAACTGACAGTAAATGTACAGAAGTTGTTAAAAATAAAATAATTAGAAATATTTTCGTATGCAACAAATACAGTATGCCATTTTCCTTTATCTTCAGATTATTAGCATCAATGATAGTCTTGTGTTCTCATTAGTTACATGGATTCCATGTGCAACCTTCTTGTGGAGTTTCTGTAATTAGTAACAAACACAGGCTATGAAGTGAGGGCATATACATTTCTTTTTAAAAATGATTGCATTAAAGAAAAAAATCCCAAGCTCTAGAACCTTAATACAAATAAAAATAGCAATACCCTATCTTAAAGTTAAACAAGAAAAGCACAAAAAAAAAAAAAAGAAAAGCAACTGCACGCTGTTCTATACAGGAATATATATATTCCTCTGTGTTTATTATGCAAACATACCTACATATATTTTATATATATGTGTATACAGATGTATACACTATCCACACACAGAGGAAGAATGTAGTTCTGTCCATTTGCATATTTTTCTTTTTTTGAACATACAACTGACATTGGGAGAATTTTCCTACATCTGCAATGAACACTATATTATCCCCCAGTAACCTGAAATTCTGCCCTTCCTCAAATGATCAGCAGCTCCTCTGGATAGAAAAGATCATTTTTATTTTTTAATCTGTATGAATTACAGTCACCTTTTTAACAAACTTTAAGAGCCTTTAAATCATACTGGTTACATTTAAGAGACATAATTCTGCAGAAAAATAAAACTCACTGCAGGATACCATTTAGCTGTTATATATACACACACCCTTTGAATGCAGTCTTCATGTATTCCCCTCATTCCCCTCTGCATTAAGTAACCAGAAAGAATATTTTTTCATCTATAAATTTATTTTCTGGAGGTTTCAAAACTGCATACATGAAGACTATAAAAATTCTGGTACAAAAAGCATGAGGTTATCTGATGAAAGAAAAAGGACATATTTTAAGTCTGTTCCATTACTGTAAATTTTTTTGTTTGATGTTCTACACTATCATCAAGTTCTAAGTGCTCAGAAAGTTGTGATCTTTTATTTTACAAGAAACATTCCAGTAACATTGACATGTTCAAAGTGTTACTTGTAATTAAAATAAAGGTCCTAATACTTTATTCATGAACTGCATTTAGAAGAAAAAAAAAAATCAGTTACTAAATACTAAATGTGTTAGAAATACTCTTAAAATAATTTTTCTTCTAGAGTTTTCCTTGTACTGTTTCACAAAATCTGTTCTGATCATAACTTCATCTATTTTTCTTAAATTGCTATTTATAGGCAGGTAGTAATGAATTTGCAATACCAGAAAATGAAAAATTAATCAAGGTAAGGACATAGTGTATATGCATCATTAGCCTGTGACACTAGACAGATTTTTCTTAATTCACGAATTTTTTACATATATCATACACCAAAAGGTTAAATCTTCCATAAGGACTTCTGCAAATAGGATGAAAGACAAATACAAAGTATATACGCAGGGAATGAACAGAAGAAATTTTAAATTGCAGTTGTAAGTCATATTAGAGAAATGAATTTAGTACCAAAAAAAAAAGTAGTTGTATTTAAAGCCAAGCTTGGAAGACAATAATTCAGGTTAACCCTCTCCTTCTCCCTTTTGTCCACAACAGCTCAAAGCAACAGCATGGCTACTTTGGGGACTGCCCAAGACATGCAAAAACCCCTCATACTTCCTTGTCAGCATACTAAAGTTGTTGGTTTTTTTTTTTCCTCAGGTGCTATGTACTCCCCCATCATGCCAAATATATTACATGAAATCTCTTCCCATTTACCTGCTTTGGAAGAGCTGGAAAACAAAAAGTAAAGGGCTATTCAGAATCTGCTCCTATTATACAAGAGTGTTCTTTTACACCCACCCAAGTTCCAAGCACCTGCTGTTTGCACAGCGGCTGCAATGGATTATGGAGTTTAAGTGTCAAGTACAAATCCTTACCTTCATTATGAAAAGGTACTTTAACGGCTAGAGTTTCCAGTCACCCTGCTATACTGCAATACTGAAGAAAGACTTAGTCTCTACAAATGTGGAATACAAAGCAATGGAAGCAGCACAGCTGGGCCCTGGTGAACTGAACAGTACCTGTAGGTGGTTGAACATCTTTCACTGGGCTGAGACTGCCAGCCATGGAAACAGGGAGCTGGTGCTCACTACACAGTCTATGTTCACATCTTATTTCACTTCACAACGTGGTTTTTTTTTTTTATTGCTTTACTGGCCTTTAGATCAAGTGGGTTTTGACTTGAGACTTGGAACCACGGAAATCCTAGGTAAATATACTTTTAAATTACATATTGCTGATGGTAAAGAAAGCAGGTTAAGATCTTTTGGTTAGGAAATACAAAACAAATGCTTCAAAAATATTCAAGGGCCTATAATTCCACTTGTGGGAATTATTTAGCATAATAAAACTGGAGGTAGATCATGTAAGACAAAATCCATCATGGAGAATAAAAGTAACACTTGCCTCAGAGTAAGCACACCTCACTTATAAAAGACTACAAAAATAAAAAGCCCTGCATGACTAAACATCAGAACACAGTAAGAATGATCAGATGTATGAAATAGTTGTCATATAAGCAACCACAGACAACTTTTCAAATAGAGAGAAAAGATGACTAAGGTGAGTATAGGACTGAAGTCTATAAAAGCATAAAGAATATGAAGAAAGTACATAAATAATGAAGGTTCGGTTTCCCTTCCCAGAGAAGAATTAATGTGCATCAAATGAAATTAGCAGCTAGCAGGTTCAAAAACAAAAATGACAGGAAGTAAACTGTGAAATTCTTCTTCTGTGATGTTGTAGGTGTTAAAAGAATTCATGCCAATTCAAAGAGCTTTTGACAAATTCATGGAAGAAGAATCTATCACAGGCTATTAAAGCCAAAATTCCCTCATAAAACTTTCTGCTGAGAACATCTTTAAGCCATAAGCCACTGCACACTGATAGATATTTGAGTTATCACTATATATTTACCCTGTTCTTACAGTAGATGCCTGGAAAGAATATAAATTACTACAGGATATAAGATACACAAGGCTATACATCCCTTAGCTTTGATCCAACACAGCCCTTCTCAGTTCACTCCTCTTCTGTCCCTCCCAGACAAGGCCTGCACCTATTATCTCTATACACTTCACATATAACAACTCGATGTTCTGCACAAGAAGTGAGTCAAAGATGCTATATTCAAAGTATGCCAATATTCCAACTATCCATCTATACACTGTGAAAATAGCCTAAACCTGTGCTGGTGAGGAGTGGGCTTTTGGCATGTAAATGACTTCATTTACAGAAAGTGTTCAAAGGAAATTCCTCACTGGAGGGGAAAAAAAACATGGATCTGATTAATTTGCCAGATCAGGGCAGATTTACCATGGTTCAAAGGGCTGCTTTCAGTAGACACTATTTCCTCCCTACTGCACCTTCTGCAAAAGGGACAGTATTTCTCCAGAGCAGCATTTTATGAAGGCACAACCTTACCTGAAGAGTTGTCCCTTGGCCTGGCAGGATCAGAGAATGAAGAAATGCCACCTGAATGTAAGAATAATATATGTACTATTAGAATAAAAAAAATATCACATTTTCTTTCTTTATATAATACAAAAACAAATTTAAAGTATTTTTTTCTTTCAGAGTCTGTTTCATAAGATAAAAAACACCAAACAACAGGCATATATGATTTTTTTTGGCATCAGCAAGAGAATATAGTCTTGGTAAGCTTGTATGTTGTTCTAGATTTTGTAGTAGTGTGCCACGTTTAAGCAACATACCATACAGAACAGAAAAATGCAAACCAACTTAAAAAATGCGCTCTGGAACATACAATGAATAATTTCTGCACTGAGACTGTACATTGGTAAAAATGTGTTAAAGCACAGCAAACTGAGAACTGGGATAACACTGCACTGTTTCTGTTCTGCTACATAGGAGAAAAAGACGGTCTGTGTACTGGAAAACTCCTTCCTCCAGGTCTTAGTCACACAGCAACCTTCACGGCAGAAGGATCTCCATAGCGTGTTTCACGAACAGTACCATGGGTTTTACCACAGAATCCTAGAATAATTCTGTTTGGAAGGGACCTCAGAAGGTCCTTAGCCCAATTCCTACTCAGAGCAGGGTTATCTATGAGATCAGGCCAGGTTACTCAGTCAGGGCATTATCTTGTCCAGTTCTGAAAACACCCAAGGATGGAGACTTCAGAACCTCCCTAGGCAGCATGACCCTATGCTTGACTGGCCTAGTAGGCACCAGATAACTCCCCCGTGCCACAGAAACATGCAATATTAACTTTAACATGACACTACATCTGTTTGCTCCAGCAGGGTAGGAAATCTGATGCTTCTTTACTTTTCCACTTAAAACTGCTAAACATATATGACTCACAGACTATCACCAAACTGTGATAACACTTCCTGTGAAAAGCCTACTTACCTGAACAAATAATTTCCCACTACACAAACACAGTATCCATGGTCAACTTGATGGCACAATCACGAATAAAGAGCTCAACATATTAATCAGACAAACAAATACATTGACAACCAGCTCCAGCACAGCTGTTGTGACAGGGCTTAGACTACCAAATAAAACACTGAAATTTATTGGAGCATTCATATAAAAGTTTGCAGGGCTCTATTTAAAACAATTGTTAGACTAAAGATAGCATCTTTTTTTTTTTTAAAAAAAAAAAAGCACTACTACATTATTGGAAAGCTTGAGAATTCAGCTAGCAATTTCTCCAGCACCCCACATCATTTTTCAAACTGTAGGGATTGCCACTAGAATGGACACAAGAAATGAACACGGAAACTTGTGTTCTGGTATATTTTTATGGCTTCACCACACTTCATTTAAAGTTACGTTTTCACTGACAGTTTGTGTGAAACATTTTACTGTAAATAAACATTTAAAAAGAAAAATAAAAGGTATTCCCTGAAGTAAAAATACCTGAAAGACACAATTACTGGTTCTTATCATCCATATTTAAGAAAAAAAGTTGTGTTGGGTTCTTTTCTTCTGCACTCACTTTAATCATCAGAATATCTTTAATTGCCTAAAAACCATCTGGAGTGGCCTGAATTTCTATCCACAAGACTCACTGAATTTTAAAAAGAAAACTGTCTGTTATGCCTGCTTTACCAACTGAGCAAAATTATATACCTGCACAGGCTTTCATGATCTTCTTCAGAGGTCCCATAGTGTACATCAATCCAACGAGAATCCCTGCCAGATGCCCAGCAAAAGAAGTCCTACAAAAAAAGGAAAGCCTTGTGAGTGATAGAAAGGGAGACTTCTTTTATAGGATGCAGGAGGAAGAGTGCAGAATTTGTTGTAACAGAGAAAGTCCCCAAGTGAGACCAAGCATAGAGAAATGACTTGTCTCTGAGGAAGCTGTACCCAGTTTTCTTCATAACTACCCCAAAATTGGTAGGTATAGACAGTTACACAGAGGTATTTAACACATATACTGAAAAAGTTGGAAACTAATGGGGAGAGATCATTTTAATTGCTTGCTTAAAGGACAGACTAGCATTTTCCTAAAAGCATTTAAAGACTTACTGAGGTAAGGCAACTAGTTTTAATCTATAAAAAAAAAGTACATCCACAGAATTATGCTGAAATGTCTAGGCAGGTTCTATCCAAACCATTTACAGTTTGAAGTGAGAGCATAAAAACAGTACTTTCTACTGCACTATTACCACAATCCTACAATTAGTCTGAGATAAGCATGAATGCAGATCTGTTGCAATTTTCGTAACACAGTGCCTTCAAATTTAAAAGAACAATGAGTAAAATGCTGAGATCCAAATTCTTTTCTATACATACCAACAATTTCTTTTAAAAAGATCATTGTCCATTTTCATACTGAACAAATAGGCTCTACAGTCTTTTGAGAACCCAACATGGAAGCATATGCTTACAGTCAATAAAGAGATCCGCTCCAATATTGCCATGACTATGGGGTGCTCTAAATTCATAAAGCCATTTTGAGCATTCAAATTAAGGGAGACTCTTCTGTTTCTCATCAGGTTTAAACATTAAGAGTAAAATATTTTGAGTTTAATCGGGTTTAAACATTATTCATAAACTGTTCACCATTAGAGAAATTAGAGAAACTAATACACTAAACATTAATATTTCCTGGTATATGCAATTATAAATAACTCAGTCCACTGGATTTATACTGGTTGTCCAAAGATTCAAGTAATATGAGCTTTTCTGCCTTTATAAAGCAGAAATTAAACCTCTAACAAAAATAGATTTAAACATTACACTTTTACATTCCAGTCAAAAATCCAGAAGAGTTACACAGATGATAGCATATATACTTATGACAACGTAACTTCCCGGTGTCACTAGTAAAAGTACAAATGAAAATGCATCTGTCACTAGAGGGAGATAAAGATCAAATCTAAATTCACTCTTGTGTCACCTACTTAAGCACACAAACTTGTATTCTGCCATGAAAAGCTGCTGTTCTCTCTCATAAGTAATCAACAATTATTTAAGAGTAATACATAAATGCTGATGTGAACATTTATAGGTAAGAGGTAGTTACCAAAATATGGTATCTATAAGGAACTAATTTTTCAAACAGACTTTTCTGGACAGATTTTTCCCAATTTGTGAAAAATATATGCCTGACTTGGAAAATATTTGTACACAGAAAAAATTAAATGCTTCAAGATGTCTTACTCTAGAAATCATAAACATGAGATTGATTGATAAGTATAAATTATATATACACATGTCTACGTACATACATAAACAAATATGTTTCTCCTTCCAACATTATCACTCAGAACATTTGTTATGAGATCAAACTCATTCAGATCCCCTATAAACTTTCTTATTTTATAAAACAAAAGACTGGAATTGTTCAATTTAAGTAAATTACATAAATGTTTCACAATTGCAATTAACGTTCCTCTAGCCACACGCCTTACTCGAAGATGGATACTTTTATTTCCAGTGAACTTAAATATATCTGAACCATTAATCCCCAATAATACTTCAATGTCAGTCTTCTTGACATTTTACTACACTTTACAGTGAATTTTAATTTTCAGTAGATAGTCTTTTTAAAAAATTTGCATAATGGATTTCTTGCCTATGAGGCTGGGTTTTATCTGCAGACATTAAAGTTAACAGAAAAACTACAACTGTTTTCACAAGGAAGGATTATAGGCAAAATTTAGAACTAAATGCCATGGATTGTGGCTGCTAAGAAATTAAAACCAAGTTACAGAAAGCACAACATAAATTGTGTAATGAAGTTTTGTCCAAGCACATATTACCAAGGCTCCTTTCATTTGCATTACAAATGCCACTCTTTTCTTGTCTAATCCAGAAACCTGAGATTAGAGACAAGCAGAACCTACTTTTTGCTTTTTATATACAGTAAATAATCCTGGTTATAATCAAAAACTCACGAAGTCAGTGACAAAACAACCTCCAGTATCAAAAGATCCTAAAATGGGATTTTTACACTATTCATAACAATAACAATGTCTTGACTGGAAAGTAAAAACTGACTTATTTTTCAGTTAGATTAATGAAGAAACATTCTCTTAATTACAACATGATAAACTACTGCCTTTTTAAATGCTGGTTAAAAAAGAAAAATTAACAGATAATTATTTTTTTCACAGTATAATTTTCAGTTTCTATAATATAAACTGAACTTTGAAATAAAAATAGGGTTCTTGACTTTTTAAATTGCATGTTTTTTTCTCTAAATGTCAATGAGCTCTATCAATATTAACTAATGTTCTCTTTGGTACAAAGAAATTTAAATGATGTCTCATTTAATTTTTTGTTTGAAAATGTAGATATCCCCAGAGATCTTATTTATCTCAACCATTCACTTCATACTAATGGTAATTATGCAATATGTCTAAATACTGATTCCTGAAGACATTTGCCATTAAGTTGATGTGTACATTACTACCTCTGCAAAACCTAAACAGAATTAATTATACTTTTTCATTTGGCTGTGTAATTTCCATGAAAAAACTGCTATCACTAGAGGGAAAGCCATTTGGACTGCATTTGCTTTTCATGTATTCTGATGTAATGTTTACAAGCCTCTCAGTATTAACTTTTACATTAATATTGTTCCAGTCTCCTTAAAATGATTTAAATCTAATTCTCACTGTTGGTGAATTTATCCTGAATTGTTTCAACTCTGTGGTGTCAGTCACCTGACTCAACAAATGAAAACAGAGCAAGAAAGTCTACACTTACCACTTCCACGACTTCCTAAGAACAAACTCCAAAGCCTGGTAGGCATTATTATTAATGCACACAATTCTACCACAGGACAAAGCCACTTGTTTAGCAACAACGATATGTCTTTAGCTTAAGTCACTGCTGCAGTATTTTGGGAAAAGATCTTATTACTATGCATCTCCTACTCCAAGGCAGGCTAGGAAGCATGTATTCACTTAACAAGCAAGCAAAGGAGTAATATCAAAGTGATGTACTAGAAGAGTCTAGGCTAACATTATTTTTGAAGAACAATGAATGTGAGACCACGGGAATCAAATCCATGTGTTTACACTATTTATTTCCAAATTAACACAAGCACAGAGTTACCTGCATATGACAATTTATACATTTTGCTACAAAATTTAATCTTGCTTATAATGTAGGCCATGTAGTCAATTTACCAGTGCTAAGCAACCTACCTGAAAGGAAATTATACCAAATTAAATGATTGCACAAGTGAAAGTCAAGTTGTTTTACAGAGGCCTATACAGGAAAATGCCATTGCTTCTTAAAATGGAAATGGGAAACTTGTTAGTAATTTGGCAACATGTTGGGAAAATAGCATAGAAAAGTAAAAGCTATGTTTGACAAAAGAATAACAGGCTGTAAAATAATTCTTATCACATAACATCACTCCAGCCAAACCCAGGGTTTTTTTGGTTGGTTGGCTGTTCTTCATCCTTTTGTTCCTGAGGGACAGTTCTCATCAATAAACAGCATAATAAACAGTTCAACAATAAATCTGACTGATAACCCTGAGCATTAAACATCTGAGAAATTCAAAAGGCAGATGAAATGGGAAAATGGATACATATAAAACATCTCATGAGGTTAAGTTTATTAGAGCTATGCAAAATATTTGTATTCACACCTGACATGGTACCAGAGTTGAGACTGAGAAGAGTATAAGGCAATATAATAAAAATTTTAAATCAAATTTATCAGAATATATTCTTCTATTTTCAAGTACATTTAAAGTAAATTTTATGTGGGGTTTTTGGTTGATTTTTTTTTTTTTGTTATTAAAAACTCAGTATTCCTATTTTGACCATGATCTGCTTTGAGATTTTGATTTCTCATGGATCCTCAAATCCAGATGAAATGAAGAAACAACTGATTGTCATAGTTGATTCATTATACATTACAACTGTATAACATTTTCAGTTGTCAGCTGTAAGTGCTAATGACAACGATCTGCATCTCTATAGCCAAATGTGTATCTATTGCTGTGCTCTTGTGCTTGTGTGGGATTGGCAAATCAGTTGGCAAAGTCTTCTCTCATGATGAAAAATTCTAGTAAGCACCTTAAATTGCCAAAAAAGCCAGTAGTACTGGCTCAGATCAACACTTATCAATGTAGTTGTCCTGCATATCTGGAAAACTTTATCAAACACCTGATAGTAACTATAAAACCTACCAAAACACAGGTCAATAAGAGTTCTAGAGGAATGCCTAGGTCAGTTTTCAGAAATGCAGTGAGCTACAGAAATGTTGGCCATCTTTAAGACTCTCTGAACTCCAGAATAGCAAGTCTCACTGTTTCTGAGAAATTGCAAAAAGAGCAATTCTGGACAGTCACAATATCAAATATCAACATTTCTGAACACTGAAAAAACCATCCTCTACTCCTGTCTACCCCTAGCTTTCCACTCTCCCATTATTTTCACCCTTTGCTACTCAACTTTCTGAAAATGAAGTTTGAAAGAAACGGTAATGTCCAGCTTCCAACCCTCAAGTGTTGTCTTTGCCAATTGGAAACAACTTGAAAGGTAAGTTTTTCCTTTAATAGTGAGTATAGGTAAATCACCTCCATGCAAAAGGGATAGATGACTTAGATGTCACATGCCCAATTCTGGAAGAGGCATAGAGATGAAACGTAAGGTAACTTTTCACATGTCTGTCAAAGAAATAATCCCAAGGATTGCTATAAAAAAGCCTAAATCTCAGTATCTGTACTTTATGGAAGGTAAAGATTAGAAGGATATTACACATGTTTTAAAATTTCCCCATAACAAAAACATTAATGAGAAAGTAAAGCATGAAAAGATGGCAGTAAACCCCTAAACCCTCTCCTACCACACAAACCAAAGTTTTCAATAGCCTCAATACTAATTTTGAATGCTTCATTGGTTATGGATCCTTAGGTGATCCTGATACATCATTCCACTATAAGGCAGATCCAAATTTATTGCATATTTATTGCATGTCTTTCTGACTGAGCAGAATTCTGCCCCAATTACTGACCTCTTATCTATTCAAAACTAAATTATGCAACTTGATCTACAAAGGGACACCATTTAATCAGACATTTCAAATATTACAACATACCCTGAGCACGCAGATGAGCATGTAAGAGCAATGCTCCAACAGCTACAATTGTTATGGTTCATTTCAAAGCAGTTGGGAAGTTACTAATTAAACATTGTGTTCTGGGACATGAATTTCTAGAGATTATTACTTGTTTTATATGGCCTTCATTATCATTTAAGTGCTGTGAAATTGTCCTACCAGGATTGCATGTAACAATGTAGAGGTTCTTTAGATCGGGCAGCAATCTAAGCTTCCATAAAATTATGAAAAGGCTTTGGACATTATTTCTGGAACTTCTATACACCTTCCACCTCATAGACATTTCTACAGTAATGCAACTGCAAAACAGCAGCACCCAACCACTAAGTTCATGTTTTTCCTCTACCAAATAAAGCATGATATGCTCATGGTTTTACCTCAGACAATGTTCTTTCATTATTCTTTATTTTATTATTAAACAGTAGTATTAAACATATCATCAAATAAACACGATATTCAGCTATCATGACAGTTTATATTTTTCACAAGAATGTTTTTAATGCACTGAAAACTTTGGGATAACTTTGGTAATGCCATGCAAGTGACCTCTCAGCTCATAGTTAAAATTGCATTTGGAACTGAGGACTCTGCAGTTTGTCTTTTAACCTATGATTCCTTGCTGCAGTCAATCAGGCAGGAAGCCATAAAGCAATAAAACCAGTGTTTAAAATAACTAGTGTTTAAGTTCTGATTCTAGTCTAAGAAATGTTCTGCCTGCTATATCACAGTATCTGTTGACAAGTATGTTGGTATTGCTCCCCTCTTTTTTCTTTTTTTCAATATTCCTGAAAAGTGGGAAATCGCATACAACTGATTTGGTAGTTTAAGTTTGGTGTCTGTACTTCACATACATTCTCCAATATCGTTGACAGTTATAAAACATTATACAAGAAAATTACTGATTTGCAACTAGAACTCCAGAAATCAACTGCCAAAGAGAAAGGCACTATCCTCACAGAGGTAAGGGCAGAGCAGCTGTGCTGGCAGAACTGAACACACAGAAAAATTGAGGGAGACGATCAGCAAGATTGCAGGACAGTAAAACTGCATAAAATTTGCAGAACACTGGATGATAGCTTTATTATAAACTAGAGGAGTAACTACATCAAATTCGCAGAAGGGACTAGGACAGAAGTAGCAAGCAAACAGTGGAATACTGTTTTGCTAATGAAGCCCTTGGCACTAGCTTGGTTTACTCTGCTGAAAACACGTCCCTTTTCCTTGTCCATCATCTCCTTATCTTCCCCTCAAATACCTTGTAATACCTTCTGGGCAAAGTATTTCAGGGGGGGTATTTTGAAATGTGGTCAAAATAGAGGGTGTTAGGAAATAAACAGCCTGTAGCCTCAGTTCTCCATTTGGATACCAGCTAACACTACACATACTTCATGATACACTTTGAACTACTACAGATCGTCCAAATCTCTTCTCCTAACTTTGAAATATGAAATGTACTTACCCCGGGGAGATTAAATGAATAGCCACAAGCTCCACCCAACAAGCATATTTACTGGGTATCTGCAATCCCAGGACACTGCTGACTCTTCCTGGATTGTAATGGTTGTTAAGTACTTTCAAAGCAAACAAGACTCCTGAAACAAGAAGAAATCACAGAGAGAAGTACTGGTCCCCAATTAATAAAAAATTGAAACAATTTAACTACTAAAATTCAAGTACCATGCAGTTTCACAGCACCACAAAGCATACTGCTGCATACCAGAACAGTTCTGAGCTGTTTTTTTCAGTGACACTTTTCAGTAACTTAGAAAATGGATGAAAAACCACGTATTTGTATAACAGCCAATTTAAGTTGCTTTTAATAAACCTACTTATTGTAGCTATTCAGGTATTGAAAACAATACAAATATAATTTTAAAATGGGAGTTCTAGTTGAAAAAATTGACCACTGCTGTTCAGTAACTTGGTCCCTTTTGCCATAAAGCATGGGAAGCCATAAACTTGCATCACCTGGCTAATTATATCACTATATCTAACTTCCCTTCTGTTGGTTCAAGGAAAGGGACATGTAAATTGCTACCCGGCTAAGTGAGAATCAGGAGACTAATCTGGTGAAAAAACCTTACGGTGAAGTCTCAACACTACCCAATTGCATGATAGTATTATATTCCCAGTTTTATAGTATAAAGAAGTTTCATCATCAATTCTTGAAATATTCACTCTTATTATTCCTAGTAAGAACTGGGCTCATACTAAGCTATTTTAAGGTATGGACTGATAGGAGCACACAGGATGGTACATTACAGAAGTGAATACCTGAAAGGGATACTT
The DNA here is from genome assembly GCA_028020825.1 of Podargus strigoides. Classification (NCBI taxonomy): domain Eukaryota; kingdom Metazoa; phylum Chordata; class Aves; order Caprimulgiformes; family Podargidae; genus Podargus; species Podargus strigoides. Next base: position 17,145,519 of record CM051628.1, read on the forward strand.
CTTCACAACTTCTAGGTCACAACTTCTCCTCTTACAGTTTAGGATTATACAAGAAGAGAGGTTAAAAAAGAAGCTTGATGGCAGCACCTCCCAGTTGTTCACAGAGAATAATTTTACAGAGCACACTTGCCCCATGAATCACCCAGCAATAGCTGAAGTACCATGTAAGAGCTAACCCTAGTTGAGACTGGACTGAATGCAGATATATCAGTCATTTTGCCACAAATAGTAAATATTCAGTAGGGTTCTGTTATCACTGTTGGGGAGCAGCAAGAGCAAAATGCTCCACAAAGGAAAAGCATCCAAAGGGAACAGGGAGGCAGGCAGGCAGCTACCTTCCCAGGGTGCCCAGTCCCACAGCCCTTGAGCAAAGTGAGCAGGGTAGGCTGGTGAGGGCAAATGGGGTTGGCCAGGAGCGCAAATCACCAGGCACATCCTCCTGACAAAGCAAGGCCAAAGAAAGCCAGAAAGTCAAGTCAGGGCCCAGGTCAGAAAAGAACATGTCCAGGCACAGTAATTCAGACAGGGGCAACAGAGTGCTCGAGCTTAAACGCAGCTGCTGAGCAACTGGGGAAAAGGGCCCCTGGTGAGGCTTCTCTCAGCCATCTCACACACCTCTTCTCCCACTAGTCTGAAGTGGGTCACAGCTGCCCCATATCAGAGCTGTCCTTCAGCACAGGCAGCCAAACCCCTGAGAGGAAGAGGCTGCACTCATGGCCCCTACAGCCACCATAAAGGCCAATATTAGAAGCGGACATATCTTGTTACCAAAGGGTGAGTGACCAGAGAATATCTGAAGCTCCAAATGAGCAACTACCAGATGTTCCAACTAGTAGCAATTCAAATACCACAAAGAACCCTCAGAGGTGTTGAAGCACATCTCTAAGAGGTTGCAAAGGAGGGCTTGCCCTCTAATGTTAGGTCCAAATATCAGCCTAAGTACAGCATGCACCCAAAGCACATGCTTTAAATTAAAAAACACGGTAACTTTACTGACCTAACAGCCACATACATGCATATGGATGTACATCCAGCCATTTTCTGCATTCAGCAAATATTGTTATATAGTACTATAAATATTGATTTTACAGATGTAAATTGCACTGTGTCTTACCTGAAAAACCTACAGCACAATTCATTTCATATGAAGGATCATCCAGAATTTCCACAAGCATGAATTCCAGCACCATATAAACAACTCCAATCAGCACTGAAAACACTGCAATTATGTATGCAAACCATATGCTCTTAAGCTTTTTTTCCAGCATCATCCCCTTCCAAAGCATGGAAATCATGTTATAATATAAATGCCAGTCATCTGCATGGTGGACAGGAGAAAACAGTAAACGCTGCCAGTTCTTTCTGTAGAAGCCTTCATGTAAACTGATACACACTTCAGACAGTGGCCTCACGGGATCCAGAAAGAGAAAAATATTCAGTGCAAGCACCCCAAGGGTAACAGAAGGAATATTCTGGAGTCCAACTTGAGAAATCTGATAAAGCAGCAACAGCAGTCCAGCATTGACTCTTCCCTGCCTTCGTTGCATTATTACTTTTTATCCAAAGAAATGTGAAGATTATTCCAATTTCTAGTCTTTTGTTAGAATTTAAAACCATACAAGTTTTGGAAATTCTGAAAGAAAAAAAGATAACTGCATTATTATACATATACAGGGATGTCTTCAAGCTCATCACTGCTTTTTTTTTATAAAACATCGCAAATTCTTCAAGCTCATCAGCTGAGACCTCTTTTTTAAATCAGCACAAAAATTCAAATGAGAAAAAACCTCACAATTTTTAAACTGGTATAAAACACAAATAAAAGCGTTTTTTACAGAAAATACAGACATGTATTTTAAGAAAACAAAAAGAGTCTGCAACCTCTCTTTCATGTCCCTGGACAGGCTTTACTTTATCTATAAAATTCTAGACATGTTCTAGACATGTTGTCATTAATAACCTGATTCACTTACAATTATCAAAATTCCAGGAAGGAAATCAGTTAAAAATTCTTCTCTGGTGTCTCATTTTTTAGGCTTCCCATCTTTGCTACTTACGTAATTCTTTTCCATTATCATTTTTTCAACTTTTACAAATATTCAATGCAAACTAAGAATGAAAATGAAAAGCTACAATTTCAAAAAGTAACAGAGAAAGGTAAGCACTCCTGAATGTAAGCTTTGAAAATTGTTTTCCTAGTGACTAGAATTCAAAGTTTACTTTAAAAGTATGCGACAGAAAAAAATGTAGGAGGGAAGCATATACAAGAACAGCACATAAAATTTCCAGACAGTTATAGCAAAATATTCATCTCTGCCCTATTTATGCCAGACAAAACAGAGGATTAAAAAAGCCTAAAAGAGTTCTAGATCTAGCTAGAAACAGGATTATTACAACAAAAACTGAGAAAGGGCATTGAGCTAACCTGTGCAAGCCTATAAAGAGGGGAGGAAGAAAGCTGCATTGGATAACACAGCACAGGTGACATGGAGTTTCTAGAGAGTGGAACCACCTGCAGAAGACATGAAGAGACATGGAATTTCAAGTAGCTTCTGAGGGCTACTTCAAGTTGGCCAGTACTACTTTTAGTTCTCAAAACTCTCCAAGGTGGCACAACAATAGCATGGCCACTGTAGCTCTAGGATGCCAGTTCCTTGCTAAACTACTGAAGATGGTAAGTATCAGCTATGCAGAGCCAGCAAAACATGCTTACTCTTCAAAACTTCACCATGAGGTTTCAAACGAAACTTCCTGAAATAACTTGATATATAAAAACTCTCATCTCAACATCCCATTCACCTCCTTTGCCATTATATTATAAAATAGTTAGAATAAGTTGCTAATATACTAACTTCTTATTTAAACTCCTTTCCAATTCATCACATCAAACGTTTATCTAATAAAAATGTTGTCCTGGGTTGCAATGTATTCTATTACCACGAGCTGTTGAAGCCTGGCGCCGGTGTTCCTTGCCCGCACCCCGGGACTATTCTTCTGTTAACGCGCCCATCAGGGCCTTGCCCCAGGACTCACCATCCCTTTGTGACATGCTCCGGCCAGGGGGTGGGGGGGTGGGGTGGAGCCAAGCATTCCCGCCGGAGATAATTTGGCGGTTTGGAGCAGCGCGAGGGGCCTTACCCGCTGGGATCCCAGAGGGCAAGGACTGCACCGCCGCCAGATTTTCGGAGGAGGACCAGTTTTCTTTTTCTACAAGATCACCGCTTCACCAGGACCATTTCAAAGAGAGCTGCAGCTGCGACTGGGTCGGACTGGTACCAGCACCCTGCCCGGCAGGGGGCCAGGTTGTATCCCTGACTCTGTCAGGCCTGTAACCAGTTTCTCTGTATTATAGTTTTGTTGTATACATTAGTAAAAACTGTTATTCCCATTTCCTCATATCTTTGCCTGAAAGCCCCTTAATTTCAATTTTATAATAATTCGGAGGGAAGGGGGTTGTATTTTTCTGTTCCAAGGGGGGCTCCTGCCTTCCTTCGCAGACACCTGTCTTTCAAACCAAGACAAATGTTTACAGAAGAAACAAGCAAGAATAATTATTCTGGATGACAGCAGGAAAAAAAACTTGGCAACTTTATAGGGAGAAAAGGACAAGAGCTCAAGATGCAACATTTGACATTCCACATTATATCTATTAGGATTTATCAAATTTCACATTTCTACAGCCCATTGCTATGCCTGCAAACACTTTACTAAACATTTTTCTTTAGTTATTCAGAGTATCACTAATTTGATTGAGCTGTACCACACAAAGTAAACACATGGAAAAGAAGGAAGTCACCTCTGAATGGTGTTATCCTATAACAGCGAAAGGAACTATGAAACCTGCACAGGGTTGAACATCAAACATGATCATCTAGGGGCCAGCCTACCTCCTCTACTTAGAAGGGAGGGGAGCATACACTTCCATGCTAGTTCACACATGTAGCTATAAGAAGTGGCATTAATTAATCAAATTAAGTTCAAGTTACTTTAGTCTCTGTATTTCTCTTTAAATTGCATTTATGCTTATTATAGCACTTTAAGAGAAGAAGTAAAGCCCTGCTGGCATCCTCAAAACAACTGTAGTAGAACAGAACTCAAGTATAAGTATTTGCTACGTTAAAAAGAAATTCACTAACTACACCTATGCCTTTAAAAAAAGTTTCTAATTCTCAGAATTTTACAGAGACCACAGCTGGAGTCCCTATGAAGTTCAAATGAGCTAAAACCTCTTAAAGCATAAATTGGTTGTGCAGATTATAATTAACATTGTCAGCCTTTTAATGTCAACATTACAAAAAAAAAAAAAAGTACTTAGATAAACATTTAACCAATGTCGTTCTCCTTCCACACTACATGCCCTGCCCTGATGCCAGGTACACCCACATCCCCAAGCTACTTACATGCATCGACCCAAACCTCTGACTTTTCTCTACCACTGACACAGCTGCTTTTTTCCCACCTCAACAGTTGACATAAAAACTGTTAGAATTTAAAAGTCAACACAATTTAAACCCAAGTTACATGGAAGCCCCAAAATCTTGCCATACCATATTGTTCAAATTGCCAAATATGACAGTCTTCACTTTTTAAAACGTTTCCCCCTCCATTTTGATTCTCTTTAACTCCCAATTAAAATACTTTTAACATACTTGCACCCAGGAAAAGAAACCCTCGTACAGCATATATCTGTTCAATAACCACATAACGTGACTGGGAATCATTTACACTACCATTACAATAGTGCTACATATTATAAATCATTGCAATTGTTGGGAGCAATTGGGACACATTATGTGTTTGATTATAAAGGAAAAAGACACAAGAAAGAAACCAGTAGTTATTTGAGAGCCTTCTGGAATGCAACTCACTTAAAATATATAAGGCTTGCAACTGTTTGAACATTCTTCCTCAGCCTCTACTCTGATTATTAAAGTCAAATGAGGCTTGAAACAATGAAGCACTTATTCCTTTTTCTTTTTTGAAAACATGCCACCCACTTCAAAATGTACAAATTTGCACAACAGACTTGAAATGGACATTTGTCTTGCATCTAAGCTGCCACGTGTCTGCATTTTTGTCACCTACTCAAGATAAATGTCTGAACTAAACATGCTCGGAATTTGTTTGTTTGTTTTGTACTAACCAAGTGCAAAGCATTTAAAGTTTCATTTTCACTGTGACAAGCCCCCTTGGTCACTTGGCAACCATAAAATATTATGACTTCATGTAATCAAGTAAATAGTTTCGTAAACACCAGTTAAAATGAAATGTTACACTGTTTTTTCCTATAGCTGTAATTTGAAGTTAGAGGAGACATACCTCCGTGGGCTCTCACTCCCCTTAAAAGAGAGAATTACCCTGAAATTTTACATGAAGCAAAATCCACCCCATTGCCCTTCTCCTTAAAAAAAAAAAAAAAACCAACCAAAACCCAAAAAACCCACCACACTGTGATAATGATTTTTATGAATAGATGGAAATACACATCTTGTTCTCACCAAGGGTGAATGCAGCCATGACCTACAGGTTTTGCCATTATCTGCACAGCACATCCTGATCTTCAGATCTGTCACCAGCCTTTTCCCTAGTACTACTTGGTTCTTCTTGTTGCTTTGCAAAAATGATTTGTAATGAAGGTACCTTAGCACTGTATAACTCTCCAGTGACAGGAAAAAAAAAAAAAAACCAAACAGGGTTACTCTTTCACTTCAGATCAGGAACATGATTTTCAAGTTAATTTCTCCATTGCCCCTACTGACTTCACTGTGGTTCACATTGTGGAGCGGCCTGGGTATGCATGAACAAGCCTTTTTTCAGAAACCAAACCAGGTGTCTTCCAGACAAGAACCCAGTATACTCCAGAAAAAAATGGACATTCAGACTATGTGTCCAGGTTAAAACCCTGACCAATATAAAAAACACTTTAAACATATAAATGGTGAATATCAGGTCCTGAGCATAAACCATTTCACACTGCAGATAAGCCTCAACAGGCCCACACTACCTGTCTATGAAGATACAGTCTCAGGGTACAAAGACTTATCCAAGAAAAGACAAATAGAAACAGTGTTTTCAGGGCAAAAGAAAAATCCCACAAAGGAAGCAGAAGCAAACTGTTATCCCTTTTACTACTGCCCTCAAATTTTGGAAGTGGGGGGAAGGAAGACATAACAAAAAACCCAACAATGCAAGAAAAAATTTAAAAATTTGAAACAATGAAACATCCTATTTATATTTAATATGTATGCAAGGGGAAGGTCAACCACAATCTGCCAGTTGCAGTAAGCTTTGAAACGCACAGTCAATTACATAGTACATAACAAAACACAAGGTTCTGACATAATTATAAAAGTAATTACCTTATAAAGAATGACTTCTGGACTAATCAAATGTGCCTTTAAAGGGTATAATGTGCTTTCATTCACAAAGGAATACTTTCTAGTATTGGTGTTAACTGTTCTGAAGACATCTTTGAATTCTCTTTGACTTAACAAAAGCTCTTTGAATAAACAAAAAGCTCCAGGAAGACCATGACTGCACTATCTCAGGAAATTAAACCAACTCGGGTATCACTAAATACATTTTGTAAACACTTGAATTACTTAAACTTTGTATTTACAAAAATGTAAGGAAGTTTACCAAACATAGCTGGGGTACATATGTCTCTGCTTCTCCTTTGATACAGGTGTAAGTTATTTGCAAGTTTTGGGGGTATTTTTACCATTTAATCATTTCAACAAGGAAAGAAAGGGATATAATTCTGGTCAGATTAAAGCAAACCAGACCTGTTCGTTATTTACATAACCTGTAAAAAACACTGCTGAAGGGAAATGGAGTAAATAAATGAAATAAACGTTAAGGGAGTGAACACACAGCACATATTAAGGTGCCACCGCATTTAAAATGCGTTTGCTGCAGTTCAGTGATAAGACAGGCGTGTGTGGGGCTGGGACCCGAGAACCAGCACGGTCCCATCCCTGCCGCGTTTCACACGACACTTACAAAGAGCTGCTCGAGTGTGAAACACACGGTATTTTTGCAAGTCTGAACCTCACTTCGTTTCCACAAACTCCGCTCCACCGCTCTACCTCCAGCGGCGCTGAGGAGCCAGGCTGGGCGAAGGACAGCCGCCTGGAACCCAGCTCCAGAGAGCTAGGGGCTGCAGGGGAACCTCTCCCCAGCGCACACACCTCCCGAGCGCTTTTGTTTCGGCGCACCGGACAGCCGCCGGCAGGAGAAGGCGGCGGATCGCCATACACAGCGCCCACCCCGGGCTGCGCCCCTCACAGCCAGCTCCCGCCTTCCGCCGGGGAGAGGAGCGCGCACCGAGGCCCTCACACCACCGTGGCAGCCGCCGCCGCAGGCGCAGGCAGGGTGGGCTGAGAGGCGGAGAGGCCACGCCCGCCGGGAGGAGCCGGGTGCCGCGGGCCCGACCCGCGCGGAGGCAGCCGAGGACACCAACTGCTGCGGCAGCGCCGCGCGCCCCCTCCCCTCCCGGCACTCACGTTCTCCGGCGCGCGCAGCAGCCGCCCAGGCCCTCGCGCCGCACCACGTGACGCGGTGGAGGCGGGTTCCGGGCCTGCCCTGAGTGCTCGCGGCGAGTGCGCGTGCGCCGGGCGGCGGCGGGGCTGGCGGGGCCCTCGGTACCGCCGTGAGGGAAGACGCGCGGGCGCTGGTGCGGGCGCTGCAATTGACGGAGAGCAGCGCGGCCCTGGGCGGCAGAGTGACACAACGCCCGCTGCCGCTCGCACGGTCCGCCCGCCCAGTCGCGTCGCCCAGAAAGGTTCCGCCCAGGCGCTGAGGCAATTAGTGAGGAGGGAGCGAGTGCCTCTTATTAGCTCTGTCCGCACTGCGGGTGGGAGCGCGGTGCTGAGGCGAATACAAATTAGCGAAGATCCGGGGGTGTTTAGGAGCGGGGGAGGAGCACGCCGTTGTGGTAAAATACCGGCTCCAGGTGATAAAAGGTGCCTAACTTCCCAGTTGGAAGGCTTTAAATTGTGTTCACGCTAATAACGTCTGTGAAAACATCTGTTACTGGTACTGCTTGCCATCAAAATGCATAATTAGGTTCCCTTTGAAAATGTCTTACTGCACATGCAAAACAGTAACTAGTTCTGTTAGTTTAATAGTTCAAGCACTTTAATTTTTTTCCAGCATTAAAAGCAATTAGATGAACACATTAGCTTCATTTGTGTAGAGTCCTTGTCGCTGGTGTTAACTATTCCCCAAATTTGCTACGGATAGCTAGCCTGGGAGCTTTGTTATTGTGTTCAGTAGGGAATACACTGAGCAAATTATAAATGCCTAATATAATAGGTTATCACAGAAATGTTGGCAAGCTGATGGTGCAAATATGTGACTAGAAATGAATCATGCAAAATCCATCGCCAAAGCTACATGTGAATGGCCCTATTTTGCTGTCATTTATGTGGCACTTTGGTTTCATAGAACATTTTGGCAATTTGTACAAGTATGTCATAGAATTTATAAGAAAATTGTCTTCTGCCCTTCCAAAACCAGCACACAGCTCAGCAGACTGGCAGGCATGAAAGGGGCTGAATTCCTAGAAACAGGGTGGAGATCAAGTTAAAGGAGTAGGCTTTGCCAAAACAAGCAACTTCAGCATAGTCTTCTCTTCCAAGAATGAACAGAAGCCAAAAGAGGAGGGCAGATTCAGTGTGTGCCACCATTTAGACACGTTATCTTAAGCGCCTTAGTTTTGGCACATTTAGATCTGTTACCTCAATTAATGCTAATCATCATAATTCATAGAAATCACAGGATGTGGGAGTTATAAATGCCTAGACTGATAGATTTTCTAACACACACCAGGTTTTCTATAATTGGCATCATCTTCTGTAATAGCGTACTCCATTTTCATGCATTCGTAATTCCAGTCCATAACTCTTAACGGTGCAGTATTTCTTGCCTGAGTACAGGTCCAAATCTTATTACGGGATGTACAAGTCCTGAGGTTGTAGTTCTTTTCTGGGAGCTAGAAGATCTGGATTTTGTTCCTAGTTCACTTCCTGGGTAAACCTGAGTAATCATTTATTAATATTCCATTTTTTCAGGTCCTTATTGATATGGCAGGGATAAGAGAAGTCACAGGAACAATGGGAGGGTAAGTAAATAAATAGTGTGTTCAGATGCTATAATTAATGGGTTGCATATGTAGATAGATAAAAAAACTCCACTCTTCTTGTACTTTTTACCCAAGTGTGGGATTTGATACCCATTAAGTTCTTAAAATTTGTTTCTTTCTTGTTCTACACAAACCTTGCTAAACCCCCCCCAGATCTTCTGGATTACTTTATACTTACATAAATAGCTGGTGAGAAAACAAACCAAAACACCTGCTGCTCTTTCTTTAATCTCACACCACCATTTACCTCATGGATTTCTTTTACCTCTTTGAATGTTCATTTTTCATACCAATAAAATTGAATAAAATGAGAAATACTGTTCACAAACTACAACTTTTTTTTTAATGGAAAAATTCAAAAGTTGATGAAATTTATTTCTTTAGCCTTGCTCATACATTACCCAGCTTTCCTCAACAAGAAAGAAGTTCTTGAGTAAGAATAGCAATGTAGTTTGGCTGAAGGGCTGGTACATAAAAGGTTAGTTGAGTTCATGTAAGACAATATCCCTTTCCATTTAAGTCATTATTAACAGTATAGGTTCCGTTTCCTAGTTATGGCTGGCCTGGTTAGAAAGAGAATTCAGTACTTGGAAAGAAAATAAGGAAGAAATAAACAAAAACATCATTTTCATGACCCATGTACACTTAGCAGAGGAGTGACGCATATGGTTAGCACTGCTTGCACCTTACTGCTAACTATATAACCCATGTAAATATTTATAATACAGCTATTATCAGTGCAAACATGCTGGTTAGTCATATGTTGACCCATAATGAAAGAGTGACATTGAGATCTTTTCTTTGCTTAATAGCACGAGGTTTAAACAGGTTTGCGGAGCAGTAGAGCAAGTCTCATAGTACTATTTTTTTTGAGATTCATACTGAGGCTTTCCAACATGAAATAATTGGGAAGGAACAGCCTGCTACGGAATGCATGGATGCAAATTAAATCCATATCTGAAGGATATTTTTTTAATTAATGCTGGGAATCTGATAGCAGCATATTTGAAACACTGTTTATGTTAATCTTGAAGGAACTAGTTAGGACTAGCCTACAAATATAAGAAGAATGTCAAAGCATAGTTAGAGGAAAGGAACTGTGACTTTCCTGGACTGTCAGTACATGACAGTGTTTACAAACAGAAGAGAGAAGCAGTAACCCAGAATCTGATACATGGAATATTATGAGTCTGTCAGAAAAGTAACAAAATACAGATGATTAAAGGATAAGTTTAAACATGTTACTAGTTTATATACAGCAATTGTACCACTGGTACCATTCTGGTTCTGAAAACAACATAATGCTTTGAAAACTGTGGAGGCAAGCCCTCCTGCGAGATACATACGGAAATATGATTGGATAACAAATGTTTTGTATGAATTCAGGGCTTACTCTTTTGGAGTCTTTGATGTGACGTTAACTTTGTCTTTGCTGTGTAGCCCACCCATACTAACTTTTCCTTAGCTGCTAGTGTACTTTCTCCAGTTCAGCTGCTATCATCCCCAACCCTATGACTTTATAATACAGTATGGACAAATGGAGTGAAAAATGTAGATGCTTTCCAGCTTATAGAGAGAAAAAGTAATATATCATGGAGGTTTTTGATCTGTTCATATAGTTTGCGGGAAGGAATAGAAGAAACGTCTGGTGGAAAGTAAGAGTGTATTGGTCTGAACATGGGCTGGAAGAAACAGACTAATATCAAAAAGGTTTCATAACATTTTCAGCCAAAGGGGCCTGTGATTATCTAGTCACCTTCTGCTCATCCAGATACTTCCACATTGCGTTGAGAAACTTGAGTTAAACCAAAATGTTTTCATCCTCAAAAGCATAAGCTGTTGTATGTGACCAGAAGAGAAGAGAGACCAAAAGGTGATATTAAGGAAATGAGTGTGTGAAATATGCCAGGAAGATGGGTACCAAGCAGTCCCTCTATGCAACTAAAGGGCTTTCTATAAAAGGTATTAAAATCAAAGAAAAAATAATTTGAGATCACAAAAAAACCCAACAAACTATAATGTAAAAAGTTATTGGTTATAGAATAATGAGAGTAACCTGCTGTCATCTAAAATTGATTTGAAAACATGTATATGCAAACATTTATCTTCATTTTGCTTGACCATAGGACTGTTAAATAACCAGTTTTAAAACAGTTCGAAAGTTAACCATAATAATACTATAGGCAGGAAATACTCTGTTGAATACAGTTCTTTTTTTCAGTGGCAACATAATTTACATCTCATCATTCACAGTTTATACAAATCGTGAAGTTAAAGTGTGTTCTGCTGCTGGCAGGGAATTTTTGTTAATACTGTAGCTGTGAAAATCTTGCGATTATTTCCCTTTTCTATAAAGCATTCACATGATGTTTTCCTTTATGGAAGCATGCGTTTTGATCCAATTTTTAATGAAATTGTAACTGCTTTATCACAAGGATGTATCAATAATCTAGTGACATTTTTGTGTGCGCCACTGGCGTGCAGGATGCCAGGGCAGTGGAAGCAATGTGGTCCCCCAGGGAGATGAAATGGCGATGTGTAGTACTCCCAGGTTCCCAGCTCTCAAAGCTGGGCTAATCCAGAGGCAACACTGAATGGCTTTATTTGGCAGTCCTTGTAAAGAAGGATTTGTCAAAGATAGTAAAGGAATTTCTCCAGAAATTACATTAAGCCCCTCTTTGGAAGTCTTTTCTTGCTCTGTATTTTCTCACAGATGTATGAGTAGCGTTTGGGTTTTTGTCTTTTTATGCTAACCTTGGTTCTACAGCATATATGCTGACCAACCTGACTCATGTCTCCTGCAGAGAAGTTGAGAGGCAGAGGTGGGGAAGAGGGGCTGATACCAGTGGAAGACTGGTCCTGAAAGTTTGCTGCATGATTCAGTCGTTTTATTTCTGTTTTCATACAATGAAAGAAGCTGTGTTTCCCTTGGAAGTTTGAATCTCAGAAGTAGGGAGGAAGCATAGTACTTCCTAGTATTCATAATATTGAAATGGAAGTTGATTGTTTTTTTATTTTTGTTGTTTTTAACTGAATGGGTTTTCTACAGCTGTCTTTAACATACTAAGTTTTATTTAACAAAGCTAAGCATAACAAAGGCATCTCTCATGGCCCTGAGTGCACTGATAGGCCTTAATTGCCCTGACCAGCCTCACTTGTGTCCCCCCACCCACACTCCCTGCCCGTGGGCCCAGGAGCCCCATTTAAGGTCAGCCCTATGCAGTTGGTTCTTTCTTAACCAGGGCTGTAGCAGTGCTGTTTTCCAGATCCACCACAGCTTTGCCATGCCTGTGAGCCCTGTTGATCTGGGCCTGGTCTCTGTGGGCTGGCTGGAGGCTCAGTTCAGCCATCCTGGAGATGTGTCTGATTCAGGCTTCCTAGCTTTGCCTCTGACTGTTGCCTGGTTATCTAGGCTCTTGGTTGAACCCAGCTGCCACCCCTGGACTTCTGTGAGCCCTTGCTCAGGTATTTTGGGGTACTTGAGAGCATACTGGAAGTTACAGCAGCTGAATGGAAATAACTAGTGAGTCTGTTGGGAATGATGCTTGTTTTTGTGTGTATACAGGAAATAAGCACTAGGCTTTAGCTTGGTTTCAAATAGCAAGTTTCACCCCTGTTTTTGTGGTAATGCTGCTGTGGCTATGATGGTCTCTTTAAGACAAAGACAGATGTGTGCAGACAGACATAGCAGCTTTTGTTGGTGGCACCAACAAACACAGGTAGAAGCCCTCTTTCAGACCTGGGATAGCAGCGGGAGATGCCTCCATGTACTTCTGTGACTGCCTCTCATGACATGCAGCTGAGGCTGAGAAATTATCATGATGCAGTCACCATGCAAACCACTGCAACAGTTTGCTGTCCTACTACTCTAGTTTATTTTCCACTCTGCTGGAGATGATTGCCTGGCAGTCTTCTGCTGATAGAGCTTTCTAATCTTTGTTAAACAGAATCATAAGGCTAGGGGCTCTGGATCAGGTTGGGGCTGTCTCCAGGGACTGGGTGGGGCTGGAGCAGGCAAGATTCACATCATTCTCCTATATGGTGCTGAGAGGAGGCAGTACAGCTCCCAGCTAGAACAAGTAATACAGCCCCAGGCTGTCCTGTCCTACAAGCCATCTCCACAGTGGGAATCTCACACTTCAAAGGCCACCTTTGGAACAAAGCAGAGGTCAGGGGCAGAGGGTTTGTGATTGGCATGGAATGAGTACTGACAAGGGCATAAAGATAGTGCTTGGCCACGTGTGTGGGTGTTGATGCAAACTTTCTAGGACTTGTTCAGGTTTCTGGGGTTCTTCCAGCTTTCTAGGTAGAAGGGCAAGTTTTTCAGCCATTAGTGAGCTGAACCCTCCTGCTTCCCAGAGTCAAAAAATTCCCATGGGGATTGCTCCAGGGACCTATTCTTCCTCTCCTAAAAACTTGTGAGAGTCTATTTGCAGCTTTTTCTTTCAGCAGCTGAATAATATAAAATTCTGCTACCTGTCACATTTATTTCGGTTATTCATTCTATGTTTTAATTTTGATCTGTGTCCAATGAGGTTGAGAAATATATTTTTATATTACTTCCCTTGTTCTCTTTACTGCCTTTCCATCTGTAAAATAATGGTCTCTGGCAGCTTTTTGGCTTTTGGCATCGCAGAGTACCTAGATCAGTTACAACAAGGTGACTCAGCATTCTTTGCAGCTGCTTGTGAAGATTTTAGCCAGGCCTTCGCTTGATTAATGAGCATTGGCCTATTCTTGAGATAAATTCATGCTGGATTTTGCCCAAAGGCTACAGAATAGGTACTCCAGGGAATTTAGAGGTAGAAATCTGTACTTGAAATGACTTTTTTTTGATATCTGTTTACTTAATGATTGCTTGCTTGAAGGTAATACCACTTATAAGGAGGAAAAGCCAGTGAAAAATGTAGAAAGAGGTACATTCATTGGATTTGTTTTCTCTTTTTGTGTATTAAAGACAGTTTTCTCTCAGAAGGAAGATTATATGGTAGACCCTGTACTGGGCCAAGTCCCTGAGGTAGGCAGGAGCTCACAAGATGTTGGGTTGCATCTGCACAGTGCCTTTCAGCGGTGGCATTTGTGATGTTGGGGACTTGGCAGTGAGCAGTAGTCGCCCTCCTGCCCCTGCCAGAGCTGCTTTCCTCAGTGATGACTGGCATATCCATGTTGATACTGATCACCCACCACATCTATGAGCATGTTTTAGTTGATATCCTGAAAAAATAATGTGTGGCAGTTTTACCTGCATGTTGGCCTCCCCCAGTAACTTCTGAATCAATTGACCAGTTTCAGTCTCGTCTGCCAGAAGTGTGGGTTGCTCCTGGGCTGCACGTCCAACCACCTCCTGCAGCTCCCACTCATGGTCAGCCTATTTGGTGAGGGGAGCTGCTTTGTGTCATGTGATGGGAATGGCCAGGGGTGTGTATGCAAATCCCAGAGCTGAGCTCATGTACTGGAGACATGGCAAAAGATACCAAGTTTGTCCAGTGCTGATTGTTTTTAGCCATGCCCTCTTGGCAGCTGGGAGGCTGTGCACTGGGGTATTGTGAGTAAGCTGACTCAGCTTTATCTGGCCGTACCATGTGGTGGTTCTTTTCCAGACAGCAGGTCAGAGATGGGTAGGAGACTTTAGAGACTTAAAACCATTGGGTTGACATAGGAAGCGGGGAGGGAGAGGGGTGAACAACCAGTGTGTAGGGAACATGCCAGGGAGCTGACAGTATTATGATTGAACCTGATGTTCAGAACAGGATTAATTTTTCTGCTATTCATGACTTCTACATTTATATAAGAAGTTGGACACCTGTTTTGATGCACCATTGTGGGAGAAGTGTTAAAATACTTAGCAAAAAAAAAAATCTACCAAGTGTATCATCTATGCGGTATTTGAGTACTTCTGTTGGTATATCAGAGAAGTGTTTCTCTGAAGGAATCGTATGTGATTCTGCAAATCCCAGGTTCATTTGCAGAAGGAGAAGAAATAAATGGATGTGTGCACAAAAAAGTCAATATACTGAATGAAGAAAGCAACAGAAGACAAAACACAATCTGTGTTTTAGAGTATCTGTCAATCTAAAGTAATAATAAATAAGTAAACAGAACCTTTTTAATTTGTGCAAGTTAATCCCTTTCAGGGCTGACTTAACTAAAGCATATCTCTATGAAAATAACCTTCATTATATAAATCAGTACGCTGATGGATTACTGAATTTGCAGCCAAAAAACTGCACCACCATAGGTGTGAAGTTTCCTGATCATCTAATAAATTGATAACTTTGAAGCCTAGTTGTGACAATTTAAATGTCATCACTATTAAACAAGTTGCCAAAATGCAAACAACTATCCTAAGTCATTAAAATGTAATTATAAAGGACAGCTGGGTCTACTATCAATCTGGGCTGTGGGGACTCGTAATGGGGAAAAATATGAAACTTTCACGCACACAGAATGAGACTGCTGTATGTGCCAACCAGAGCCTGCATGGGAAAATTGTATTTTGTCCATATGCAGTTACTGATGCTCATAGAAGGCTTGCATTGCTGAGATGGACATAGGAGTCAGTGACAGTGTGACATCCAGCAAATGTCTTCACCTTCTCTCTGCCATATGTGAAAAGTCCTTTTGCTTATTAAACAGGGTAGGCTTTGCTAATGAGAGGCAGGCAGACTGGGTGGCAGTTACAATCTAGCAGAAATTACTATGAAGTGGGACTAATTTTGTGCTATTGTGGAATGGCGGCACAGGTGGTGTAAGTCCTGTTTTGAGAACCAGGTGGACTTTAAGTGATAATTGAAGTTTGGTTTTTGGCTGAGAGTAATAAAAAGAAAAGTGACTATCAGGCTTTGCAGGCATGGACCTGATATGTTTATGAAAGCTGTGTGTAGTCATATTTATAACTAAGTTATTGAACTTTAATGTTTATTATTTGCTTGATACTTACTTAATACTTTGAAATGGCCACAATGCAGGCGACAAGCTCAGTTCCTGCTCAGGACTTGCAGCTCCTGCTATATATATGGTATGGCTCTAAATTCACATTGGTTTCAGCTACATCCCGGTAGGCTCTGGCTGTTACTCCGTGATGCAGCATGTAGTTGACTAGATTTACTGCTGATATGTGCAGTGGAAATGGTGGAACAAGCTAGAACTGTGATACTGCCCCATTAAAATAGTAACCCCAAAAGGCCCCACAGTCTTTTGGTGTATTATTTACATGTATTACAGAGCTACAACAGCTGCTAGCTTCCATAATTAAGCCCCATTTTCCCTAAATGTGGCAGGAGGGGTGAAATAAGTGGGAATTGCTGCTAACTGGTAAAATTCTAAAAGAAATATCTTTTATGTTACGTATCTTAATGCATAGAATAACTCAAGTATTGGGTAGCAACTTTTTGGTGCTTTTACAAATCTGAGGAGATTAAAAGAATATGTGTGAATGCTACCATATTACTTGAAATAGCGCGATCCTTTTTTTCCTCTGTACATCAGCCTATAGCACATCATTCTCAAAAACCCAGTTGAGTATGTTGCAAACAATTCCAAGGTGTGTTCTAGCTGATCCCTATTCCTAAAATATATCAAATTCTCCATGTATCTTTTTCTACTATGAAGTAAATGCCTTGGGGCATTCATTGTGCCGAAAAACTTGTTCATTCTCACTAAGAAAAGTGTTATTGCATGTGACTGTTCAAACCATTTATTTCCTTCCTTTCGTATACTTGGAAATGATATAATAACTGGGTGTGCTAGAGTAATTATCTACCTTTCACTTCTGTAAATTGTAATTTTTGTTTGTTTTGTAATGAGAATCAGTTGGGTTGGAGCGTAGGGAAACATTTAAGATTATGAACTGTTTCTAATGAACAGATTGTTTTCTGATGCAAATGGAAAGCCAAGTTGAGAGATTTTTCTTTTTTTATGCAGAAGGATTCAGCCTCTCAATAGAGTTTGTCCTCATTTTCTGGCAGATTTGGACTACCCTACTCAAAAGCGTAAACAAGCCTCAGCCTGTCAACACCAAAAATGGGACACTAACCTGCCAAATACAGTGAAATGAATAAATGGAAGAACAATAACAGTCAGTAAAGTAGGAAATCTCATGCAGTGTGAATGATTTCCTATATAGCATAAGCAAAATTTTCTGCTGTTTGTTTCACACAGCTACACTAAGGATGAATAAATTTTTGTCACCAATGCTGTTATGAAAAGCATGCAAATTCTAGAGATCACACTGCCTAATGGGTGGAATTTTGAAAGGAAAAATAAGCTTTCCTATAATTTCCATTCATGTCCTCCCAATGTGAGATGACAGTTTACCACAGGTTTAGGAAATTAAAATAATGTTTGTTTTCCAGGTGCACTGAAGAGGTTTTGAGATTCATTTAGCAAAGGTGAAGCTATGTGGTATTTCTCACTGCACAGTGAGAGTCAGCAAGATGACATTGTAAAATATCCTTAGTAATAGTCAGTTAGAAAATCTGCAGGGGATAAGGTCAAAGAAAGGTTAGCAGCTGACATCAGATCAGAAGCCAGATGTGCTGACCCTCAATCAGAGGCTTTTGCAGGTTTTTTTAGACTGCAGTTCAGCATAACATTATTGAATTCACCTTTAGATTAAGCTGGTCTGCTTTGACATGTACAAACCCATATGCAAGTTAATGGCTGTGTCATCCACTTAATTATGCAAGCTTTGATAACAGATCAGTGAGGTGACCTCTACAGGCACTACTTTTCAAGGTCCTTACCATTTCCATTTTCAACTAACCAGAAGTGGCACTCCCCATTTAGGTCATGTTGGATCATTAGTTTTGGGTATACAAATTAAGCCTGGTAATAGTAATCCGTGACATGTTTTTCTTTTTTCTTGCAAGATTACTTAGAGCTATTTAACTCAGCGCTATGTTATGATGAAAGGCATCTGCTCATGTACTGGTGTGACATCTTTGGCTCTGCAGAGAAAATATTAGAGACAGTAGCCCCAGCAAAAGCTGGACTGAAATTAAGTGTAGTAGCAATTTTTGAAGGATTGAAATGTTTTAAAAAAAAATTACATTTTCATAAAGGTCAGGAGATGAAGCTTATATGTACAAACCTTAACTGTTCCTTGTTGCTTATATATGATTCTGCAGTCTTTGCTTGTGAGATCATTCTGCAGAGAATTTTTCCATTAGAGCTGAAGTGAAAGAGGGCTTCCCATGGTGCAGTTTCTACTAGTGTAACAAATATTTTTGGGTTGTTAATGTGAGCTTAAAATAATGACATATTGATGTAGTCTTGTCTTTATTCAGATGATATGCTTCTGACTTGCTCACTTAAACAGTGCTTACTCAACAAACCGCATAGTAATCGGTAGTATTAAGGTCAGTGGCAACAGATCTGTCTTACACTGTGCACTAAAGAAGACATTTACTGAATATTGCACCAATGTAGAATCAAGATCATTGCTGATTCCACTGAAATTACTTCCCTTACATGCAACTGTGGGAAAAGATTTAGTAGGGAGCTGGCCAGAGGGCTCATGCTCTTTGCAGTCTTCATTGTGCATAGTCCATCTCCCATATTGAATACAATAGGTATGTGAAAGTGATGGGTTGTTTCTTAAAATTAGTAATATCTGACCCTCTTCCCAGTGAGGTGACTTCAGTGGGAATTACACATTGAATCACAGAATGTTAGGAATTGGAAGGGACCTCAAAAGATCATCTAGCCCAATCTCCCTGCCAGAGCAGGAATACCTAGATCAGGTCACACAGGAACGCATCCAGGTGGGGTTTGAATGTCTCCAGAGAAGGAGACTCCACAACCTCTCTGGGCAGCCTGTGCCAGTGCTGTGTTACCCTCACTGTGAAGAAGTTCTTCCTCACATTTATGTGGAACCTCCTATGTTCCAGCTTGTACCCGTTGCCCCTTGTCCTGTCATTGGATGTCACTGAGAAGAGCCTGGCTCCATCCTCATGACACTCACCCTTTACATATTTATAGACATCAATGAGGTCACCCCTCAGTCTCCTCCAAGCTAAAGAGATCCAGCTCCCTCAGCCTTTCCTCACAAGGGAGATGTTCCACTCCCTTCATCATCTTTGTGGCTCTGCGCTAGACTCTCTCAAGCAGTTCCCTGTCCTTCTTGAACTGGGGGGCCCAGAACTGGACACAATATTCCACATGTGGCCTCACCAGGGCAGAGTATAGGGGAAGGAGAACCTCTCTTGACCTACTAACCACACCCCTCCTAACACACCCCAGGATTACATGGTAGACCCTGTACTGGGCCAAGTCCCTGAGGTAGGCAGGAGCTCACAAGATGTTGGGTTGCATCTGCACAGTGCCTTTCAGCAGTGGCATTTGTGATGTTGGGGACTTGGCAGTGAGCAGTAGTCGCCCTCCTACCCCTGCCAGAGCTGCTTTCCTCAGTGATGACTGGCATATCCATGTTGATACTGATCACCCACCACATCTATGAGCATGTTTTAGTTGATATCCTGAAAAAATAATGTATGGCAGTTTTACCTGCATGTTGGCCTCCCCCAGTAACAGTAATTGTGTGTTCTTGCAGTGAAAGACCTTGATGGTGTTCATAATGACCTGGAAACCCACATAAAATGTAATAATCCCAGATATTAGCGTAGTATCCCAGTTCTCAGATACTGAAACCACACAGTTCAATGGTCTGATCTCTCCTGTCCACAAGGCAAGAGGAGGCATATCTATGGGCCAAGCTTATCCCACATCTCATTTTAGAGTCTATTTCCTGTATTTATTAACTTCTGTTTCACTCTTACTTTTGTATTCTATCCTTTGTTCTTATTAACTGTTGCTGCAGGAAAGCAGTTAAATTATTTTAACACTTAAACCTGAATTTGTGGTCCTTGTAATTTCATCTGGGTGAGGAGTTCTAAACTCACAGGAGTTTCATCCAGGAGATTGGTCACTTCCTTTCTGAGGATTGCAGCTATTAAGGAAGACCGTTATCACAGATTTTTAAAAAAGTCTTGGCTGCTTCCACAGAGCCAACTGCAGTTCTCCAGTTCCCCTAACAAGCCTCTACTCTGTTTTGGTGAAGGTTTTGCACTTCTAAACAGGTATATTTCACTTGCAAGTCCTAAGACTTCAAAGTAAATACCTATTTCATATAGGCATGCTTTCTATTTGAAGTCTGCTGTGAAAGTCATAGATATGAAATACAAGACTTACAAACCATGGGGTAGGCATCTGTGTTGTATTGCTGCTCTGCTGAGGCAAGAAGCAGTGTGCATCTCCAGCTGGATGGTGGAGGTAGACATTGCAGTCCAATTCATCAGCTGTGATCCTCGTAAAGAGGACGCCTATGAAGTAACTGATGTGTTTAGTCTCTCTAAGTGACTGATGCCAGTACCAGAGTCACCAGGTTCAGCTGGGAGGGAGGGCATGACTAATACCTTCCTCCCTTGGTTTCTGGAGTTCTCTCTGGCAATAAAAGAAAGCTAAAAGAAAGTTTTATACCAAGTTTGCTATAACAGTCTAATGTAACATAAGAAACCGGATATTCTACAGTAGCTTAATTAAAGTTAAAAGAAGACATTTAAAGTTAGTTAAATATGAAAGTATTTCAAAATGAGAATGAATTCCTCTGGGATATTATTTTTTTTATTACTTTTCCCACCACATGGACAGCTTTGGATTGGAGGTTAAGAACAAAAGCTGGATGCTTCTGCTGAAATTCTCCATATAGAAATAATTACTGAGGGCAACATGTTAACTTATCTTTCGGTTCCAGACTTGACAACCCTTTCAGATGATTAGGGGGAAGCAGACCTCTCCATTAACTTTTTTTCAGGTTGTTCTGCAGACTCAGGAAGACATTATTTATACTCTGTTCATGTATTTAAGTTGATCTTTGTCATTGTGTGGCCAGAAACATCTGTTTTAAACAACAGAAGTGGAGATTATTAATCACTGTTCTACAGGAAAGAATTAATTCAGTAACAAACTGCATAGCTACAGAATCATGCAATAACTGGAACCTTGCTGATAGCATGGATAAATTGAGGGTTTCATTGTATTGAGATGTCTGTCTTGCATCTGTCATCACTGCTAAATAATTTTTAAAGGCTTAAAAAGCCCAAGAGGTATCCTGTCCCCCTATGAAATTCAAAATTCATTTATTCCTATCTCCTCGGTGCTACTTTTAGAAGCAGCAGAAGAAACAGACAAATCAGTGTAGCAACTACATTTTTGTTTATAATTTAATCCTATGAACGGGTGAAGCAAGTCAATTGTAGTCATCTGCAGAAATCAGAATATCTTTAGTAGGATTTTCTGGTTTCCTTTTTGGTAAAAACATTAAAATTGGAAAATTGTGTGATTGTTAAAGATTTCTCTTTGAGGAAGTAAGCAGAGGAACTGCAGATGGACACAGAAGGGGTGTGTGAAGACAGCCTCTATGAATGCTGACAGTAACAACAAGGAAATGATAGGGTACAAAATATACCAAATAAAGTAAAATATTTTACTTCACAGTATTTACACTGGTTTTGTACTTGTAACATGAAACAATAAATACAGAATTGACCCAAACAGCTAGATTAATCCAAATGGTGCAAACCTGGGGAGACCTTGGGTGAGAAAGTAAGTGAAACTGTTCTGTATTTACTAGAAATCTGGTCCTTGAACTAAGACCCCTCAAAGAAAGGGAGAACAAAGACAGGATTCCTGCAGGGAGTAGCCTCATATGTAAAAACTATATAGAATGCAGAAACCTCAGCTTTGTGTTCTGCAACTCAGCCCTTGAGTTTTACAGCTTTAGCCCTGGCTTTCTTCAAGGATGGGATGCAAAGTCAAGAGCATGGTCTTGCCAGTCTGTGCACTGGGCTGATCAACACATCTCCTAATAACACTTTTGTTACATGAAGGGAAGCCCTGAAAAATCAAATATAAGCAACCTATTTTACCAGTTGCTCTTCACCCCTGCTTTCATTTTATAAGCATCCTGATTTTCCCAGATATTACAATTGGGCTCTTCTGACTCTTTTCAGTCTACCTAAATCCATCAATTGGTAAAAATTTTATTCCTGTCTATATCAGAGAAAAAAATGCAGCTGTTATTCACTTTGAGACCTTCCTCTCCATAGCTGGTCTCATGTCTTGGGTGAAAAACAGATACTTGCTGTACTTTCAGTGTAAACACCAGCATGTAAATTGTATAAGGAGACCATGGAAACAGGGTTCCTACAGACTCTCTTTTTCTGGACTGTATGGCAAAGACAGTGTGTTCTCTGATATCTGTTGGCTGTTAATAATCCCCAGTAATGCTTTGTAAAAAGATAATCTAATGCATGTAATATCAAGAGGGGGGATGTATTTATGTAAATTAACTAAAGTATCCTCAAGAATTAATGTATTAAAGTGGTTAGAAAAGCTAGCAGAGGATAATAGGCGTGGAGAGCTTCTGTTTGTCAGCAAAGACTGTTAAATGGTTGAAGCTGCTGTAGCACTGCACATGCCAAATAGATGCCAAATAGTTTTCAGCACTAGAAAATCACCTGATAGCAAGCACTAACTATAGAGTAATATGTTCATGTATTTAACTTGTTATATGTATAAATACTATTATTTAATACTTGTGTGTGTGGTTGTATGTGAATGCATGGCAAAAGTAATAAGAAATTCACTTATTTTACTTATTAGCATTACAAACTGCTTATTAGCATTTTCACGGGCAGTCTTTCTTGCAGCAAACTTCCTTTGTTTCCTTTGAAATTAATGAGAATTAGGCACCTGCATTTTTTTAAAGATCTGGCTTTTGGTGTCCAAAGTTGTTAAAATGGCATTTCGTTTTAGGAAAACGGATTTTTCTGCTCAATTTCTATTTAAATTTATTGGAGCAGTCTGGGAAAGAGGTGGAAATCCTGCCCTGTCTTATCTACTTCATGCTGAGTACAGTATTAGGGCAGCAAGTAGTTTTTTTCTAATTTTAGCATACACACTAAGGAGACCAGATGCCCTTTAGTTTAGATAACTTGGCTTAATTATTGAGAAAAGCAATTGCTGATGACAGTAATAGCAGATAGTCAGATTTTTTTATTTACAATTATAGCTGTAGGGTTCAAGATGCAGGTCTTGGGGTGAATAGAGATCCTGGCTGAGAAACTGGAGAGAATGCAAGAGCCCAAGAAGTCCTATACAAAAAGAGTAGAGCCCATTTGTCCTCATTGTGTAATGTCAGAGGCTCTGTAAATCGGCTGTGATGTGGTATAGGTCTTCTCAAAGAGCTAGCGGAATTAAAAAAAAACCCCACCAAACTCTTAGGTGAATGTTTGGTTTGTAATGTTTGTCTCTCACTTAGTGGTATCTTTGTCTCATTCTACTTCATGAGATTTTCCTGAACTCAACTAATACAGCTTTTCCAGATAAACATATGTGTGCATAAATTAGTATTTCCTTTTCTTTTTATATATACTACATTTTCTGCTGGAATATTTTCACTGTAAATAGAAACAGTTTACCTTGGCCCTAGAATTAACAGTAACTTGGATCTCCTCAGTTTACTATTGAAACAGTTTGAACTGATGTACAAAAAATGATTTTTTTATATAAAGAAATGAGCTCAATAGTTGTCTTTCTGGCACTGTACTTGGATGACGGGCTGTTTCCTGTCTTTTTTGTGATATTCAGAAAGGAGGATATATTTCTCTATTATTAAGCTCCCAAAAATTTTGAAAGACAATTTTTGGAAGGAAGTTCCAGTATTTGTGAAATAGCAATTCTTCAAAGTCCTTGATAGAAACAGTTTATGTAACCATACTGTTTGACAGATTTATTTAGGGGTAACTGGTTTGGTAAACAGTTTTTAGTTGCATACATTGAAGATGCCTGTGTTGTTCATAAAAGATGAAAATTGGTCCTTTTTAATGATAGTACTAAAGTCATTTCTAATTTAAACCACCTCAGGTGGAGGATTGAAGATGAAAAATAAAGCTTGTTATTTTATCACAGTCTTTTTCAAACCTGGTAGATCTTAGACATGTAATAAACCAACTCTGAGTATTTCAGTAATCTGTGTGCAATTATACAGTAATTTTTTTAAAAAATCTTAAATTTTAGCATACAATGCAGAACTATTGACTTTCTGGGATCAGTGTCTGATTTTCTTGCTCAATTCTAAAACATTTGACATACTAAAATGTAAAGCAAAATGTTTTAAGAAGGAAGATAAACGTAACATTTCTTCACATTTGATTTTTCTTGCTTATTTGTATTTAAAAAAATGTTGCAGTTACCATTACTAAATCCTTCATTGAATAGAACATTTTCCATTGATTGGGGTCCCATTGACTTGTGTGTTTCTGGAAACATAATCCATATACTTGGCATTCCTGAACTTCAAAACCCCAAACCCCATTACTTCACACCCAATTAGCTATTCTAGGCTCTTGAATCAGATGAGTATTTCTAATCACCTCTTTGGGGTGACCAAGGAATTGAAATGCTTAGGGGCAGGTGCCCAGTCCTGAGGGACTGGTGCCATTTCAGGTGCTCAGCACACCCGAAGTGTTTGTGCAGTACTAGTGGACATCACCCATGGTCCACGCAGGACCTTGGTCCTCCGGGAGCAGTAGCTGTAATGGTTCCTCTCTGCACCTTCAGCTGAGTCTATAAAATACTTGCAGTAACCAGGATCAGCAGGCATTTTTGAGAATATTCTTGCTTGTGACCTGCTAATTAAATTTGACCTTATTTAAGCAATAATAGCAATGTTCCATGTAAGTAGCAGTTATTAACTTCCATTAGGCTGAAACCAGTTTCTTCAGCACTGTCCCCAAAAATGACTGTTCTAATTTGGCATGTACCATTTAAGTGGTAATTACTGTGGTAACATTTTAAACGCATGTGGTGCCTTTCATTTTTATACAGCAAACCTGCACTAAGTAGAAGTAGCAGTTGAGAGAAATTAATGGATTTTGACTAGACTGTTCAGAGCAGACTAGAAAAGAAAACATTTGAATAGTGGTAAAAAAGAAAAGTGTAGTTTAGGTTATTTTTTCATGCAGACAGAACTCAAAACAATTGATAGGATTTTGTCTGAGATTTTCTAAACTTGCTTTTTGTTGGAGATCAGTCCTGAAAATTTTCAGTCCTGAAAGTACGAAGAAAATTGAATAATATGAACTGGGGATTTAAATTCTTCCAGTGCCTTTCTTTGCATGATAAAATACATGAACTTGTAGGTATACTTATGCATCAGTGGGCATATGTTTAAATATTTTTTTATAGTGCGTAGTACACACCCCCATCCACCCTGAGAATCCTCCTCAAATGCAGCTCAAACCTTTTGGCAACTGGGGCAAGCTAAAACATAAAGCATAATAATTAAGGTGCATAAGTGTGCTTATGCCATATTTTTATATTTGAAGTTTAAAGAGCTCTCTGAAAAACTGATGATCTGCACTTGAATCAGCTACAGGTGCATCAAAATCAAGGGAAAAACAGACTTCGGATAACAACTTGTGCCTGAGTGTTTTACCATACAACTTCTTGATCCCTGATGTAAGGTCTCCTTGTGGAGATAATGGTTAAAAATGTTTAGCAGATATTTGCAACTAGAAGGAGGTGACAGATGAAGACTGGTAACAACCGCGTCCAGTTCAGACCATCCTAGAAAAGCCATTTGCTGTGGAAGGCATCATGATTACATTTTCTGGGGTATTGATTTCCATACACAAAAATCTTTTTGCATGAAAAGTATAATAAAAACAGTGTATAAATAGTGAAATTACTACATCAGTGCTGCTTGCATCATACACAAGCACATGGATATTTTCTGGGTCTTATCCCAGAAACTGCTGAGATAGTAAGGTTTAGGAGAGGTATGGGATTCTAAGCAAGTAATTTAATTTGTACTTTGAATCATTCCCTGTCCAATAGCTCTCTTAAAGTCAGAGGATTCCTTACTGCAGTAACTTAAAAGGATATTTGGCAGGTTCCTAAATGTTCCTCTTCAAATAATGTAGAATTAATATCACTGTTTACAATTCTGTTTCTTAAATGTAGAAGACTTTATTTTACAAACGTGCATATGAATTTCCCTAGATGAAGGAAACTATTTAGTCTTTTTTCTTTGGTGTATTTAAACAGTACAATGCAGTAACTGTTGAAAGATAGGAGATGTCCTCATCTGCATTGCATCATTTGTTGTGCTCTAGCTCTGGGGACTACTCAGAGTCTGGACTTGATGCTACCTCTCTTAGGCTATGCCATGTTGTGTCCAGAGGATTAATGAGATTAATCCTGTTGAGTTTATGATTAGGAATCTCAATGTTTCTTTATTCTGACAAAACCTTCTAAAATTTGGACTCCACTGACCATCTCCCATAACAAAAATCAACAAGCCATATGTACAAAAGGAATAATAGGGATTTAACAGAATGTAAGTTCAAGAAGTTGTCCAATGAAAGGTTAACTGTGCATATGATCTCAAAAGACATTACATGCAGTCTAATACTGTAATTAACTATTTGTAAATCATGGAGCTTTTGGGATGGACATATTTTGGTTCTTCCTGTCTAGGAACTGAAAGTTATTAGGTTGTACTTCCTGACCAAGAAGAAGCTAAAGCATTGGAATAAGAAGAATTTTAAAATTGGGATACACTTAGGTTACTAATACCCATTCTGTGTGCTGTGAATATGAATTAACATTAAACTGAGTCCAAATTCTAGTTCTGCAGTCCCCTTCCATTGAGAGTACAATTTTGTTAATGCAAACTTTGAGTCAAATAATGGCTCACAAATAACAGTAGTTCTCACAGAACTCGGTCATACTATAGCAGACTGTGCACAGCCTATGGATGCAAGTGGAAAGCGTGAAGTTATCAATCAACTCTCGCAGGATCAAGTGAAATTAATCTTCAAAGCATAAGTGTGTGTGCTGTATCATACAGAGGTCCATCTAGGTGGCTGTTTGACAAGTAAGTCTGCTTAGCCGGAACACCCTCCCAGCTTCTGCAGATCTCTATCTTACGCAGTTCTAGAGCTGGCTGTGGTGTCTCTGTATTGTGTGGATAGGCTTTTCCCACATATTTAATCCACTGGTTTGTCAAGATACAGCATCCTGTGGCAACGATTTCATGGATTCACTGACATTGTCTGAAGAAGTAACTTTGCATTTGTTTTGAACCTTCTAGTTTTAGTCCATGTCCTTTTCTGTATTGGAACAGTCAATCCTTTTTACCTCCTCCATGCCAGTAATGATATTTCTGGATATCTGTCACATCCCTTCTCAGGCACTCTTTTTTCCAGCCTGAAAAATCTTAGTCTGCTAGCTCAGTCAAGAGCTATCTTTGATCATCTACTCTTATCTTTTTCCAGTTCTTTAATATTGTTTTCAAGACCAGCAAGTAGAATTTTTACACAGTAGTTAAGGACAAAGTGCACAATAGAATATACATCCAAAAAATTGTTCTCTATTTTCTTTTCTCTCCTTTACATGATAATTCCTAATGTTCAGTTTGCTTTTTAACTGCATAAAGTATTGAGCTGATGTTTTCATAGAGCTCTTATAATTCCAAGAGCTGCTTCAAAAGTAGCTGTAATTAACTCAGAGCCTGTCACTGAATATGTAGTCAGAATTGCTTTTTCCTCCATGTTTTTACGCTTACCATTTTATTGCCAAGCATCACATAGTGTCATGAGGCTTTTCTGCAGCTCTTTGAGCCTTTATTAATTCTTTCAAAGAACAGAGACCAAGCAAGTATGTTCCATTTATGATCAGCAGTCCATGGTTAAGCTTGATCCTATCACACAAGTGAAAGTTCAGGGAACCCTGAATCATAATTGGAGCCTGTGAAATGAGTCTGTGCCTTCCCAGGTCAATAAAAATCAATACATTTTGTCCACTATCACTGGACATAAGCCAGATCTTTAGATAAGCTCAACTGCTAAACTCTTTGAAAAACACAGCGATAGTCCTTTTTCTCTAGAAACAATTGCTTATTCTTTTGCTCTGTTATTCCATTTTCAGTTTCTTATTCCCAGTTAGCGCAACTGAGAAATCGGTAATGATCAAACACCAGCAGCACATCCTGTTTGGAAGTAATCAGCCCCGAGACCAGACTGCAGTGCAAGGACTAGCAGCGAAGACAGCCAGTCACAGGCAGGTTCCTTTGGCCGAAGGGAGGATCTCTGACTTCATGCTGAGCACTTTCCATCCGGCTTCTGACACAGTGGACCCCAAAGTACAGTTAAACCCACCTCAGTGGCACATAGTAGGAGTGGATGGGTCAGCACAGCTGGGCTCCATTCACTCCTCTCCAGCAGAGCCAGCAGACAAGCAGCTGATTCTTGCCTCAGAATGCTCTCACCCATGGGATCCTGCAGGGACCAACACCTTTTCTCCTTTTCTTCTGTAACTGCTAAATACCACTGTGGGCAATAACATGTACATTACCTTCTGCTTTATCTATCCTTCATGGTTAAACACCATGACACCTAAAAGATGAAATAAAGCTGACTCTAAGCACGACCAAGACTTGCTGCTATTGCCAAATAACTGTGGGCAAACCCTTCTATTTGGCTTTCATTTTCATACCTCTGTGGACTTTGTCACAGTGGTAAAAAACAAAACAAAACCCCATGGACTTATGAAACTCCCTTCTTCAAAAACGGCTTGAGACCATTGCTTTAAGCCATGCACAGACAAAAATTATTATAAATTGGATAAAAGATTCTGTAACTTCCCTTTTGAAATTCATGCTCCAGGCAATTTTGTCTGTGGTGGAGACAGAATTAAAGCAAAAAAAAAAAACCACCCTCTGTGAAGCATGGAAGCCTTTTGTGAACATATTACAAGATGGAAATCTAAAGATAATAGATGCAGAGCTGAAGATAGATCAGTGTAGTCTGGGAATTATCCAAAAGTATTGCTTAGCTTCCTGTTAGTTTAGTGATACTTCAGTGGGATATCCATATTCTCCAGTGAAAAGCAGAGGAATGATGTTTTATCTTTTCTGGCTTCTTTAAACAGAGACATACTAAGGTATATAGGGAGGTAGAAAACCACAAAAATATATGATCTGCATGAATTAATAGTGTGGGGTTTTTTTAAGATGAAAGCTGGTTAAGTGATCACTAGAGCATAACTTAAATATTTAATGTAATTAATATGTGCTCTGTCTAAATACTAATACAAAAGTAAAACTTTTACACATAAACCAGAGAATACACTGTAGAAAAAATCCTAATAAGTGAGGTATGGAAATGATGACTTAGACTTTACTAGTTCTCATTACTGTGATACAGTGGAATACAGCTGCTAACAATTGGATACTCTTACTGTTTGTAATGTAATACATTTGAAGATTCTAATTAGTCATTCCATATGTGTTCTTGATTTGCCTCAAAGAGATGACAGTTAGAAACCGGGGATGTAAGATCTGTTGTTTTGCATTTCCACTGTAATCATGGTATTATTACCGTTCCTCTAACAGAGAAATGAAACAACTTGTTTACTTAAGTAATGAGTTAACTAGTTGAGAGACAACTATGCTATTTTTGAAGGAGTTATGCAAGTTTCATCCTTAGTGTTGAATGTAGAAGAGTAAATACTACAAATGAGCTTAAACAAATAAAATATGCAATCAACTCAACCTTGGAACAAGGGCCAGAACATAACTGTGTCAATGTGATAGGAGGGACAGTGAGACAGGCTCTTTTCCATGGTGCCTGGTGTCAGGACAAAAAGCAATGGGCATGAACTGAAATACAGGAAATTCTGTTTCAACATAAGACATGTTTCTTGTGCGGTTGGTCCAACACTGGATCGGTTTGCCCAAAGAGGCTGTAGGATCTCCGTCCTTGGAGGTATTCGAAACCCAACTGCATGAGGACATGAGCAACTTGCTGTAGTTTACCCTGCTCAAAACAGGGGCAGGGGGTGGAGTAGACAGTCTCCAGAGGTCCCCCCCGACTTCACCTATTCCATGATCCTGGTTTCTGTCACCGACTTGCCCTGCTCACCTTGTTTGGGTGCAACAGGAGTGGGCTGCTATTGGGGAGGTCACTGCCCACCTGCCTCACTGCCCCTTGGCACCTGACTGCCCTTCCTTTGTGGAGCTACTCATTTTTCTTGCTCCTGGACAACTTGATTCAGAAGGAAATCCTTCCTTTCTTCCAAAAGAAATGGAAGAAAATAATGTTCAGGAAGTTTTGATTTCCTGCCCTGTGATTTTTTTCAGGAGATTCTGCACAGAACTAGAGGATTTATTTACAACTGTGTTAACTGAAGTGTTGGATGTGGAAGATGAGAGGAAGTGTTTTGGGAGCAGCTGAGAGCGGGGGTTACAGTAAGAAACTTTGTCGGTCAGTTGGGTCTGGAAGGTGAATTGGCAAAGTTGATGAACAAGAGTCATGCTGCTTTTCTTCCAGGCTCATAGTGATGTAGCTTTACTTTTTGGGAATGTTTCTTTTGGTTTTCACTCTTGTGACTGGGATTTTAAGTGGACCTTGGAAGTCTAAAAGAAGGTAATAACAAGACTATGACACCTTTTGAACAGAACAGTCAGGTACATAGAAAAGTCAGCAGAGTGTGTAGAGGTGTGTGAGAAGAGAGCAAGGTTAGGGGAAAAAAGCAATAAAAGCAGGTGACAGCAGAGGGGGGAAAAAAAGAGATCGATAGCCTATGACAGTCACCTGAAAAGATAAATGAAAGGTGAGTGTTTTTTCTTACTGCATCAAGGGTGCATGTTCACTCTTAACTGTGACTTTCACTACATTTTTCATTCAAATGTAAAAAATCCCCAAAACCAACCAAAAAATAACCAAAACCACAAGGAGCTAGAGATGTAATTTACCCAAACCCTCTTTTGTTTGTGGGGTTGGTTTTTTTTTCAGCTAGTTGAGTCTTTATGTGAATAGGTAAAGGTGACTTCAAGAGAAACTAGTCTTTGTTGTAACTTAGAGCAGCACTACATCTTTATTTACTTCTAGATGCTCACAGTAGCTTTCCTGAGATGCCATTCCACCAACACAGCATTACTAAAACACAGATTTTGATTGTCTCATGGCCCTTACCTATCTATCTGCTCTGCCAGGTTCAGTAGTGACACAGGAGGAACCAATTTTTTCAAGCACTTTATGCCTCATGGCATTACCCTATGCTAAAGTCATCTTCAACCACTTACTAAGACATAAAAAATGGGAACTTTGATCCTTATCTGTTCTACTATACTCCTTTCCCTTCTCTACATCAAATAATCATATTATCTCCAAAAGAATGGTTAGTTCCAATATATTCTGAGGTGTGTGATCTGAACATAGGGGTGAAGGGTACAGCAGAAACTTGGTTGTACAGAATTTAGGGTTTGGACATGGATACTAAAATAGCAACCTCCATTTTGCTCATATTTACTGAAGCTCCCTTTCTTATATACAGAGATAGCAATGTGGTGTGATAGCCACAGGTATTTATACAGGGAATGAAATGTCTTGATTTTCTGCCAGGATATTCTAGTATGCGAACCCCTTTGCAATTAATTGCATAGCCTGAATTCTCAATAGCTCACTGTCAAAGCAGAGGGAGTATTTAAATAGAAAAAGCAAGGCTATGTTCTTCTCTTTGGTGTATTGGTGTGGGTGCTTATGTACCTTAGAGAAGAGCAGTACATCAGAGCTTTGGAACTCAGGACAAGAAAACAATTCCAGGATGCAGTCCGGTATGATGCAAAGTATCTCTTAAATAGTTTTCAGAATATGGTGTAAGTATTAGTTTTATTGTGTGTTATTTCTGCTAGATGAAGGATAGGAATCTGTATGGAAAGTTTGAAAACGCTTCTGGGACATCTACTGAATCCCCTTGAAAACCAAATAAGAACAACCAAAATTCACTGTATCTGCAAAATCAGTTATTATTGAAGAGAATGTTCCCGAGATGAATGGAGAGCATTTAAATACACTATCTGCCCACATACTGTGGACAGGACATGGTACACATGGAATGAAGCTGCGTCAGGGGAAATTCAGACTGGACATTAGGAAAAGGTTCTTCACTGGAACAGGCGCCCTAGGGAAGTGGTCATGACGCCAAGCTCATCACAGTTCAAGGAGTGTCTGGACAATGCTCTTGGTCATATGCTTTACTTTTAGGTAGTCCTGTGAGGAGCAGAGAGTTGAACTTGATGATCCTTATGAGACTCTTCCAACTCAAGCTACTCTACGATTCTAGGAATATCTCTTGCTTTTACCCTCAAATCCACTTCCTTGTGCAACACAATGCAAATCAGGTGGTGGTTATCCTCCATCAAGAGACCGTTCCACTTACATGTGCATATCAGTGTATCACTTGCCAAGGGAAAGAACGGGGCAGAACAAATACAAGTTATTTAATATTAATAACCTTGCCTTCTATGTGCAAAATGTGTAATTGAAGAAGTGTTCCATGTATTCTGTGCACAAACATGCATTCCCGTGTTTGTGGAGGGATGGAGTGAGGAGGTTTAGGAGGTGTCCTCTTGCAACAGCACCTGCTGCCTTTGTAGCATATACAGTGCAATATGGGTGTATGGTGATGGTGCCTTCTGCCCACAAAACACCTTGTCATTAACAACAGCCACAGTAGCTGATCTTAATATGCCTCGAGGCTGCAGTTCTGTCCTGCAGCTCCATGGCGTGGGCTGGGGGAGCAATCTCCTGTCATTCTCCTCGTTGAAGATGGAAATATGTTTCATTTGTAGTAAGCTTTATCTCATCGTCTGTATAATGGATTTATTTTCAATACAAATATTTGTTTTTGTCAGGATAAACTACAGTGTGAAGTGGAGGAAAGAATGAGATGAAGATATAGGATATTGTTATAGTGTGATTATTACCTTTCCCTCTCATTCTTTGTTTTACCAGCTAGAGTCTGCTCCTACATGACAAATTGTCATCCTGTGTTAGGTAAACACCTTTGCACAGCGCTGTTTTATGGTGTTATCTACAGGATAACATGGGTGGGAGGCTCGCAGTGCTGCCTGTTGTCCTCTCCATGTTTTTCTGCAACTGTTTCAGGGGAATTTTTCACCTGTTAACCAGGTAACTTCTCGTGTCAGGTAACTGTACAACCATGATTTCCCTGACAACAAACTTTGTAATGCAGGTGCATTAGAAAAGCCTCTAACTTATTTGTTCCGTGTTTGGACCTACATAAATCCCAACAAAAGTATAATTTTGTGTTGCATTTCAACCTGAAGAGTAGGTACCAGCATTGTTCTCATGCTTTCACTTCTAAGCAGCTGGGGAGCAGCCTGCTGTGGGGGCAGTGCCAGCAAAGGGGGGGTTAGAGATCCATGGCACATCACAGCCAGAGTCACCTGTCATGAGAAAGGGCCCCAGGGAAAAAAACAAACAAAAAACCACAACAGAAAGCCAAACCACAAACAAAAACCAACACACAAACCCCAGAAGAGAAAGCCTCCAGGCAGGTCCGCTCTCCTGACGCAGAAGCGATGAACTTGGGCCCGTTTTGAGCGGTCCTGGAGATGGCAGCATTGAGCAATCTATTTTTTAGGTTTGGCTTGCAGCTCGTTTCCTTCTGGAGAGGCACAAGTTGCGGGTACGGTGCATTTCAGCCTGCAAACTGCAGATCGCGTTAATATTCAGTTTAATTCAGCACAGAACGGTTTGGGGAAGTACAGTTAACTGCTTGGCACTACCCGGGCAAGCCTCCCGCGGGACCCCTGCCCCCGCCGCGGAGGCTGTGCCAGACCCCGCTCCTCGCCGGGGCTTTACTGGGGCGCGGAGGACGTGCCGTGTCGGGCCACGTCTCAGCCGGAAGCGGTTCCCGGGGAGCGGAACGAGCCGCAGCCGGGCGGGAAGGGCAGGCAGGCCCAGCGGCCTGTCGCCGCCCGCCGGGGCCCCGGGAACCACCCCATGGCGGCACCGCCGCTCCCCTCAGGGCGCCCCGCTCCGGCCGCGGGTGCGCGGCTGCCTCGCCCCCCGCCAAGGGCGAAGGCCGGCACACTGCAGAGGCTGCCGGCGGCGGCTATAAATAACACGCCGCTGAATGGCGTCTACGCATCCTTACTACGCGCCGCGCCTCAGCCCGGCCGGGCACCGCCTCCCGCCGCCGCCGTGACGGACAGGCGGCGGCACCAATGGGGGCGCGGCCCCCGGCGGGCGGTGCGGCGCGGGGCCGGGCCCGGCGGTGGTGGCCCCCGCGGCCGCGCTGAATGAGGGCGGGGAGCGCCGGGGCGGGCCGCGGGGCCGCGGCGCTGGGCTGGCAGGGAGCCTGGCGGCGGCGGCTCCGGGGATGGTCCACGCACTGGCGCCGTCACGTGTTGTTCTCCTTGGAGTGAGCCTGAGCCGCGGCGGCGGGCGGAGGGGGCTGGACTGGCGAGCGCCGTCCCCGCCGCCTGTTTTGGTGCGGGGCGCCGGGAAACTCCGTGAAGAAGCCGGCGGAGAGGGAGTCGCCGCGGCGGTGCCCGCTCCCCCGCCGGCCTGGGGCACGGGAGGGGGCTGCGCCGCCGGCCGCTGAGGCGCTGCCGCCTGGAATGAAGAGGAGGAGGAGGAGAGGATGTTCCGTGGGCGCCGGGGCTGCCTGCCCTCCCCTCCCGCCGCGCCGGGCTGCGCCGCGCGTGGAAGCGGCACTTTCTGCCTAACGAGATGGGACTGAATGGGGTCGGCAGCCGCCTCCGCACGCACCAGCGGGAGAAGCAGCAGCGACCTCGGCGCTGATATTTGGGGAAGGGGGGGTTGTGCCGTGGGCGGCTTTTTTTTGTTTGTTTGTTTTCTCTTTTTTGGGGGGTAGGGGGGGAAAGCAGCGTGTATTTTTGGGTGCAAACCCCGGACTTTGCAAAACAGTCTCCGCCCCCAGGAGGATATTTAATCTGCAACAGAAATCGTTACTCGGTGGCAAACTTGAGACGGGGAAGGGGACCCCCCCGCTCCGCTCCCGGCCCCGGCACGGGAAGATGTGTTTCTCCTTCCCGGCGGCAGCTCTCGGGACGAGGCTTTCCTCGGGCCGGACTTTTTAAGGACGCGCTTACCCATCTAAGGGCGATTTGGGCATAAACAGCAACGCAAACTCTGATTTGGTGCTGGAAGCCGCCTCTGCCACTGAACAGCTGCTCTCACCCTGCTCCTGTCCCTCCCCCGTCCCCTTCTCAAAAGAGAACCCTGAGCTATTTTGCTGCTTTTTTTTTTTTTTGCCTTTTTTTTTTTTTTTTTTTTTTTTAGTTGTTGTTGCATGAATTTTATTTTAGGTGATTGTTTTTCCCGACTGGCTGGGCTGTTTTGGGGTCTTGTGGACTGCTAGCAGCAGTAACAGCTCCACCGCCTCTCATCATGGCTAGCCCAACAGATAATAACGAGGGCTTCTTCTCAGATGTCAGAAAGGTGGGTTACTTGCGCAAACCCAAGAGCATGCATAAACGCTTTTTCGTGCTGAGGGCAGCCAGCGAGTCTGGACCCGCCCGGCTGGAGTATTACGAGAATGAGAAGAAATGGAGACACAAGTCAGGGGCCCCCAAGCGCTCCATCCCACTAGAAAGCTGCTTCAACATCAACAAACGGGCTGACTCCAAGAACAAGCACCTGGTGGCCCTCTACACCAAGGACGAGCACTTTGCCATTGCAGCTGACAGCGAGCCTGAACAGGAGAGCTGGTACCAAGCGCTGCTGCAGCTGCACAACAGGACCAAGGGCCACCACCACCTCCATCACCATCATCACCACCACCACAGCGATGTCACCTTTGGAGGCAGCAGCACAGGACTAGGGGAAGCAGGTGAGGACAGCTATGGTGAGGTAGCCCCTGGCCCAGCTTTTAAGGAAGTTTGGCAAGTAATTCTGAAGCCTAAGGGCCTAGGCCAGACAAAGAACCTGATTGGCATCTACCGCCTGTGCCTGACTAACAAGACCATCAGCTTTGTGAAGCTGAATTCAGATGCGGCTGCTGTGGTGCTGCAGCTGCTCAATATCCGCCGCTGTGGTCACTCTGAGAACTTTTTCTTCATTGAGGTGGGGCGCTCGGCTGTCACTGGGCCCGGTGAGTTCTGGATGCAGGTGGATGACTCGGTAGTGGCGCAGAACATGCATGAAACCATCCTAGAGGCCATGCGAGCCATGAGTGAGGAATTCCGGCCCCGAAGCAAGAGCCAGTCCTCCTCAAATTGTTCCAATCCCATCTCCGTGCCCCTTCGCAGCAGGCACCACGTCAACAACCCTCCACCCAGCCAAGTGGGGCTCAGTCGCCGGTCCAGGACTGAGAGCGTCACAGCCACCTCGCCTGCCGGTGGGGGGGGTGGAGGTACAGGTGGCAAACCCAGCACTTTCCGTGTTCGAGCGTCAAGTGACGGGGAAGGCACGATGTCAAGGCCTGCCTCTGTGGATGGTAGCCCTGTCAGTCCCAGTGCCAACCGGACCCATTCGCATAGACACCGTGGCAATTCCAGGCTCCATCCTCCTCTCAACCACAGCCGGTCCATCCCAATGCCTTCCTCGCGCTGCTCTCCTTCAGCCACCAGTCCAGTCAGCCTGTCATCCAGCAGCACTAGTGGCCACGGCTCAACCTCGGACTGCCTGTTTCCACGCAGGTCTAGTGCTTCGGTTTCCGGCTCCCCTAGCGATGGTGGATTTATTTCTTCTGACGAGTATGGTTCCAGCCCGTGTGACTTTCGCAGCTCTTTTCGCAGTGTGACCCCAGATTCATTGGGACATACCCCACCTGCTCGGGGTGATGAAGAGCTCAACTACATCTGTATGGGGGGGAAGGCCACCTCCTCTTGCTGCAGCCTGGCAGCCCCCAATGGCCACTTCATCCCACGCACTTGCCACCTGCAGCAGCAGTCCCGCTACCCTGGTACGCCGTGCTGTCCTCGAGGTGGTAGCGAGGAGGTTGCTGACTTAGAGAAGGCATTCAGGAAGCGGACTCACTCTGCAGGGACTTCACCCACCATCTCCCACCAGAAGACACCCTCACAGTCTTCGGTGGCCTCTATCGAGGAGTACACTGAGATGCTGCCTTCTTACCCCTGTGGTGGCAGCCGGCTGCCCTCCTACCGGCACTCGGCCTTTGTGCCCACTCACTCCTACCCAGAGGAGTGTCTGGAGATGCACCACCTGGACAGCGGCCATCATCGGACCAACTCCGCCCCACACACGGACGATGGCTACATGCCCATGTCACCCGGCGTAGCCCCTGTGCCCAGCGGCGGAGGGCCCCCCAAGGGTGGCGACTACATGCCCATGAGTCCCAAGAGCGTGTCGGCCCCACAGCAGATCATCAACCCTGGCAGGGGAGGCCGCCACCCTCCAGCCACAGTGGACTCCAATGGCTACATGATGATGTCCCCCAGCGGCAGTTACTCCCCTGACAGCGGCTCTGCGGGCTACGGCAAGATCTGGACAAATGGCGCCGGCCACCACCCGAAACTCTCGGTGGAGAGCAACGAAGGGAAGCTGCCCTGCGGCGGTAGCGACTACATCAACATGTCCCCAGCCAGCGGCTCCACCACCAGCACCCCGCCTGACTGCTACTTCGGGGGCGTGGGGCAGCCGGGCGTCGAGGAGGCCGCCGCGCCCCACCACAAACCCATCTACTCCTACTTCTCGCTGCCGCGCTCCTTCAAGCACGTGCACCGGCGGGGCGGCAGCGGGCCGGCGGCGGGCGGCGAGGAGGGCAGCCCCCAGCCCCGCGTCGCCCTGGGCCCCAGCCGCCTCCTCTACGCCGCCGAGGACTCGTCCTCCTCCACCAGCAGCGACAGCCTGGGCGGCGGCGGCTGTCCCGAGGGCGGCCCCCCGCCCCAAGCGCAGCCCCCGCGCAGGGTGGACACGGCCGTGCAGACCAAGGGCCGCCTAGCGCGACCCACGCGCCTGTCGCTGGGCGGCCCCAAGGCCAGCACCCTGCCGCGGGCCCGGGAGCAGCCCCCGCTCCTCCTGCCCCCGGAGCCCAAGAGCCCCGGCGAGTACGTCAACATCGAGTTCGTCACCGGGGAGAAGCCGGCCTTCCCCGCGGCCGCCCGGGGGCTGGGCCTGCCGCCGCCGCCGGGCAACCCGGGCGGCGAGGAGTACATGAACATGGAGCTGGGGCCGCCGCGGGCACCCTGCCCCGCCGGCTTCGCCGCCGCACGGGCGGCCCCCGCGGCCCGGCCCGGCCGGGACTACGTGGCGATGCAGCTGGGGGGCGCCGCCGCCGCCGGGGGCTCCTGCGCGGACTGCCTCGACAGCCCTTCCCCCTGCTCGCCCGCCCTCCTGCTCAGCTACGCCGACGTGCGGGCGGGCCGCGCCGCCGCCGAGAAGCCCCCGCCGGCAGCAGCGGCGGCAGCGACGACGGCTTCCCCGGAGCTGCCGCGGCCACCGGCCGAGCTGTCGGCGGCGCCGCCGCGCTCGTCCTCCCTGCTGGGGGGCCCCGGGGCGGGCAGCGCCTTCACCCGCGTCAGCCTCAGCCCCGGCCGCAACCAGAGCGCCAAGGTGATCCGCGCCGACCCGCAGGGCGGCCGCCGGCGGCACAGCTCCGAGACCTTCTCCTCCACGCCCAGCGCCGGGCGCGGAGCGGCGGGCAGCGGCGGCGGGCCCGGGGCGCCCTTCCCCTGCGGCGGCGCGGGGGGCGCCGAGGAGGTGAAGCGCCACAGCTCGGCCTCCTTCGAGAGCGTCTGGCTGCGGTCCGCCGCGGGGGAGGCGGCCGGCGCCCCCCCCGCCCGCCGGGAGCCGGCGGCCGCGCCTGCCGTGGAGAACGGGCTCAACTACATCGACCTGGACCTGGTGAGGGACGTCAGTCACCGTCGCCGCCACCACCTCCCGCCCCCCGCCGAGGGCGCCGCGCTGCCCGGGGGGAAGCAGCCGCCGCCGCCGAAGCTCCCGGGACAGCCCCGCGGGAGCGGCCCCGCCGGCGACGACTTAAGCGCGTACGCCAGCATCAGCTTCCAGAAGCGGGAGGAGGTGTAGGAGCCGGGCGCCCGCGGGGAAGGTGAGCCCGGGGCGGGGCGGGAGGAGCTGAGCGGCCCCGGGCGTCCCTGTGAGGGGAGAGGGCGGCGGTGGGTGCCGGTGGATGCCGGGGCCCTGCCAGCCCGCCCGGCGCGGTACGGTACGGCGTGCGCACCCTCCCCCGGGGCGGCTGCGGGAGCCGCCGCAGCCCGAGCAGCCGCAGCCCGGGCACGCTGGGTTGGTCAGTTGCGCGTTTTAGCCTTAACATCTGCAGCACGTGTTGGTGGCAGCAGCGTGCGGGTGCGCAGTGACCCTGCGGGTGTCCCCGCTCCCGGTGCTGCCGCAGGTACCGGGCGCGGCTGTCCCGTGCTCGCAGCGGCGTTACAGACGGCGTAAGAGACGGGCTCCTGAGCCGAGTCCGTGGCCTTGGCTCATGGGTTCGGTTTGCCGCTGGAGTTTTTCATTTTTAATTTGGGAAAAGCTTCTGCCAGGCTGTCGCACGTGGATTACCGGTGTGTAACATGAGCAGGAGCGTTGGTGCAAGCAAGGGGATGTTACTGCTAGGTGTGAAGTTCCTGCAGCATGGTACAGGTGTGTCGTGTTCAGAGCTCACCGAGCGCAGTGCATCTGTGTGAACCGTAGACAGGTACCCAGCTAAGCTTGTTGCAACACTCGATTTTAGCAGTTTTCTACATACTTGAGCAGCAGCAATCACAGCAGTTTGAGCTGTTATTATGAATACGTGCAGTGACGTTAGGCGGTGAATCTCGTACCACTGTTTACGTCGTAAGTGTAATAAACTTACTGTCTGTATTGCTTGTTCTCTCAGCTCAAGAGAATGCTGAGGGCTGGGCTTTGGTACGATGCCTGTGATCATACGTTCACCATTTTTATATGTTTTCCATCCTTAAAACCTGAACAAAAGCAAAGCACTCTCTCCGCATTTCCTATTTAGCACTTGCTGCTGCGTGTTAGGGCAGTGCAATATTAGGTGTTAGCCTTACGTGACCTGTGAATACCAACTTGATTTCAAGTTCGAGGTAAGGTTTAAGATCAGCACGGATATTGCTGGTGTGGTTCCAGTGGTCACTGGTAGGAAATGGTTGTTTTTCTGGCTGTCTGACAGGAGCGTGCTGGCTGTCACAGTATGGTGTCTGTGACCAGACTTATACTGCCACACCCTTTCTCTGTTCTTCGATGTGCTGCAAGAGCCTGTCTAGACTGTCTTCAAAACGCCTCTCGTTACCTGGGGAATCCGTATCTGCCTGGGGCAGCAGTGGTGGTACCAACGCTTCAGGAGGGGATTTTTGCCAGAGGATGCACATGTGCTATAAGTCACAGTGCTAGGAGCGTTGTTTTTTTTCCCCTCTGTTGTGCGCTAAGATTGGGGGACCAAGTGTGAGTGGAAATCCTCTGTCAGCATGTGGATAAAAAATAAATGCGCACAGGAGTATGAGAACGCAGGTGTGGACAGAACAGTATCATAACTATTTACTTACAGTTTTTTTTTCCAAATGCACCCTTTACTTTTGCTGTAGACAACTTATTTAATTGTTCCTGTGTGTCATCTTTAACATAAAAGCTGTGGCAATGTTCTCCGTCATGGTGGTGGTAGGTGCCTGCTGTGATAGTGCCATTCACTGGAGGATCAGGCCATG
The DNA here is from genome assembly GCA_028020825.1 of Podargus strigoides. Lineage (NCBI taxonomy): Eukaryota > Metazoa > Chordata > Aves > Caprimulgiformes > Podargidae > Podargus > Podargus strigoides. The sequence continues at coordinate 17,186,189 of CM051628.1, forward strand.
GAATACCCGATATACGAACATGCCGAAAAATACTATGCAGTTATTTTTCAGAGCAGCGTTGCAGAAGGTAGTGTCTGATAGAGTAACTGCTGTTCGAAGTTGGTTCTTATTTCCTGAAGTTAGGATTGGACTGAGCAAGCACAACTTCTGAGAGGCTATGGAAGAGTCAGGCTATAATTACTTGAGGAGTTTGTACCCATGACTGTTCCCTTTCCCTTCTGTCCTGGTTCCCCAGGCACAGCCCCACGGGCCAGCCATGCAGGCAGGCCATGAGTAGCCCCGAGTCAGCTGAGAGTTCCAATCAAGGCAGCTGACCCCCAGGTGTATCCCATACCACCTCATAGTGCTCTGTTCCTGCTGTCAGCATCGAGAACCAGGCTGAGTAGAACCCTTTATACTTTAGGTTGATTATTGTCTCAATTTTGTTATTCTATTAAATCTATTCATACTCCAACTCACGGGCCTTTTCCTCTTTTTACGTGATTCTCCTTCCCAGCTGGGGAGGGAGCCCTAGGTGATATACCAACTGCTATGGTTTAGCCCTGAGTACTGGCTAACTGTAGATTCCTTCCCACTATTAAGCTACGTTAGTTGCTTGTAGCTTTCTCAGACACTAACTCTTTGGACTCTTATTTTCCGGGCTGGATTTCTCACCGTGAGCTGAAACTCCTTGCAAAAATCAGCCTGACCAGCTCATCTGTTGTTGTGTGTGCTAAGGAAAAAATACCCAGCAATGTTTTATCTGTGTTAAACCATTTTACAGCTGTTTTTTGACATGTTCTTGTACCTTTTTTGCTTTGGAGATGGAACTTAGGTTTGGCAGGGAATCGGCCCATGTAGGTTATACCTTATGCCATTCTTGAGAAAATCTGCCTGGAGGTGAGTGATTTACAGGCCTGCAAACAGTCTGTTTGCACATGCCTGAAAAAGTTGTTGAACACCTTCAACTAAACTGTTCTCTAGAAAACTCCACGTGCAGTGAGGGTGCTCCAGTCCCCCGAAGTTTTGCATGTCCTTTCCAAGGAGCAGCTGAGCGGGCTGTGCTGCCGCAGCCTCATGCTTCTCCTGGCAGGTGAGGCTGTCCAGGCTCTGGCTGAGTGCGGGGAGGCTGCGGTTGTTGTTTCTCCTGTTGGTGTCTGAGTGATAGGAAGGAGGATGTGAAAAGCTACTTGGTATGGTATGGTGGAGAGGAGAGAACATCTGGGCCTGTGAGGGAAGAGGTGAAGCAGCAGGTATGGAGCAAGGGATGGGGAGGGCTGCATTAAGTACCCTTTCTTTGCTCCATCTCTTTCATGGGTGATTATTTACACTTTTAATCTCAGAAGTGGCAGAGGGATTGCACAAGCTTTTTTTTCCCCTCTCCATAGAAGCAGCCTTCTACCCCACCCCTTGTTTTATTCATTCTGGAATTTTCAGTTGTTCCAGGCTACAAGAGAAGGACCCCAAATGTTGACCATTCATCTCCTAATGGACAAAAATGATTGTTGCTGCTTTGCTGCAAGCTAACTAATTCCTTTCCTCTTCCCTGCTCCCCAAGTCCTCTCCCCCAGCCACCTCCTTAGGCATTACATTCTGAAATATTTTTAACCTCTCTCAAGTGTACTTATTTCTCATCACATTAAAAATACTGGCTGAAATAATCGTGTTGTTTTCCAAATATAATTAAAAAACATTTTTCGTGCACCCACAGCATTCCTCTGCACTCTCCAATCCCGTTGCCTCTTCCCCGTCATATATTCTGGGCCGTTCCCTAACAGCTGGCCTTGGCCTAGCCTTCCTAGCTCTCTATTGTGTGTCCCCAGCCTAGGTGGTGGCTCTTTGGTGCTCGGATCTTCTCACGTGTGGACTTCTATGCTGTAGCTGGAAGGCTGCATGTCTGTGATGGCCAAATCATGCTGAGAAACACCAGCCTCTGACAGAGAGAAAGTGAGGCAAGAGTTAGGGAGGGGGGAGAGCAGGGCTGCTGTGAGGCATTCGCCTCCTGCTTAGAGTTTTGCATGCACAGATGAGCAGATGTTGTGGATATGCTGTGGATCCTGCTTTTGGGATTGCTGTGAGAAGTCTCCTAGAGTGAGCAAGGGTTTTGAAGATGAAGTGCTGATAGCTTGTGTTCTGAGTATGTAGTCAAAAAATATTCCAAAAAGGAAACCATTAGATGTTGGCTCCGGAGAAACAGGAAAGGCTGTAGTAGGATAGTAGCATGAATCCAGGTATGTGGCTTTGATCTCCGGAACTTCAAAGCAAAGCCATTATTCCCCTGCCTCATTTTCATTTTGTTGATGAGTCTGAGAACTCCTGAAAGTGAGTGCTAATAACACTGAACAGAACACGTGTAGTGTGAGCAAGTGGTAACTTGGCTCACTGGAGGCTTTAATGATGCCTGTTTTAGCCAGTGCATGGGTGGTTTGGGTTTTTTTGGCGATGTAAGAAAAGGGAATACAGTACAATGGGAGCACAGTACAATGGCGTCTGTACGGTTGTTACGCCTTTTGTCTGGTTCCAGTTAAAGCAAAGCACTACTAAGGGGAAGAGCTGAACATCTGTTTGGGTCTCATGAAGATACACGATGGTCAACAGAAAATTACTCGTGTGATTTTTTTATAATATACCTGGATTTTTTTGTTGGGGCATTGTTGCTTTTTTGTTTTTCTTTCATAGTTTTCAATAGTTGGTTTTGTTTCTTCAAGTTCAAAACTTAAGGTGGGACAACTGAAACACAGCAAATGCCAAAACAAGATGTGTACAATTAAATTAAGTTTTTTGGGGGCAAGTTGTTTCTAGAACTGAAAGAACAGAAGTTTCTGTAGTTTTGGGGCATCACCAAGGTAAATACCAGTAACTTATGATAGTTTTCCATGCTTTATGGGTATTACTGGAGACAAAACAGTGCATTTCTTACTGTATGCACGCACCAGTTTCTCCCCATACCTAATTGCCAAAATTGAGCCTGTGTTTCCACGTATTTTTGTGTTTGCAGTTGTGTTTAACAATACCACAAGCTTATAATTAATGTTTTTAAGTTTTTTGAGGGTTTGTTGGATTTTTTTTTTTTGTAATTTAGACAGTAGATCAACAATGTTAGCTACATTAAATTGGAGTATTGATTATTTTCCCACCCCCAGCTTGATTTTTATGACACATTTCTTGGGACTTTCCTTTTTTGCTTTCCTGACTTTAAAGTTGGAACTATATGATCTATAAACCAATTCAGTCAATTATGAAGTATTGTCTGGACTTCTTTAGCACATAGGTTTGACGTTTAGTCAATGTTTAAACTGGTTTCTGAACGTGGTTTAAATTTGAGAATTAAACAGGACATTGCAGGGCAAGGGTGATGCTCAGTTTTAACTAGCAACTGTGGAGAGAGAATGTGTTTCCTTAGATAACACTCATAAATAGAGAATTACAACTCTGAAATAAAATGCAGCAAGCAGCTGTGGAGTTGGAATGTTATTTGACCAGTATCTTCAGTATGTTGCATTATTTCAGGAATGCTTTATAGTAGCTGAAATTTTGGTATTCATTAGGACTATACAGTTTTCATGACTTTATAAATACATGAGTGCAAGTACTGAAAGTAAAATGTACTTGAATATTCTTTTGAACAAGTTGCAGTAATTTTATAATAGCTTTTTTGTGAAGAAAGTGGGGTGTTTTTTTTCCAGTTTATTGAGGCTCTGAAATTGGATCTGTTTAGTATTGACTATTGTGTAAATAAGGTCACTAGTAAACATAAGCTTTAAAAAACCCTATTTGGATGTTCAGTGATATTGAAGAGAAATAGATAATCTTTCCCCAAACTAATGTGACACTGGATCTAACCTCTGTGCCAAGTTTCATTGAAAACTATTTATTGGGTTTGATTGACAGAGTTATGAAATACAGTACTCTTAAGCAATAGGAGGAAAAAGTGGGGAGGTGCTGTTCATGGGACCTGTGCTGTGGCTAGAGGAGAGACTATGGGATGCTGAGATAAGATAATGGAGAATTAGAGGTACAGGCTGGGGAGTAGCTGTAGAAACTGGTATGGGAGGGAGGCAGAAATGGGAGATAGAAATTAGTTAGGGGACACAGAAACCGGTGTGATGACATGGATGGAGAGAATTGCAAGGTGTTCATGATCTGAAGGGAACTGGGATGGTGGTATGTGAAAGTTTGAGGATGAGTACAGAGAAATGCAGAGAAGCCTGGATGTAAACAGAGACGTTTCCTAGAAGTGCGTATTTTGCATGGTACTGCAGTTTTCTGGGGGTGTTTTTACTTCTGCATTTTTCTTTTGATCTTTATTAGTGGGATAGATACTCTGTTTAGAAGGCGTGTGTGTTCCTCATTTGTGATTAGGTTTTTGTTTTGATTTGTTTTGTTTTTTAAGTATTGTTTGGCTATTCTGCTGACCTTAACAGGATGATATGCATAGTGTGGTAAGCAGAATCTGCCTCAGGCTCTTCTTTCCTGAATTTTTTGTCTTGTAGCATACCAGTCACAACCACAGCAGTAAACCACAGGTAAGAAGCTGAGTTAAGTACAAGATAAATAAGAATGAGTGAATTTTAACATGTAAAAATCTTTGTTTTTATCAAATACATGTAATGAAAGAACTATATTCACACAGGTGTTTTTTCAATGCAATGTTTTGTCGTTTACTACTTGGACAGTTATAAATTTGATTAGTAATTAGGTTCATTAGTTTCATAATTTGTCTTGTGGATTAGTAAATATAGATTCTCTTAAAATTGTTTAATTTAAAGAATATATTGTAAAGGAAAATTTCAAGTGGGAAAATTATTGTGGCTTGTACAGCAGATGTGTTTTTTATGGTAAGAGCTGCAACACAGATACATTAATATTAACAAATACTTCTGAATTCCCTATTTCTTAGGATGCTAGAAGCTGGGTTTTGATCCTCTGATCTGTTAGAGTACCTATTCATAAAAGTGAATAGCATTATTCTCTTTTTGCATCATTCTGCATATTTGATAAATGGTGATCATGGTGATTATTATTTTGAATACATGAGACAGAGGTAGTAAAGATGTCTGTAACTTAAAAAAAAAAACCAAAAAAGTTCTCAAGTTTAGCAGCTTTACTCTCCGCTTACAGAAATGATGGGAAATATAACAAAAGCCAAGGTGTGAACAGATAAAGGAGATTTAAATAAGCCTTGCACTCTTAACTAACTAAAAGATGTCTTGATACATATCTCTCTGATCATGTTTGGCATATCTAGGTCATGTTCTCTGAAGACTATTATTAGAGATTTAACCTTGGGTAATTGCAAAGTGTATTTTCTTCAGAGTAGTTTTTGATCAGGTAGGTGAAACAGTGAAAGTTTGTGTGTGTTCAAGTGCTTGTAATAATTTGGGAGTGTAGTTAGAAGGTCCTGTGTCAGCCACCCGAGCTGTAAGGTGAAACATACCGTTCCCCTGGTGTATCACAGAAGACCTGCCTGTCTACATTTTGTCAACTGTTGTAAAATTCACTTTTTTTGGAAGCTGGGGATGTGGAAGAAATGACCTGTTAAATTTTCAAATAAGATACGCTTCAGGAAGACTGGAATCACGTTGTACACTCTACAGCTGGTAAAATTGTTCAAGTGTACTTGTAGGTTTGAATTGTCTGATGATACATGTTATAAAATGTGGGAAGGCAGTAGTCTGGCAACATCTACAGCGTTAATTGACTATATTCCTTTCTCTGCCACCCTGGCCCCCCAGTCCAATTTCAGTGGTTTGGCTTTCAGTCTGGTGCACAAATACCTGTTAAGACCTAACTATGGGGCAGGAACTCTGTAAGCTGGCTTTGCTAGTCAATGAAGTATGTAACTGGTCTGTGTACAGGAGCTTTCCTTCCATGGTACGGTTCCCTGAAGGAGTAAAAAGATCAAGCATGTGGAGTGGAGACTAAGCCAGTGATTCTGCCATTGCTTCACTGAATTGTAGACTTCAAAAAACCCCCAAATGCAACCCCAAAAATTCCTTCATTCTCCTCACGAGATACTGGATGTCTGTACGTCACTAGTAACACCCATGTTTAAATGCTGTGCTGAAGTGCTGGGGTCTGAACCCCAAGCCCTGAATTAAGGTTGACATATGGGTGGGCCCCATGGCCCTTTAAGAGGAGGGGATGAGTTTGCCTTTTGGCTTTCCTCCAAGGTGTGGCCGGCCTTGTAAGGAAAGCCCTTGGGTGAACAAGCCCCAGGTGCCCCACATTTGGGTAAACGAGTGCCAGGTGCCCTGCTTTGGGCATAAAAGCTGGGACCACTTCCAGGAAGAGTTGGAGTGTTTGTCTGTGAGGTGGATGCACTTCACAGAGATTCCTGTTGGGGAAGGAGCTCCTGACTCTTCATGCAACTGGATCCCAGTCAGGTCTGGCACCTACAAACGCGGGCTTTGTGGGGAGGCAACATGGGGTTACCTCTATCGTATGTGATCACCCTATTGACTTGGTTGTCTCCCATTTTTTCTATGGGATACCTTGTATTTTTGTTTATTCCATCTGTTACAGATCGTGCTATGTCATTCTTGGGGTCGCTGGGGTTGATATCTATTATTTGTGGTCTGTCTGACTTGTTTGTACCCCCAGTGATCCCCCATATACCGACTCCTCTATGTGCAGTAGAATCTACTTACTGGATTGTTTTTCTGCTGGCTGTGTCCTTTGTACTAGGTCTAGTAATCGGCAAAACATGTGCCCAGTTGTGGAGAGGACTTGTGTCTTGGTTGAGAGAGTAAAAGAACCTCAGGAAGTGTAGATGGGAGGTAGAAGATTGAGTTAATTGCTCCTTTTATGGCATATCTCAGCTGGGGTCTCCTGTTGATCAGTTTGTAAGTGGCAGCAGAGGAGTGGAAGGGAGGTGGGGAGCTCGAAATGCTGTGGTGGAAGCAGAGTGTTGCTTACTTTAGTTCTGAGTGGAGCTTCCTGTGCTGTGTATGATTGATGCAAAAAGACATCTAGAGCAACAGCTGATGTGTATTAGTGAGGGAATCCTTTACATTAAAACACTGGATGGTAATTTATCTTCAGCATAGCTGGCCTTCATTTTGAAGATTGCTGTGTTAAAAAAGATGATTTTAACCTCTAGAGAAGAGGGAAAAGAAGTGATAGGGGAGACCTCTCAGCTTCAGAGACAAACTGGGAGCTCAGAAGCCCCTCTGTATGTGCAACACACCAGGGGAGTGCAGGTGCTCAGGCATAAGCAATGTTTAGTCACTTTGCTGAAATACCTTGCACATTGCTAGAACGAGGAGACTAGGGTCTTCCAGTAACTTCCCAGTTTAGTTTGATTCCTCTGCAACTGTTTGGGAATCAGTGACACGTGGTATGCAAGAACCTTCACACCGGTATTAAAAAAGGGGGGGGTAAAAAAAAGTCTTCTCTTTCCTGGAGAAGATGCAACAGAATGTCTTTTGCTGTGCTTGCACCTACCCTGACACAGGGCTAGTTATGTCAGCTGCCTCCCCTGGCATGGTATCGTGTGCTGTTTCATGGTACTCATTCTCTGATGGTGATACCCAGAGAAATTAAGATTGGGCACTTCTGCTGGAATGATGGCTGCTGTTCCGGTTCTTACTCTTGCTGGCACTGTACGTAAATGATGGAGATGTTGGCTGAACAGTCTCTGAAAGATGGGATTAATTTTCATTTCCTCAGAAAAGTCTGTGCTGTCGTAATTACTGCTTTAATTACTGCTTCCTCTCCTGTAATTCCTGATCACAAATTCCTAGTTACTTGTTACTTCAAAATAGCAAAATGGAGCATTTATAGAGCAGAATGTTAGTGAATAGGAGGAAATAAAATAACGAATTGTTTGGTCAGTTGAGACTAAGACAGTGTTCTCTTATTCTTTTTTCTACTTTGGAATGTATCCATGAGGATTTTCATTTTATAGTACAGTTGTGTTTCATGGAAGTGACCAACAGCTGGTAGCCTGGCTGTGCTGTCCTTGGAAGAGCTAGAGCAGCTCTGCTCACTCAGAGGGTTTGGAATGACTCGTAGATGTCAGTAAGGTGATGTACTGCTTGTTTTGGAGGGAACAAAGATCTGTACCATGGCTGCACAAGGGAAAATGAGCAATACTCACCTTTTTGCAGTGATGGTAAGTTCGAACTGAACCCTTTTCATCTGATGAAAATGGAAGTGACTAATCGAAATCTTTTTGAGAATGAAAACATATTTTGGACAGGCAGGAACTGCTTTGTTAAAAGTGAAGAAATTGCCTCTCTTTAACCTGCTGCATTTACCCTATTTCTCTGTTTGGCTTCTTTGTGTGCAAAGCACCATCCCTTCATGCTTTTTTGCTGTGTTAGGGTATTTTTAGCACTTGGTCCACTTTTGATTTTCTGTATTGCAGAATCCAGTTGTTTTGGTTTTTGTTTTATTTTTATTTTTTTTTAACTAGTGACAACTTAACTGCAGAATAATAAATATTTGTTGCCCTTTGAAAAACAAAGGGAAGTGCATGAGTCCTAAATAGTTAATTTAATTGCTTGATCACACATAAAATTAAATGCAGCTAAAGAAACCTTAGCATTTCTAAATCTTAGGTGTACTGAAAACCATTACAAACAAAAGAGACTTGCTATCTACTGTATGTAGTTCAGGAATCCCAAAAAACAGGCTGGCTGGTACAGCTGGGGTGTGGTCCTGCAAGATACTTGGGCAGATTTAAACAGCTTGCTTCACTGAAAATTCCAGTGAAAAATTGAAGTGGTCACACCTCAGCTGCCTTTACTCTCCTCTGTGTGCTCCCAGTGTTTCTCCGTGCTGTTTCTGTACAAGTATATGACAACTATAGCTAGGCTGACGTATTATTTCGTAACTGTTTATATTTCCTTGTTTTGCACAAAATGGCATTCATATTTCTGAGAAACAGCAAAATAAAATATATAAGGAGGAATTTAGTTTGTTTAGGAAGCTGTAGGTTGAAAACTGTAAATATTTTTCTCATTGAAAGTTAATATTTGTTCTAGTGTCAGTATTTTGGAAATAATCTTGTGTTTTGTTGACTTTATCATCTGGTGATGCAGAATGTTCTTGAATTCCTTGGATATCTTAATATGGGTGGATAGCCATGTGTGATTTACATCAATCTGACCCGTTTGAGATGAAAACAGAGGCAGATGAAACTAAATAGAAGAGCAGTGGTGGAACCCAAACAGCTCCAAATCATCCCTCTTCCTTTTACAGCTGCTGTGTGCGCTCTTTCCTCCCACAGCTGCTTGTTGGGAGCAGAAGGTAAAGAACTAGTTTAAACATGTAAATGGTGAAACTTTATTTTTAAGTGCATTATCATCATCAATTTATATGCAAGACAGTCCTGAATATTTTTAAACAATTTAAGCATCTTAAAAATGAAACAAAACTCTCATACATTTAGTTCTTTCCTGTATGAAGTTTCTTCCCCTGGCAAGCTCTGATAGAAGGGAAAAGCCCTTCTGAAGGTGTGCAGGCATGTAGCTAGGGCATGTTTTTTCAGGCCTTTGAACTAGGTTAGGAATGTGTCTCAAGATGAAGAATGAATAGTTACTTGGTGCTTTTAGCCTCTGGGCTTGAAACTCGCAAGAGGAATGTTATTGTGTCTTCAAAGCCTGTTTCACACAAGCCTTTGTTGAGCAGGAACTTGGAGAGTCTTTGTATTATCATGTGCACAACAAAAACAGCCAGCCACCCAATTTGATCTAATTGAGCCGTGGTGGTGAGATGTTTCTTCAGTAGGAAGGCTCTGGAAAATGGGGTGCATATTTTTAATTAGGAAATACCCTTTAGAGTGAAGGGATTGCCTGCACAGCCATTTACCAGCTTGATAAAACTCTCTAATTATCCTGATGCAATTCCTCATATGCACATCCGCTCCTTTTCCCTCCTCTCTATGTAGTGCTTTCCCAGAAAGAGAGCAAATATTTACATTTCTTTTTTTGACCCTGGGGTGGTGGTAGCACATCCCTGGAGAAAGCAAGCTGAGGTTGAGAAAGTGAGGTGGTTCAGGTTGAAGTAATTTTTGTAACGATTTCTCAAAAATAAACCTGCATTCAGGACTAAATATGCTGTAGCATACTAATAGTACATACATTAAGATGTACCTTTCAATGTAACTATCAAGTGTTAAGAGGAAATAGAACCATTGCTCTAGTGAATGTGATTGGTTAAGTGTCCAGAATTGGGGTTTCACAAGCTAAATACTCAGTTTTGAGAACAGCAGCTGCTTCAGTAGATATCCAGGTAAACTTATTTTTATTTTGGCATGTGACTACCCAAATTACATGAGTAGCTCATGCAAAGTTGAGTGAGATCAACTGAAATGGAAAAGACAAGGAAACAGATTTCCTTTCTGAATTTTTTTAGTTAAAAAACTCCATGAGCTCTACTAAGTCTGAACTTTTAAAGTCTGCAGTAGCCAAGCCGACTCAATGAAGAAGAGACTTCAAAAAAAAAAACCAAACAAAGGAACTGTCTTTATATGCAAGGTTTATTTTGTTAAGCAACTTCCTTATGTGTTCCGGATATTTTGTTAGTTTTTAGTTAACTGATAACTAAATACAGAGCATACTATTTTACAGTTTCATCCTGATTTTCATTCAAACACAGCTTGAAAAGTCATAAATATAAAATTTAACCAGCTAGTAAATAGTGACCTGTATTGGTCATTAATTTTATGTCAAGAATCTGCATAAATATACACTAATGGTACTGTCTAACTAGGGACTACACCAAGTGTAAATTAAAACGTTATATTGCAGATCAGCGTGATTTAGTGGCTATCACTCTTTGAGAATGACCATTAGGAACATAAAAAGATAAGTTTCCTCATTTGCTAATCTAAATTTGATTATTTTAATCACTTTAATTAGAATTAATTCACCGTGAAGCCAAGTGTCAGTATATACATGATAATTAAATATATTTGAACTGATACGTTCGTGCAGAAAGAAGTTTAGGGACAGAAAAGACCTGGTTAGAGGACCTTGTCTGATCCAGAGGAGGAGGAGTAGACAATACATGAATGGTGGGAGGTTGGGAGGGTGAGAGGAGAAGGCAAAACCTCGAGTACAGAGGGATGGTGGTTAAATGTATTAAAGGGTGCGAGTGACAGGCCCGCACTGTCAATTGTCTGGCCACTTAGTGTGTCTTCTGTAAGAGAAGTTTCACAAGGTTAGAGAAGGCAGAGTTGTGTAGGAAGGGGGACAGGGGCTGAGTGAGCAGGAGGAGAAATTGGAATAATGCTGGGAAGCTCAGATTTCAGTTAATGTAATTGAACTTTAATGGTTTGAATGATTCATAATCTCTTAGCTTGATAGGCTGTTATAAAATTTTAAACATAGGTATGAATGAAGTTACTTACACTGATAACATTGTGGGATTGCAGTAGTGGAAAGCATTGATGTGCCAAGAATTGTTAGAAAAAAAAAATGTATAGGATGTCGGTAACGTTTGTGTAAACATATTTTGGAGGAAGGTTTGAGTGATGATTCTTTTGTATGAGTGTGCTGTGAAGTATTTCTTGTCTTGATGGGGAAGGGGATGAATCTTTAATTGCTGTAAATTGTATCTGCTTGAAGTCAATAGGACTAGGGCAACATGCCTCATTTTAGAATGTGTCCCTTTAACTTTTTTTTTCTGTAAACTGTTACTACGCTGTTTGAATTAATAGTAAGTCCCCATTAATTTTAATTAGCTGTAGTAACGAGTTAGTTCTAAAGTGCAACAAAATGATCTATAATTCAATGTCTAATTTATCTCCTACCTTGGGTATTTTGTCTTTTCCAAAAATTCTCTTGAAGATTGGTGAGATATTTGATCTGTCTTGATTCAAGCTTGTTTACTTCTGTTTGTTAGAGTAGCTCATCAGCTTTTATTCCTTTATCAAATAACTCCTGTGATGTTAATTGTGCTTTATGGATTTGGGTCACGTTTCAGCATTTGCATTTAGGCTGAAGGAACAGGTGAAAGCAAAAGACTGTTAGCAGGACTGCTATATGCTTAGGCAGGACTACAGAACACTTAATGATAGCCTCTGCATTGTAGGACTCCTATTGTTTCTAGAGCTTTGCAACCTGTTTGTGTTTTTAACAGATACACTCTTGTAGTAGCTTCTTACTGATTTTCACTGTATCTTTTTAAAGGTTTTTGTTTTGGTTTTGTGAAGTCAAGAGTGATACAAATCTGGACTCGGTTTTCACATCTCTGGCTTTATCTGCATGTCCTGTAGTCATACAACTTCTATCATTACTGTGACTTTCTCTGTTCTGAGTCTTTAGCCTCCCTTCATGCAGGTACATGTGATGAATTTAAGGCCAGAAGGAGCTGTGATAAGTATGGGTAATCATTCTACTTCAGGAGCAGGACGCAGGGAGCAGCTTTCCCAGTAGCTAAAAGTAATTGAAGGCCACCCTGTTGTTGCTGTTTGGAGAGTTGGTTTTGGCATCATCTGTGATTGCTCACAGGTGATGGTGCAGGGAAGCACTTGGAAATGCATTTAGGAGGGAATGCCTAACCATTTTTCTAGGTAGAAGTTTGCTCCTATTTTGTTTAAAACCAACTGTGAAACCTCATCTGCAATGTTCTTTTGGACAATATTTGAACTTTGTTTTTTCCTCTCAATCTGCACTTGGGTTATTGAAATCTTCAAGTCGAACATGTTATGTGATTAGTGCCTTACGCTCTCCTTGAAACCACAGTTGTCTTGGCCTACACTACTGCTGCTTCTGGTCTGGGTTCTCCCTTTGCCAACTGCAAAAACTGTGTTTGAAATTGCCTGCCTTTATAAGGTCATATGTATGCAGAAAACATTTTCAGGTGAAAATGAAAAAGATAAGTAATGGCTGCAGGCAGCTGTCTTTTAGACCTTCTGATACAGTTACTCAAGACGTCATATGAGAAACAGGGGAGGTTCCCACCTTTCTGCCCCCAATTCTCGGTCAAATTTAGTAATTATAGGTGGATTCAGTAAGTGACTGACAGAAGGAAACATCATTTTCTATGAAACATTTCTTACTGATCTCATAGCAACTCAGATGAGCCTGTGGAAGAAAATTTTTGTTCTTTAATTAAAAAATCTTCTGCACGTTGTCCTCTGTGGTGTGATATGAAACTGAACGTGTGTTGTCCACCAGATGCACGACTGTAAAAGCAAAACTTGCTTTTAACTATTGTTAACTTCTGACATGATGATCTATGTTGGGAAGTAACCCCTTAAAGATAACTCTGTCTTTCTGCTGCTCCATGCAATGTTTCCAGATGTATCTGACTACAGTTGGAGGACTGAAATGCTCTAAGAGCTACTGCAGTCATCTGTAGCTTGGCATTTTTGTTTCCTTTGCCTCAATTTTCTGTAGCTTCCTGTTTTAAACCTTATTTATTATGAAGTGTTACTGTGTTCTGTTTGTTTTTTCAAACTACTGTGTCATCTATTTGGCAGGAGAAGGGGAAGGTTAAAGTTCCTCCTTACCTCCTCCCCCTCTCCAGTGAAATTTTTGATTGTTCTGTTTAATGAGTCATTTTCTCTACAGCTGAAGTTAATTTAGTGGCTCATCCAAACAATGAGTATTTTCTGAGCAAGGAAATGAGGGAACTTTAGTTCTTTCTCTTTTTTTTTTTTTTTAATATAAAGGTGTGTTGTGGGTGTTTCCAGAAAACCATGGATGAGAACACAGACACGGATTTCTTACTTCTTTGGAAAAAGAACCTTAAATTTAGTGTTGCATGAGCTTGACTTAATGTGTTCAGGTTAAGTTCCTCCTCTCCACATACTCATGGAAATCCACTTATCCAGATGGATAAGTAGTTTTCTTCTACCTTAAGTAGCTCTGGCAGAGCAAATATTTGTCATCTTCTAGTGGATGTGTTTGTCAGTGATGAGATTCCCCCAAGTTCATTCTGTTTCAGCAACTGAGGGTCACACAGGCGCTCTTTTCAGTTGTCATCTGGCAGTTTATTATTAGCAATGTTACGGAAACCGGAAATAAGAAAAGCTGCACCAAAACATTCAACGTATTGTGTCAGATGTTCAGTGCAAGCTCAGTTCACCTGTGCTGTGTGGTGGCATCTCCTTTCCAACTGTACCAGTTACATTTTTAAGCCAGGTAGTCCTTTGTACCATTACTCCAAAGGCAGCAGGAAGAGATGACTTCACTAATGTGTTTGCACACTGTTGAAGGTATTTTACCATCTAAGAACTTGCAACAAAATGTCCATGGACTTCACTGGAGTGGAGTTTCCTCAGTAGTATGGACAGAGGAGAGGGAAGTAAATAGTGTTTGCAGTGCTGAAGTGCTGCTGTATGTTCAGAATTGCTCTCTTCCAAGGGTTCTTTATCAGCATTTAAAACCTAATTGTCGATGCTATTGAGCTCTTATTTTCTCTAGTTCTTTCTTTCTGTGGAAGTTTATGTGTGCATTAGAGTGAGAGTTGTGTGCTTTGTGCTGCTCAAGCCAATCTGCCCAAGAGCGATGTTTTCCAGAGAAAAAGGGTAATCAGAGATTTGAAATGAAAATCACTTGTGAAATATTTCTGACATGTATGTCATAGATCTGTAAAATCTGTTTTAGACTTCTGCTGTTTAACATAGGGTGCTCTGATTTGGCTGAATAATAGCAAGTTATTGTGTGTTAGTGTCCTCATACAGAAGGCTTTGATTAAGCAAGAAAAAATGCTATGATATTAAAGGCTGTCCTATGAACATGCTTGCACAGAGAAACAAGAAGTGTCAATTAAGACAGTTAGCATTTCAGTACAAGTGTTTTAATACCATGCATAATAGTGACTGGTCTGGGCAAAAGAAAACGATGGCATAAAGTGGAAGATACAGAGACCTTTCATAGCAAATCAGTGTGTGGATTTTTTCCTTTTTTTTTTTTTCCTTTTTTTTTTGTTGTTGTTGTGTTTTATAATTTTAATCCGGGTAAATTCAGTGACTTTGGTTATGTGGACTGCAGGTATGAACAGCTATTCAAGGTTCAGTCATCAGCTCAAGTTCCATCTGTCTAAACCAGATTCCCCCTCTTTCCTGTAAGCCCTTTATGGTTTTGATCAGTGTGTGACACTATGTTTCTGTGTTGAATCAGGCTGCTGAGCTGAAGGTGCTCTCTGGTTTGGACTGCTTCTTTCCTAGGGAGAAGAAAGGGTTACCTGGGGCAGGTGTGGTTACAGACATGTCTCTGAACAGCTTGGGGGCAAGGGAAAGTTTGTGCCCTGTTGGTTCAGAGCAGGGATAGGACTTGTACCCGAGTACCTGCGTGAAGCTTTCAGCATGCTTGTATACCATCTTTTCACTGCTAATTTTTAGACTGCAGTTTTGAAGAAGTGTTCTTATTCCTGCTCCTGTGGTGCCACTTCCTTTGTCCAAGTACAAGCATTCCTGTAGCTGAGCAGGGAGCTAGTTCAAGCTAAATGTAACCTGGCTTGGGGAGAAATCAATTTTTAATTCGGATCCAATTCATCATGCTACTACACAGTCCCTTGTGCCTGGACAAAGGAGGGGATACTATGTATGGCAGTGTGAAGTAGGTGGGAACACTTAAGGCAACAGCAGGACAGGCTTGTACTGGCTTCAAGTAGACATGAAACTGTGATCATGTTTTCCTTGCAACGTTTTCATTCATTTTTCAAAGTGCTTATTTCATTGGGGCAGGACGATAACTGTGCCTTGAGGCATTACACGATGGAGTGAAACAGAAGGGGCTTGGTCTTTTCCTGTGTTAGAAAGTTTCTAAGTCTAATGGCTGGAAGTGAGCCTTATGCACAAAGGTTCTTTTGTTTTGTTTTTGTATAAACCCGTTTGATGTTAAACAGCCAAATCTCATCCTTTATGGTTAGTCTAATGCATTTTTTAGAAACTCCCAGGCTTCCTGTTTAGCTTTCAGCCCCTGCTCCAGAAGGGTATAGATCTCCACAGGTCCTGTCTCCATACCTGCTAGGTCAGGGATACCGAAATGGCACTGGGCACCTCTGGTTAGAAACCTGAATTTCTGTTTAGGAGTGTTAATTATTCCAGTGATTTTTCTGTCTTTCAGATATGGAGACTTTTGTGGGGTTTTTTTAAAGAAGAATTCCAATTATTAATAGAAATAGAAGTGATTGTTATGTAGTGAAATAAGGGGTTCATTGTTGTTGTTTTGGTTTTCCTGTTGAGTAGCTATCCTGAAAGGATATCTGTCTCCTCTCTTTGTGATTGCAGAAGCATACAATCTCTTGCTCCTTGGGAAATATGTCGTACTAAGCTCTCTGTAAGGGTTAGCTAGTAGAACAAATACAATGTTGGAAGCTTATTCTGTAAGCCAGTCGTTATCAACAGCAGATAAACTGGTAGTTCACCTTGCACAACATACGACTTTGACATGCAGGGAATAGGTCAGTAACTCACTTGGCTGTTAAGCACTAGAAGGGGACACTTTTGTGCCACAAGGCAGATTCTAGGTTTTGTTTCTCAGCTCTACAAGCAAGTATTTTGATTTGGACTTCTTACCATCTTACTACTTATTTGAGAGTTAGGAACAGGTGTGTGCTTAGTTGTTGTTGTAACAAGGATTAAATGATTAAAACTCAAGGCATTCTTTCAAAGAAGAAGAAATAAAGGTTTTTTTTCTCATGTTTCAGGGCTAGAAAGATAGAGGAGGGGAAAAATAATGAACTTCAAAGAAAAACCTCCTGGATCCTTTCAGGAAAAGCCAAATAAAGAACGGATTGCAAAGACCAAAATTAGTTAATGAAATTTTTACTTAAAAAGGAGAAACCTTGAAATTCATGTATGGGATAGCTGATAGGTGACCTCTGCAGCGAGCTGAGTTTGGAAGCAATAACCACATCATCTAAAGCCTCTGGGTGTGAAGGATTAATAGAAGGCACGCCACTGTAATGCAGTGCCCATCTTCTGGCCATCCAAATGCTGATATGGTGCATCATAATAGTGAGGAGGTATTTCTAAAGCTTTAGATGATGGTCACTTTTAAGAGAAGAGGGGGAATGAAAACACCCAAGCCCAACTCCAAGCTTTCTCTCTTTTAACGCTGTGTGTCCTGCACTAGTCTGCTAAGCATAGTTAAAGGTAAGAAGCCTCACTGTTTGGATGGAAGTTCTCTGATGTGGCTGTAGGAAGGATGTTGAATAGTTACCCCATTGCAGCTGGATGTTCACTGGAAAATGAAAAATAACCTGGCTGTGGCCTTTGGTAGGTTGTACGCATGGCTCACAACATGTTGAGAAATATTATGCTGTTATGTCCTGGTGCTCTGGTGTACCTACTTGTTTCTTACTTCTTTCCCTATAGGTGTGCTGGGGCAGGGACTGTTGTTTTACTTTGTTCCGCAGCCCGTAAAGTGAGGCCTTCAGCTGTGACTGGGGCTCCTGTGTGCTGTTGCAGTGCAAATGATACGAATTACCATTATCACTGGTTATCGCTTCAGTTCCTGTGCAGCACTGGGCGTTGTCCAAATACGTAATGTTCTGCCGCTGCTGAGATTCAAAGCCTTCATAAACCCCAAATCAATAAGCCTCACCTTGTTCACAAAGCTCGAATTGTCAGGCTTTCTCCCCCTCCTCCATCCTGGTAGCTGTTTCTGCCGAAACTTGTCCAGAAGTGCTGGCAGTGGGATTTTTTTCAAGCCTGCATCGTAAAAGTTGTAACCAGGAATGTGATGTGTGTACTGGCTTCCTTTCCTCTGTGTTTAACTTTGAATCGCATATGTGATTGCTTTCATTGCTCTGTGATCTCTCTTGCTGTCTTTGCTTGCTGATTGATATTTAAGAATAACAGTGATCTTCTCAAAAGGCATGTCTTTCATTATTTAATAAGAATTGGATCCTTTCTGATGTTGAGTGATATTTTGTTAAAAAGCAAATGACAGAAGATCTGTGTGTTTTCCCTCCCCACAATGGTTGTACAGCCTGTGTGGTGTGCTGTGTACCTGGTGTGAGCAGTGCACACGTTGCACCTGCACATGCAGCTGCTCCTCAGCGCAGCAGAGCTCAGACAGATGTGGTCACTCCCTGCAAAACAATCTGGAACTGTAGTGTTTTGAAGAAGGTGAAAGAGCTTCTAACTTCAATTTTATGACTGTAGTCATCTAAATTTAAATCTTCAGTGATTTGAGGGATGAGGAAACCAGGTAGCTTGTGAGGGTCCTTTTCTGGGAACACTGAGAGCACCAGCTCAGGCAAGCGAGAGGAATTGAAACACACAGCGCGATCACTCAAGCCATGCAGGAGGGAGAGCTATATTTAACAGATACAGTGCTCATGATGAGACTTCAAAGAGAGCACACCCTTTCCTTCCACAGCTGTGCTCTGCCATGCAGAGGAGGCAGGGTAGTTTTCCAGTGGAAGTTTGCTTCATGTCTTCGCCTTGGGGAAGAAGTTCAGAGAGCTCTGAAATTAGCTTAGAATTTTAGAAAGGCGAAAGGGAGAGAGAAGATATGAGGGTAATTATAAATTTTGATGCCAAACCCATCATTCTAAAACAGAAGATTTTTTTTAATTCCTTCTTGTACTTCAGGGGATAAAAAGGTTTTGGGTTTTTTTTCTCCTCTATTTCCTTTTACTTTGAATTTCTATGAGCTTTTTTTACCCACTGCTAGTAAAAGATCCCCTCTGTTTCTGGCTGAAAGCTGTTTGCTTAGCTTTATTGAAGCAGAAATAGACAGTTGGGCTATCTTTTTGGACAGAACACTCACAGTCCTTTTATAACTGAAGTCTTTTCCATGAGGTAGGGTGTAGCTTTGATTCTGTTTACTTTTGGGTGGTTTTTCCCCTCACATATGAAGCCATAAACTGTAAAGGGAACTTGATATACTTGTACTGTATTTGCAATTTAGATTGTAGAGAGTGTTTTGGAGTGCACGTGTTTGGCTGCCAGTGAAACCACTGCTGTGAGTCAGAAGGCAGTGAACGTTGTTTTCACAAGTGTCCTTAAGGACGAGGTCATGTAAATGATGGAAAAATATTTCAGAGTGTTCTGAGAAGCAGAAGGTGAATTTTTCCTGTCTTGTGACCTGGAGGGCTGGAGGGTACACGTCAGCTTTCCTTGCCTGTATCGGTCCGATAAACCATTTTAGAGGAACTGACAGGGAATCTAAGTGTTACACTTGTGTTGGGGCAATTTGAGGCTGGGTATTAATGGAGACTCAGTTTTCTATGGAGCTTTCTGTTTCTTTCACTTCAGCTGTGGTCCCATTTCTTGCCTAAGTCAATTTAAAAATATTTCTATTTCAAACTTTTAACTTTCTTTTTGTGTGGTTTAGAAATCATCAAATATTTACTTTTAGGTATATTTTGTTGTGGTGGTCTTAGACACCTTTTAAATGCCTCAAGTCAAGTACTGTAGAGCCACAGACACCGTAGAAAGCACAGGAAAGCTGGTAAATGAGGGTTATTTGCTGCCCAGCTTTGCTTTTCCTTCATGACTATGTTTGAAGAAAAGGCTACGGTGGCTCGCTGAGAGGCAGAACAAAACCCCTCCTTCTGGCGCTACCTACTCCGCCGGTTTGGATCCGAAGCTGGAAACGTGTCACTTACAAGCGTTAAAGGTGCAGAAAATACCTTGGTGCCCGCAGCGCTGGGGCGGCTCGCTGCAGTCCCTCGCCCCAAGCTGCGGGACGAGAGCGCAGTAAGTGGGGCAAAGTTCAGTCCCTCGCTGCTGCTCGCTGTGTCCGCTCCCTCCCGCCCAACGCGATCCAGCTGCTGCCTCGGCGGAGCTGGGTCGTGATCTCTGCTCCTCAGCCTGTTTGTTGAGGTGCACGCTGTTAATATTCTAAGTTGTTGTTATTTTAAAAGCATTATTACATGCTGCCAGGACAAGTGACAGCTTTGTTTTTGCTGCTGCTGGAGAGGCCAGAAACAGTTTCGAGCGAGTAGGAGGAATCAGCTGTTGGAGGAAAACCTGTTCCATGGATAAATGGAGGATTGCATTCTCCTGAGTCAGCACAGACTTGAGTGAGCACAGTGCTCATAAGCACTAAATTAACTTTTCTTTTCAAAAGTGCATGTGCAGTATTTTTTTTAATTATCACTGGCAATATATGTACTGTTTCTTTTGCAACTTGGCAATTTGTTTTACATTGTAATTTCTTTTTCTTCAGACTTCTTAATTAGCCTGAGAATTCTTATCCCATGCTACGAAATGCCACTTCCTTAGACCATCAGATCTTGTATTTGTTTTGTGCAAGTCACATGGCTTACATTTCACTAGGGCAAGTGTCAGGGTGATCTGTAATAGGAAACTTAAGTGCTCCACCTCTGTGAGCACAGTTCATGACAGGGTCTGTGCCACTTGCATGTGTAGTCCAAGCTGTGCCTGTAATACTAAGGGTTTGTATTGTTCCAGTTGCAGAAATGTCTTTACAGCAACATGTATTGGCACATCTCTTATTCGGCAGGCTCCCTACGTGTTTCATAGGTTTCCTGAGGCTTGATAGCTAGGATGTACTGATCTGCCAGCAAAACCCATTATCATTTACGTAAGAGATACTCTTAAAGGATTGACAGAATGGTATAGTCAGATCTTGCTGAAAATTCTTGGATGAAACTGTTTTTAAGTTTACTCTTCTATACTGTTTCCATTACTTTGTAGTCAAGCATGACCAATTCATAAAAGATGTAGGATAACGGATAATCATCTTAATAGCACTAACCTGTCATCGTCATCATGTGTCTCATCTCCTTTAATAACTTAATGCCTTAATAGATGAAAGTCCCAGTCCAGGGAACCTCAGATTGATAATTGGCTCGAATGGAATAGGACAGATGTAAGTGAAAGTGCACAAACACTGCTAGTCAGCTGAGGGTAGATACATCTTCCATTCTGACATTCAGCCTGTGATTTGAGACTAGACTGACCACTGACAAGTGACCTCTGAAGATGGGCAGGATGGGCTGTGTTCAGCTCAAACATTCCTGGGGCAGCCTTTCAGAGCCTTTAAAATGATTGTGGATGTTTCTTTGCCACTGTGGGTAGAGATATAAAACAAGAAGTATCAAAGTTATAAGCATGGCTTTATGGCAGTCTCTTAATTTCATTTGTCAGCTCCTCAGTTTTCTCTTATTAAATACTGTGTGTTTTAAAGGGAGTTTAAATCCTATGTTTTTAAATGGCAAATGCAGATTAGAGAAATCAAAATAGAGCAGAGAATTGGAAAGAGGAGAGAGATGACCTGTCATGTTTGACACACAGCCTTTGTCTGTCTTAAACAGGTTATGAATGGTGTTATTGCGTCTGACTTATGTGGGTCAGACTGCTTTTTAGGGGAGGACTAGATATACATGCCAAGGTCAATGGGTTAGTAGTAGTCTTTTTCAGCTTTACTGAGTTAAACTCAGGATGTGCAGTGTGAAGAACCATAAATGTGCATTAGCATGTACTAGTATTGCAAATGTGTGTATACTGGCAACTTACTTGCTAACATGGTGTTGTTGCATAGACAGGTTTCAAATGTTTTGAAAATAGATTCTCCATACAAAAGTTGTAAGCAAAATAAAACTTGAAGAACTGAAATAGAAGCTATGTTGAGGTTTCAAATTAAGAGACTTGTCTCTTAAGATTTAAACTTTCACAAGGAAAAGATAGCAGACAGTGTGTGAAGTTAGCAGTGGAGTTTTAGTGTTTTCTTCAGTTTATGAAATGCATCGGAGGTTTTCTGATGTCTTGTATGATTGAAGTGCACAGAATGTCAGAGTTGGACGAGGTAGGAAAGAATATGTAGGGTAGAGCAAACAACGTTTGAGAATGGCTTCATTTAAATGAACCAGGTACTCCAGAAGCATTTGCTCTGAGCTGCTACAAGGTTTCTTAGCATTCAGAATTTAAAGAAAAGAAAGTCAGTACCTGTCCATCATCTGATCCCAAATGGAGATTCGTAGAGAATAGGGGTTTCTGAAAACAGATCTGCTGAGCAAAACATGGAGAAAATCCCAATGCATACATTAGGGGAAGACAGCGAGAGTAGGTATCAAACCTAAATCTGTTGGATTCAGAATTCATTTGCACTCTGGACTCTGGAAATTACTGAGGTTCTTTTGGGTTTTTTGGGAGGCAGCTAGGATGTTTTTCACTAAATACGGTATATGCTAATTGTTATGTGCAATGTATAAGAGTCTTTGAAGATGAAAAATACGAAAAGAATTTATATTTGTTAGGAAGCAGTCTGTGCCAACAAACCTGAAAGAGACTCCCAGGTCTACTAGGTATGGCTAAAAAAAATGGCGTTCTCTTGTAAAATCACTGTCTGGTCAACAGAATCTGATGAAAGTAATTTTTTTAAATTGAGGATTGTTTTGTCTGAAATTATTTGATGCTTGAGAGAAAAGCCATAAAATTGTCCTTGATTCCTTTGACTGAGGGAATGCAGTTTTGACAGTTAATTTAAATTAACTTTTGAGTCTGAATAAAGGTCCTATGTTTTGTGGGATTTTTCTTTCACGGAGCAAACAGCAGTCATACTCAGCAGTGGAAATTACTAGTGTTTTTTTAACTTTAGATCTGCTACTTTTACCACATGAAGTTCCTGTGATACATTTTAGGGGACAGTCCATCGCAACACAGCACGTGATGGCTGCTGATTCCTACGGTGGTATAACAGTGCTCAGGATGCAGTTGAACCAAAATACTTATTTTCTTAAGATCTTGCATTAATCACAGAAGTTCTTAAGGCATTTGTTTGATTAATTTTCTTGTGTGATAAACTGTTGTAGCCCTCTAATTTGAATAAGCTTTTGTTTAATTTCTGTTGGTATTGTGGTGATTCAGTTTTGCCCAAATACAGAATTCTTTATCAGAAGAATTCTGCTTCAGTCTTCAGCATGATTTCTAGTTGGAATAATTTTTTTTTTTTCTGAAATGTTGCTTTGATTTTTATAGTAACTTTTAAAAAAGTAGTTTTGAAGATCTCTTTGACAGTCATTTTTCATTGCAAGGTAAAAGTTAGGCCTGATAGCTGATAGATACAAAACAACATTAGGAACTGTGCTGCCAGGCTGTCATGCTGGAGTAGCACCAGAGCTGGTGTTACAAGAGATCTAATTGCCTCCATAACAGTGGTCAAGTAGCTATATGCGTGACCAGTCTACCCTTCTGTGAGCAATCCATTGCAGGTTTTGTACTGTTCTCCGTCATCAGTCATGGAGGTGTGATGTGTGGTTTCGTTCTTTTTTTGTTTTGGTTAAATTTTGCACCTAATTTCTGTCCTGCTTAATAAATCTTCCGTCTCTAATAATTTTCCCACAACGATAAAACTAGCTCTTGGTCTTGATTGATCTCAGTTGCCTTCCCTGGGGCATCTAGACATCGCGCAAACCAACAGCTTGATTTGCTAATGTGCACCAGCCTTAAAATGATTCTAGTTCTGATGAAAAATGGTATTACTGCTACTTTTGGGCAGTTAAATGCTGTGTCAGTGCAAAGGAATTCCAGGAGGTCATCAGGCAACCAAGTGGACAAAACCATGGTAGATGAATGTCAGTATATGTAAACATAGGTTTTTAAACCTAAGTTTTTCCAGTAAGGAAAAAATTATACTAAACCATGCTTGTGTGATGGTGAACTCAGAATTGAGGGTTGCAGCTTGGAAGGGGGACCTTGGGGTTCTCGTTGGCAGTTCTCCAGAATCATTGTCTGCAATGTGGAGCAGCAGCAGCCAAAAAGAAGCCAGCAAACTATGAGCAGTGCCTTTTGGCATCATCAGAAAAAGATACTGAGGACAAGAAAAAGGTGTCATTTTGTCAGTATTTAAAACACCGATGTGCCCAGCACGTTTTGAGCGCTGGGCGCAGGTTTTGTGTCCACATCTTAAGATGGTACAGTTCGTACCCTTAGTTTAGGGAAGGTACAGAGAAGGGCAACCCTCAGTCCAGGGGAGTGGTATTGCTGCCTTGTGTGGAGTTGTCATTTAAAAGGCTTGATTTAGATGAGAGGCTGAGAGGAGCAATATGATCGAGGTTTACAAAATCATGAGGTTGGTGGGTAAGGTGAACGCAAAACTCTGTTGACAGAAACGCTGCAGTGCAGGAATTACAGGACACTTGATGAAACTGGTTGGGAATCAGTTTAAGACAGATTAAAGAAAGTATTTGTTTACATAGCAAGCAGTGAATTTATGCAACTTGCAGCCAGAGGATGTTTTGAAAACAGACTGTGGAGGCAGGTTCATAACAGGGTTAGGAGAGTTCATGGTCAGCAGGTAGAGTGTGAAGGGAGTGGACCACAGAACATAGTTTATGGGTTCTCTCTAAATAGCACCTTTTCTGCCCTGTTGGAGACACATTCTGGACTAGATGACCCAGCCGGGCATTTTTGATATTTTTGAGCTCTCAGGCTTAGTGGGATCTTTTTATCATTCACTCAAAATTATATTCTTATTCATGGCAGGGTTAGATGGGAGGCATGAAGCTGCTATCTTTTTTTCACGTTCAGTAAGCTGCACCTCCAAGGGAGACTCTTGATCTACTTGCTTGAAGTCGTTGGTACTGCAAGCTGAGATGGCTATTGCTTCATAGTAAGCTGGAAAAAATTTCCTTCTTTCTAGCCAGGAAAAAAAACCTGGGAAGTCCATCTGGGAATGTGATTCATCTGGGTCACACTCATTATTTTCCTTTCAGATTACAAGGAGAGGTTCAGGATAGGGCTTGGCTACTAGTGATAAGATTTTATTTAGATTTAGCTGCTTCAGTTTGTGGTGGTAAGCAGGTATACTGCTCTTTGTGCAACAAGTCTCCAAACACACTTCATCGGTGTGACATATTCCTTGTTATTTGGGCACGTCCCAGTGTGCTTTGAGAAATGTGAGTTCTTCGTCCCCTGCCTCATCTCAAAGTTACCAGTGCTGCTTATTGATGCAAATCAGTGGGTGGACCTTGCTTGTGAGTGAGAGTAAAACCCACAGGTAGAAGGCTTTGAATTATAACCTGAAGCATGCAACTAGACCTTTTGTTAGAGTCTAGGATAGTGTATTACACTAGTTTCAAGTACATGTGTGGGATTTTTTTTTTAAATCCTCACAAAGTTAAGTTCAGTATAGTAGTGGCTTGTAGGGTGGTAACCACTGGTAACTGGAAGACAGTGAGCCTAGTGCTGTTAGTGGTTTTCTTTGTTACATTTTTAGAATGAATTTGGGTGGAAATCATCTAAAAGGCAGATTAATAAAGAGAACTTGGGGAGGTTTTTTTGCGTAATTTTAAGACTGGAGAGACTGCAAGGCTGAAAAAGAGCAATTTGAACAAATGCTAAAAATGGCATAATAAGAATAGTAGAAAAAATGGTGAGGGCATTCCTTTCGAAAGTGTGGTTTGTTGTTTTATTTTTAACTTCAGTTTCTTACAACAGAGAAATAAATGTCCCATTTTTAATGTGAGGTCTTACAATGTATTTTATCCTACAGGAAAACTTCATTAATGAAAGGAGCTTGGTTATATCTAAATCTGGGCACAGTCGAGCTTCATCTTAGTCTAGTGTCAAGCTGCTCTGGAATCCGTCACTAAGGCGGCTATGGTAGCAATACTTATTATTCATGTGGATATATCCATCTGAATTTTTCTTGCTGGGGCATAGTTGTCTTGGAAGAACACTGAGTATGAGCTCTGTGGCAGCTTGTCCTGGTTTCTTCCTACTTTCCTTGTCCCCTCTTTCTTTTTCCATAACTCCACAGTGAAATTTTATTTACTAGTCTGTGAACACTCTCTAATATTTACTGTTTGAGCCAGCTCTGTACCTTTTTTTCATTCATTTTTGAATGTCCAGTGTTTCCACCCGATGTAGTGAAAGTACTCTTAAATGTTGTTACTGTAATTAGTGATCAAAATAATTTTTTAATTTGCATTAAATGAGTTTGAGGTGATCTAAAAGCCATTCTTGGTTGGTGGGAAAAAGGAAGAATACAGACAGAGTGGTTGGTAACATGATGAGCACTGGCACTGGAGACCCGAGCTTTAGAAGTATTAGGATTTTGGTTGGTTTGATTCCAGTCACAGCATGGAAGAGAGAAAACCAAATGTATTGAGAAAAACCTTGTTTGCTTTTTGTCCCTTCTAGGATGTGCCTGCCTGAGTGACTCTGGAGAAATTGGCTTTCCTCACTCTTTTACTGTATTATTGCTCGTGTGATGGGGGAGGAGGGTGATGGTGATGTAGATGGTTTTGTGACTTCTTTTTGCTCCCTTGAAATTATCAGCTGTAAAGCGTAAAGGAAGTGTGGGGAGGGAATGAAGTCTTCCTCAAACCTGTTTGTTTTTTTTTATAGAAGGCAACAGTATAAAGCTCCTTGGATTGCTTAGCTGGTTCATTAGTAGCCCTACCACTGCTTAAAATATTTTATTGCTACAGTTTGGTCTACACAGGCACAGGATCTTGGTGATGGCTGGACAACCTTTGAGGGTACTGTGGAGCCCACCTCTGTAGCACAGGGCAGTGTGCAGAGGCCCCCCTGAGCCTCTGCATTGCATACAAGTACTCAGGGATAAGTGTCAACATGTTTTTTTGATCAAGGGGAGCTGAAAGTATGCTGAGAGAGCATTTGAAAAATGCAGCGTAAGAGGAGGTGCAAGATGCTGAGATTGTCTCTGTGGCTAAGTAAAGCTGTGAACTGTATACCAGCAGCAGTGAATTTGGTGCCCTCAATATCCATTCAGGTGGCCTTGCTACTTAAAGCATAGGTATTATTCTACTGCGGGTGGATGCTTACAGATAATGTTATAGCCTGATCACTACTGAGCTAGACCTCACAGACTAGAGAACTACAGCAACTTTATTCAGTTTCTCTGTTTCTATGGAAGTTGCTTTTTTTTCCAACTGTATCTGTAGAGCAGAAACTGAAATCCAGTCTAACTTCCTAATATATGTGTATTCCTATTGGCATCTGGATTTGAAGCTTTGCTTGGTCATTTAGCTTTGAGAGGTTGGAAATACTCTTCTCTAATAAGGAGGTAACTGACCATAATGTAGCACGTCAGGAAGGCTTCTTGGGCAGCTGCATCCTACAAGTATCTAGAGGCATAGGAGAGGTGGTGGAAAACATGCAGCTCCAAAAGAGCCAGAAAAAGGGGACAGGCACATCTAATATCCCCAGCTGCTGCTGCAGGCTGCAGTACATTACATGGACAAAAAGATGCAACTTGCTTGTATTGAACGTAGAAGGAGCCTGTTAGAAAGGGAGAAAACCCTCTGATAAACTGTCAAACTGTATTCTGACTTCCGGCTAGTTGCATTTGAGGTTAGAATAGAGGATTTATTTTAACAAAAAGGTGAAGTGCTGAAGGCTGCAAGCCTCTTTCTGCAGGCTGGATGCCTGTCCTCTCCCCATTGCAGGTTACTGGTGCTGCAGAATGTCAGAAACATCGTGGTATTCCCAGGGCAGCCTCGCTAATCCAGTTGCTGCAGTTAGGAGCAGCCGTAGCCCAGTCACATGTGGAGATTACTGAAGGTACTAGCTTGCCATGATAGTTTGCACAGTCAAGTTCTCATCCTTGAAGTTCTGTGAGCAAAAAATTCCTTCTGTTACTCTTGGAGAAACATGTGAAGTATCCAATCTCTTCAGCCTTTCTGTTCCCACAGGTCACAGGGTGCTTTGGACATGGTTATCCTTTCCTGGGTGTTCTGCAATAACGTTTGCATTATGAAAAGGCTGAAGTCTTGTTGTATACTTCCAAGTTAGCTTTAACACCTCCTTGGAAGTTATCTCAAACTGTGAGATTTGTAGCTTTTTATATTTAGCTCAAATTGTCTGCTATAATTGGCATTTAGAGTAGTTAAAGAAGGGTAGCTGTCTTCCTGTGAAGTGTGCTTGTATTTCATATTACTTAAAAACATGCATCTGTCTTTTTGTCATCTCAAAATCTGCTTCGCAGGCTAAGATTTATTGGCATAACTCTTCAATTTACTTCCTTTATTTCCTTACTTGAGTAAGAATGAGATCAGGCTTTCCCTGCATAATCTTACTTGGCTACACACTTGTCTTGACACCCCACCCTCCCCCGATAGTGCTCAAGCTTGGCTTCTAACTTTAGTTTCACATAAACAGCCAGCAGTGAAACCTCGAGGTGTTGGTTTTCATGGAAGCTTTGCTGAAAGAGGCACACACAGCTGTGCTGCAGAGTACACCCTTACACTGTACTCTGGTGGCGTGTTGACTTTATGTAGTCTCTTCCCCAACATATCTTATCTTTTAATTATAGAAGAAAGCAATGTAATTACATAGTTGCTTGATTTTGATTTTTTTTTTTTGGTTTGTTTTTTTGTTTTTTAAAGAAAAAAGAGAATAACTGTACGGCCGTGATATTTTATATTGATAGTTGTTCTCAGTGCCTTTTTAGGGCCCTTGGGTGATATGGAAAGAAGACTTAAGTTGAATTCCTTCAAAATGTTATGTGAATGGTGTGAAAACAAAATACAGGTGAAGTCTAGAAGTTTGTCCTTTTTTCCCAAATAATTTTATTTTATTAACTTGCAGTTCAGTTGCACTATCTCAAGGTTCGTTATAGTCTTTCCAAAATTACAAAAATAGATACATCTTGAGTGATGGTTCCCAACTGATGTGCAGGGACATGCAGAAGAGTGAGCAGGCTGTTAGATGTGCTTTGAAATGTGGAGTAATTATAGCTGTGTCTGTGAAGTGTTGCATTCAGTTTATAAGCACACTGATGGAAGGATGTTGGCAAATGTGAGTAGGTATATCATGGAACAGTTAATGAATGGTTAATGGGTAGAGGAGGATGCTGGGAAGAAGCACTGCTCAGGTAAGTTAAGATACATGGGTGTCAGGAACTTCTCTAGTGTGCAACTTATTTGATGCTTTGTTTCATAGCGACGTGAACTCTTGTTGCTTCTTGTTAGTATAAGTCAGAGTTCTTATCTTCATGCAAATGTTTGCATGTTTGTAGTAACTAGAAATATTGCAGCATAACGATCATATTAGTGACATGTATGATACTCTTGCATGTTATTATATGTGGTTACTATCAATATCTTGCTGTACATGAAACAGAACTAACTCTCTCTTTTCACTTTTTTCAAAAAATCTCCCTGTATGTACTGTATTAGAAAACTCAATGCTATGAGTTTCTAATATTGATGTAATCCTTCCTCTGGAAGAGCTATCTGGCTTAGTTACACTCATTCATATAATCTTTCTTTGGTTGTAGTGTAGAAATAATTGTTAGTGCATACCAAACCGTGTAGGAGGTGCAGCAAGGTTTCTGAATTTGATTTGCTACAGCTGTTGTGCAGTGGTTCATGTGTCCAGATGTTACCAGCTGCTGAAGTGTGCACACAGGCACATGCACCCGAGTTTAACTTGGTGGTGCAGCCAAGGGCTTAGTGCTTGTCTTGTGGCTTGAACCCGAGTATCTGCTTTCTCCACAAGAAAGGTATACGTGAAATGATGGAAGAAAAACGTGGAGCAGGGGACTTGTTAGAGTTGTTCTGCACTGTGAGTAGAACGTGTTTAGTAATGGCCTTTCAAAATTATAATCAGTATTTTTCACAAACTGTAATATAATTAAAAACTAAGTAATCCATTCCAATATTTTTTATTTCCCACCATCCAACTGATGTGTTTAGAAATAAAGTAGCTGCTGCCCAAGGAGCTGTGTTGTGAGCAGGGAGTACAGTCGGTTTCCCGAGCTGGAAAGGGGCCAGATCCACAGAAGGTGAAGAGGGGCTGGTGGGGCCTCTCGCTGTAACTTAATCCAGAGAACAGATAAATTCTTTTCAAAGTCAAAGCAAGTAATGAGTTCCCTCCCGGTGTATCAGTGTTACTCTGATTTATAAATGGCTGCTGTTTTCCTGTCGTCTTTCCAGCCCGTAAGATGGAGGGGCTTGAAATGTTTTTTTAATGTGTGTAGACACTCGATTAATTCTTCTGTATTTTATTTTATGTTGGCATATACAAGTAGTAACACTTTATTTTGATCTTCACAGAAACAATTGCCACCAACTGCAGAGAATGATTTAAAACTATAGGAAGGCCAAACACTGCTTGTTAACATAGTTTGATTTTGGGATTGTGTGTACCAGGGCCTCTTTAAACTTTTTTTCTGATAAAGATTAAAATTACAGAAAGTATAAGTCAAGTTACTTTCTCACAAGAGATCTGAGCCTCCATAGAAGCTATCTTTTTATTAAGTTAAAATAAAAACTATACGGAGTAATTAAAATCAACAAAACTACTAGAAACGGTGTTTGCAAGTGAGCTGCCAACTCAATTAGTTGGTAGCAGCAGCTTATTTTGTAAGGTGATGGCTGAGGTATCATTTGGCAACTCAAGGTAATTTTGGGATACATGGGAAGGAAAACCATCGATTCCTGTTGACTTCCAGTAGATTTGCAAACAGTGAATTGGTATTATTTATGAAATGGCAGAAATCCCAGCTGCAAGCTCTGTGTGGATTTATTTATGAGTCTGCAGACATACAGAAGATTATATCCATGAGTTTGTAACCACGTCTGTTTTCTCCTTTTTGGGAAACCTGGCTTTTTGCCTAACCTCTCTGCTTCTCGATACTGCTGTAGTGCAGGTTACAGAATTATATTTGAACGCTGTTTTGTGGCGGATGAAGGCAAAAGGTAAGCTAGCTCAAGGTACTTAGTATATTTTGAAGCACAGTTGATCACACAAAGACTGTCCCTCAACTGTTAAGTGACTGTAGTGCTTGTGGTTTATCTCTCAGAAAGTTAGCCTGTAACCTGCTTCAGGACAAGGGTGGTGAGTGCTTTGAAAGCTTCTGGATCATTTATTTTGAGTGCATTATTGTCATTATTTCTGGGAGCCGAAAAGGTTTTAAAAGGGACTGTGCTGTAAAACTTCCTTACTGTGGAGCATTGGCTTTGGAAATATCTTCTGAGTATCATCAATGGCATAGCTGCTTGGTTGTGGTCCTGTTGTGGTTTGGGTTGCCCTTATAACAAAGATTACAGTGATGAGAACTTTCTTGAAAATTGCACTGTTGCTTGTCACCACCCCTGCTTTTTTTATTATTATTTAAAAAAAAAAAATATTATTTCCCTCTGCTTTTCAAGCTGCCTTCTCCCATCTCAGGCATCATATGTTTGTTCTGCACTTGCTCCTTGAAGTATAATGCAGACTTGTGTTTTTTGAGTTATATTTATAAGGCTGAATGGAACATTACCCTCCTTGTTTGACCTCCCACGTGTGATACACAATCCATTAAATCTCATGTAATATTTAAGAATTTAATACATTCTTTGCGTAACATAACAGTAATAGTACTGAGAAAACACTGCTCCAAGCAAAACTGCTTATACAAACAGATGATCTGGGAGCAGTGGAACTAATGAGGCCCTGTTTCTCATAGAATTGTCTTACATATATTAACTGACGCTTTTGTGCCTGCAGTACACCCTCAGTACACCTGCCAGAAGGTGCTGGGGCTGTTGAGGATATGGGTGCAGAGGGTGATGGTGGGTGCTGGCCAGCCTGCTGCCTGTTCTTCATGGAACATGTGGGTTAAAATGGTGCCTCTGAAAAGGGATCCTTTACTCAGCCATGGACTTTTACAAAATGTACAGCAGTTTAGCGTATCTGAAACTTTGTCTTTGCCAAAGTTAAACTGAATTATACATCCTGTTTGGAAGGTCTGCTCTCTAGTCTACCAATTTCATAAGCTCCATTTCTTCAGGAAACCAAAGAAACCAGCGCAAGCTCAGGTTTCTTGAGTATGGCATGATGTGTTTTGTCTTCTTGGTGACTGTGTTACTTGCGCTGTCCATACCTTCCTTTCCTCTCCCATCACTTCGTTGTCTTTGGGGTTTGTGCTGACTATTTCTACTTGGCAGCAGATGAACATCTTTTCCCCTTGACGGGCTTATGTTTAGCTGCCAGTTGGGCAGTCCACTGAGCACTCACTTTGAAGGAAAAGAAAAAAAACTTATGTGCCTATAATAGTTATTTTCAGGGTATTTTAAGCAGTGGCTTTTCTGTGGTATGGCTGAACTATAACATGGACTTGACGCACAGGTGTTAGAAGACCTTATGGTGAAAGGGTGCACAAGCTAATGTCTGGCTCAGTAATTTGTCTTGAGAACCTTTACTTCTCTATGCCAAAGTTCATCCTTTTTTTCTAATCCTGCTTGCTTCTCCTTCTAGCAGTTTTTGAACTGCTGAATGCCAAAAGAATGCCTAGTTTTGGACATCAAGGGAACTATGGTCCATCATCAACACTAATTTAAACAGTGCTATAGTCAGTAAGACTAGCAGTTTCAGTAACTACTTCTCAGATACTATTTTGTCAAACCATTTCTAAAATCATTATTGGTGCTTAACTAGTATAATACTAAACTTTTTGTTTCAGGAGGAGACCTTGTTCTGTGAGATGTATGTTTTGAGTAACTTTTTGAATTAAATTGATATTAAAGGATGACAAATATAATTTAATTTGGGGAGAGGTTTAACTAGCATCAATTACTTTTTTTAATCACTATCAGCAGTCCAAGATAGTTAAAAATTCCTCTCTTGGTTGAGAAAACTGGATGGCCAATAGTACAAGTTTGTGTCAGAGGTTATGAGAACATGGAGAACTTCCCATTTTATGAGATTATATAGTGCAGTCATACACTGTAATAAGGCTGAATTTTTATATATTTTGTCAAGGTTAATGTTTAGTGGATGTTTTCAATCATTGATTAACCAAGACATCTTAATGAGATGTGATGTCATGTCCAGATCCTTTTGTGTGCATGCTAAGCCTTTAATCTGTATTACTATATGCTTTTAGTTTTCAGATGACTTATTAAGGATAATCCTTTTGAAACTATTAGTATACTAGATTTGACAATTGATGGAATATTTTTGTGTCACAACAATACAGTGTCTATCATCTAGTGAGATTCTTGCTGATAGTGTTGTGAGCAACTTTCATTATATGGGAAAAATTTCCACTTGACATGTTTTTTTTAAAAGAATTTAAGAGTTACTGAACTGAAATATCTGACTGCAAATTCTGAGATGAGAAAAACTTTTACCTACTTTGACTTTTGCTTGTGTAATTATACAGCTTCATAATGCTAGATTGGTGTTAAAATTATATCAGATAATTAATGTGACCGTTGATTAGTTTCCCATTTGAAATCATGGCAACTGAACAAGTGAAGATTAGTTCATTTAAGCCGTTAGTAACTTTAAAATATAATATTGGCAGTCATTCAGGCTTTTAGGATTTCAGTGAATGAAACTCTAAAGAAACAGAAATAAAAGATGTGGCTTGTCTGATTGATTGGTCTTTATAATTTGGATTTAATTCACAGCTGTATCCAAATAGGGCTCCCCCCTCCCTTGGAGCCTGCCAGGTGCTGTGTCCTCTGTCCATATACTTCAGACTTGAGATGGCTCCATTGTTTTGAATCAGAATTACATTTCCTTTGTGCCTTTTCATCACCCTGTATTTACTGTTTTCTTGTTACTATGGTTTCTGGAAATAAATTGGATTGCAATTGTTTTGAAAACCTAATCTATATACAAACAAGTATTTCAGTGTTTAGATGGTAAAATGAATAGTTCAGCCATGAACTACCTCAGAGCTCATTAAAGTGCTCGGCATTGTTTTTGAGGTTAATCCCATCGCAGCCCGGAGTATCTTGATTGCTAAATCAGTGGGAGTAGAAGGGTAGAGCTCTTGCTCTACTCGTAGAGGCTTATTTTCTTATGTTTGAGTTTTGTTTCTTTTTCCAGCTAAAAATTCTATTTTCATGTAAAGTGCACTTAATTTTATAAATCTGTTTTAATGTAGAATAATGCTTGGCAATATATACAGTTACCAAATTCTCGAATGTTATTTATTTTCTTAAGCATTGATACTTTTGCCTCGACCCTCATGCATATGCATTCTCATAGTTTAAGACCACGTAGTAAGAAACTAGTATTTCACATATATAACATATTCTTCTTCAGTTGGTAGGCAGTGTTCAGGGAATGAAGCATTTTTTTCAGTTCTTTTTATTCTTATCAATATATGGCTGGCCCAATGTTTTATTTATAGCGCCTTGTCCAGATGCTGCTCTGCATCTGTCATCATGTGAGCACTGTCAAGACACTTATCACCCAGCTGTCTGGCCCCTGGCACAGTCTGAACTCTTCTGTCAGGTAGCAGTTCTCATCTCACTGACGAGACACTGAGGAACGGGAAGGTTAAAGCACAGACCTAATTACCTAGATGTTAGTGACTGTTTGAGACATCAGGACTTCCTCCTTCTCACAAGAAAATTTCATGCAGAAAATAGATGGGGTGGATGTTTTATCTGTTTTACATGGGACCAAGACAAAGTAACTTGAGTAAGACTATATAGCAAATCAAACCAAGAAGCAGAATTAGATTTCAGGTCTTCCTGCATCCAGTTGTGTGCTTGTCCATCTGCCTCCAGGTTGTATACCCCCACCACGGCACTTCATTGTTGAAGAGCTTTTGAGCATGACTGGTGCTCTGCATTTCAGTTGTATGTTTAAGTGTGAAAGGATTCTGAACATCGGGTCTGAAGTGCTGGGAAGGGGAAAATGCCATATGACTCCACCTAGAGAAGTTTTGCAGTTTGAGGCAGAGAGAAGGTAAAATGGTTAGGTCAAACGAGTGCGAATTGCTAGAAACTAGAGATAAATTGTGAATGTGGATGTACTTGAAAATAATTCTTACTGAAACAAATTTATATCAGATGTTGTAGACTTGTAGACCAAGAATATAACACTCTTACAAAGGAGAAAAGAATGGGTCAGAGCAGTTGATGTAATTCATTTGATGTCAGACTGATGGTGGTATCCTGGTGAAAAGCTAAATCTCCAGCTAAATAATTGTTTTCTAGTCCAGCTTCAAGCTGTAACAAACTTTGCTTTTTGCCTTTTACCACAGGTTATCTTTTACTTTATTAAAGCACTACCTCTAATTCATTTTCAACTGTTATTTCTGCTGTGTGGTACAGTTTTTGTATTAAGCATAGCAAACTGTGTCAAAATAATGGATGCTTTGCTTCTACCTTGCCTTGCCAAACTTCTTGTTACAATTTTGTCAACTTTATGACATTTCGTTTGTTCTTACCCTTCCTCTGTTTTCTTGGCCTGTTTTTCAGAATGTGTTTTCCAGTACCTTCTTATTATCCTTTTTTGATATTTAATGCGCTGTTGTTGGGAATTGAGGAAGTGTTTCATCCAAAATCACTGCAGAACTTCCTTCCCATGCTGCTGCCAGAAGTGCTGCAGACTAGCTACTTAATTTGCACTGGCAGAATTTCAAAGAGAAGGTCAGCTGGCCAGGTTATCCCCCTGTGGGGCTTCTGTATGTCTTCCTTTTAAATGCCATTTTTCTTCTGTCTGTTCTGCTTTTTCCCCTTATTTGTCCATTGGGAGGAAAATGGGTCCAGCTAAGCTGAATGGTGTGAATCCTTGCTTTAAGGTGGAACTCTAACAATTTAGCATGTATCATGAGAATAATTTCAAGGTAGTTGTGAGTATTTATGTAGGGTTTTTTAATGTTGTCGGAGGAAAAGTGAATCTGACAGAAAGTGAGCATTAATTATAAAGTCGAGTCAGAAAAGCACAGGAGAAAGTGGCAATGTTTGGCTGCAGCAATGGGGAACCAGACCACAGTGCCAGAAAGGCATGTGAAATACCAGTTCACAGAAGGAGAATGAAAATGAAAATTCAGCAGCTGAGATCTGTTCTGATTATGTGGTAACTACACTGGGTGTTATGCATTGCTGAGCTCCACTGCTGATGTAATTTGCTTGATATAATATGAGCACAGCACTCAAGTTTGGTCAAATATAATTGTGTATGTTTAAATTGCTAACAAGCTGAGGGTATGTGAGTGCATCTCTAAAGGCACACAGGTCGTCTGCTTCCCCATAGGAAGAACAGTTGTAATGATTCCCAGCATTGGTGAGTTTTATTGAATTCCAAACTACCATAAGAGTAATTTAAAAATAAGAGAACTCCTTTGAGAAACAAATTGCATAATGAAGTTGTGTTTCTGGATTTCCTTTATGAATATGGTTGATATAATGTTATACGTTTGATAAAGATAAATACTGCGCAGTGTTTTCCTCTTTCAGGGATACAGCCATATGAAGTGCACTTCACCATTACTTTCTTGAACTGGGAGTGGGTTATTGGGTCGTCGGGCGAAGGGTTAGTGCCCTAAATTCTTCAGGGTTAGAGTTTGAAAACTCGGTGACTGAACAGTACAAATCCTAAAATAATGAGTGACTCTGGTCGTCGAATTTGCAAGTTTCTTCGAATCTTAAAAACGGAAGGAGTGTTGTCCTGTGAAGGCCGAAAATACACATTTTGGTTTTGCTATCCCTTCTCATTACTGCAGTCTGGGGGAGGGGAGAAGACCTTGGGCCAGTGATGGGTTTATCTGGGGGACATCAGACACAAACAATGCTGCCAAGGGTATTAGAGAAGCATTATGAGAAGATCTGGGATGAACTTGGAATATTGATCTCGTGAGATCCCACATTTCCTGGCTTCATAGTCAAATCATTATTTTCAGTCCTAGAACAAAAGGACATTTCTCTTCATGTAAACTGGACTCAGCCTTTAGCTGATCACTCAGCTGGACTGTTAGTAAAGGAAGGGGAAAGATCCAGACCTTCAGTCCTTACAAAATTGGAAGAAACAAATGTAAGAATCCCTCTTACAATGTAGCACTTTTTAATGAGAGATACTTCTTCCATATTTTCAATTTCATAAAAAACAAAGTTGGGGCTGCATCTTGAGTTTTTGTAACTTGCAACTGTTGGACAGTTGTGTTTTACTTTGTCACTTAGCTGTATCACTGCAAGAAAAGCTGTAGACTTTCTTTACAAAGCAGACTGTTGAATTTAAGCTCTTTCTTTCTAGACTTAGTCATATCTTGTTTCTTTTTGTCTTCAAGAAAAGCAAAGACTCGGCGACATTTTTTCCAAAATTGAAAAGATGAAATATTTAATCAGAAACTCGGTACCTGGGTCAAGTCAGTTTTGTTCAAACCCCTAACTGCTGCTGGTTTTTATTTGGTGTAATAGAGCAGGAGATCCCTGAAATATTTTTTTTACATACAAACTTGGTGAATTCCTTTTTCCAGTATCTTTATATAGCAGTGTGGAGAGCTGGCTCACATCCTACTCTTTACAGGAGGAAACGGGCAAGTCTGACCTCCAGCAGTGTCAGTCTCCTGTGCCGGGTGCACGGGGCAGGCAGGCCTTGGCTGCCTGTCTGCGGCAGCAGCTTTTCTTGCTGACCTTGGTGATGGGTTTAGTTTTGTCTTGAGTGAGTTTAACTCAGGTTGACATACTGTGAAATCAAACATGAATTCTTTTCTGGGCAGAAGCTCATCCAAAGAATGTGTGTGGTTTAGTTTGTGTTTTCCCACTGTACTTAAGCTACAGGAAGTGGGTTCTTACATTTAAGAACCTGGTTCTGCTCATCATCTTACTTTAAAAGTCTTTTAGGTTTTGTTGGATTTTTTTCCCCGCCTTCACTTTCTGGGGAAAAGAGGAATGTTTTCTTCTGTTGTGTTGATACCTTTTTTCTGGTGTTATACGTGAAGGGAGTGAATTTTGTCTGAACTCTTACCAGAAAGGCTGTACCATCTGTTACTGGTCCTTGGGTTCCACCATCAGTGAATGATTAGCTATATGAAGAAGATAAAGGGAATGAAAACATCAAATCCAGTTACACAGCCTGATAGGAAAGGACTTAGTGAAACCAAATCGGCAGTAATTCCCCACTTACAACATACACAAGAAAGCTGAAATAGGCATTTTGGGGTACAATGAAGAAAAGCTTATGTAGGGTTATTAAATGTAGATTATAGCCTGTCAAGTTAAATAGCAATGTTGTAATTACTTTGTTTAGTTCTATTTTGAATTCCTTTTGTTAGTATTCAGTCTGCAATTAACATACTAGAGCAACCATTGTTTCTTCTTGCATTCCTTTACTCTGTCAACAGCCCATGTGTGATTGGGAGACTGTACAATGTATTTGCATCTCTTTGAAAAGAAGTTATTTGAGCTAGTTTAAATTTTGGTTGATGTTTTTAATTTATCCGAATGGGATACTTCCTGTGTCTGTGTGCATGCTAGTAATGCCAAGAAAAATGTAAACAGGCATTGCTTATAATTCAGCTTTTAAGTAGGTGTGCACCGTTTCATTATAATGAGGTGATGACTCATGCAAATGTCACCAAGACAAGAGCAGTAAATGAGCGTTTCAGAACTACTTAATGTGTTTACTTTGTGTCATATTTCTAAAGACACTTGGTTATACCTGCCCAGACAAAGGGTGCCCAGGCTGCATGGCAGACCTTAACTTGTCAAATTCTGCACAAATCTGCTGGTGTATTTTCATAATGGCTATCTTTTTATTTTGAGCTTTTGTTCCCAAGCTTTTTATTTTTCCATAGGTAAATGTGTTCATTATGCAGTAAATCACTGTTTAATCTACACAGAATAGGATACAAAAGTAAAAAAACAAATGCATTTAGCTATGAAAACAAGGTTTTAAAAGTAGTAACTTTGAGGAATCTTCAACTAGTCCTTGTTGTTCAGTGTTTCAAATGAGATGCTGGTGGGAGAGGTACAGTTTTGGAGAGTACATTTGGTTTAGCAAAGCGGATGGCAGAGTTGGGAAATGATCCTCCTTCTGTAGATCTGGAAAAAACTGAGTTTTCTTCGATCAGGAGTCATCTTTTCATTGACCTAGCTCTGTTACCTGTGGAGCTGTTCTCTAGACAGATATCCAGCTAGCACTGGAAAGGTGTCACAGTGTACTGAGCAGGTCTGATGTTTGGGAGCCGCGTTTTGCCCTGGAGTATTAATCGGTGACAAAGCAGTTGCATTTATTTGCTGAAAAGATCGCAGAGCTTGAACAGCAGCTCTGTGTTATTTTACTTGTTTTGAAATTAAATGATCCTTTGGAAGGGCATTTCTGTTGGTGTTCTGGGGACAAGACACAATGGCCCTTAATGGCAAATAGAAGTTTAAATAGGCTACTGGAAAGGTTTTTTTGCTTGAAGGTTGCTTGAGTTTTCACTGTTTCTTTTGATATATTTCTTCCTCGTTGGTTACTTTTCAGAGAGAATGGATTGTAAGGAAGGAGTAAGGATTACACTTAGACGTGTTGTTAAAACACATTTAATTTTATGTATGCAAATTCCATTAAGTTCAGGAAAGATAAATTATTGAATTGTCTAGTCACTCTGCTCTTAGAGAGTTCAGATTTTT
The DNA here is from genome assembly GCA_028020825.1 of Podargus strigoides. Lineage (NCBI taxonomy): Eukaryota > Metazoa > Chordata > Aves > Caprimulgiformes > Podargidae > Podargus > Podargus strigoides. The sequence continues at coordinate 17,225,363 of CM051628.1, forward strand.
GAATACTTCTCTTCTTCTCCAGCTCCCAGATAATGGAAATAAAATGAAGTATCAGCTTACTGTTAGTTACTGGATTTAAGAATGGGACTCCTGCTGTAATAGGAGCTACAGCTAGCTGTGTCGTATCCAGCTTGGACCAATAGATTTGAGAAGAAAAAGCGTTGCCAGCTGGAACGTGCGTGTGTGTTATCTGCGTGTGTGTTGTAACAGATGTTGAGCAGAGACTACTTGTCAAAGGTATCTTGTAGTAACTTTTAAAGATGCTTGTTTGTTTCAGTACATTTTTCTTGGATCACTAATTTTTTCCATAAAATCAACCACAAAGTGCATTATTGGGGACTCCAGCTGAAACTTGCGGTGAATAGGAAATAGATTAAACACAGGTTTTCCCTTTTCTCTGGTTGCCAAGAGTGATGTCAGTAGTTTTAATGATCCTTACCTCAGCTTGCTGCAGTCCTAGAGCTCTCTGTTAAAACACTTGTCTTCTGCACTGTTTTTATATGTTGTTAAGGAAATGCTGATGGCTGTTGATAAGAAACAATGAGGTATCCAGCTGATGACTTCAATTCTGAATAAGGTACTTCCGCCTTGAAACATACTGTAAGAGTTTACAGAGGAAAGAGGAGATTGAGATTGTTTTGTCAAAAATGTAAGAAATATTCTTTTAAGTCCAGCAAAGAGCATTTGTACACTAAAATTAAGGATGGGGCTTTTGTCTATAAGTTGTGCACAAGCAAGAATTCCCTGGATCTAAGACCTTTATAGATTGACTATATTTGCAGTGACCTTGAAGGAGCAGCTTTGCTCTGAGAATGGCTGGTTTTTAGGCATCTTTGTGCATTTAGACAGAACAGGCACCAGTGTCCTGTAACAGCAGCGTGGGTTGTCATTCTCAATTTTTGTTTTGTGGAAAGAGATTTGTTAGAGAAGTTGGGGAGGTGAAAACAAATAATTGCAATCAATAATTTCAGATGGTCTGTAGCAAAGAGTCTGTTTTTTTCCTTCACAAAATTGGAAGAGAACAAAAGGTACCGTTATGTTTTTAGCAAAGGGTGACAGATTTCCATGTTTTACTGCTGAAGATCCTGGAGGTGTAATTACAACCCTGAAACTGCTCCGTGCCCCTGTGTCCTCTCAGACCTGCAGCTGAAGTTTGTATGAAAGGCAGCCTGTACTAGGTTGTGTCCTACATGATTCTGCCTCTTCATCTCAAGTCTCAAACTCTTGGATATTTCAGCCTGCAGCGTTTTTTCACTCTTTCTGCACATGCACAGGACTTTAATATCTGAACATCTGGGTTTCTGTAACTGTGGGTTTCCTAAGTATTATTTTCTTAGTGAATTCCTCTAGGAAGTGTTTTGTTTTTTGAGTAGTCTTGTTACTCTCTTTCTTCCTTTGCTTTTCTGACTTCTGGATCCATGAATGAATTCCTGGTAGTAATGGTTGTGATGACTTCGTGGCCATATGGGTTGAACTGGTGAGGAACTGGATTGGATTTTGTTCAGTGCATGATACATTTGAGTTTAGATGACTTGAATACTAGTGAAGAGGAGTAATACCCGGCACTGATACTGCAAACTATTATTTATGTACTTAAAATCTCTTAGCAGAATAAGGTCTAGTAATGTAGAAAAGCCATGACTTGCTTTCATCCCACTTGCCCTGTATGTGTAGAGCAGGTTGGGCCACGGGGCCTTACTGGTGAGCAGCTGTTTCTCTGGCCCTGATGGGCGATAGCCGGGTGTGAAACACTCGCCTCGGATATGCAGCATGCAGATCATGCACACTTTGCTCCTCCATTTAAAGGAAGCCATTTCTCCCTTGTTGCTCATCTTTATTAATAAAGTATGGCATTACTGGCTAATTTTAGGTCCAACATAGTTGAAAGCTGCAAAGCTATGTGAAGCTGTATATAGATATTTGGGTAGGAACATTCCAGTAGATCACAATGTGAGTGCAGAAGAAAGTTGAAAGTAAATGAGAGATCTGTGAGATAATTCTCCAGGGAGTTTTCAGAGCATACCAGAAATCATTTGCAGGGATAGGCTTTCCTTTCACTTGAAGGACCACAGAAAGTAAATTCTGTTTCTTGGGCAATTAAAGAATATAGGACAGCAGGTCTTTTGATTTATTTTTTTTATTTATTTATTATTTTATTTTTTTTACTTTGTGTCTATGCAAAGCCTTCATTTGTACTGAGGAAAATGCAATGTTTACCTGTCTTTTCAGGAGTTAATATTGAGTATAGAAATAGACACGATTTTTTTAAAAATCTCAGTCTTGCTTCATCAGATTTTAGGTGAAACCCCCAAAATGTAAATGATGGTAGTCTTCTAACCCCAGTTAAAAATAGTATTCATTTCACTGGTGTGTTGTGTGGTCCCCAATGGGTATGGCTGCATGTGACTGTATTGTGAAGAGAGGATGACAGGGCTGTGGTCTGTGATGGCCTGGGGATGGCACGTTGGTGCAACCACCCCACAGGTGGTGGGGTGACGCCGGCGGCAGGGAGGAAGCGCGCTGTGCGTGTGCGCGGCCAGCTGTGCAGAAGGGCCGTGGGTGCAGTGGGGAGGCACCCCATGGTGTCCGGGCATGCGGCCTCAACCCTGTGTCTTCTCCCTGCTGGGGGCCAGAGCGTCTGCTGCGGGATTGCTGGCAGGACACGAGGCAGATTGTCACTGGGAGTGCCCCAGTGTGCGCTGCGTCACTCCTGATCAGAGCCTTTGTACCAATGACCTGCCTGTGTCAAATCAACTGAGAGGCAGAGTTGGGAGGATGTGTTGACAGAGGCAGTTGCACCGTGTGCTAGATCAGGGAGGCTGGAGCCAAGAGATGAGGAGGACTGGTGGGACGAAGTCAAAGGCAGCTCTGATGTTCATTCCCCAGTAAACCTGTGCTGTGCATGATCAGGGTTGCAGGACCTTGTTATTCACCTAGTCCTCTCAGAGAGTGCAGCAGAATGTAGATAAATTTATTATAGACATTAACAGGATTTCCTGGGTACAATTTTTTTTTTTTGTAACTCGTATGTCAATAAGGAATGGTAATGCTGACCCCTAATGCTCTATTCCTTGGTCATCCTTCTCGTGCAAGGTGTGTCATTTGCAGGTGGCCAGGAAGCCCTACAAGGAGGCCTGATATCTAATGAATCTTTCTTGTAGTGGGTAAAAATGCCAATAGCAGCCTAATTGTTTGAACTTCTCTTTCCCCTGTCACAGGAGCTTGTCAGAGGTAATCAGTATGGACATTTAAATTGTTTCTGCTTAGGTGAATCTCTTGCAAATTTTAAGTGTATTTCTGACAGGTTTGAATGTTATTGCCAACATCTGTTTTAAATACTTTTGGGATTCAGGTGCTTGAGTACAGCTCAGCTGTGTGCGCCAGAATTTTCCAAGGTGCTAACATTTTCAGTTTGGATGGTAACTCTTTAAAATTAAAAAAAAAATAAATAAGGAGGGGGGGAGGGAAATAATTACAGAAAAGCTTTTAAAGTGCCCATGATGCTAATTTTTGTTTCTCTTTCAATTTCAGAATGATGACCTATACAACCTCAGCAAATCCTTCTTTTTAACTCATGGGTATCAAGACTATAAATGTTTCATGCTATCACAACTAGGACCTCACCTCCTCCTCCTCCTCCTCCTTTTCCTCTGTAAATGGGTACGATGCATCCAGTTCAGTTTGTTTACTTTACACAAACCTCAGGAGTTAGTTGACTGAGCTGCACATCCTGTGTTGTGCCAAGCAGAAGCACTGTGACACCTGGACAATGAGTCTCTTACTTCATCCTCTACCATAAGGACTTAGCTGGCCACAATGAACCGATGTGCCCACCACTATGTCATGGTGAGAATGGGTATTTTACTAGCACATTTACACAACTTCATTTGCTGCTGAAAACCTGTATGACAAATCATCATTGTAAATTATTACATACAAAACTTAATGTTGGTTGAAGAGTATTAAATATTTAACATAGGTTTTGATTTATACATGTACTTTTTTAATTAAAATGTAACTTTTCCTACAGCACATCTTTTTTGATGTGGAACTGAGGTATACTATATTCTGTTGTAAACAGAGTGGGAAACCTGCTTAAAACAAGGCTTCTAAGAATAGAGTAGGGTACTATTCTTGTTTTAAGATTGTAATTCAGAAAGTAATATAATATGAGTCATTGGTCCCTGGGCCTTGATTGTACAGTCATTTACTGATGCTATCAGTTGTAAGATAACCCTGACGTTGAGTTGAGTTCTTTCCAAAAGAAAAGTAATTTTGTACTCCTTGTAAAATAATAGTCTGTATTAACTACAATGAAGACAACCATTACTGTACATGGTATTTACAAGTGTCAACTTGAATTCATCAATTGCACAGGAACTGACAAAAAAAAAATCAGAAAAAAGTAATCAAAGTCTTCCATTGTATATATTGTAAAGGAAAAAAACAACCAACAGAAAACCACAAAACAAAAACAAAAAAGGGTCAGCTTTTCAAATTGACTCTTTCCCTGGAATGAAAATGTGGGTGTTTGTAAATTCTGGAAATCTCTTTCTATATGTAATAAACTAGATACTGTTTTATCTGCTGTAGTGGTTTTGGTTTTTTTATTATTTTCTTGGTAAACTGTCTCTGATATATCAGATTGTCCTTCCAGGTTTCTTTGATGTTTCCGTTGTGTGTAATTGAGAATAGCTGTGGATCACCGTAGCTTAAGAATAAAGTCAAGTGTAAATAGGTGTAGTAGGGAGTATGCTTCCTTGAATTATTTCACTAAAGTTCTTGTTTCAGTTTTTTGGAGAATCTTCAGGATACGGCCCTCCTTCCACTTAAGTGGAAGAGTTTGCAACAAGTGAAATCACTGGAAGCCATAGCAAGACTTCAGCATAAAATTTAAAAAGAACGGCCCAGATGACTGTCTAGAAGACAGTGCAAGAAGAAGGATGAGGAAGAATTCTCCTGCGACTCTCCTGTGCTCTCCTGTGGTTCTATGCAGATAGAAATTCTTTTGTGCATAGCATTTGCAGAGTCTTAATTCTTTTGGGACTGGAAAAATACTGAAATCATGGGTTTCGAAGTAAAACATGGTTGAAGTGATAATTGAACTTGAAGCCATGTCAGGTCACTGTTGCTCCCTCCATCTACTTCTGTGAAGCAGCTCCATGGACCAGTGCACATTCGACAGGATTCTTGTTGTCAAGAAAAGGCAGACACTCACAGCACCAGCTCTCCCTGCAGGAAGGCTGTCAAACCCTCAAAGAAGGAGTTTCTTTCCCCTGAGATGTTTATGATGTCTGGGGTTAGGCTGTGGTTAATGCAATGTCCTCTTCTGACTGCTGTATAGATGAAGGGACCATTGCACAGCGATTTTTCGCCTCTCTTTTTGCTGGGGGCTTACCATTCCCTTAGATCTGCTGGTATTATTGCACATATATAACCACTTTGACCCTGTCAAGTCAAAATACTCGCTTAAGAAAGGACTTGCAGTTTAAGCATATGTAAATCATTCCAGATCACTGGGAACAATTGCATGAGGGGTGATGCTGGCAGATGTGAGGATGTTGTTGCATGGTGGGGCTACAGCCTGAGAAGGGCTTGTGACTGCCCAGCATGCTGCCTTTGGAAATCCCTTTGCTGACAGAAAAGTCTCCTCCCAAAGAGGCTGACACCAATCAGGGAAAGACATGAGGCTTTGCTTTTCTTATGTATGATCCACAGTAGCTTGCCTGTTACTCTTGATGAGAACTGGTGTATATTTTTCCAAAGAACCATTAATATCTAAAAAGGCAGCATGTGCTTTAAAAGGAAAGCCACATGCATCAGACCAGTATTTAAATTTGTAAGTTACCCATTTTCATTTTATCTTAAGATCCTCCTTTTTTTTTTTTCTTTTGATGAAGTTTATTTGCAATGAAAACTTGCATTGGTTCTGAAGTAAAAACATTAAAACAACTCACTCTAAACCTGTTTGCTTACAGCCTTCTCCAGTTTAATGTATTAACATAAGCGTTCACTGTGTTGATTTGGTTGCTAAATATTAGCCCATGTTGATGTTCAAGGGCCTTGGCTAGAACAGTATTTTATGGCCATTGTGCTTTGCATTGTTTCAGATAATTTGCGTGCTCTAGCAATTACTGAAATAATAGGTTTGAGGGTACTGGAAACTACTGTTAAGTTTTAAAAGGCATTAGTGAATACATTTAATCCTAGTAGAAGTATTTCACAGTGATACATCTATGAGCAGATTTTGTTCATAAAATACAAATTTAAAAAAATTGTAGGAACTGGCAATGGTCATTACAGAAGGGAATGGTGGGGGGAGGATAGTGCTAATCTGGTGGTTTCCGTTTATGTTAATAGTAATGTACGACCAGAGGAACAGCTTGTTAATGATGTTAGTGTGCATTGTTTTTATGTTAATTGTTATTTTTTTCCTAGTAAAATGAAACATGCCTGTTTAGCAAATGTTTTGAAAAGGCTTTTGAAGCAAAATGAATTCATAACCAAACCTGAAACGCTTGATTCTTTTCTTGCATAGATTTTTATTCTTATAAATTGCAAACTTTAATAAATAGACTGTTATGAACTGAACCCTTTTAAGTTAAAACATAAATGCCTCAAAAATGTGGTGCTATACTATCTTATCCTTTTATGAATTCTTTTGTTCTGTCTGCCATAGAACAGATTATCATTTCTTTAAGTTTGAAAATGAGCAAATGGGATCAGTTCTGTATCAGCTAGTAAAACTCATGTGCTTAGGAGTTTATTTTGCTTTGAATTTTTTTCCAAGTATAAGTTTCTGGTTATTATTTGAGTTCCTTCCTGTCTCTGTTGCTGGGACAGCTTCAGTTTTCAAAAGCTCTGTAGTGAATGCATTTATTAGTGCTATTGGTTCAAAATGAATGGGTTTTGAAAAACCATTTAAAGCAGTCTCCAGGAGCACAAGCAACACTTACACACTTGAGCTTTTGCAAGGATTGCCGTGTTCAAGCTCAATTTGATGCTGAGTTGATATATATGTCGTGGAACTCTAAATAAATTTTTGTCGTTCTAGTCTTTGATATTAACCTCTTTATAGGAGGCCTATGAAATTTTAAAACCTAGTGTTTGGGTTTGTTTTTTTCCAGCAAAAGTACAAAGCAAAAAGGAAACTCAGGCCATGTTTATAAGCATTTTGCAGTGCTGTAGCCTTACTTTCTGCATATTTAAGAACTAAGCATCCGTGTCCATCTTGCTACCAGCTGACTTTTAGCTGAAGCTATTACTCATGCCCTCTATTACACTCAGGGGCTGTGTAATGAGTAGTATGTGCTTAAATGGGTCCTATCAACTTAGCATGTGCCATATTTCAGTTACATTACTCTGCAGCAACTGATGAATGCAGCAATATGAGCAGCCTTCACATTTGCTTTTGAGATGATTAGCTGAAGCTAGTACTTGGTAGCAGCATAAGTACAGCTTGTCTATTGTTAATTGAGTCAGTCTGGGTAGTTGAGTGCTTTGTTCTGCAATGTAATTCACCTAAACTAGCTTAGTTTAAAGAAACAATACTGAAAATAATGAAGTTAGGGCCAATCTTTTGCCCATCTCTTGTGTGGCCTCCAACCCATCTTTGGGTGCAGCTGATGTTTTTTTGGTTGTTTTTTGGTTTGGGGTTTTTTTTTCAGGCTGCAAGCCTTGAGGCTAATTCACTGGTGTAAAGTGATGGTATTCACCATTGTCCTGTTCACCTTGTATTTATCTGCTTATTAGTAATTTCATTAAGATAATGAAGATACCATAAATAAGTTGTTTGTGAACTTATTGGATGTCTGTATGAAATTCTTCAGGCTGTAGGATGGAGAATGGAAAAGAGTCGAAGTGGAAAAAATTCAGGACTTTCAGTTTGTAGAAAAGCTCTTTCTCCTTTGTCTTTGTACCTCTAAGGTGATACTATTCTCAAAAAAGATGAAATGAGAAATCAGATGGGAAGGACCGTGATCTGTCATGCTTGCTTCTTTCCAAACGCATGGTCTGAAAGAACATTTATATATAAGAGGAAAAAGTGGAGGCTGATCAATGACTGTTTGAGAAAGCAAGCGTTATTCTAACATCTGTATTTGTCTTGTATTTTACATTTGGACTAGCAGTAATGGTATAATCAAACGTTGGTGTGTGCCTGCAGTGGGCAGGTGCAGATGTCACAGAAGACCCAAGAACTCTGCATCAGTACGGTAAGACAGAGTAAAGCTGGGTGTGAGGCCTCTCAGAGGGAGGGGGAACTTGAACACCTTGTGCCTTGTGAAGCTTGCTGGGAACACGTTTTTTGTAAAAGGTTCCGTGCCATTCTGAACTCCTGATCTGAACTGGTAGATGGTTTGAAAGTTGGTGCTTTATATTACCCAGGGGCCATGGAAAAGTAACTGCTGGGAAATCCCCCTAGCAGTGCACAGCCTGTAGAGAGGCTCTATTTGGCGGGTATCTCTCTGCAAGGATCCCCAAAACTCCCAATTTCTGCTGTATTAGGATACCTGACAGTTATGTTTGGAGATGGACAGGAAGAAAATAAAATAAAACCTATGTCTTCAGTAGAATAAACCAAGTAACTTGATTTCTGTGAGATGTATTCATCTGTAGACAGGTAAACTATATTGAATCAGAACAATAGGAAGAGGAGTTGTCTTGTCTCATGGCTTGAAAAAAACGCTTATGCTTTTTCAACTCCTCTTAGGCCCTGCTTCCGTCTGTAGAAATGGAAGCACTGATTATTTAGAGGAAAGAGACCTGACTGGAGAACTCACCTACTATGTTTGTAGAGGATAGAGTGCTGTAAGGAAAAACCATTAAGGCAGCAGTGGTGCTACAGAATTGATAAGAAATTTAGTATAGGACATAATGTCTTGGATATTTTTGACAGTGATCTAAGAAAAGTCCTGCCTTACAGCTCTGTTCCTGTCTGGCTATCCAAAGGCTTGTGGCATTACAATATATAGAATGCAGCAGTCACAGTTTCTGCCTTTCTTTTATACTTCTGTTTTTCAATTTCAAAATCAGCCTGGCACAGTTTGGCTGTTTGATATCGTGACTGAATGTTCCTGGTAGGGACGCAGGGCTGGAAGTCCCCCCTGCTGTACAGGGCGGGGGGGGGGACGCCTTTCTGAGGTGCCCTCCTGCTCAACTAGCAAGTGATGGCTCCTGTCTCTCCTTTTGTTTGGGGTTTTTTGTTGTCATAACTAATAATTAATTAGGCTGAATAAAATGTCAGTTATGCCATGAATTATTTATTGTTGATAAAACACAATGAAGTTGAAATGTCAGGAGTTTTCTCCTCAGTTTATTGTGGACAGTGGTACTGCCCTGTTAGGTTTCCTCACTGCAGTGGGAGTGCTGTTTTTCCAGTTTTTTGAACATTAACTGAAAGAAGAAATTATAACTGTGTATGTACTGTTCCACTTTCAGCTGGTGGGTTTAGAACAGCATGCCAATTTCTCTTTAAACTGTTGGGAAATTTGATAAAGGCAGGAGTTTGAGAAGGACATTCCTCACATCCCCCGATTCTCTCTGCAGTCACCTGAGGCAGGTTAGAGGCAAACTAGTCTTTTTTTTTTTTTTTTTTTTTTTTCTCCCCTCAGGCTGTATCTCCTGCAATAAAGGTGGTTGGCTTTTGTTTTTAAAAGGCAGATGGAAATAAGGTGAGTGTGCGGTTTCTGTGGCCGCACTGTCAATCCAAAACATGGATTGAGCCCATGAAGGGCCGAAAAGCGGTTGGTTGTCCTTTAAATACAGATATGAGTAACTTCAGAGAATAAAGGCTGTGCTCTGACAACCTTTAGATACTCCTGTAATTTCACTAACTAGAATTTAATTACCTTTTCTCCAGAGCAGCCTCAAGGCCTCGTGCACTGAATGCGCATGCTTTTACCTCCTCAGAGGAGGAAGTCATTGCTGTCCTGCCCAGCCTGCCATTTTACCATGACATCTGGCATTCCTCAGCTACATGGCAGTCATCTAGCTCGTACTGTCAGTGTGCCTTTATCAGTAGAATGTTTTGCATGGATTTCAGCTTCCTTGGTGCTTCTGTGATTGCCATAATGTGGCATGCTGGTGGAGTTCTTGCCAGCCTCCCTTAGTCACGCAGTCTGGCATCTCCTTCATCCACACCGTTGGTGCCACCTCAGCAGGACCCCACAGGAAAAGGTAAGCTGGAACTCTCTTTCCTAAATCTGCCAGGAAACAATTTGCCTGGGCTTCTTCCTTGTCAGGCTTTCTCTGTGCGAAGTGGCCTGGTAATCTGTTGGCTCATCACCAGTCTCCCAGTCATGTGGCTAATCCTGAGGGCTGTCATCTGAGGTGAAAGATAAGGAGAAGGGTCTGAACATGACACATGTATGTGAAGGATCAAGAGACTTCTGCCTGCTGCGTTATTTTTAAATTGGAGCTGAAAATGGGACACGAGTGAGCTGTTTGTTCTTACCTCTTCCATAATATTGTACGAATGTGGATAAATCATTTAATATTATTGCCTTAGTTTTGTGTATGCAAAATAAAAATGATTTTTACCTTCTTCATTGAGCTGTTAGGAGGATTAAGTAAAGAAGTAGTACTCCTGCAGTATTGGGCAGCATAGGAATACTTGTAAAGAAATTATGTGAACTTTGTTGTTGCAGAACAGTAGTACCATCCAGCCCTTCTTGTCTCTCCAGATTTCAGCATCCACTTCAATGCTTGCTTTGGTCTTTTTAATACCATCTTGCCCAGTCAGAAAACTTGGTTGCTGGAAGGTTTCGTCCAGCAGCCACTTCCACTCTTGACTTTAGTTATAACTTGCACAGTCAAGGTGTTCTCACCAGAAGACAAGTGTTCTAAGCCAGGTGTGAAGTTCTCAAAAAACCTTCTTTGTAATTGCCCTTGACGCTGACTCCGGAGACCACTGCTGTTCAGGAAGACCAGAGCAATGCCTGCTGAAGATTCATTGAAGTGATCTTTACTAAACAAAGCCTATAAACTAAATACAGAATCTTAAAACAAGTATATTCTTGAATTAAGAATGGCCATATGGATATCTAAGTGCTTTGGGGTGTCTGTGTTTGTTTTTCCAGCAGTTTCACTGTGAGAGCTAGGAGCCCTATGAAATGAAGATTTTCGAAGCTTCCTTGAAGATACAATGCTCTTCTCCACTAATGTCTTGACTTTGTGCCCTGTCAAAACAGAAGCCTTTTTTAGTCACAGTGAGCTAGTCTACTTTCTTCTTTTAATACCTCTTCCCATGGATGTTTCAAGGGGGGAGCTTCTTACTGAGTTCCTCATCTCTTCACATTACTGGTGAGCTCCTCATGCCTTCTTGAAACTTTTTCTTTGCTTTTCTATTTTCTGTGGAGCACTTTTAGCACCTGAATGTTCTTTGGCCACTGTATGCTGACTTTGGGGGTAGTGCTAATTTAGTGAAACCTTTCCCTCTACACAGCTGCTGGTACTGCACTACCACAGCATGCCAGCAAAACTTCCTGGAGATGTACTATGAACAGTATCACTGAATTGACTTGGACTTAAACAATCCATGAATAGGGCCAAGTGTGAAATCCTTAGCTTGAAATTACCACTAAAGGCAGCGGATCCTGAGACTACAGCCTCTCTGCTGTGAGTAGATGGACATATAGCTTTTTTTTTTTTTTTTTTTTTTTTTTAAAAAAAAAAAAAAGACTCTTTTTTCACTTTATAGAATGATTTTGGTTTTAAAAGGATCTGTCCTCTCTGGTGTCTTTGGCTGGAAATGTTGACCTGATAGGATAATGGGAGGTTTTACTTGGTCAAGTAATTTTATTCTTGACTAAAGATAGGTGGAATTATTTCACTTAAAATAAGACCTCCAAAATAAAAAGCGAACTCACTTTTTTAAAAAAACCCCATCTTTTAATAAATACCATTTAGAACATGATTACCCAGGTAAAAACACTACTCAAAAGGTGGAACCTACCAGCATGAGAATAGCAACCTATTAAACTTATTCTGGCTTCAGAAGAAGAGAAGCAAGAAACTAGAAGACTCACAGCTCAGAGAACATGCTACTTCCTTTTTGATGGGATGAAAAATGAACTTAATGTTCAGATCAGAGTCTCTTTTGCACAGTGTGTGTGTTACACACTTTGGTAGCTGGTAGTGCAGCAAAATTGTTTCCTAATGAAACTTCCTTCACTGTAAAATAATTGCATATCCTTGTTAAGCAAATAACGCCATAACTGTGATGTGGGTTTCTCAGTCCATTTTCTTAACAGTGTTGTTACATAAGCAGGATGTTTGTCATATAACAGTAATACAAATAGATGCCAAATAGATTAGAGCTGTGATCAATTTCTCTAAGAATGTAATAGCTTTTTGGGTTGATTTCTGTTTGCTTGGGTTTTTTTCTGCTGCCTGTTACATTTGTGTGCATGCAGAGTAGAAACGACTTTCAGAAGCTTGTCAGTGAAGAATCAATGATTGGTCTCATTGCAATAGACATGGATAGGTGCTCTCTAAAAAATTTGTTTGGTCTTTGTGTAGACACTTTGTCGCTTTCCAGCAATCGGCAGCTCTTCTAGCTCCAGTGATCACCAGAAGTTATTTTGGGAAATTACAGGAAGTGCATGCTTAGTCTGAAAATAGTTAAGGCTAATTCTTAAAAAGAGGAGTTAAGCCATGAATGACTTAAAATTCACATAGATAACTGTCATTATAATACTTCCCTAAAAAATATTTCAATAGCTATAATGAGAAGGAAACAAGAAATGAAACTCAAAGGAAATAAATTACAAGTCCAATGTGCTCAAATTCTCCCTTTGTCATCTTTGCATATTTTATTGTTTTCAGTATTTTCTACATATTCTTTTTCAAGGCAAACTACTCAGTAAACAAGAGTCAGATTTCTCATGCCTGTCATTTGTATTCCTTGGTTTCTTCTCTATTGTTTTCTAAAGTTGACAAAGATAAATTTAGATTGACTTTCTTTGATTTAACAGCCTTAGTGTCCTAGTCTAATTCCACCTTTAGTATACCGATTTGGTGCTACTGCAGTACTATGGTCTCTCCAAGCGTAACATTGTATGGCTTTTCATTTATTATGAAGGAAAATAATTCAAAAACAAAACTGTGAGAACTCTGAAGGCCATGCCTTCAGAAACAGGTTTTACCTCCTGTGCTCCTTCACAGGAAAGGTCAGGAGAGTTAAAACAAGAGTGCTGATTTTGCTGCAGTAAAATACAATGCTTCTGTATGATCATAGTTTTAAATTACGTCTCCAACTTTGTCGCTGCCAAAATTAATCAGGGTGATGTATGGCAGAGCGAACTGAAATACAGAAACACAATAAGGTATCCTGACTTCCTAAGACAAGGGAAAAAAGCATTCATTTCTGAGAGGGAGCTGATTAATGGAAGATAATTCTCTACCATACAAAGCAGTCTGTAAGATATTAGTACGTTGTGTTGTGTTTTGTTTAAATAGTAAGGCTTAAAATGAAGTTGCTTAAAGGAAAAGGGAGTTCAGTGTTATAAGGATTCTTTGTTTGGGGGCGAGGGGAAAAAATTGTGGTTCCCTGCCAGTTTCTTTGTATGATAATGGGAACTGTTCATGGGTTGCTATGGGAGTATGCTGTGCACAGGCTTCCAAAAACCAACATCATGAGGCACACAGCAAATAAAGATTCCAGATTATAATTATGATTTAGTTGATCCCCTGTTTTAGAGACAGTTTAGAGAGTAGAGACTAGAGGTAACCCTTCCTCACACCAGCAAAACTGGAAGGAGCTGAAATCTAGGCAGTGGGCTCAAGCTTGGACATGTGTTTATGTAGGGAAGCAGTGGGTTAAAAAACATAGCCAACAAAGCCTGGAAAAAGCCACACAAAATCCACAGTTGTGATCTTTGCCCATGGGAACAGCATGATCAAAGTGGAGCTTGGATGCTGAACTTCACCCCGATCACACCAGAGGGATGATCCTCTCCTGACTGGCCTTATCTGATCTGCTCTCAGTGGAAGTGGCCTCAGGAGCAAGGTGCACCACGTCATTAGAGGGCTCAGCCGGCGGTCACTGCTGTCTGTGACCATGCCATTGGTCCTTCCCGTGGACCATGCGTGCCTGCAAGGATGATGTGATGGGTCTGCTGCCAGGGCCCAGGCAGTGGCTGCACCCAACCCTGCTCTAGTGGGAAACCGTCTCGGGAATCACTCATCCCTGACTCAGAGAGTTAGGGGCCACCATTCAGGTGTATAGTGGTAATGTACCTGATTAAAACAAATGGAAATTTGGCTGCAAGCTTCTGAATGCCTGCCTTGGCTGCAGTAGCAGGCAGAATGTGTCATGACTAAGTAAATTCCTGCAGCCCACACGAAGTGATCCTCTTTTGGGTTTGTAATTTATTAATATGTTGCTGGGAATAAATATAGGGCTTGTGTGCTCCAGGCAGTGTTTAAAGCCCTGTCTTGCTCTTGTTTCACTGCAGAACAAAATCCCTGTCACAGATGTTAGCCAGGTCAGAGACAAAGCTTATGATGAACTGATATTAATATTTTTTTTAACACGTACAGTTAGATGTTTGTAAACATTTCTTTGTTTGTACCTTTGTGTACAGAGTATCCTCACGTCCTTTGCACCTGCGTGGAAAGTCTGCCACTACTCTTAGAGTAATGTGACCTAGATTTTAAAACAAAAACTGAACCCAAGAGGTTTTCAGCTGTAGCCTTACATTTTCACTGGAACTCAGCTTTCCCAAAAGTACATTGGTCTTGATCGAGGTCTGGAACGGAGCTGAGAAGGGAATTCTTGCAACTCAACCCTGACTTTTAGATCCAGCTAGCATAATTATAGTTTAGCTACTGGCCAGTAGTACTGCTCTGGATAGCATCAAAGCATTCTTGTAAAACATTTTGAACTACTCCCAATGACCACTTATGTGGTTGGTGTGCAGTAACTTCTGAGCACATATTCAACTATGCCTTGTCCAAAGAGTTAAGCAGTTTCTATACACAGGCACCAGCACAGATCTCTGTGAATTACCCATCTACCAAAACGCTTACTTATAAAGACCGGATAATTTGGCTACCCAGGCAGTGTGGCATCCACTGCATAACTGTACTTTAAACGCTGTCTGGAGTCCCTGGCAGCTTCCCAGGCAGGATCTATCATATCGTCTAATGCATCAGGAATGGGCTGTATCAAAAGCTTTAGCGAATCAATGCCTACAGAAATGTAATTTGACATTAATCAATTTTATTGTTAGAGTAAAAGAGGAAAACATAGATAAAAGCTTTAAGAGTACAGAAAGGAAAAATTTAATTTATAGGAAGCTAATTAATTTGTTTTCAAGATGCTTTTTTTCAGTCCTTTGTTGGAATGCAGCTTGTTTAAAGAAACTGACTTGCTGGAAGGAAAAGCTGGTGTCCATGGCAGTGTTGTTTCTTCATGCAGAGCTTAGCGTAAATTGTTTGTATTTATATGTATTTGTTTTCTTATTTCTCTAAGGACCTAAAATACACTAAGGTTATTCAAAAGAAAATAAAATGAAGGAAAGAGGTAATTAGGTGGAACTGTAGAAGATAAAGAAAGAGGAAATGAAAAAAAGCATCGGAGAGTGACTGTGTCTAACAACGTGTGTGTGTGTGTATGTGACTGTGTGTGTAAAATCAACAGATGCTCCAACAGCACTGACTGGAAACTAACCAAAATTCAGAAATTGCCCTTGAAAACTCGATTCTATTTTTATCCCACACCAGCCTTAACATCTGCATTTAGTCAGCATTTATTCACTAGTGACTTCCATGCAGTGATATTTTTTTGTATGAGGTTCAAGTTATGGTTTACGTTATGTGGTAGTTGTGATGCACGTGTTCTATGAGATGTATGTAAAGATGAGTATTGGTTGGAGGAAATGTTGAATTATTTGTGTTTCAGGGTACGTAAAATACTCACCCAGGACTCAATTTCAGTAATAGACCTGTTTCAGCGAGGTGAGGTACAGTTCAGCAGTTTCTGTTGAACCAAGGTAAGTCTGGAGTTATTTTCCTACAGGTGGTAGCCATCCTGGATCTCTGTCAGTGTATAACGGGTCAGTATATGGTTTTTGCTTTTATAGGAGGCTGCTTAGTAAATTAGCTAATCATCTCCTATTGCTGTTTGATTTTATAGATACCTGTTCTGGGAAAGACAAATACAGATAAATCTGCCAACCCAAATAGATATCTGAAGAATGTCTGTGAAATTAAGAGGCCAAATATTGACATTTAACTGTAGTCATTGCATATTAATTCCTGTTCATATTTATAATACTATGTGCAATGAAAGAAATTAAATAATGAAACTTCCTATAGATGTATGTAAGATTATCGTAGCTGTCAGTCAGTCTGTTCTGGTAATACTGTGAATCTGAGCATTAATTTTCGGATGCTCTTATTTTCCTAGTTTTCTATTAGCTTGCTGCTGCTATTCTTAACTCCCGAGCAGTCAGCATTTGGGTTGGAGGAAGATGAAAAGTAGGTATTTCATGTCTGTGTTTCTTATTGAGGACAGCCTAAAAGCTCAAGATATGCATCTGAACATTGTGGAAAAAAATACATGAATACAAATCTGAATTAAGCACTATGAATTTTTAATTTATTGTTTTTAAAACAGGTGAGATATTTGTAAAGTAATTAGCAATTACTTTAATGCAACAGATAGAGAAGTATCTTTATTTTTTATTTCCAGCTTTTAGAATTGGCCTGATTTCTACAAGTTCAAGGCAATGACAGATGCTTTGACATTGGTCTCTGAGGTTATGGTGCATTTCTGAGGACCAAGCCATTTGCTGCTACATCTGCACTTCTGAAACTAACTTCTTAAGGTATTCAGGGCTATAAAATGTGACTTAAATCATTCCCGGATATTGTGAATTGTTTGCGAAAACCTTGTATTTTCAGGAAAAACACTGGAATTCTTACAGCACCATGAAAGAGCAACAGACCTAAAAAAACCCATGTTTGCTTTTGCTATCATGCATTGTTTGAGGATCTAAATCTTTCTTCTTTTTATTTTATTATGATCTGCAGTGCTTTTTCTGTTTTGTTCTGTTGAAAGGAGATAGTGCTGATAAAGAAACAGCGCTCTCCTCCTCCTGCTTAGTATGAACTCTTGCCTTTAAGCTAATAATCCACATATTTAAAAGTGTGCATCTGTGCACATACATGCATGCACATAAATAACAATTTTTAAGAAGAGTGAGAGGGGAATGCTGTGAGAACCGCCTCAATAACTTTATGAACTTAAGTGCTGACTGCTCTTAAGAGTTATGATCCTTCTGTTCTACAGTGAGCATTGCTGTAGGGTTGTATTACTATTCTTTGTGCTGTATATATTTCCTTGCCTTCTTGCAATAAAAAGAACCCCTGCTTTTATTGTAAGCATTTCCAATTTGTAACAGATCAGCAACCCAGTGTTGTTTCTTTGGCAGGGTGAGGCCATCAAGACATATCCTTTATGGGACTTTCCAGGTGATTTACTAGCTATGACTTTTCCTTCATGTCACACTTGAAGTTTCATCAAAATAATTTGGAATGTACTGGGACCAAATAAATGGCATAGGCTGAAGTATCTGTTTGCCAAGATAACCACACTAAAACTTGCCAAACCAAACATTATTGTTAGAAACATGGCTCAACCATAATGCCTATCTGGAGTGGGAATGGTTTCATGGGAAAAACTTTGCTCAACAATATACGGATTCATAGACCCTACATTTGGAGAAGAGACAGCATACCTAATTTAAATAAGTTTAAACTGCAGCCAGTACTGTGGTTTGTGGCTGAGCTTTATTACCTACTGTCTTTTCAGATTCTACTTCTATTAATTTTAAATGTTGTCTCAAGATAACTCAATTTTTTTCTTCCCCCCCCCCCCCCCCCCCCCCCCCCCCGCTAAAATTTGTCTATATTTGCATCAAAGGATCTTCTTCCATTCTGCCTTTGAATTTTGTGACTGCAGGATGCCTCACAGAACATACAGCTGATTCTTGACCTTACAGTGTTTGGGGAGTTCAGCTTGAAGCATCATTGCAGCATTTGAAGTTAGGGAAAAGTAAAGGTTACATGATGAGATTATTGGAAAGGACGGGGGAAGAGACAGACTGGATGTTGGGCTTATCAGCTTTGCATTCAGTACAGGAGTCAGATTCCCAAATTTAGTAGCATCATCTAAGAACAGCTCATACCTTGTAAGTGGCTTAAAGGCTGAGGCTCTGAGAGGCAGTTCCCACAGTTTTCGTAATCTACTTGAACTTAGTTAATAGAGTTACGTTGGTCGTGGGGGGGCATGACAGAGCAGGCTAGATTACTTAGCATCCAAACCTTGCCCAGCCCCACAGAAGAAAACCAGGACAAGTTGATAAGGCCGGCTGCTAATTTAGTTGAAAAGTAGTATCCCTTCATTTTTGTGAATGAGACACTCAGGCAAGACAAGTGCTGTGAGGAGGAAGATGGCAGTGGGAAAGCCATGTGAACAGTTTGTCACCCAGGGACTGGACTGTAGTAGTGCAGATGGAAAGCACCAGATCAACAGGATAAAAGGGGATTAACTAACCAGGGTAAGTTCTTTTTCCTGATAAACTCCATGGAAACTTTGCTGTTGTTTCCCCTTGTTCTTTAGCAAGGAAGAGCTATGATTAAGCAGCAATGATGAGATTGTTTCTTTTCTATATGGAGTTTGTTTCAGTAGGTTCTGAAGAGGGAGAGGGGATGATGAAGCATTAGACTGTGGTGCTTTCAGCTGCCTTTCCCTTTCACTTAAGCTTTTCTATCAAGGATCATCCAAACATATGCCATCTCGCCTCATGAATGTGTCTAGTGTTTCATTTTGTCCTTCGTTCAAATTCTCAAGTGGTTTGTACTGGGTTTTTTTTCTAAGCATCAATGCAGCTCATGTTTTGTTCTTCCCATAGTTTCCATCACACTTTGACAAATTTTGACTATCCTTTCACCAGCTTTATTGTCACTTGTCTCTGTATGACTGCTTCTCAGCTTGTCATTTAATAACTGAAATACTAGGACATATAAGAACATGGGAAACGATATACATCACCCAGTTGTCGTGTTTGGAATTGTAGCAGCTCTGTTGCACATGATACAGTTGTAAATTAACATTTTCCATTGACCTGGAGCTTAGAAAGGCATTCTCAGTACAGTGTTTGCTAAGTCAGTTTTGTTGCTCTTAATATATTTATATCTTTAAAAAATATTCCTATTTCTTATTTCATTTTGCTATTCCTAGTAAAAATCCATTTCTCTGGCATGCCCTTGCCTTTATGGAAGGTGACATTTGCAACAATCGTTGAGATTGGGTGAAAGGTCTAGCATGACTAGATGATCTTCGGAGGTCCCTTCCAACCCCTACCATTCTGTGGTTCTGTAATTGTAAACTGATTGGCAAAAAGTATACAAAATCCTGCATGTTTTAACTGTGCAGCAAGCTATGAAAGCTGGCTTTTGTTGATATCAAAGGTGAAAGGAGAAAATGATGTCTTCTAAATGGCTGCATGTGGAACGTTCTAGGATAGGAAGGTATTATGGGACCTGCCTTAATTCTGGGATTGATGTATTTGTCTCTTTAAAATTTAACTACAGGCAAGAGAAAAATTCAAGATTATGTAGTTTTGATAATGTAATACTGAGCTATTTTTAGTAACTAAAAAAGCTTGTCCAAAGCACCTGCTTTCCACCAGAATTAGCACATTGAAGAAAATAAGAGATTTGAATCCAAGACATTTTTGAGTTGTGACAGGCCCAAGATCTCTTTAAAAATTCTGAGATCTTAAATGCTTTCTGATTTGCTTCATACATTACAGGTAAGTTCTGCCTTGGCCCAGGGTCTTGAAATTTCAGACATGATAGTGTTACTTTGCTGAAGCTGAGACTGTATGTGTTAAAATCAGCTTTTGAAGGGCAGGACTGTTGCAGCCTTCACTATGGAGAGGCTATTGTCTCTTCAGAATAAAGTAGTAGATATTTCAGAAGTGCTTTGAAGTTGTGCCAGCCTCCGCACAGAGCTGGGAAATCTGATACCTCTGCTTTTAAGCTGTTTGTGAAAGTACAAACTGTAGTACTTGTGGAATTCATTCACTGACTTCCAAACTTGAGTCTGGCCTGGGAACAGGAAGAGTGAGTTTAAGAAAAAGGGGGAAAAAAGACTTCAGTAGTATGTGGCAGTTAACTGTCAACTTTGGCATCTTTTCAGTTTTGCGGCTTCATGCTTTCTAGAGATAAACTGAGACTTTTCCCTGAGGACTGAAGGATTTTATTTTCTTTTCCACTGAAGCTCTTAGGATTGTGTGACTGTAGGAGCTAAGTGAAGTGCAGAACTACCAGCAAGGCGTCTGCCATGTTCTTAGATACTTAATTTAAGGTTGCAGAACATTTCTTGCACCTTGTTCCCATTTATATTAGTTTCTCAGTATTTTCCATTTGTAAAACAGATAAATAGGATCACTCTGTATTACTATGCTTTGTCATGTTTCATCTGGATTTGCCTGAATTAACAGATGAAGTGAAGATTTTCAGAGGCCTTGGAGCGTTCCTGTGCACCCTCTGTGGATCTTGTGTAAAAGCAGAGAAGGAGCAGCCCTAGAGCAACCAAATCTTGAAAGAGTCAAACTTTCTTATCCTTTTTGTTCTCATTAGAGCTCAAATGTGATTGGGCAGTGAGGCCTCCTTTTCTGCTATGCAGCCTGTTGCTTTTGTTTCATTTCAACTGAGTTGAAGGGAAGTATCCACTTATGTCTCTTCATAGTGCTCTCTGGGCTTGTCTTGACTATGCAGTGCATTTGAGTCATAACTTCAGTTTCGCCCCAGCTCAAGTCTTGTCCAAATGCAGAAACCCTTAAGATGAGGATGGTGGTGTTTTTACTTGAACTGACTGGCTTGCCTGGTCACATAGGCTACAGCTCGAGTTAACGTGGTTTGTCAGCTGCTAACACAGTTATTCTGTGCGGTAATCCAATCCCTCTGTGCAATGCAAGGGTTATTTTGCAGTGCGGCTGCTCTCAGCTAACAATCCTGAAGAGAGGGCAGGCAGCAAGAGATGAATGTGGCTTACTACATTGAGGAGGAAAAAAAGTGTGGAAAAGGTGCATTTCTACTTGCTGATGAATGATATGACAGATTTCATGGGCATGTAGGGAAAAGTTAGACAGCTCAGGCTAAAACTGAATTGCAACTGCCAAGAAAGGAAGAATAGTGAGGAAATACTTGAGTAATCAAGGTGGAGGAAAGTAGAAGTTTATTACTTAATGTGGAGATGAGCAAATAATAGGTGATATATTTGATATCTTTTTCCTTTCAGCCACCATAGAAAAGGTGAATTCTGACCAGATACTTAAAACAGATAATCTTAATAAAAATAAGACTGAAAAGGAACAGGTCAGGTGCGATTGGTAGATAAGAGAGATTATGCAAGTCAGCAGGACTTGATATGATCTCCTATAATACGAAAAATTTGCCAATGCTAAGCTATCTGCCATTCTCTTTAAGAAATGTGGAGTTTCCTGATGATGTGAAGAAGGCAAATACATTAGCTGTGTTTGAAAATGCAAGGGCAGCTGAGGGTAAGGAAGCCATGGAGAATTTAGGGAAAGCTAATGCTTATTCAGTATTGAAAATGAATAATGGCATAAATCATTAGATGGTACTTTAAAAATACTTCTTGTCCTTGCAAATATGATAAGTATCCTGGTGCTACTGGGCTAGTAGATTTGGTGGAACCATTTTTTCAGTGACAAGCTGGGACACAGTTCCACACAACATTCATATAAGCAAATTAGACTGTTTTTCTGTATTATAAAAATGTGGTAAGGTGGGCACACAACTGACTTGATATCCTGGCATGAACAGGCAGATGGGGATTTAGAATTTCTAATCTGAAGACTGCCCAGGGAGGTCATGATGACTTTGCTGCTGGAGTCTTTTAAAAACAGTGTAGATATATGGAACTCAATTGTGCCTCAGAGGTGGGATATGGACTAGATGATTTCCTGCAATTCCTTCCACTCCTCTGTTCCTGTGACTCTATGACGTGAGGCTAACTGGGGAGGGATTAACTCAAGTGCAAATAAGTCAAGTTAACTGTGCACTGAAGACACAAACCTCAGCTTAATAGAGGTAATTTTAAAACCTTGCTGGAAAAACGTGGTTTCATATGTGGTAATAATGTCCCAAGAGACATCCCAAGATGAATGGTAGATTCAAGAATGATGTGGACTGATTGGAGAGGCTCCAAAATGTGAATGATCAAACAACTAGAAAACAAACCTAGAAGGCGGACTGAAACAATTTGGATCATGTAGAGAATAAGACCAGAGGAAATATTACAGGAGTCTTCAAATACAGGAAAGGCTGCAGTAAAGAAGAGCAGCATCTTGTCTGCAGAGAGTAAAAGCTCTGCAGTAGATGGAACATGAATTAATAGAACTGAATTGCAGCAGAAAAGATTCAAAGAAGTTGTTAAAAAAAAAAAGAAAACAGGGTATGGAAAAAAAACCAACCCAACTATCTGAAGCAGGGATATCAATGCACTGGAAAAGATTGCTCGGGTGGTTACGAAATTTGTGCTGATCTTAAAGAGCAGGTTAGAGAAATACCTCTCATAAAGGACACGGAGATAGCTGTTCCTACTTTGGGACTTGGGATGGACTGTATGTCCTTTCAATGTCCCTATCTGATTTCTTTTTCAAAGATCTTTTTTCTTCTGAGAAGAAATGCTTTGCCTCGCTGCTTGAGGTACTTGGGGATTTGTCCATTTACTTTTCAAAATAGAATTGTTACTCTCTGTTCCTACCATAATTGTCTGCCTAGAAAATAGGGAAAGTAGCCAGGACGGCATCCAAGATTTTCACCTTTCTGTTCCCTGTTTGTCTGTGATGAGGAATACGTGGAAGATAATCTTTCCTCTACCCCACTGGCAGCCAGCATTGCAGCTTGTGTATGGGGGAAGAAAGAGATGCTGTTCCTTTGCATGAGATAGCACAAGCTGTGAACAGGTAGGCCATACTGAATACCCAGACATTGCAAAAGAAATTATTTTATGCAGTTGTTATGTATGTGGATTCCTAAATAGCCTTTGCAATGGTTCTTCAAATAACACCTAGACTTGTGTCAATTGCACATACTTAGATTCTGTTGAAAGTAAAATCCTCCTGTAGCTAGAGCTTATGTCTAAATTTTCTTTGCCTTTTGGGTACTAAGCAGTCAGAGAATGTGATGTAAATTAAAAAAAAAAAAACCAAACCTGGAATGCAAAATGTAGCTCATATTTAGGCAATGTCAGATAAGTTTTCTGAGGCTAGATCTGTTAAAAACCTACAAAATGATCTGTCATTTCTGTTCCGAACTTCAGAAGGAAGCAGACAGTTTGGATCAGGCAACAGACTGCAGTGATATGTCCAAAACAAGAGCTTTTGTTCCAAACTGGGCTGATGCATGCCACCAAATATGCAAAGAATGCAGGGCGGTTTGTGGTGCTACTACAGATACCATCACCAGAAAGCTAAGCACCCAAATTCCTGTTGAAATAACATTGCAGTTAAGATGAAGGCAACCAAAATAAGGCAAATCCAAAGCAGAAGGATGCCATTGCCTACAAGTACACTAGTGTTTGATATAAAATGATCTTTGTTTTTCTTTGAAATCCATCACTTGCAGACCTCTCCCTCAAACCAGTGCATTGGCTCAGGCAATTAGCTGTGAAGCCTTTCAGGGCCAAAGGGTCAAGGTTAGTTACAGGAAGGGGGTTAAGAATTTTTGAATCGGCTAGCGTGATTTCAGTGAAAAATACATGCAGGCTGCATCGCTTACATCAGGAAATGATGTTTATCCAGTTGACATAATTTCCAAAGTCAGACAGCCATATATGTAAAGCTCTGTGTGTAAGTATGTATGAATTGGATGGGTTGTTGCGCTGGCTTGTGAAAAGACTCTACCCAATTGCTCTGAGCAATTTTCATACCCGTTTCGGTGGTATTTTTGTAACACCATGACAATTAACAATTAAGATTACATTCATACTTTAAAGTGGGGTTTATTTCTTGTTGTTAGGTATGAAAATAGCGGTTGAACATAACCTAAATTGACACTATTATTAGGGAAAAAAGTTTATCTTTCTGGAAAATTATGTGGAAATGTATTCATTCCTTTGGGAGTTCAAAGAAGTTAAGAGTAACTTTCTGTAAATTTTACAACTTCTGTGTAACAGTTCAACTGTCAGGACATTTTATTGCTTGAAGCTTAAGGCAGGCATAGATTGGAATCCACTCCAGGATTGGAGTGGACTACCTTGAAAATAATTTGAGAAAAATTTCTAACATGATACTTCATTCGTAGTAGCTGAAGTAGCTGAAGAATTAAAAAAACCTAAACCCACAGAGCACCAGATCTGCCCAATGGCACATCTAGGCAGTTTTGGAATTAGCTCCTTTGAGCAGCTGGTAGAGTTCATCTTCAGCAAAGCAAATATTTTGCAGAAGCGAGTTTATCTTTTACCCCAGACTTTGGGGCACAATAAGGAGCTGCGTTTCACAGGACCGTGACTCAGGAGATTGCTCTGTGTCAGGATCACCATCTGCTGATGTTTGTCAGTGTGTTGTAGGGGAGATATTTTTCATCACCCATCGGGGTGAGCTAAAGTAAATATCTTCTGCTTGCTGTGGGTAACTTTTAAGAGCTAAATAAGCACAACTAAGCACATCGGGAGAATAGGCGTTCATAGCTCTTGTAACCAGCCAAGACCATGGTGTTTAAGCTCTTCTCCTGCTGGAGGGAGGCTAGAGGGACACTTGGCTTGACCCAAACTGGCACTTCTGATACTGGAAATCAAGAGCGTTAGAAGTCTGATTGCCTGATGGGTGGTGCAGAAAATATAACCTGGAAAATACTGATTAATATGTAAAAACAGGTGGCGGTTGCAGCAGCAGGGGCTGGCACCAGGGGTGAAATGGAGCAAAGCAGATTAAACTCCCTCTGGAAAGATCAGTTGGTAAAGGCAATGATTTGGATCTCAACCTGCCTATTAACTCATCTAGAGGAGTCACTGCAGAGGATTCCCCAGCC
The DNA here is from genome assembly GCA_028020825.1 of Podargus strigoides. Lineage (NCBI taxonomy): Eukaryota > Metazoa > Chordata > Aves > Caprimulgiformes > Podargidae > Podargus > Podargus strigoides. Next base: position 17,250,437 of record CM051628.1, read on the forward strand.
TCTATTTTGATGAAGTAGTTAAGTGGTATGAAATCACAAATTCAACACAACTGGTATTTTAGTGTTTTTCATTCAAACCATTTTTCAATCATGCTTCTTTTCCTTAAGCTCTTAATACATGTATCAGATTAACAGATTTTCCTGCCTTTTGAAAAGGAAACTGTGCTGATACTAAGCAAAAAAATTAGGGAAGAGAGACAATTTATTTCCAGTGTCTTTATGTTCCATCAATGACAAGATGGATAGTAAAATCTTCTCTCTTTTTGCAGAACTGAGTTTGTGTTTTAATGGATAGGTCTAGTCAGAGCTAAAAGGAAATTTCACAATATATTTTTCGTAGAGAAGACTCTCAATGCTAATGAGCAGCTGAATCTGTCTCAGGGAAACAGTTTGTTACTAAAAATAAATTGCAGCCTAACTGTAACTAAAATCAGATTGCAGAAACCAGGCTACTTTGAATCCTGATTTCTACTGCAGAAGGAGATGAATCTATTACAAACAGCTCTGGTTATTACATATTTTAAAATGTGCCAACTGAGCCCTGTTTTGAAATTAATCCACTCGTGAGTTTCTATCAAATACGCTTACAGCATCCTCCGGAGATTTTCTTCAGACTGCTTAAAGCCAGTGAGGAACCAGTTCATAGTTACGAGGCCAAAAGGAAAAGCAGTGCACATGAACTATTTATAGAATATGAAGAAAACAGTGTGATAAAGGGCAAATGAAAGCTTTCAATGAGAGGCTTCTTTTTGTTCCCAGTCACGTGGCCTTTACATGTAATTTATTTTTTACTATACAATGTAACAGGGAAATTAAATCACTTGACAACAGCCTTTTTCTGGTTAGAAAAGAACCTTTCAGTGGTTCTTTACCATTTATAATGTGTTCACTTGAGCCTGTCTCTGTTTGAGAGGTTTTGTTTGCAGAAGTTTCTGCAGGGGCCAGTACTTTTCTGGCAGGTGCCAGCAGAAGTGGTGACCAGAGATTGCCCCAGGGAGCATTTGGTGATCAGCACTGAAAATAACTTTGCTGCCCAGGATAAAATGCAGAGTTCTTGCTCATGAGCCCCTCAGGTGTTTGGGAAAACAGGACAAGGATGTATCTGCTCTGAAACTTTGACATTTAAAGGCAGTAGTAGAAGCAAGTAAACTTTTCTAACTGCTTTTGTGAGCCATCACTCACTGAATATAAATGTCCTTGTTTTCTATTCCTGCCCTTTTGTTCTCAAGCAAGGAGCAGAGGACATTTCTGTCCTGGGCATTTGTCAACCAAGCCTCATCCAGGTATATTTTGGATATATTTCTTTCAATCCCAGTTAGTTCAAATCAAGTATCTGTCTTCCATCTTCAGGGACCCCCTTCAAGTAATTTTGACCTTGGAAAAAACCCGAAGTTGACCTGGGTGCCAATTTGTGGCTTCTCCTCAACATGGTATTCAACTCTTTCAGAAATGCAGGAATTGCTAATTTTTTTACATTCACTTAAATTAGGTAATTTACAGCTTAAGTGTGATGTCTCCAAGAAGGGGAATGGTGCTAAGGAGAAATTGCATGAACTGAGTCTCAGAGGTGCAGCTCAGATAGATTTCTTTTTGTTATCTTTCCATTTTCTTTGTGTCTGTGATAAAGTTTGAGGGAGGCTGAAGAAACTGGATAGTTTATCTCCCAAATATAGAGAATGGTGATGTCATTTCAGAATATTTTCACAGACAAGGTGATTTATGGCAGCAGCCTTTTTTTCTTGGACATTAGCAGCACATTTGCAGGTTCACAGTGTGTGTGCTACCTGAGGTCCTCACCTCTTTGGTGGGTCAGGCCATCACCTTTGCCAGATTTCTTTTCAGTCCTGGATGCTCATGTGTTCACTTAAAAATATTAATACTTCACAGACTCATTCTGCATTGTGACAAGTGAAAGAGCGATAAAATATCAAGGCTTTAACACCAAGTAATGCTGTATGGGAGCTGTATGTATGCTTCCTACTGCAGCTAGGAAGCTGGGTAGCAAGGATCAATGAATGTGATGCATCTATCTATATTCCCATATGTCAGTCTCTCAGACAATTTCACAGATTTGGTAATGGGAACAAGGCTTTTCAGTAAAGCTTCTTCAGGGCCCTTACAGAGATGTGAATGTACTCCAGAACCTTGAGTGATAAGAGGAAACACTGAAAGACAAATTTCCACTATTGCTTTGCAGACACATGACCTCCTTCATAAGTCAGGAGTCACTCTGAGTTCAAAGAAATCAATGCTGGCTTCCTCCCAGGACGTGAACTCTTAAGAACCGTTTTGTGTGTGTGTGTATGTATATATATATATACACATATATAATGTTATTTTCCAATACCCAGTGGAAATTTAATGGAGTTGCAGAAACAGAAGAGTGGAGAAGAACTAATCCTGTTTCCAGCACATAACCCAAACACTGCTGTGGAGTTGATCCCTGAGGGGAAGACAGGGCAATAATGCAAAGCCAGAGTTGAGAGGTTGGAGGTGGCCCTACAGAGCTTGGTCCAGGGTAAAGGCTAGAAAAATCTCCACCCTCTTTACAGCACTCTTGCTGTACACTAGAACCAACTTAGTAAAAAAACCCAAACCAAAACTGGAAGAAAAAAGAAAATGGAAAGTGTGGAGGAAAAAAAGCGATGTATTCTGTATAAGACTTACTTTATTGGGCAAAAATTAAAACGGTGATTTTGAACTTCTGAGATATGCTGCAGTGGCTTGTTGCAGTTGTTCAGATGCATCATGCTCCACATGTTGGACTTCCCAGCAGACTAACAACATCTCTTGTGGGACCTTGCCTTTCACAGAAGCAGAGAACAGCCTTGGTTGGAAGAGGCCTCCAAGATCATCAAGTCCAACCATTAACCCAGCACTGCCAATTCACCACTAAACCATGTCCCTTAGCACTTCATCTATATGTTTCTTAAATACCTCCAGGGATGGGGACTCTGCCACTGCCCACAACCACATAGAGATGAAGCAGAGGAGAGAGTAGCTGCTTTTGCGGATGGTTGCGGAGCATGTCCAGCTCTGTTGTGCGAGGTGGGAAGGTGCTCCTCCTCCGTCGCACCTTGTGCAAGACCAGCAGGCCCTGGGCACCCTGGTCGTGAGAGGTGGTGGCAGGTGTGCAGAGTGTGGGTCTCTGGAACAACCTGAGCTTGGCTTTGCTTCCCTCAGATAGGTATTTCTGAGTGCATTATGAAGTCTCAGCTCATCCATTCTGGTCTACTGATGTAGAAAAAAACATTGCTGATGTTTTTTCACTTGCAGTTATTTGTGCGTGAAGCCAGTACAGGTCTCCTCCTAAGTTAGGCTATGACCAGAGCTACAGGCAGTAGGTCATAGATGGAAAAACAAAACAACCCCCCACATGCTAGTTCCCTTAGCAAAAACCTGGAGGGAGGGTAAGCCCAAGAGAAGGGCTTTAAAACAGTGGGTTGGAGCACAAGTGGACACCAATCTGCCTCACTGCACTGCCTGTCTCTGCCCGAGACTCGCCTCTTGCTGGTGTGGAACAGGCTGATCCCATTCATTGCTGTCACCTTCAAATATAAACCTGCTAGAACAGATAGCTCTTCACAAAGCCATACTGTACTCCCACTATGTGCTGACAAACAAGACTGTGCTTGTAAGAGCACACCATAAAGTGGCAGTGTTCTTTTTTTTTTTCTTTCTTTTTTTTTTCTTTTTTAAAAAAAAAGATGATCAAGAAGGATGAGACACACAGGAGACTGGCTCTAGTATATTCATATCACAAGACTTCTTGATGAAGAGGACATGCAGCTGACTGCATATGCTATTCCAGAAAAGTAAACACCACTTGTAAATATCTAGCCCTCTTGCCATCTCTGAAGAATTTTTGCCAGCTGATTGTAAGTATCTGAGTAAGAGTTTGGAAAGCTGTCACCCTGAGGCTGACACCCTTGTGTGTTGGCAGGGTGAAACAGAGCAGCCTGCAAAATCTGGGGCAGGGGAGGATGAGCAGAGAGAACTGTCCTGCTCCTGGTTCTGCTGGATCACGTGTTGTGAGCCATGCATCCTACTGAATTACATGCAAGAAGTGTATGCACAGGCACACAATTTACAGTAAAGACTTAAAAGCTGAACCTTAATGGGCACAGACCTGTTTTAAGAGGTTGCTGAAGTTCTCTCTTAAAATATTGCATGCTCATGTGTGCTCTCAGTTGTTTAAAACTGGCTTTTGCCCTGACACTCCAGATGCAGTGTAGTCCTTTGGCTCAGAAGGGGATTCCCTGGCATAGCTGAGAGGGGCTGAGTACCTGGCAGAGCAGGGGACTGGCTAGAATGGCACACAGCACATGGATATTTAGCTGAGCTTTCCTTTCAGCCCTAGGAATTCTTTGGACTTGCAATGAAGTAAAGCAGCATTTACTCAGAGAGACTTCTCTGGCACAAAGGCAATAAGACTGGGAGACTGCCAGATCTGCAAGTTTTACTGTTAATAGACATGTTTAAAAGCAAGCATTGATTTGTAAAGTATTATGTAAAGTGATAGGTCTCGTTCCTGAAGAGTGGCTGAGGCTTCAGAACAAAGCATTGTGCCTTTTTTGTGTTTCTCTTTCCTTTGCTGTTACCATTATAAAGACTACTGCAAGAAGAGTTTTAGGTTTGCTGTAAGAATTAATCTACTTCTGCCCCTCGTTCCTCATCTGAAGTTAGTGGAGTGAAAGTTCAGGTAGTTATCCAGGCGTGCTTACTCAATGTCAGGTCCTAAGAGTCTCCAAAATACACCAGGATTGCTGGCTTTGGACTCCAGCCCACAGACACATGTGATTCTGATACAACATGTCTGATTCTCTGTGTTGTTGCCTCCTTTTTCAGTGCTTTGCAATAAGATTGAATTAAGCTTGACTGTATCATGAGTCATACACAAGCACACATGCACGTCTGTATATACATAGAAACAAGGAGATGGGAAATACACTGCGATACTTACAGTGCTTAATATCTATATCTTTGCATAACAAAATCCAGCTTATTCTGTTTCCATTTTTACACAGACTTGTCCGATTACTTAATCCAAAACCTCATCCGACACTGAGTTACTGCCGAGGTGAGCCAGCAGGCAGGAGGTGACCTGAGTTGTGTTTGGGTAGTCCCCATGCAAGTTATTCTTTCCTTCTTTTCCCATCCCCCCCAGCTCAGCAACAGCATAGCAAAACCTTTCAGCTGTGCCAATGGTGAAAGTGTTTTCTTGCAAGAGCACAAATGTGCTGTAAGCACTTCTTGGTTTGTTCAGCATCTTGGGATGTGTAAATATAACTAATCCCATCTAGGTTATCATAAAGGGAGTTTATTGGTGAGTCTGAGGTCAGAAACTCCCTAAGGCACAAAGGATAACAGAAACAGGTGCTTTCCTGGAGCCTTAGAAGTTATGCTACAATTACTTTCTTCCTTTCCTTTGAGTTTAATAATATACTGAAGTTGGTATATTATAGCTATGGTAACATTTATAATAAGAAAATATGCAAATGCAGCAGCCACATATTTTTTCCAGGCTGCTTAACGAGTAAATGGTTCTGTACAGAATGGCCTTCAATCCTATGAATATCTTTCTGTCAGAGACAGCTCCTGTTGTTTATGACAGCAATAAAACTACTGATTATTATTGGACAAATTCCTCAGACATAAAAAAAAACTTCAGACATTTTACTTTCAAATCTTTCAGTATGTAACAAAAGGTTTGGAATTTCAGAAGTTTAGTCCCTGAGGATAAACAAATAAAGTTGTAAGGAACACACCTTGCTAATATGATTGCTCCTTATTAGCATAATAGTTTTCAAATAAACAACCTGCTAATGTGTCTAATAAGCAATTACTCTATGATGAAAACAGCAAATGGAGCCCACTGGTGGGTAACAGATAAGAGTAAAATCTGTCAATACAACAAATATTGTTCTGCCTGAATGGCGCTCTCTACTCCAAGAGAAGAGCAGAGCTGCCTAGGTATTTTTATAGGCTGATATTTGACAGCCAGACATGTTACAGCACTGCTCTTCTGATACCTTGCTATGATGTTATGTGCAGTCTTTACTCTTTACAGTGTTAGTGTTATACCAAAATAAGACAGACATCTTTACTTAGTTGGAAGCTACCTACTTTGAGTACTTGACTCAAATGAAAACATGGTAGGATGAGTGTTCACTCAAGAATAGCGAATTAGGGATTCAGATTATTAGGGTTTTCTTTCATAAACTGAAGATTAGAATTAAAACAGTGGAGTCCATCCTGTCTCTGCAACATGCAAATGAGTGGAAATTGCGTCTCAGCGTTCTTTTCTTCTTGCTATTCTAAAACATAAATCATTTACAGTGAGAAAAAAAAGTGTTAAATATATGCAACAATCTCACTTTCCCAAACATTGAAAAGTGTGAAAAAAATTCGTAATTTTTCAAGCATAGTTGACAAACTATTTTCAAAACATTTGCAGACGTAATTTACATACTTGCTGAGTTGCTTTAGCATCAGTTAGAAAACTGTGTTGTGCTTGCTTTGGTCTCTGTATTTTTGCAGTTATTTTTCCAAAGTAATTTTGCATATGTTCTCTTAGTTTTCAGGAAATAAGGATATGGAATATGAGAGGGCCACCAATCCCCAAACCTGGTCCTTTCCGAATTCCATGGTGAGTATTAGGTTTTTATTTTATATACAGCCTTGGAGAAAAGGGGTCATTTGAAGGAAAATCTTGAGGCATTCTTATCTTTGTTCCACTTCTGGACTGACATCACGGTACGAAAATGAAAGGAATGTACAGTAAAGCCTGGTGTGGGAAGATGATGTTGGCAGAAGGATGATTAATGGTGTCTAGAGGAGGCAAAACAGTTATGTAATAAATAGAGCCCATGAGATTCAAACTGAAGAAACTGTCACAGGTGCAGACTGTAAACAGGCCCTGCAGGAAAGAATAGTGGTCTTTTAAAGGTGGACTCTGTAAACAAACAGATGCGGCATAGGAAATATCCTTTCATATCAATTTTATAGTACGAATCAGTACCTGGAGCACATAAGCACCATAAGTGTTTATAAACTCAAAGAACATCCATACTGCAGTAGAGCCTCACAAGTAGTGCCGTGGTGTAAATTTACATAGCGTGGGGAGGTTGTGTGGTCTGATGGCGCAGTTTGTTTTTTTGACTTTCGCAGATGACATGATTTCTGCCTCTCTGGTTTTGTTTTGTTCCATTTAGCTGCTCTCAGCTACATAATTGTTCTTTTAGCTTGTAAATATTATGGTCAACCTCCAGCAAAGTTTAGATGAGGCCAATCCAATGTAAACAAGTGTGTCTTTGCCAATGATGTGAGTAAGCAAAGCCATCTCTTGTGATATTTCCTCCCCCTTTTTCTAACCCCCCTGGGACTGCAAGAGCTTTGCAGAGCCTGCTGTGGTGGCATACAGCCTGGAGTTCAGTTTAACTGCCTGTCTGGGATTTTTTTTTCTTTTTTTTTTTTTCCTGGTATTTAATGGAGGAATTATCCAGTGAAATGAGAACAACAGACCAGAATAATTTCTGGGGAGCATCTTCACGTCTGTCCATGCTTCTCTCTCTAGTCCAGAGATCACTGTTTGCAAACTCAGCACAAAGTACGGGTGTAACCTGCAGTGCTGAGGGGTCCCGAAGGGTTGAGGATGAGTAGCGACCCCTGATTAGCTGTGGCCTTACACAGTGTTGCAATGCTGTGGCAGGACATGGTGGTGTTGCAATGATGCTGTGTGATGATCTCAAATGCTCTGCTTGGCTGCGCTGGGACTGCAGTTTTCCAGCACGGCTTAAGCTCATCTGTGCTTTGCACTGCTGCAGATAGGAACACTGGCAGCGCCGCAGGTCCTGTGGCTCCTCAGCGCTGTCACACCTCTTACGGTGCAAGGGTCACAAGTGCTCCAATACTGAAGTCATGGAACTCGCTGCTTGAAAGCCTTTGAATTAAAAAGGTATTTGTGGCATACTTTTCACCCTTGAATATTATCTTTGACTGAAGGGGTTTCCCTCCATGTTGCTTTACTGGTTCAGCCCAGTTTCAGCCAACCAGGTTTAGTAGCGCACTAATCAACTGTTGATCTGTACAGCCCCCAACCTGTATTACATACTGTCAACACAGTCAGTGACTTCCGTAGGCTTTCTGCTGTGTCAGTGCAAACACAATCACACAGGTAGGTTTTTCCTGCATGTGAACTGCTCCCCGTTGCTTTGGAGCCACTCGCTGTTGTGCACTGAATGCAGACACTGCCTGGTTCCCTGCACCCAACCTTTTCCCATCTCCTGGCCTTGCTTTCCCACCCCAGCTTTGTGTCTTCCAAGTACCCAAATCTTGCTGCTTTTTGCAGCCATTAGCAGTTTGACACTAGTGGCAACCTTACATCCCGTGCCTTATCCTGCCATAAGCAGTGGGCTGTATTTGGTGGCTGTTGGGTCACAATTTCCAACTAGATGTAAACTAACCTTTAAGGAAAAAAGCCACCAAAGTAATCATTGCAATGCTATTGATCTCCTGGGAACTGAGACTGGGAGGTGTCTGACATTTTGCATTATTATCTATGGGAGAGGAAGGAGCTGGGCTGTTTTTTCCCACAAGAAATGTATCTATTTTTGAGTGCAAAGTACTATCTTTGCCATGGGACCCAAACCAGTTTTCATTCACTGACTCACGGTCTCTGGAGGCTTTTCCCTGAGCTCAGGAGGCAAATGCTTTAGTGATTTGCAGATGGAAATATGATGGCCCAATAAGCTAAAACTGTTAATTTAAAGGTAAAGATGTTACCTGGTTACAGCTACCTTAGCTTTGAAGAACCAAACAGTTCCCACCACCCATGTTCCTCTATGTTTACATATGGAGTTGCTCTAGATTTGATCGTAATAGCTATTGGATGAGAATCCAAAAACAATGTATCAACAGCATATGGTTTATTCTGTAGTTCTTGTGCAGAAAGCTAAAATATGATTTCCTGTTTTCCGGTTTTTCTTTAGGGTGCTTTTTTCGCTTTTTTTTTTTTTCCCCCTTCTTGTGGTATAAAAATCATTCAGGAGCTATTTATTTTATTAAACTTGTCCAATAGCCTGTTTACTTAATTATGGATAAATGCTTACCGATTAATCCTTCCTTCCCAAGAGACAATCTCTCCAAGGCTCAGGCAGAAACTACAGAAAATGTATTAGGACAGTGCTCAAATTGCATCTTTTTTTGTGGTGTGTGGTAGAGGCAGTATGGGTCAGTCTGGCAGCTCATGGCCTCAGATTGATCCGTAGGACACTTCCATGTGCTTTGCTTTTTTTTTTTTTTTTTTTCTTTTGAAAGCTGAGGAATGTCAATAGGCATCTGAAAAGGCTTTTCTGCATCTGTGGAGGGTCTGATGGTTGGATCCTGGTCTGCCTTGTCCACATGGAAGGAAAGGACTAGGTGGCAAATGTACAGTGGGAGCTGCTGGTGGTTGTGCAGCCTGGGAGTACTGGCAGGTGTGGGTCACTGGCAGTTGGGACCAGAAATCTAAGCTTTTCTGTTTCATTCATTGGTGACTGTTTAACCTTTAGGCAATGCCTTTCCAAATAAAATGTTTCTCCAAAGGAACAAAGTACCAAGGAATGGGATATAACAATATTTAGAATTCTTCCCTGTTGCAAAATATATGCAATAAACTTTGGATGAGTCATTACCAAATGCGTACAGTAGCACTTCTTTGTATTTGAAGTTGTTTTCAAATCTATATACCTAATCAGTTCTTTAAACTATGCTCCAGACATAGTGAAGTGGAAAGAAATATTAAGAAAATGCCTGCAGAGATAGTCTCTTGGTATTTTTGATAAATGCACAGCTTTTGTCCTTGCTGGGGAGTTTCATTAGTTTGAATTGATCTGTCTTAATGCAGATTATAAATTATTGACAGTAAAGGAGATGCCAAAATGGCATGTGTCTTGGTTTAGACAGTTGTTCTATCGCCTGATGATCCCTCCCCCCCCCAAAGAAGAGGGATTGGGAAAAGAAAAGGAGACCTGTGGGTTGAAATGAAAACAGATTTGATAAAATAGTAATAAATAACTAATAGTAATCCCAGTACAAATGTGAAATACAAAAGGTTATACTCAGCCCGTATAGTGGTCACGAACTGTGCACTGCCAGCAATGAATGCCACTGTCAAACACTGGGAGCACCACAGATCCAGGGAGAGCAGGTCGGTCACAGCAAACAAGAGTTGGCCTCAGGAGCAGAGTGACGGGCGAGACTCTCCAAGGACAGTGGCCTTTGAGGAAGAGACCCCTCCCCAGCAAACCTTCTAATTTATAGTGAGCGTGATGTTTATGGTATGGTATACTTCTGCTTAGGTCAGCTGCTCTGGCTTCCTCTCCTCTTGGCTTTAGCACCTGGCTAGCTCGAAACTGCTGAAGACCTTGATCACTATAGAAACCTGCATACCATGGCTGGCCACAAAATAAAACAGTGTCTTATCAACTTTGTTCTCACAGAATTGGGTGCTGCAGTCTTCTCAAAACTGCAGCTTTCCTGAAAAGAAAATTGATTCTGTAATTCTAGCCTGGCAAAACCAGGACAGCATGTTACCATGGAATATTTTTACTGTTAATGTATAACAAAGAGGTAGCCCTCATTAAACCAAAATTCAGCCTCAGATTTATTATTTAGGAGGTGATCTCTTAATTGAGCTCCACCTGGGAGATTACTGGGTAAAGTTCATGTGATGTTTTTGCATAAGGTGTGGCTGTCAGGTGCAGTGAGTTGCTTTGAGAAACACAGCAAAGAATTTCAGTGCAGTGAAACCATTTTTTTTCTGTTGTTTACTAAAGCCCAGGTTTTCTGTTGGCTTTCTAGGGCTTGGCTTGACTGAGGCTGTCTGCTACTGTATGGCAGAGGGTCCATGAGTTTATGTACCTCTAGGCATGTAGGCGAGTAGATCTACAGGACAGCACACTGCAGTTGGATCCTAGCTGTACGTTATAGTGTACGTTAAGCAACTGAGTGCTCCTTGCACCACATTTTTTACACTGGTGGGCAGGGTATGGTCACACAATGCTCTGAAATGTAAGGCCAGAACTGGCAGTCAGTACCTTGTGTCTTTAGTGAAGGAGCATTTTTGATCCCAATCTGTTTGTGAAGTAAATGTATGCAAAGGACCTAATGTGGCTGATTATGTGCTTTTCTCTCCTGTTCTTTTGAATCAGCCTCATGAGCAGAATCTTTGCTCAAACTCCTTCTTTCTGATGTTTCACGCTTTCTACTTTCCATTACTAAAAGGAGGTCTCATAACCAATACAGTGTTAAGCGTAGATCTTGGAACAATAAGTAGTTTCAGCAACTCTTTCTAGTCTCCCTACTTTTGTGGCTTATTATAAAAGTGTCAATCTCTCACTGCTATCTAACAAACAAACTTCTGCCCTGGATCCATTTCCTCTTGGGCAGTTTGCCAGGAATAACAAATTTAACTTCAGCTCTCAGCTTAAGAAGTTTCACTTCACTGGGTAGAGTTCAAGTACAGTCTATTACCCTGACTAAGTGATAGAGGAGTCCTTTGATGTTTGCTTCTCGAGTGGCTTATACAAGCTGGGGTTTCCTGTAGGAAAAAGAACTGCAGCTGAAGGAAATACTTGATTGATCAGACAACCTCTTCCTCTCACTCTTATTTGAGAGGGCCCGAGTGCCCAGTGACAGAGTTATGCAGAGATATAAAGAGAGACTTGGTACGTGCTCCACCAGCAGTAGTCATGTAAGGTTTGATGATGTTGCTCAGTTTATCAAGTGAGAGGGAGCAATCCTTCTCCTTCCACCTTCTTGTGCCCCACTGCATTCTACTGCTTTCCCTGCATCAGCTCTGGTGCACCACTCTGGCTTGCTCAACCTGCTTAGTTTGTAATACTTAACAACTGAAGTTAGGTTTTATGCCATGCCGATGAACTGAACTCCACAGAAGGGGCTGGGCTGCACAGGTGGCACCTGGAGTGGGAAGCATGAGGCTGAGGGGGATAACAGCATGGGGGAACCAGAATCCTCCATCTGCAGCTGCCAGCCAGCAGATCAGCCTGGCTATGTCACTGAGGGGGCTCTGGGGGGATCCTCCAGAGTCCTTTGACCTTCAGCTGGGTCCTGCTCTGAACATACTTGGAAGATACTGCTTTTCTCCTATGATCATCAGGGGCTATGTTCACTTTATCATGTAAATTGGTTTCAGTGCTGCATTTTGTCACTACAACGAGGCATAGTGATGTTTCATTCCCAGTGATTCTGACATGGAAGTTGGAGGAAGAGGTAGAAGTTGGCTAGACTATATAGAGGAAAAAATGGGAGTGTGCATTGAAAAGGTGATCAGAGCATAGGGACCAGTTAGGAATACGGAGGAAAGGGAAGAGGTACTAGCAAACTGTGCATTGTGTAAGTTGTTTCAGGATACCCACTGTTCTTTGGTCAGTGGTCATGAGCTGCTGTGCTTGGTCTCTGAGCTTGTGTGTCGAAAAGCTCCCTTTGTTAGCTTGTCATTCACAGATAATTGTTTTTTTCTGGGTCAATGTATGTTCATGACAACTTTGCCTCACCCTGATCTTTGTAACTGTGGCCACAATGTGTGTGGCGAGTGCAGCATTGCTTTCCTGTCCATGCTGGAGCTTCTGGGTACAATACTGACTTGCAGAACTCTCTCCTTTAACCAAGGGGACAGCTGAGCAGTTTGTAAGTAGCACTGCAGTGTCAGAAGTTGCTGTCTCAATAACTCAATATTACTGGCAGGGGAGGTCTTACTCCCCTTCTTAGCCCCTGGCCTTGCAATTCTGCAATTTCCCTTGAGTTGGATGTATTGGGTGCCTGTCAAATGATTATTGAGCTGATTCAACTCACTAACCCAAAAGAAAACTTATCCCCATGTAACATTTTTACCCTTGGCTGAAAGGAGAGCATGAGGAGGTTTGGAGGAAAACAGCCTTTATTTTGCAATTAGATGTTGCAATACCTGTGGATATTGCATGTTCCACAGTGTTGCAATAGAGTCCCTTGAGCAGAACTCATTGAATTTGGTTTGTAAAAGCTTCTCTTAAGTATGGGCATTGGAAGTTGTGAAATTACCCATTATTCAGTGCATGCAAACTACCAAGATATTTCCTAAACTGTTTTATTACAACTTACTTTAGATTGTGTAGAAGTGGTGTTTTCTTCAGCCATATCCATGCCCAAGTTCTGGGACAATTTTAATCCTAAACACTCTAGTTCTCCTGAGCTCCTTTGTTGTATAGTTAAATACTTTAATAAGGTCTAATTAGCTGTAGAAATGCACGTTTGACACATGTTTTCTCCCTTAGCAGCTCTGATGCAGCAGGCAGTTCCAGAGTACACTCAGGATGACTGAATAAACCTGGGAACTGTCTTTTTTTCCCCCCAAGTGATCTGCTATTGCAATCCTGCTTTCAAGATCCAGACTCTCCCCCAACAGGAACCTCTGAAACTTTTTGCAGTTAGCCCCAAGAGTGTGTCCTGCACAGTGGACACTGTGACATTTTCAGATCAGCAATGTTATTTTTAAGCTCTGCCATGTCATCAGCTATTCATGTATCTTGCTGCTTCACCGACCTTGTGGCCTGCTTGTGCCTGCACACAAAGCTAGCACAGGCTAAGGGGAGGGTAAATCCTCCTTTTCTACCTGCCCCTTCCCCTCTTACATCCCAGAGGTCTATTTCTAGCTGGGAATGGGGGTGGATTTCAAAAGGGCAGGTGACTCTATGTGACTGCATATGACAGTGCCTTCTTGGATCGACAGCTCTGCTGGGTCCCCTCTTCTACTACCTGGCTTGTCTGAATCTCTCCCGTAACCCACGGTGCTTCTTCCCCCAGTGGGACTTTCAGTTCTAATAGTGCTGACAGTTTTCTTGGGAATTATTTCAAAAGGAATCATGTTTTTTCTGTTGTACACCCAAACTGTGCTTTTGTTGAAAACCCCATGCACTACACCTCATGTGGGCTGCACAGGTAATTTTTTTGCATTTTGGTACACTTCCTGCCTTCCCATAGAAATGCTGCTCATCAGCTGGTTCAACATTTGTGCATTCCTTTTCTTGTCCTTGATCTAAATGCAACTCATTTCTCAGTCTGAGGATGGATAAAGTGATGGGCCCTTACTAAATGGAAACATATTTTTCCCCTCAAGAGATTTGCTTTTATCCACTTGTTTCTTGAAGAAAGACAAAAATGCCAGCAACAGAGATGTGAGCTGAAGCAATTTGTTTGTCTGACTGCAGGCTCACCCTTGCTTCCAAGTACAGTATGGCTGTGTGGTCAGATTGTCAGGTGCATGTCCTGAGTATGAGGAAATGAAGTTTACAATGACTGAAGATGGATAAACTTTTAAAAAACTTGAACTGCCCAAGTCTCAATCACGTTTCTCTTGATTCTGCTAATTAAAAAACATGTTCTTACTTTCTCCTGAACTCTCTTCTGGATGAAATGTTAGAATGAGTTCCATAATTCTCATCCTCTGCAGGCAACAAATATTGCAAGACTGGCTTCTGATCTGAGGAAGGTATTTCAAATTAGCAGTATTTTCTTTGGATAAATTCTGACAATTTAAAATGTCTAGTACTTCATACTACTGGATCTGTTGTGCAAAAGAACCAGACTCTGTCCCAGCTGCCTGGAAATCTTGTATTTTTCCTGGGTAGGCTCAGGGAGACACAAGAGCAGGTACCTTGGCATCGCCTCTGGAAAGTCACCTCTGCATAGGCACATGGTATATCCCCTTGCAGCTGCAAGGCTGAAAGTGTAGCTTTGGTGGCTGACTGCAGCTCTGATGGTAAACATAAAATATACTGACTATTTACACTGAGAAACAAAGCATCGCAAGAGCCATAGGAGTCCTAACTGCCGGCATTTCTTTAGTGCCAATTTACTTCCATAGTAACTGGGATAGGGCCTTAGGGAGGAAAAACACAACAAGGAACATGGCAAAATATGAAGCCTCTTTTCTTTAGTAGCAACTGCTCTCTTCCTACAGTTGACAGTGAGGGAACAGATGTAAAGAGAGCTTGCAGCTTCTTTGTACCCAACTTGTAGCTTGGTGATGGATTTCCTCCACTAGCAAAAGAAGTGGAAGAAATTCTTGCCCCAAAAGACTTTTCCTGTCCCAAAGTGTTTAGCTGGCATCATGTCACACAGCCAGTATGCATGCCACCCCACAAGCAGTTGTATCCTGTGTCCCTGGCACAGTGAGCTGCAGCGCTGTGACTGCTGGCAGTGTAGCCATGAGGGAAAACGCACACAGCACACCTCGCTCCAGCAGCCAACATAGCCCGAGGGCACATAGCCTTCCCATCTGTTGGCCAAGTAGCACAGCAGGTCCTGTGTTGCTCTTGTTCACTGTTCTCAGAGGTGATCACAGTCAGTGTGCTGAAGGGTTGGATGTTTTTCTTTATTGAGAGTAAAGACTGATAGAATCACTTGATTAAAAAAAGCCCCTGTCCTGGTTTAACTAGCCCTATATGCAAACGAGGACAGAGGAAGGGAAAGCACAGCCCTGACAATCCTCTACCACAAATGAAAGAGGAAAGTGATAGGTCCTTCCTAGGAAGGCTGCTTTTTAGGAAAGCTCTACTCTTTTCTTACGAGTTGCTCCCACTCTGCTGGAGGGCCTGATGGTGTCTTTTGCCCAGCACAGGAGGAAGTCTAACCACAGAAACTGTAGGCCTCACCAGCCAATGTCTATCAAGTTCAGCTTTGGGAACTTAACGTTTGTTGTGCCAGAGGCTCAGTGTGCCTCTCTCTGTATGTGCTGCTGGTGAAGACATGATTTGCAAATTGTTTTTGGGACTTTCTGGCTCTATGGTTTTCACTTTTGTGGAAAAACACCCCTCCTAAAACTTCGGAGGAAAGATGTGAGAAAGGGAAAAATGAATGCAATAGATGTTTTTACATCATTATTGAACTCTTCAGATGAGAGAATCCTTAAAGTTCTCTGATGATTTTAAACATTTTAATTTCTTTGGAAAAGCCCTTGAAGAAATGGATTGTGTTTTTCTGGCTGGCACTCCCCAGCAGCTGTTGCCAGCATTCTTACAGCGCTGGTAGAAAGCGCATAGACTCTGGTGTGCTGCAGGACTGTGCGTTCCTTGGCATGTTTTCTTTCCATGGCAGTCCCCAGTCCTCATTTCATGTTTTAAAAGTATGGGTGTAGGTGAAGGCTTGGGCATCACACTGCGCAAGTGCAAATGGAAACTACCTTTGTTTGACCCCCTAATGCCCACGGTCTTTGCTAATAAAGATTCACTGTGTAACTCCCCATTAAAAGTGGCAGTTGGAGGCCAGGAAGAAAATCAGTTATCCAATGTTTGAAATATCCATTTAGCTGCTGGGAGCTACCATTTGATCTTGAGCAGGATATTTAGATATGTTCATTTTTAAGTGTCAGGTAGTTTGATGACTTCACTCAGCATTTGCATTTTATGGGGGTACATGTAGCCTGAAGAACAAAAGGAAAGTTTACTATTTCCTGTAAATATTTTTATATAAAAGTGTCACATGAAAGGCTGTAGGATGAAAAAAAAATAATGCATTGTTGAGTGCCTGGAAAGAATCACTTAGGCATTATTTTAATCCTTGGCAGTAACTATTCCAATGTGTATTTTTTGTTTAAGAAATCTAGAACACTGTTTCTGAAATTACTTTCTTTGGATTCTGTGTACAGAGCCAAGTACAGGAAATGTGTGTATGGACAAGTAGACATGGTCTGTCTCCTTCGGGAGTGTAAGACCATGTAAGGGTGCAGAAGGATTCTGACCATTTTACCTGGAATTTAATTCAGACTGTGTTGGCTTAGCAGTGGCATAAACCTGTAACCAAAGCAAGTAAGCCTAAAGGTTGACAGTCATTAGGTGATTTCCCTTATATCGCAACAATACGCATTAATAATAACAGATAATTCTCTCTTCTCATCTTCTCAAGCTCTTTAGGTTGGTTGAAAGGTGTTAAACATACCACTTTTCTAGGGCTTTAATCTTTATGGGAATGGTTTTATGCTGCTCTCCTTGTGCAATTTGGTTTGCCTGGGAAAAAAAGAACAGAGAAAGAAAGAACTTTGAAAAGCCTGAAGATACCCAAATGAGACAAGCGAAAACACATGTTGGGAGAAAGAGGTGTAATTCAAAGATCTTGGAAATATTCAACAGCAAATTTTGTCCTTTCAGGTGGCAAAAGGATTTTGGTCATTAGTTTTGTGTTTAATCTTGTAACCTATCACACAAATAAAAGTTGAAGGCGTTATCTCTTGCCTGACAACAGAAACAGATTGAGAATTTTGAGCCTTGATATGTCTCTGGCAGAAAATAAGTGCCAGTAAGAAACAAAAACATCCCTTTAACAGGGAAATTGGTGGCACACGTCATAATCTATTTTGCCAAGTTGTTTTCTCTTGTGTCATTTGTCGTTTTTGCTGTTATCTGTAGGAATGATCAAGGAGGTTGATATATCATTGGAGGGCAGGAGAGAGGTCGCACATGAAGCATGTCTTCTGTACTGCCTTTAATTAAACTTTCCCTGCTGCTTTTCCAGGCTGGTGGCTTTTCCGCATAGAATTAGCTGCAGACAGTGCCTTCAGTGAAGTCAGGTTAGCATGACAGCTTGGCTAGATCAAAAGTCTTGAAAGAGGGCAGGAGAACCAAAAACATTGATGGGGAAAGAATTTTTGAGAATGGTAGATGGAAAACATACATATAAACAGAGGAAGGCAGCCATAAAAGGTCAGTAAAATGCATAATGGTGGAAGACAGGACACAGTCTTTCAACATTTATACATGCGATAGTTCACATGAGCTGCTCTCATGCAGCTAAATACTTTTTCCAGGAAACCTCTACACTGTTTAAATGTCCTATTTTTATTTTTGTGGTGCTTTTCACAGCTGCTTATTTAAAGATCTCAGGCAGCCTGTGAGTGATACAATTAAGGAAACATAAAGTGGCCGACAAAATGGCCGAACAGCATTACTATATTGTGTTTATTGAGACATACCTGTCCCAGTGTGCTTTTAATTCAGAAATACTTATTTACCAGTTACTATAGTGAAGACATACAGGTCTGAGGAGGAATCAGCACTTTTCCTACCTCCTGACGCCATTGTCCACAAGGGACAAGGGAGAGAATAGAGACCCCCCTTATTTCAGATATGCCTCTTCTGCCGCAGTCCTCTCCAAGAATTTTAAAGTCATCTAATTTATCTCTGGTTCCACCTTTTCCTTGAATCCTCATTGCATAATGATGGCTAATTCTTATTTAGGGTTTATAATTTGTAATTCTTTAATTGCTTTCCAGTGAAAGCCATGATGGTGGTTCTTATTTTACACTAGAGAAGATTGGTCCAAAGAGGCAAAATATCCTTGACCCTGTGATCCTATTTATTCTGGATCCTCAGCTGTACCTGAATGGAGGTTTCTGCTGGGAAGTCTTCAGAGGCTGTTTACTCACCAAACCAGAAGAGTTCTGGAGAAAGCTCCCTCACTCCTCTCCTGCCTATCAGAAGTAGGCACCTGCCATATTGCAAATTGTGGTCTCTTTGGAGGCAGATCAGGTTACATGCTGTCCTCATAAATTTTCAGATAAAAGAGATGCTGGAAAAGGTGACTGTATTTAAGAGAGGAATTGGTCCCCTGGGGATACCTCCTCTGCTGTACTTTTCTTAAATGCTGTTATAGTGAAATGCCATGGGACACTTATTTCTGTGCATGGAAGAAGTTATATGACTTGAAGTTGTATGATATTGAATTGTCTGGGCTAAATAACATTCAGCAACTTAAAGACTTCTCTTTGACATCTCTGTGCATATCCAGTGTTAAAAGTTTCTCACTTTTTTGTTTTTTAGTGTTGTTTTTGGGGGTTTTTTTTGTTGTTTTTTTTTTTCCCCCCAGCCTTCTTTTATTTTTATACAACCTGGGCAAGTTAAAACCTGAGCTGTTAAAAGCCATGCAGAAGATAAATATAGAAAGCGCATTAAATTGTCTGTATGGTACTGAAGTCAGATATATATGGCTGGGTTGTCAGAAGCTTGAGTTGCTGTTGTATGCTCTTACAGTGGACAACTTGCTCAATGGAAGCTTGAAGGATTTTTATTCTTCTGGTGTGGCGTTTTATGCTGTACCATTCAGGAAAGAGCCAAAGTCATACAGGCAGGTGGATAAAAGCAGTTCTAAGCTTTTCTCTGTCACAACAACATGTCAGGGAATCTCTAATAGCTATTTTTAATCTCACATCGGTTCAGTCAAATCCATTCCATTCAAAATTAGTGCCCTGACATTTGAACCTTTCAGGCAGACTGCCAGTGGCAGCACCTTATTTTTCTGTTGGAAAGGGAGCAAAAAAAGTCGTTGACATGTAATTAATGGAACCAGATAGAATTTGATATCTGAATGACACCTATTATTGAATAATTTGAGCTTCAAATCCTTTGTTACAAATCACCTTAAAATAGCAATGGTATGGGAAGATGAGAGGATAGTGACTTGTTTTGCTTGAGCACTGATCTGGTACCTAGACAAATGCTCATGAGAGTCATTCCATCAAAGACATATCTCTACAGAGCAGACAAAGTCTTGGACCAAAATGACAGCAGCAAGACACCAAGAACATCATGTGAAATCAGAGCAAACACTTAACCCCCCCATATTTTTGTTTGCTTGGGCTGCAATGAGCCCTGTGCAGAGGCTGCCTGTGTGGCTACCCAGGCACAGGAATTCCCGTGCACCCTGGATGCTGGGCAGGCTGCTTGCTTGGAAGGCGAGGGTGGAGCAATACGCTGTGCATCCTGTGTGTCGCACTTATGCTGGCCTTGTGGCTGTCAGATAACCAGTGGGATGTGTGGGGTCTGTGACCCCTGTGCTGCACCTAATCGCACTAGTGGAAGGAGAGGGAGAAGGAGATGAAAACCTTACTTTGCTGCCTTCAACTTGCTGAATCCCTGCCTGGGTGTCTGTGTAGAATTTTTTTTAAATCAGGACTATAGAGTTCTAGACAGTTTAACTCATTCTTGCATCTACTTTTATGAAGTATCCATCCACAAATCTGTTTCTGTCTGTATAATCGTCTGTCAGAATACAAAATATTACTAATGTAGCTTCTAATTGAATAGTAAGCTATAATTAATTGTTCTTTTCAATTAAGGGGGAACTTTGATGCCCTAAAATCTTGGAATATTGAAAGTTATTAATTGTAGATTAAATTAGAAGCCAAATTAGGCTTAACAAAACAAAATTGAAATTGGAGAAAATAGTTTTAAGCTGTAAGGGGCAAGATTTACATGGGGTAAATGATTGTAATTATAATTTGAATTATCTTTTTATCAGTCTGAAAATATCAAGTTTCTCTATTACATGAAACCTAGATAAGTTTTGAAGGCATTTTGTATAGTACTATGGGGTTCAGAGGAGATGAGGTAGGGGGTGTCAGACTGACACTCTATAGAAACAAATGTAGGTTAGTTGAAGTTCTAGGGCAGCTTGGAGATGTTTTAAGAAAGTGTGATTCTATAATGTTTTTAAGAAGATGAGAGAGGAAAAACAAACAAACGTTTGACTGTTTTAACAGTCAAATGTTTGACAGTCTGCAAAGATTTTGACATCAGTTTTTAGTGGTAACTGAAAGCTGAAGGGTGTTGGGAAATTGCTGTTACAGAGCTGTCTCTGTGGGTAGAGTCAGAGGAATGTTCTATAATGCCACATCCCAGGATCTGAGCTGACAAAGCTGGTTTCTATGCAAAATGCATAAGATGCAATCTTTTTTATGCCTTTGGTAAAAAATGACTGGACCTCTGGTAAAAGGATTGCGATGCTCCAAGATTTCGAAGATTTGCTCTGGTTTGACCCCTTGCAATTCAGAAAACTATTGGAATGTTTCTTTCTTGTCTCTGGACAAATCCCTTTGGCCTGAATGCAAGCCTGTCCCACACTCTCCTGCTTTGACTCATTCCTGATCCGAACCAGCTCCCGCTCAAGTTCCTGTATTGCTTGAACAGTCTCTGTCTGTCTGGTCTGACAGGCTGCTGCCATGTATCAGGCATGCTCAGGGACTTTCCTCAGCATTAGAAAAGCACAATATCTATTCAGTGCCCCTGCCTCTGAGGAAGCTTGTCAGCAAGCAAGACTTGGAGACAACTCAGTTAAGCATTATTGGGTCTGCTGAGACACAATTGTGTGTTTCACAGAATATCAGCAAAGAGATCGTCACACACCTTTTGGAAAACAAATAGCTGGATGATTATATGATGATATGTATCCAGGTGGACCTGTCTCTGGAAAATGTGATTTGGTTTATGCTGTTGAGAAAAGTCAGGTTCCAAGTTTTACCAGTGTACTTGTAATTCTGTGATGTGCCACCCCTGACATGATCTACCTACTTTCCTTGGATCTTATTTTTGCAGGTACATTGGAGACCAAGAAATTAGAGCCTAACTCAACCAGCTGTGGCATAGCACAGTGCAGGGAGGTAGTGTCACAGAATATTAGAGTATCCCCCATGTCCTGGGGACTGATCAGTACAAAGCTGGTTAGAGAAGTCTTTACGTGTCTCAACAGTTGCAGTTTGGGTCAACTCATGCAAGAGGCAAAGGAAAGCAGCTTAAATGTCAAAGGATTAATTCACTTGGAAGAGTTTCTACAAGAGTCAAACAGTAAGAACTTTTACTACAGTCTTGAATTAATACTTGACATGTTAAATTAAAAATGTACTTTGTTTTACGTATCTTTTTTGTGTCGGTATGTAGCTTCCAATTGAAATGGTTTTATATCTGATGCAACCTCTTCTAATTGACGTTATTTTTTTCTAAAAAGAGAGCAGTGTAAAAATATCTAAAATAGTGCCTTTATTAGTGCTTCATCACTTAGAGCAATGATACAGTAGCTCCATGTGCTTCATACAATTGCATATGACATGCCCATGCTAATACTGCAAATGTTTTTGTAATATAGAAATATTACTGGTCTTTAAGAAGTGTGTCACCAATGAAATGTCCATTGGACAGCTGTGTTGTGTTCTGCCATTAAGCTATTTAATTTTTTTATCGGGTCAGTTGTGGTACTCTGATGGGACTGGAGAAGATAAGGTTACAGGAGGAGGCTGATATGAGAAAACCTCATGTGCTACATTAGATTGAGTGGGTCAAATGTATGGCACTGTATATAGATAAAGAAGTCTATTCTTGTTTATTAGCAATTACTTTTATTATGGAGCAGCGGCAGAGATAGTGCTGCTTCATCCCTGTTTCAATCCAGTGGAAGCCCATTCCTCATCTAAACTTTTGTGATTGTTTATTCAGTCTGACATGATGTCTTTGGGAAGAATGACATAGAAAAAAAAAAGTCTGGAGAGGGAAAT
This sequence comes from Podargus strigoides, assembly GCA_028020825.1. NCBI lineage: Eukaryota > Metazoa > Chordata > Aves > Caprimulgiformes > Podargidae > Podargus > Podargus strigoides. The sequence continues at coordinate 17,272,791 of CM051628.1, forward strand.
GCCACTTGACCTCACAGGCTTGTCCCCCCTTCAGTTTCTTTTAACCCCCAGTTTTCTGTTTTGGCACTATATCCTTTAATCCATTCTCTCTCCATAAAAGTGCCAAGATGTCTCCAAGCCACTTAGGCTGCTCTACTTGTTTCCATGTTCTTACTTGGCAACTAATTCCATGAGTTCGTTATTCTGACCCTGAGTTAAATAGTTTGAATTTCCGGTTTACACAATTATTTTGGGTTATGACTTCTGACTTTTGAACCCCTCACTAGAATGCACCATTTAAATCTCTTCATCAGCTCTGAGTGCTGTTACCCGGTCAACTCAGTGTTGATATTCCTTCTAACAACATTATGCTAGTCAGAATTTCTTCCTATGTCTTTGTTTTTTTCCTGGAAAAACTGCAGCAAAATCTGGGATCTTCTGTTCAGAAGGCATGATCCTTCCACTATTATTCATGTTCTCCAGGAGTCGTGGGATTGTTTACAGCATATGAGACAGGTGTTTTATGAAAAATAAAAGTGAACTCAGTAACTCATAGTCCTTATTGTTCATGCTCTCTGCAACTGTGCTGGACTGCATTCTGATCTCATCTGCAGCAATACAAATAGTAAGTAGCACAAGCAATTTCAGTACATGATCTGAGTGCAAAAGGAGGTATGATGTGAGAAAGCATTCAGCACTCTGGTATTCCCGATCTGCAGTCATTCCTCTGTGTAGTAAAGATATTCTATATGCTTTTTGTTTTCAGTGTTTAAAACATCTACACTAATAATAATAAAAAAAGAAGATAGCAGATATTAAATATCTGGTCACTGCACATGGAAATAATCAATCTGATTTATTTTATTCTTTCTTTCACACATTTCGCTCTGTAGCTGTAGGAAGTAATATATTAAAAAGTGATTTTTCCTTTCCATTGCTTCATCCATTTATTGTATTGATGTTGTCAAGTACTCCTGTAAAATAAACTAGCAGCCCAGACCACTTAATACAGCCAAATGTTAGTCTACTAGTATACATCTTTAGTGAAGACCGATTTGGTGGAAGGGAGTTTAATTGAGGGTGCAAAATGGACACTAGGATGGATTCCCAGCTGGAATTGTTTTGAAGTTCGTGTAAAAGCTGATAATAATCTCCTAAAATGGACTCTCAGCCAAAAAGAGCAGAAAAGGGCTTATACCACTGAAGTGGTATTTACTATTTTTTATTTCCTTCCTTAGCTTACTATCAGCCGTGGGAATTTACAAGCTCTCCAGCAAGGCTGAAGAAATCCAGGAAACCACAACGACAGATCCACTTGAAAAGACTGTTTCATGAGAGTAAGTTGAGAAAATACAAAATATTTTTATCAGTGGCTGAAGATGTCTATTAGAAACATCACTAATAATACAAAGTTCAGTGTAGTAAAAGGAGTGTTTCTCATGCACAGCTGGCAGACATTTGTTTGCATCAATATTTTTCTTTCACATGAAAGCCACTATAAGCAGTCCAGTTCTCTCAGAAACGAGTGTAAGGTTACAATTTTTGGGTACATTCTTTAAATAAGCAATTTGTTATTCTCTTTAAATACTAATTTATAAATGAGATCTGCCAAGAAAAATGTCTATGCTTTTGTGAGGTTTTTTGACCATGCAAGTATCAATAAATGTTATGTAAAAAGTTTGATTGTGTGAACAACACAAAGTGGGGATCAGTATAAGAAAAAAACTTTTTCTGAATTTGTTGGGCTTGCTTGCTCCTATTTTGGCCAGAAATAAGAGGTAGGATGAGAAAGGAAGCTTTTCTAGAAGTATATTAGTAGCCATCAGCCAGAACCAGAAAGTGCAGAGGCACACAAAAATGAACAGGAAATAAAAAAGTAAGAAATTTCTTGCAGACCTCAAAGAAACCAGTACAAAATACAATAAAAACCTTTGGCTTAAGGTTAGGGTAAGGATTTGGTGCTATTACTCTATATTGTCCCAATTTTTGAGGAAAATTTTTATCCCTGTAAGTTCTTTTTCTTCCCTAGGACGAATTCAGAGAGCAGACTTTAAGAACTCCTGATTTTGAGAGAACTTCTGACTGATATGTTCAAAGGGAGCAGAATAGTTAGCCCACGATACCTTGTATTTGAAGTATATGAGGAGTCAGTGTTTACCTGTGCTGTGCCCCTTTGTGTGTGGTATTTGTTACACCTCCCACTAGTTTGGAGGAATTTTTACTGTTGGGTTAAATTGTGCTTTTCCTCTGAGAAGTGATAATCCAGTATATCTCATGTTTGCATTGTAAGCTTGCTAATTTTCATGACAGTGACATTCCTACTACTTATTAATGCTACAGGAACTGTTCAGAGCCTGGCTTTGAGAATGAGTGTGGTGTTCAGTGCCATTTTGTGCAGCTTCCACAGAACTGTACGCAGCCTCACCCAGTTACTTAAGTGTTGGCCTGAGATTGCTTGGGTGTTACTGAGAGCATAGTGTACAGGTGTTGAGGCACCTGACTTCCACATTTCTGATGGGATATGGTATACTGGGAAGAGAATCAGGCATGGTGTGTGAAGGGGCTTCGCAGTGATGTGTGAAAGGACTTGGCTGGACAGTCCTGTGCATATGTGCCCATCACCTAACCAGGTGGTTGGTTAGAAGTGCCTCAGCAGAAACTGCCCATGTTGACCTCCAACTTTTTCTGCTCCAGAGACCTGCTTTTGCCACCTTCTGCTATTCTTCCACCTGCATCTGAAACTCAAAGCTCTTCTCTGTCCCTTTCCCACTGTTCATCTTCCCACAACCCTTCTCATCCTGGTGGGCTGGGGAGGGAGTGGAGTACACTAACTCCTTCACCTTGGGCTCAGAGCCAGTTCAGAAGAACAATTTGTGCATGTACTGATACTGGACAGTAGAAGAGTTCTGGGCAAGCAAATCATCCTCTTCCTTCCATTTCTAGGCAAAATTCTGGGGTGGAAAACCCGGTGGTGTGGTAGTCTAGTGCAGAGATGTAATCAGTGTCTTTATTTGCCAGCAAACTCTTATTGTGAGTTGAGATGAAGAAAGAAATTTGCCAGACTGATTTGCACATCCCAAGATGAACCTTCTAAAGCAAGCAAAATAAAATTAGCACAATGTATATGGAAATCAGTAAGATACAATGTAGAATCTCAAGTGTAATACTAGTGGGAGTAGCTAAACTAATGTAGTTAGTGAGGTCCTGCTGTATATCTGAGCATGTAGATTTTAGATTGCTTCTGGAAAATGCTCTTCGTCAGTTATGCTATACTACTTTTTTCGTGCTTTGCAGAGTCATCTGCTTAGTCTACTTCAGTCTCATGAATGGAAGTTTCCTTGACTGCTGCCTGCAGGTGATAAGTGTCACATGAAAACAACATATGGGTAGTGATGCCCATCCCAAGTATGTTTTTTTTGGATCAGAGCTTCATTTAGAAAAAGGCTTTGGTGCAAATGAAGGCATATGGGCCCACACTCTCCAAACTATTTGCTGGCTTTTTCAAGAGGATGTTTTTGCTGAATTCCACATCATGGCTTCTAGTACATTCAACACCAAGAGCTATTAACTCAATAGGATTGAGATTGTTTCCCACAATACCGTGCTCCACCTTGTAAAAATTAATTATGTGAGGTTTTTTTAGTTCACATGTAGTCCTCAGGGTTTTGTCATGTCACTGGAAGATGCCTACAATTATCAACTAACTTCAGGCTTAATTAGCCCATTAGCTTGTCTTATAACTCTGCCTGCCCTTTAAAGTTTCAGCTTTTCTCCATATGTTGCCCAGAGTGTCATTTTGTACTTATTTCCATTTTGTGGATGCTTGGTGATGAACTCTTCTTGGGTTTGAATCTAGTTTAAATAACTATGCTTATATAGAACCACATTTGCTCTAGGTACAATAAAATATTGTACTGGCATCAATGTAAACAGAGCTGAAGTGGCTAGCAGGCCACAGCATAATAAATCAGAATGATTAGTCATCCTTCTCAGACACAGATGAGTCAGCTCAGGTCAGGACACTTCTGGGAAAACTACGTAGCTGGTAAATGTGTTACCAGCTGACTATCAAAGTCCCCGTGCCCTATCAGGAAATATTGCTGACTTGGGCAGTTCTACCCTCCTGCAATGACAGAAGCAAACCAACTGCTTAAGAACTTGTTCTCCTTCCTTCTATTCCTTGCGACCAGTTTTGGCAATCCAAACAAATTGTTTCTCCATTACATTCTATAGGATGAAATACTATCTGTAATGTAATGAAATGTAACATGCAACCTTTTATTTTTTTTATTTCTAGATGGGAAAGAGGCAGGATTACCTCATGATCTTTCAAAACCTATTTCTTTAATCATGTTTTACTCTCTTCTTAAATGAGGTCTAGATTGTCATTTCAGAATAAAGCAGGAACATTTTCTTTTACTAGACCACATTCTACCATGATGTGCAGAATTAAAACCTGTGTTCCCACTCGAGTAAAGATTACATAGTTAGCTCCATTATTGGGATGTGAAACCAAAAAACTATCTGTTCTCATCAATATCTCTTCCTTTTCATACTGGTAGTTAAGGGGACACTTGAAATGCCCTGTTGGGGCTGAACACTGATGCCTTGAGGTAAAGATGTTTCTTATTCTGAGCTGGAAACATCCACAGCTTCTTTTTATTTTGATAGGCAGAGCTGATCAGCAGATCTACAAGGTCCTTTGCCTGTTTATTTTGTTTTTATAAGTAACTACTCTCCATATAAATCATAAACTCCTTCTCAGCCTTTTTCATACCATCTTATTTCAGATATCTCTAGATATGCCACAAACAAGGATGGCCTTGGTGATTTGTTCATGACCTCACCAGCAATGAATTTACTAGGGAGTCTGTTAGTTCTCTCTTCTCCCTCCCTTCCATCTGCCTCTGCCTATTAGCACTTCTCAGTACAACATGTCAGCCAGGGCCTGTTGAACATCACGGCTGGATCCAGGTCTGATCTAATCATTCGCCTCCGTCATTCATACCACTGAAGCTTTGGGCCATAACCTCATTCCAGTGTGCTCTCTTTATCTTTTGTGTACCTGTGTGTCAGAGGTAAAGTACCATCCAGAGATTTGGGATGAACAAAACTGGTGGAGTGAAACTGTCTGGAAATGTTCCAGTGACGCCAAGGTCTACAAACACGGATCTGTTGAAGCTGAAATGTTTGGAATTACTTGAATTTTTGCCGAATTGATGCAGCTTTGCTAAAGAATATAATCCTGCATCTGGCATATGGCTGTCTTGGGAACATGATCTCAGTGCCTTTTGGAGCCTCAGATCTCAGGCTGTCTGATAGTGGCCTGCCCTGCATCAGGAGACTTTGGGAACTTAGCAGAGGAGCAGCCCATCTAGGGGATGTGCTCTGGAAGGTGAGTTCCTTGTGTTTGGTGCTGTTTCCAGCTTCAGAGCTGTAGGTCTCAGAGGTTCCAGATACTCAGCTTCACATGTGTGAGTATATTCTTTTTCAAAGCCCTGTACAGTGCCAAAACAAGGAACTGAACATGTTTCTATTCCTATAGTGTGTGACCTTCTTTGTATTTGCTTCTTCAGATTCCACTAGGATAGACATTTATATAAAAGAGTAATTGTGACTCAGAATTTTACCAGTGAATACCTATATTTCAGAATTTGTGTTCTCCACCATATCAATCTTAAAGTTTTGTTTTGAATGAAAAGTTGATTTAACTTACCAACACAATGTGACCAATGCACTCGTCCTCTCTTACAGTGGAGAAGTTGTAGCTGAAGGCACATATCTGACATTCGTTTTGACTTTTTGCCGTTTGAGCTGTAGACCTATATGGTCTTTCATGATACATCTGAGAATTTGCAATGTGTGGACAACTTGCAGACATGGAAAAAAATTGTCAAGTGATTTAGTTAGATCCAGTCTGTACATACCAGTGATGTTTGGGTAATAAATAACTTTGTGCAAATAGATAAAATTATCTACAATGCAGTATATTTGTATACACAGCCCCTCATTGCTATTTTGGTCACTTATCTACCTTGGCCAGAACTGCACTTTCTAAACCTATGAAAAACTTGAATTAGTTTCAGAAGAGAAAAATGCTTTGTCACAAAGGAGTTTGATTATTCCACTTGGGTAGACATCATAAAGGATTTGATATTGCTGGGTTAGATAAGTGTGATTCTTAGATTTTTCTGAGTGATCTTTTTGAAACTCAATATTTAGAGAGCTTGTCGATGGGCACTTTACAAACCTTAAGGTAAGAAACATGTCTTGTAGCCTGCCCAAGGCTCTGTTTCCTAGGCTGGATGGGATTCCAAGCCTTCAGACAGATAAATCATGTGTATGGCTCCCAGGAGATTCAGATGTTAAACTGATCCTCTGCTGATGATAAAACTCAGTTAAGTATCCCTTAAAGATTTCAAAATGTAGGCCTCAGTCCTACAGTATAAGGCACATGGATTCACTGGCTTTAGCTAAGGATTTACTGGAAAACAGTGTCCTCTAGTACATGATACATGACAGGATTGAATAGATTCTTCCTTATTTTGTTTTCTGTGAAGTTTTTACCTGAGCACAGGGAAAACCCGTGTTACGGTCGTATGATTACTATTCTCAGTGGCATAAAAATCCTGGTGGTCTACAGAAATTGAATCTGATTGGTACTTTTGTCTGACTGAACAGATCCAGTTATTACCTACCGTTATTGGTTTTGTCTATTACTGCAGTTCTGAATGGGACTTTAGAAATATAGGCAATAATGTCAATGCCACAGTATATATGTCTGAAATTGGAATGCCATCTTGGTCCTGTGGATTTTAATTCGTAATATGGACCTTAACTCTATAAAAAATCCAGGTAGAAGTATGCTTCTGGCTTCACACATCTCTTCTGGACTCATTTCTTGCAAACAGAATTGCTCTATTAGAAGCCTCTTCCCAGAGAACTCTTTGTAGGATTAGGACTGTAAGCGAGCTGTGACAGAAATGCCAGCTGTGACATAGGATTGCATGTCAGTGCTGTGAGAAGATGTCGAAAGAGCCTAGTTCCTATGCAGCATTTCTCACTTATAGATTTTGAGGACTTCAGTGTCATTTTACAGTGGTATCCCAAGGTTACTCAGCAGATAACTGACACAGCTGGGAATGAAGTCCAGGTGTCCCGAGCCCAGTCCAGTGCTCCATGTATACCAACTCGAAAGAAGCAATGTTTGCAAAGAGCTGTAGGAAATGCGCGATTTGCCTGTGTTTCACCCCAGGAATGGAACACTAGGTCAGCAGTATTTATTTTCTTATCTTGATCCCCCTAATTTTTACTTTTTAAAGAGCTCTCTCTGTGATGGAGCCTCTTGCAAACTCAAAACATGTTGCTACTAGAGCTTGGAAAATTTCTTGCAAGTTATTGACGCTTGTAAAATGGTGATTCCCAAAATTTGCCTGTGAAGCTTGGAAAATGGTTGTGGGAGGAACTGATCTCCTGGCAGTGTGTCAGCTGCGGTCCTATGTCCTGCTCGATCCCACCGATGACTGGTTTTGAGAGTGAAGCGCGGCTGGTCCTGCCTCTGCCCTGCGCTGAATTTCACCTCATTGCCTTTGCTCTGAAGTTAATGGGTTGTTTAGAGATACATACTCACTGTGTGTTTCTTAGTGTGGAGATAAACAGATTGCTGCACTTAAAAGCCTCACCACCCATTGCTACAAATCTATTAAACATCTCCAGTTAACCATACAACCTCCTGCTTCAGCAGCTGAGCATGTAAATTCCTGTGACCAAATAGCTGCACAGTTAACTGCTTTCACATGTGCTCCTACCATGCCCATCTCAAAAGGCGAAATCCTAGCCTGGCTTCGCCCCATGGGCAGCCAGCCGGTGACCAGGACACAGCTGTTTTGGGGGTTGGATGGGGTACCCCGGAGCCTTACTATTTACAGCTCTCTGGGAGTGGGCAGAGGAAACCCAGGCAGTGGTGGGACCTCTGGTTTGCCCTCATCCTCCTCTCCCCCTGGCGCTAAGAGCCAGAGGCTGTGGTGGGAGGCCAGACTTGTGCCAGGCTTTCCCAGATCCTGATCCTGCTGGAGCTGGGCAATAGGGTTCATGGTGGCTCCCCAGGCGTGGCTCGGTGTGCCCTGCAGTGCTCCCTCCCACAGCCCCACCACACTTATGGGAGGGGAAACTGCTTTTATTTTTCTGCCTCCCAGGCTGCGGAGACGTTTTTGTTCGAAGTGTAACAGTGTGTATCCAGGCAGAGAGCACTGTGACAGCTCTGAGGGGCAGATGGTTTCCCCCAGCTGCCCCCTGCCTCGGCTGGTTACCATGGCCTTGCTGCCCTGGGCTGTGCTCTGTGCCCACCCTCGAGTGTGGCACAGAGGGGCAGTGGGGCCCGGGCCCACAGAGGCCTGGTAGTAGGTGGCTGGGTGGCCAAGGTGTGCTGGCAGCGGTGCTGTAAATAACTGGCCACATTAGGAACAACAAGGCTGCGTCCCCCCCAGTCTGGCAGCAGGGGCCGGAGAGCGTTCTGTGAAAGGCAGCGGTTAATTTGAAACACAGGCGAGAATCGCGGCGGCGCTGGGAGCGTGTTTGCCTTGGCTGCTCCCAGCCCCACGCTGCAGCACCGAGCAGGCCCCTGGCTGCCGGCCAGGCTGTAATATTTCCTTTCTCTGTTGTTCATAAAGGCATTCAGGAAAACAATTGAGTGCAATGAGGGCCTTCCCGTTCCGGCGTGCGTGCCTCCGGCCAGCGGAGCCCGGGCCGTGGGGACCCTGCCTGGCCTGGGGCAGTGGTGGGGCCTGGGGCCACACTCGGCCTGCAGCCGGCCTGGCCTCCTTGGAGGGAGCTGCCTTTTGAAAGCTGTTTCTCTCACCCTCAAGGCACAACGGAATTTCTCCCAGCAAACAAAAGGAAATGTCACAGCCATATTTTGGTGCAGGGGTTACATGCATGCAGTTTAAAAGGATTTATCGATGCAAGAGCTGTGGCTTTTTAAAGTGCCCATATAGCAGGGGCCACACGCCCCCAGTGCGCACAGCACATCTGCAGCCCCGTGAGGATGATGGCATGGTTTTCCTCCGTGGGAGGAGGAATATGTTGCAGTGTTATAAGGCACCCTTGTAGCCAAGTCTGCCTGAGAGGCAGTGTTGAATGAATTGCTTTAAAATAAAAAACCCTGCTCACCCCACACTGTTAGTTATATGGGTAAAAAGTCTGCACGTGAAGCAGGCCTCGGGCTACCCAAGGTGTCAGCTATGCAAAGGAAATCATATGAAACAAACTAATAAGGACAGAAATGCTCAAGTTACATGCCCTTTGCATTACCTGGGGCATGGCAGCAGTAAACATGAACAAAAGGGAAGCTTGGCAAGTTTCTTCCTCCTTGTACGTGTACAACCACACCAGCTGTAATGGAGCGAGCCAGGTGCTGGGAATGCCCCTTTCACAGCTCAGGGAAGCTCTGACACTGCCTGAGACCTTGCAGGATCCTGGCTTTTAGTATCCAGCACTTGTTGAAGTGCTAAAACACCAATGACTTAGGGAGAGTGGCTTGATGTGCTTACATAAGTTGGGACAACCCTATCAAGGCTGTATTTATGCTTGAAAATAGCCCTGGTTTACTGCTGGAGGGTAGTCCCTGGTGTATCTGTGACAGTACAAATCCGAATGTACAAAAAGTACCTGGTGACCTTGTGCTGATGGAGTTATTGACAAGTGAGGTCAGCAAATACTGGATGGATGACAGGATCTGAGGGTCTGATGTTTCACATCTGGGATGGCTAACTAGTGTCCAGGAATTGAACCAGGTCACAGCGTGCTTTTTTCCTGGCTCTTGGGAATGCTGGCCAGTTCACATCAATTCTTCAAAGGGCTCAAGAGGAGATGTATCGTGTTCTACCTCTTTTTAAAGACAAGTAAGCTGGGAGCATGACCGTTTTCATCTACTGTAGTGTAGCCCATATATGTTCTCTGGTGTTCTTGCCTGCTGACTCTTTAGCTGGACACAAAATTTCTCCCTGCACAAGTCAACCATCCATGTTTTAGATGATGGGAGTAGAGAGCGGGGTTGTGTGCATTCCAGTCACCTTGCCTCTGGCAGCTAAGGCACTAGCAGTCCAAACTGTGGCTAGTTAAGCTAAGGAAGGAGGAGATAATCAGTGGTAAGAGGGAATTGTGTAGGGCAGAGGAGTAGAGAGCTTTGTGATCACTTGTGTGAAGCTTATTCGACTAAACTTTTTGGTGTCCCAACTCTGCAGAGTAGTTTTTTATTACAGTGACCTTACATTTATGTTTTTTCCTAGGTCATTTGGGCCTTGTCTAGACCCATGCCTTTCAAAACACACTTTACAAGGAGAATCAATACCTTAGGTGACAGAGTTCGTGCAATTCAGAGCCTCAGGTGAGCAAGATAAGTTGTATTTTAACGCATGTGAGTTTGTTGAGGAGAATGTGCTGGGGAGCCACTGAGGTTTTTATCCTGGACTTTAGGAGGAGCTGAGATAGGTCTGTTCTGAGCTTGCTTGAAGATCTGAGCTTGTGGGACAAATCAGGCACAAACATGCTATGACATGTTCCTGATGCCAGGGTAATACCATGTGGGCAAGGACAAGCTCCAGAGGGGTTCATCAGCCGCTGCTAATGTCACAAGGAGAGGTGCCCACTGTGACTCAGAGAACCTGGGCAGCCCAGAAAGAAGCAGCTGCCTGGGCTGTGTGTAATAGTAAAAAATGGAGTTAGAAACCTTGGCTGTAGCATGTTTTCTGGCCTCTTTCTAGCTCCCCCCACCACAGCTAGTGCCTGCTGTCTTGCTCTAGGGAACTAACTGCTTCTTTGGTGAAGCCTTGCACGTGCTGACGTGGCAGTTTCACTGTTCTTGCAGCTCGAGTTCTTCAGTTTAGGGATCAAATTTAAAGGTGTTTCCTTGTTCAAGAGGCAGGAATGCTAAAACTGAAACTTCGAATCATTAAGTGATGTCTCTTGTCAGAAGTCTGTTAGGACTGCATTGTGTACAAATGACCATGTGAATAGAATAACCTTTTTCTTTTGGGCTAATGCTCAGTTGATATCTTATTACAGGCATTATATTGGAAGGACCATAGCCTTAAGGGCAGGTGCACTGGTTATACAGGTAAGCATCCATTTTTCCAGTGTAGTTCACAAGGCCTTCAGCATATTGCAGCCTAAATAAATTTTAATTTTTGTTTCAGTGATGTTTAAAAAGCATTTGAACTATTTTGAACTGGGTTTCTTTCTAAATGCATTCTAAATTTTTTTTATTTTTATTTCCCCCCCCCACCCCTTTTTTTTTAACATACACCCCAAATTCAGCTGATCCTTTTAACATGAATAGTTTGTGTGACACCTTTGGGCTGTTCCCAATGTCTGCAAAATAAGTATCGGTTGCTGTTTTCCTTAATGCCAGGAACTGGATTATACTGTTCTGTGTTTCAAGATTATTCTGGCAGGGGAGGAGCTTGAAAATTTACCTGGAAAAGTTGTTGATGAATAATCCCAAGAGCACAAGCTGCAATTTTCAGGTGTATTTTTCTTCTTCCACATCAGAAGCAAGCAGCAAGTATATGCTACCTTGAGCAGAAAAAATTGCACAATTTTTTGCTGTTCAGACTGGAAAGGGATGCACTGCATGTTTCTCTTTTGGGCAGAACAGTTGTATCTCATACCTATCAATACCAACAGGGAGTTTTAAAAAGCAGTCTCCCCTGAGTGTCATGCCTTATCACGTTTGAAGAAACACTAGCAACTATGTTGCAGTTACAGTGAGTTTGTAATGCTCCTTTATCTCTATGAAGTCTTACGTTTTCCTAGAAGTTGTGGCAGCCCAGGAAATGGACTTGGTTTTGGAGTTACAAACTCTGAATTCAAATTTTATCACTTCTTGGAGCTTAACAGAGCACTAGGTTTGTGATTTTATTCACAAAGCTATGGATCATTGCAAATTGCTTCCTACTATTTGACAGCTTCCTTTTGAGAAATTTCAACACTCCAGCTATCTGCCTTCAGCAGTGTATGATTCTAATCACTGCTATGATTTCATAATCCCCCTTTAATTTGGCAAACATTCCAGATTATCAACATAGGCAATTTGTATTTTGAGAGAGCACAGTGCAGTAAAATTTTCCTGTTGTCAGGCTTTTAGGCTTTGTAGCTGAAAGGTACATATTGTTAACCAGGCATAATTTCTTAGGTGTAGTTTATAAATATATGTAACTATTTGGGGATGTAGAGATGACATTCCCTTCATTGAATGTAAGAAGTAAAGCTGCAGAGTTTAAAGCCAAATTCAGCAGGAAGAAAGAAAATTACTTCCATATATCTTCTGTATGTCATTAAATGGAAAATGAGATAATTCTTCCATACATCTGAAAACTGAAGTCTATTCTCCTCTCAGTTTCTGTGGGTAACTTCAGCTAATTTTTGTGGCAGTTATGCACGTTGTTGGGAGAAAAGATGCCTCAAGTAGGATGATACGGTATACATATGTTACTATATAAAATGCTCATTTTACTTAGGATAAGCCGTCTTTGTTCCAGATATATGTACGCATTCTTCTTACAGTAAGTATTTCAGTTGTCAGGATGACTTGATACATTTGTTCTTTGATGTCAAATTCAGTTGAATCACTGTGGAATGGTTGCTACAGAAACCCCAGCCCAGTTTTTATGTGTCTTGAGTTTACGCCTTTTTACTTAGAGAAGCTGGTTTTGATTTCTTTCCTGTAATGAAGTTCATAGTAAAATGGGTGAAACCTCTAAAACTGCATCAATGTGTGGCAAAAATACCCAGATAGTGAGATCAGAGACAATAAGGAAAAAAGCAATTTAAAGTCCAACAAACAAAGTCTATCTCTTGATAAAATACTACCCATTGTAATTGAAACCAGAACTAAATTAGATCAATACCAAAATATTAAAGTGTGCCAAACCTGTTTTCTGTAGGCTTTGCTGTAATTGGATTCTGATGTGAGAGATAGCTTAAGTAGGCAAAGTGTGTTGACTCAAGACCATGATTATTCATAGAAAAAGAGCTTCCTGCTAAGGCATACAGTGCTTTTATCCGGTGTTTCTTGAAGAATTAATACATTTCTATCCCTCCCTTCCATGATGATGCATTTGAATTCTGTATCTTGCCTGCAGTAAATCTCTGTCTTGCTTAACAAGAAACTATTTCACTGTATAAGTGAGGCATATTGACAACAGATTTAACCCAGACAACTCAGCTTTATTCAATCAGAAGAATGCTGGCCTGGTTTCAGGTTTCTGGGATACAGGCACAAATGGACATGACCCAAGTAGAATCCATTTGTTTTCCCATGAATGCACCTAGTAGGAGGTCAAATAAGAATAAATATTTTGGCTGTTCAGAACAAGATAGGTTACTGGAGTATCTGTGATTCAGACTGTAAATGTGATTACAACAAGCAGAGGTAGCATCAGAAATATGTTCTGTTAAGAGTGAAAAAATCATTGTTTCTCTCTCTCTCTCTATGTTTTAAAGTGTAGTTATTCCTTGTCTTCACAAATCAGATTTATGAGAATAACTCCATATATCTTAATGCTTCTCACCTCTTTGTAGAAGTGGTTCTTTCAGGAGTGAAGGAAAAATAGCCATTTGTGTAGCCTGTTAGGATTTTTTTTTAATGCAGGCATAGCTTATGCAAAGGAGTAGTTTATGGACTTCCCTGTGATAGTAAGAATAAATCAATTTAGATCCAGTATACTAGGGGCCCTAGTTTCTCTCTGGAGTTCCACTGAACAATAGAATAAATTGTGCAAAGGCAATTTGTCCCTAATGTTTTTGGCTATTTGATTTTGTTGAGGTTTTGCCGGTATTATTTAGATATTCACTGTAATTTATACTGCAATGTAAAAAAAAAAAACCCTGCATATTTGCCTGCAGGGGAGTGAGTGCTCACTGTAACAATCCTTTGAACATAATAAAAGTGAAATCCCCAGGTAATAAAAAAAATCCCTGGCTTTTATGAATAATGCATTTGTGGAGTGAGGGGGGAGGAAGTGCTTTTTAGATTTATTCCCCTTTCTGCTCCCCACTCAACCTGTTGGCGGAAATAATCTCTAAGTTGGGAACGGGTTCCTACATGGTGAATGTGTTCTCAGGCTTTTTTTTTTTAAGGTTCTGGACGAAATTCTGCAATACAACCAGACACTAAATACTGGTGATTCCGATTTATTTGTTTGTTTGTTTGTTTTTAAAGTCTGTGGGTGTCTTCCCCTGTGTATTGACCATCTGGTTGTGGGTTAGACTGTTTGGGGTATGCCTGGCATGCTGAAAAGCAACACAAAATTGCAAAGTGGTTGGAGGCCCATTGACGATGGTTTGTTTGGGGTCCTCAGTGAGCTTTGACAGAGAGCAGGTGTTGTGATGATAAATTCAGGATGGGATTGAGGATTTCTCTCTTCAGCTGGTAAATGTGTGGGAAATGCTGGAGGCACACTGTAAAAATAAATGGTACTTAGTGAGGAGATACTGAAATGGAAATGCTTTTGTGCCTCAGTCTCAATGGAAAAGCTGTTTGAGGATTTAAATGGATTTCACCCCATAGCAGTGGTTTGGGTTTCGTGTTAGAGGATCCAGACTCAGAGCTGTATTATGGCTGTTGAGCCTAGTTGGGACTTAAAAATGGAGTTTCAGTATGGTTCCCGTGAACAAGTGTCTCGGTCGAGAAAACTGCCACAATACGTATCACTATACCTTTGTTTTTTTGGCAGTGCAAAGCCTGTGCTTCCCTGCCATCGCAGAAATCCCGTACATTCTCTGTCATTTCATCAAGTGACTTGGACAAGCTGTTGGTTTCCAGTTCTCTGTCTCTCACTGAGATAATTGCTTCGTAGGGCGGAAGAAAAGAAAGAAAAGCTGACAGTTTCCAAACTGAGGATACTGGCGGAAGTTTCCGTAATGTGTGTGAGGGGTGTACATCAGGCAGTAGAGAATGAGTTCTCTCAGGGTTCAATTTCTAAGAGTCTCAGCGGATGTGGTGCTCTTACAGCCAGTTAAACTTTGAATAATCCTTTCAGGAATAAAATATATTTTCTGTGACTATGATGGTGCCAAATCATTTTAAGTTGCCAAAAAGCTGCTTTGGAAGGACTTGAGGAAACCACAGCTGGGAATTGTGTCACAGATATAAAATGAGATTTATTTACTCTTCTACATCCAACACTGATATAATAAGTAAGACAGGAACAGATGAAAGAAACATTTGCTTTTTACAGGTTTATTTTTTTTTCATGTAATTTACTTTTAATAGAGTTTCTTTAGCAAATCTGCATTTTCAACAGGGACTTAGCACTCTTCTCACTGAGGTCATTGGCCAAATGACTACTAGGAATGAGTCTAATGACGCATTTTATGTGTTGGTGTTAGAGAGGAGAGTGCATGTGCTTCATGACTCAGGAGGACCTTGAGGATTTCAAAGTGCTGTGTTCAGTTGCAGAGCCTATTTCCAGGCCTATGTTCACTGATGCTCTTTTCTGCGTGCTTCGTCTGCTCTGGACACTACTATCTTGTTGCCCCATATTAGAATTCAAGTGGTGCCCAGGGACTGACTTATACTTCCACAAATAATGAATTTATCACTATGATTTTTAAATGTAATGAAATGCTTATGTATTTTGTGGGTTGCAAGGATTCTTGTTAGTGCTAGAAGTGTTTGTGGACTGCCTGTATTTCAGCCTTCTTCTTGGACAGTGCTCTGGAACTGTAGAAAACTCGCAGGTTTTGCTTGGACATATATACCAAATATAGACCCATTCCTGCAGTTCTGTCTCCATGGATCCTATTTTTTTTTTTTTCTTCAGGGTAAATTACAAAGAAACAGAACTGCAGATGATAATTTTTCATTAGTCTTTACGTTTTGGTTGTACTTGTATTTGCATTACTGACCAAGTTACAGAGTGAGGAGTATATGGTGTGCTCTGTTTTGCTTTTCCTTATCTAATTTACTGAGACATACATTAGCAAGAAATCTCTCTTCTATCCTGGTGCAGGCAGGAACTTTCATAGATCAGAGATGATAAGGAGTATTGTAGTAATGGGAATCTGAAAATACAGTGCAGCTGAGTATGTGTGTGTGCATACATCCTATCTCATTGTATTCATGTCTTTAAAAGTATTAGGCCAATAAATTTCATGTTTTGTTAATATGAATTATTTATTAAAATACTCTTGCTTTGCATTGAAGGAAACATATTAGAGTGCAATGAATTTTTTCCTCAAATGAATGCCCATTAAAAAATAGCATGTAAATTAATTTATTTTTGAGTAACTGTTTTAAGCATTGGACAGGTGTCTACTTTATAAGCAGCAACTGAAAGGGGAGACAAAAAATGAGGCAGAGCAGAGACAAGCAGAGGCTGCAAATTGTTATAGGTTCCACACCACTGGAAAAGGAATGTAGAGAGCAGTTTTCCACTGGAATGGAGACACAGCAGTAGCATGGTGAAGAAACTGGAATGCAAGGAAAGGTATTTTAAACAATGAAGACATTTTTAAGGACTCCATAAGAAGCAGTAGAATTTTTGAAGCATACAGCATTGAGTCTTCTGTAGGATCGAGGCCTTAGGACTGTATAGTTTCAAACACTGAGACTGACATTTGAAGAACACACTTCTTACCAAAAGGCTTATATTCTATAGTTAATAGGTAACGCCTAAATTTGAAAAATTTGAGAGAAAGGATCCAAAATTAGGCAGGGGAAGATTGGCATGATTGAAATGAAGTTATCTAGTTCATTTTGTATCTTTACAACCCATTCAGATGTTTATGGTAGGATTGGTCCCATTCAGATGTTTATGGTAGGATTGGTCCCATTCAGATGTTTATGGTAGGATTGGTGTGAGCAAATATATAATCCCTGAGGCAATCCGTTCTGTAACTGCTGTGTAAGATGCACTTGCCACCGTTTCAGTGAAGTTCCATCTGCTTCTGCTGAGGTTGATTTTGTCCTGTCTTGTGGACAGCTATTCCAACAGTTCTGGATGAGTTTATTGGGGGTGTAGGTGGTGTTATCAACACTTCTGTTGAACATTTTTAAGAAAGAAATATTTCATTGACAGGGGAGCAGCGTTTCCACATTACCATGCTGCAGACTGACATGTGCTAAAGGCTAGACCATCCAGTCCGTCTTCGTGGAATGAATGCGTATTTACTCCAGTTCAGCTGATCCTTTCACATGGCAAAGGTGTGCATGTAGCCTCAACATTAAAAACCCCAAAATAATCTAGGGTTTTAGCCCATACTGCATATGCAGCATCTTTAGGCACTGCAGGCTTTGGGACTCTTACTGAGTATTTCCACTGAGTGTAATAGGTTCAACTTTTCCTCAGATTTTGCACAACTGTAGCTCTGAGTGAAATTGAGTGCGTCATTATTATTATGAGGTGGATTAAGCACTTCCTACCAAAGCTGATTTTTCAAGTAAATATTGAGTCTTAGAATATTTATTGATTTTTTTTTTTTTTTTTTTTTTAAGCACCTGGTCCTCATGGACAATCTGGGGCTTCTATTCCTTGTTTTAGGTTTGGAAAAGAGCATTAGAAGAACAGAGACTCAACTGTCATGATGCTGTTCTGGGAAAAAGGGACAGTGTTTCCTAAGAAGGTTTCCTACAAGGCTAGGTTTTGTTGTTGTTTGCAATCCTTGCCTTATACCCACTGCAAGTGTTAAGAGACACTTTGTATTCTCTTTGAGAGAGATCAGGGTTAAAGGAAACTTAAACTATTTTATTGCTACTGTGGCAATCTCACTAGGCCCAATTTGATACCTTACTAATTGTCACATGCTTGCAGTAGAGATGTTTAGCTCTTTTTTAAGCCACATAATAGATTTTCTTGTTGTGATTTTGTAAATTGATTTTTCAGTAAAGTTCTGAACTTTATTGTATTCATGACTTTACAAGAGCAATCCTCTAAATTGAGGCTTTAGATGTAAAATACTAACAAATTCCTTGCTGGACCTAATACATTTCCTGACAGAGTACTCCATGTTCCTGTTCCTTATGGTACTGAGTTAAAAGATCTTGGATAAATCACTTGTCTGCTGTTCTCACATTTTAAATTAACTCCTTGTTAGTATAAGCAGCAGCAGCTCCTCCTGTAGTTTTGTAGTTTTTTCTTGCAACTACATATCATTGGCTTCTGTGTGACTTAAAACTCCCTCAAAAAACTCCTGGTTCTGTGATGCTGTTTTCTTTCCTCTAACTGAACAGGTCTGTGAGTAGTCCAATGAATACTGTATGTTGTGATTGGTGGTAGGAATCACTTGCTTTCGCTTACTTCTCACTTGCTTTTCTGTTCGTTGAATCCTTCAGACTTAGTGCAGTTACAGCATGTTAGGTCTTTGAATATCTCCTGAAAAACAATAGCCTTTTAGTTCTGTTTTACTATCTGTTGGTGCCCTGGGAAATGTTAGAAGAGCCACTCGGACTCAGATACTGAAGTAGATTTCTTACTGGGTTTGTACAACTTCTGTGAACGCAATTCAAAGGAAAAGTTGATTTTCTTGTGCCGTGCTATTGATATTTGTGGAAAAGATACTATTAATGTTTTGAAATACTGTGTAACAGATCTCTTTCATACATGTGAAAAGTGTGAAAAATAAAATGAAAACTCACTATGCCCAAGACTAAATACTTGACATTTTTTAGTTTTCAGAATAAAACAAATTTTGTTGCTAAGCAAGCATGCCAAAAAAGACTTTGAAACTGCTAACTTCCATTCTCTATTTAATGTATCTGTATTATAAATCAGTGTTATTTGGCAATTTTTAGAAGAAGACATTTGCATCTACACTAGCAATTTTATTTGGTGCTTCAGCTGAGTATGTCTTAAATAGTGAACTAATAAAGTGGTTTTAAATGGAAATTGAAATTATGTCTTTAAAGAAAATTACAGTGATTATCTTTAATACTTTAAGTTAAATAAATATTTGCTTTGGGAAATATGTACAGGATGGAAGCATTTTCTAAACAGTTTCAGAAATACCTGTCTGCCTTGCAACATATTCACAGGCTTAGATTGTTTCTTACAGTCTTGCTTAGAGGACCAAAACTGGTCAGTGTCCCAAAATATAACAGTGTCCAGGGTTGAGTAACAGTCCTCCTGATGATCTGAAGAGAAACTGTCTTCGAGGGTGAAAAAACTGGCAGAAGAATTGCCATTTCTAAGCTCTGAAAGCTTGATTACTCTAGAGTTACTTGCAAAGAAAATTCTCTCAAAACCAAAGAAATCCCAATGGAGCTTAATTTGACATTTTGTAAATCAGCTATATTACTGTGTTTATGAAAACACACAGACTGTGCAGTGCTCTGATATTCTATTATTTCGTAAGGGTAAGAGATCATGGCTAGCAGTTTTCAAGGGTTTTCCTCTATAGCCATGTAGTCTGTTTGTGTGAAGGGTAGGAAAGCATGCAGAAAAGACTGCAAGTCTCTTCAAAAAACATCTAATCAAACTTGTTGTTTGTTCTTTATGAAAACAGAAACTGCACATTGCTCTTCCTGTAGTCTTTCTTCCTTATTATCTCTGGAGGTTCTATTTCAGTTTATAGTAGCAGCTTCTATCAAGGTCTGTGCTGGTGTAAAGTCTGTGTGGAATAGCAGTTCTCAGTGGTCAAAGGGTACCTTCAGCCTCACTAGTATGACATTGAAATGAGGTAGCCAGCAAAATGGTGAAGGATCACAAGGGGTGGGATGTATCAGTTCTGAAATTGCAGTTTACAGCTCATTTTCTCCGAGGGAATATGCCAGAGGTGAGGAGACCTTTGCCCTGGGAGGGGGGAATGCTGTTCCTTACCTCTGTACTGCTGACAAGGAGCTTTTCTCACTGTTCTCGTGCTGCAACAGTATCATGCCTTTTCACTGGAAGCTGTGCTGAAAGATTGGTGAATTTTTTGTCTTTCCAGAACTTAAGTCACTGGCGTAATATTGACTGAAGTCAGATCCTGATTATAAGTGGCCACTGTGGCCTGATGAGCCCTCTTGACCAAGAGGACCGAAAGGGCAGAACCACAGCTAGCAATCGCTCTCTTTCAAGTGTCCTAAAACTGTTGACCTGCCTGTTTGGCTTTCAGGGAAAGTGAATATGAAAGCTTATCTCAGAAGTGACAGCCTAATAAGAGGTTAGCCTGTGTCCCAAGTGAATGAAGTTGTATCCAGATTAACACAGGGATGCTGTAGACAGAAAAGTTGTGGATAGAGAAACTTTTTCCTTTCTATGGTAGCAGAAGTCAAAAGGTACATAATTTCAAAGGAGCACTCCTGTATCTGGTGTAGTTAGTGGGACAGAGAAACCCAGAGCCGGGGTGCTCTGGGATACAAAAGGAGCAATGCTGTGTCTCAGGGATGAGAGAGACTTCTGCATGGAGGAGCAGGGAGGCACAGAAACAGGGGGGTGGTAAAATGAAGGTGCAGATTGATAAGAAAGAGATTCTGAAAGTATCCAGTGTGGCAGGGCTCAGGAGAAGCATATAAATGGACAGAGAAAGAAATCACAATGTAACAAGGAACAGGTGTATACACAGTGGTTTGTATTGGTTATAACTTTAGTACATAATTTCAATCATTCAGCTTGCTTTCTTTGAATTAAAAACCATTTGTGGCCTGGTCGCTGGCCTGTTCTGCAGCTTTTCTTGCAAGCAAGGGAGAAATTACAGATGTGCCTGAAGCATGCTATGGAAATATTCAAACTTCCTAAATGCTAGCTAACTCAAGGACTGAAAGCAATCTTTCTACAACAGTTTGGAGATCAACTCAGTAAAATTTATCAGACAGGTTGTTAGTGTTTTGCAGCCTTTGTAGGGCTTCATGCTGCTGCTGTCAGCCTACTAAACTGTGTGGCTTGGATGTAGCTATGTAACAGTCATAGACTTTACAGAAGTATCTTGAATGGAGTATCTTGTTCAGAGCCAGCTTCTACGTAAGGGCATGAGGACCTACTGTGGCAGTGAGACTGAAGTCAAGGAGCAGAGGAGCCAGACTTCCAAAAATACCTCTGAGGTTGAACAGATTTCAAGGAATCTTCTTGGCCAACATTGCCATATTGTGGCAACTCTGAGCCTAAAGCAGGGGCATTCTTGTACTCTGTTTTGGTAGAATCTCTAGCGCTGAAAGCTTTGTATTTGGTTGAGCCTTAAGCGTCAGCTTAAGAAACAACATGATGACTTGTAGCTTAATATTTCGCCGTGCCTGCTCAAGGCTACCAGCTGCTGTTTATAGTGTAACTGTGGTGGGTGTGTTGGTCAATACATGCCCTCTTTGGGCAGTGGGACGAGAAGGTGCAACACTCCCTTCCCCACCAACCCCAAGAAGCTTAAGTATAAAAAAAATCCTTGGGAAAGTCTGCAGTGGCAGTAGGGAATTATAAACCAGGAGAAAATGAAGTTGTACTGGGGAATACTTCTGCCCCCATCACCAGGGGTGTCCCCTGGCAGGTGGGGTGTGGATCACCACCCTGCCCAACACTCCGGCCTGGACCGTGGCTGTGCCAGAGCACGCTGTGGAGGCCTCGCTCCCAGGCCAGCGGTTGGATGCCCTGCGTGGTCCGGCACAGGCGTGTGAGTGTGTGCATGTGTGGTTAGAGAGTGGGGATGGAAGGGCTCATCTTTTCTGTACTCTTTCTCCCTTGTATACCTGAGTGCAGAGCCTGTTAATTCTTACACCTGATAAAACTCTGCAGAGATTTATGTGCAATCAGCTGATCATGGTTGCAAACACGTGGAATTTATAATAAATAATGACCCTATTTAACCAAGCAGGAAACAACTGGCTCATAAGAGAGCATGCAGCACACTGATTGTAGGAGACCTGGAAAATCCTGGTAGTGGATAATTCCAAACAAACAGGGAGACTGGTGAAATTCTGTGCTCTTTCAGAACCTAGGTTCTAGAGAAAATTTGAAGCTGAGGTTTTCCACTTACTTCTGCATCTAATTGACCTGTCTGATCTTCTTACTTTTTCTCCCTCCATTGCGCAGCTGCTAATGTGGCTCCCAGCTCCCAGAAGAGTGCACAAAGGGCACTGCTTTTTTGTACACTCAGCTTTCTGGACACATGCTTTACAACATGAACACCTGTGTATATCGAGTGCTGGCTTCCCTCTCCTGCAACCACAGATGTCATGCTCACAAAGTGCACTTGCTGAGTTTGTGCTGCAGATTAGCATGGAACCAAAGGAAGGCAACTTTTGGAAAGCTTGGTGCAAGAGTGTCTCCCTGCAGCTCTTTTGTGCCTTGGAAAGTAGATGGAGTTGTTCACTTTATTAGTGAGGGCCCACTGTGCCCAACTAGCTGAAATCCGTGGCAGTTTTTTACTGGATTTACCAGACTGGATGTCTCTCTTCCTCCCATCCCTCTCATTGCTCTCCTGCTAATTGAGGGGAGATAGCCAGGGTCTGATGTGTAATGTAATGTGAGTGACTGTTGCTGCTACTTTGTTTGCCAGCATTGTGTCTATTCACCACCTATCAGATATCTGTGAAACAGAAAACAGGTATCAGAAAGTTGCTCCTAAACTTCCAGGATATGTCGTCTTCCTAGTGGGAGTACAAGGAAAGACCTTGCTTTTATAAGGGGGTCACTTATCTGCCCTTTAGAAATAAGAGGTATTTATTTCTCAGACCTCTGCTTTTCTGGCAAAGTTGGTTAAGATTGGCCAATGGCTTCAGAAGTTACTGGAGGAGAGGGAATTTATAATCAGACACAGACAAGCTGGCTTTATGTGACTGTGTGAGCCTCAATTCTTTAGGAAACCATGGTAAAATATGTGGATAAAGTTGCAGTAATATTAAGGTTAGGGTTCATGCTGGCCTGTATTTCTCTCTCAGTTTTTTAGCATGACGGTGTTAGTCAGGCTGGAGCTTTTTGAAACTTTTTATTTCATATGCAGAAATTCTTGAAACCTAGCTTCTTTGTCTTCCCTGATTTTTCCTTGCTGAGCTTGATCATCAGGTGGGAAAAGTAAACACTTGAAAAATAGAGGAGCCTGTGTGGAAATGTTGCTGGTTTGTTGTTTTGTTTTTTGGTTTTTTTTTTTAAACCTTAATATTGGCAAAACTTTCTAATTCATTGTGGTCCTAAAACAGCATTAAAGGCTTCTGGCTAGATAGAGTCCTTCGTAGCTTGCCAGGAGTCCAATCTCCATGACAATGTTACTTGAGAAAGGAAACATGCTCCACATCTGGGAGCAGGGCTGTATCAAGCATGGTCAGGGAGAGTGTTAACTGTGTTCTCTCAATCTTATTTTTTCATTTAAACCCAGTCTGTTAGACTGTAAGGTGGTGCTGAGGACTATAAAGACTTAAGCAACATGAACAGATCTGTATGGGAAAGAGATGGAATTACTTCCAGGGGGAGAAAAAGCACTGCCTGACATCTGTGGATTTTGTTTGTGAGGTTGGAAGTAGGTAGAAATGCCCACACAAGAATCAATTCCCAGCTTTTTGCTTGCCACAGCATAGATAGGTACAGAAGGGATGAATGGTGAGGTACTTGACTGGTCACAGTTTCCTCATCAGTTTCAGTGTATATGGGAAAAGGCAATCCCTTTGGGTGAAGTGTAACCTTTAGCAGGCTTTGGCCTCGTATATTGAATAACGGAATGACAGCAGATGTGGCAGGAGACATTCAGGCTTATTTGCTCCTACAAATGAAACAGCTCTAACAAGGGAAAAAAAGAGAAAAAGCCTTACCAGAATTAGCTAAAAAAAAGTGTCAGACAAAATTGTGCTTTGAATGCGTTATAAGAGCTTACTGTTTTGCAGTGAGAAAAGACAGTCAGGTGTTGATAGCATGTAGGAGGCAAGAGCTGTTATTAGTGAGTGGGAAGAAACACATTGAGTGTGGTGTGGGAGTAGGGCAGATGGGAATGAATCTAGAGCCTCTTTTGGAATTACTCATTTTCTGAATCATCTTCTTATAAATTTACTCTCAAAGCCTTCAGTGCAGAACACCATCATCCTCCAAGGTCCCACAACACTGCCATGCTGAGAATGACATTGAGAGGGATGTTGAGTCAGCTCTGTGTGTAATAGTAATATGAGATGTTCAGTGAGGAGTTTAAGTAACTGCTTCAGCCAAGTAGGTTGTGACTACAATACACAGGTGGGATGCATATCCATTAATTCAAGCCCTCTATGGAATGAAAAAATGGTAGCATATTGTTATTAGGGTAGTTAGGAGTGTCCATGCAGAGCCATTAATGGAACAATTTCCACACTCATCCACTTGTCAATGCAAGGGCTTTGTTGCCAGGAGTCTAGCTGTGCATAATACCTGGTGGGAGCCACAGAAGCATGTCCAAGTGGCCTAAGATGTGCCTGCAAATGTCTAATGAGAGCTCTTCCTTGGGTTTGACATACATGCTGTGTGCACTGACTGCAGACATATGGTGATTATAAATCTGGCCCTGTCCCTGCAGACCATGGTTTTGCCTACACCATCTTTTGAGAGGCACTGCAAGCTGTCTGTCCAGGCTCCAAACAGCCGCAAAATAAAGGAGGCAACAACAGATGGACTCAATCCAGCAAGTTTGATATTGGAGGTGTAGGCGTACCCAGACTTACACAAGTGTGAGCATGCCACAGTCTGGGAGTGAGAGCCCTGTGAAAAGTGGCAGAGCTCCTAAACAAAAGGCTTGTGCCTCCAACCATTTGGTGACAATTTGACAGCTCAGCAGCTTGAAAAAAACAGCAGCGGGACTTCCCCAGGGCTCCCTGACCTCCAGGGCTGTACTGGGTGCATGTACGCTGAAGGCTTCTGATCGTTTAACACTGAGGCACAGGGTCATGGCTTGTGGTGAGGACCTCTTGAATCGCTTCTCTGGCAGTACCTTTTACCAATTGCCACCTTAAACTGCCACCACACAATAGGAAAGTTTCAGAAGGAAACTTGCTCTACAGACCTGTCTCTAAACAAGTTTAAGACTTTCACCAAGTATACTGTGCTTTATATGCTCACCTATGTCTTAAAACATACTTGGCAATCTCGAGAAAACAGTAGAAACTGAGAGGTGTTCTCCCTTTGTCTTTTTCTAGCTTCATCAGAAAGAGCGCTAATAGTCCCTGGGCTAATGACTGACTTCTGCCACTATATTAGGGCTGTGCTGAGCCAGCTACAGAGTCTCCCTTTAGGTAGCAAAGGTAGGCACAGTCTTGGTGAATAGAAAATATCAACAGAAGCAGATAAAGCAGAGCTTAACACAATGAAGCCTGCTCTCTGGGCTTGTCACAAATCCATTAGCTTCTTCACTGATGGATTCTAATTCTGACCTTTTTTTCACATATTCTAAAAGAAAAAAAAAAAGGATATATAATTTTACCAGACTATTGCTTGCAACTATACACCTTCCTGTTTGTTGCCTTTGTTTGTTGCTGAATGTACTTGTTAGCTATATTTTTACTTCTGCTGCTTTTGTCTGCTAATCTAGTTTACCCCCAAAGGACTAAAGATTTATTTTACAAATTTACACTTGAACTTCCTAGCATAAAGTGGTGGTTTTACTCCCAGGTTTCAGGAGTGGTAATGGAAGGTATTTCCCACAACACTTGTGAAATTTAAATGAAAACGAGTCTCTGCATTAAATTTTTATTGTATTTCATGTGTAGTATTACATTTTTTGCGTATTCTTTCTGAGGCTTATTATGGTGGGATTGTTTGATATTTCCTGACCTTTGTCTTTAATTTTGACTCCAATGCACACTTTTATGGAATGTTTATCTATATACATGGATAGGTAGGTAGCTAGCTAAATATTAGTATATTTATAGTTTTTTTCTGGGCAATTGTTGTACTACCTGAATAGTAATGGGGAAAAAAAAAAAAAAAAAAAAGAAGAAGAAAGATAACAGGAAAATAAATTTTCATTTCCAAACTATCAGGTGGCTGAAAAGTAGAAACAAGAGAAAAGAGGCAGAAAGGAAGCAAGAAAGGAATCAGTGAATAGTCATAACAGAGAGGTGAAAACACACATCTTAAAAAAAAACAGTAAAGGCTCTAGATTCCTTCTGTATTTTTCTGAAGACCTGAAACAATTTAAATTATGAAAAACTTAGGCTAATTGAGAGCATTATATTGATTGGCCCCAATTTTCTTTCTTCCTTCCTTTGTTTTCAATCCAGTCTTTCTCATTATAACCTCTAAAAATAAATAAATAAAAACTCTCTCAATATCTGAAAGAGTCATTCTTATATAATAGCCCTTTCTTGCAGGAAAATTTATCATTATAACAATACCGTAGTAGTTTGCTGGCAGAATCACAGCCAATCAAAGCTATTACAATAATGGAACATTTCATGGTTTTGGAAATTAAATGAGTAACCATGGCACTGAAATGTTTCTTAAATCATATTTTGAGGTTTATTTTTCACCAAATGATTTGCACATTATCTCATTCCATCTGAATTTTATTTTCATCAAAATCACACCATCGATATTTTTTTTCCTTTTTTGTTTCTACAGCAATTTTGCAATAGACTTCCCATCTGTTTTCACTTTTTGTAAGTTTGATTGTATTTGTTCAAGAAGCAGATCTAAACCTTATTTTATCATGAGGCATAATTTAACAGCTGACTAATGGTCAAACTGTAAATTATGCTGTAAATAACTAGCATGCTGCGTTGCAGGAGTGAGTAGTACTGTTATCAAAACTAGTAGCTGTACTGGTTGCAATACATAAGAAAGTCACTAGTGCAGTCATTGTTCCAAGACCTGTGATCAGCTCAGGGTGTATGAATCCTCAGGAGTTCTACCTGCTGAAGAATCATGGGAGCCAGTCATTTTTGAGTAAGAAAGGGTAGAAATCTTCTGGTTTTTGTTTTCTATACATATACTGAATCTTTCCTGAGATGTTCACATGCACCTGGGAGCCATTTTTCGTACTGAACTAACATGCAATATCATCTTTGCTATGAACTGTATCTGTCTCCTGTTTAGGGAAACTTCATAAGGTTTGTTAGTAGAGGTCTCTGGACAATTGGAAGGAAAGATAAAATAGAAACTGGAAAACGCGGAGAGAATCAAAATATGCACAGAAGATAAAAATATATCTGTGGTATGACCACAGACTGGATTCTAAATTGTAGAGCTCAGATGAAACATCTTTCCATTGCAGAACAGATTGTTAGTACAATCAGTGTCCACAAAGTGTTCACATGAATATATAGCTTTGAACAAGATGATGAATGAGGAAATGAAGTAAAATCTCATCTTGGTTTTCCTGTTTTGGTTGTGCAAAAATGTTTTTTCAGCCTCATAACTTCCATTTATCCACACAAAATTTATTAAAAGTCATATAAGAGAACATATGAATATAATTTGCGTTTTAGTAATGTTCTCAAAATGAAGTGACAAAATTTAAACAAAACAATTAGTGATATCAAGATATATGGATTTTTCCAGATCTGTACCATGCCATGAGAATACCATACCATCCAGATCCATCCATAGCCCACCCATGAGAATGCTAATGGCTTGGGTGAAATTTGAGGTCCAGACACACTCGAGGTGGTTCCTGCTGGAAGGTAGGTGCAGAGACACCAGACAGGGTGGTGTGAGTAGGTTGTGTGAAAACGATCCAGGTACATCAGAAGAGCAGTAGGGTTTATCAGGTTGGGTGTGGGTTCGCTCTTCTGGGCTGGTGCATCCACAGGCTGCTGTGAGATCAGATAGACTCACCGTGAAGTCACTGTTAGCTTGGGGATTTCCTCACCTGCGGTGTAGGGATTTGAATGCTATTCCAGGGCACTGGCCTAGTGATGGGGTTGTTGGCTGCTCTTGGGGTGTGATTTCTCTGATCAGAAATTCCTTCTTGTACCCAAGAAAATGTTCCAGACAAAGTTAGTGTGTATATTCCTGCCAAAAGCTTTGGTTTCAACTAATTGACGTTTTCTTTTGAAAAATAACTTTGTTAGAAAATGACCAACCGGCTCTGGTTTCACACCCTCTGATCTGTCATCTTTGATCTGCTTAATGAAATCAGGGTTCCAGTAGTACTTGCTGCTGGGCTTTTAAAAATCTTTTAAGTTGCCTTCTGCTTTAGT
The DNA here is from genome assembly GCA_028020825.1 of Podargus strigoides. Classification (NCBI taxonomy): domain Eukaryota; kingdom Metazoa; phylum Chordata; class Aves; order Caprimulgiformes; family Podargidae; genus Podargus; species Podargus strigoides. Next base: position 17,300,821 of record CM051628.1, read on the forward strand.
CTAAATTACTCTCTTACTCGACTCATCTGCGGCTATTTTTCTCTCCTTAGGGAGAACCCTGATCCTGTTTTACTCTCTTTCACAAAGGCTTCCTGCTGGTTTACTGGCTTTTCTCTCTGCTTTTTTTCACCAGAAGTGCCCATAAGTAAAATGTAATAGGAAAAAAATCATCCCAACCTGTTTTCAAACTTAGATCAGGATTATGCTGATTCAGGAAAGGTTCAGATCATGATTTCTTAGGAGAGCTGGATCTGATTCCTGAATCCTCTGTCTGGTTGGTGCTTGCAGTACTGTCTGCAAACCAGTACTCCCAGGTAATTCTAGCAACCAAGCTACTCACATTATTTTGCTCATTGTCATTCCTACTTTTTTGGGGGGCACTAACTTACCCAGTTGTTAAAACTAATAAAAAATTATTATCTTCTACCCTAGTTCCCCAAATAACCAGATCCTTGTATTCTAGATTTTGGTGGTAGGAATTGTCAAAGATAACTTCTTTATATGGTTCAATATTTCATGTTGAAAAGGAATAACAGCACATTATGGGTAAGGGAAATATAGAGGTAGTTCTGGATGTGGTGTGCTTCAGTGAATAAAAGTATTTGCAAATCTACTTGCTTTGATGTAGTAGATTGCAAGAACACTTTACACATATCTTTTTCAATGTGTCCATAAGTTATACAGGGAAAAAAACCTCCTCTAACTAAAGCTGGCAAGTGTTCAGAAACCACAACTATTCAGTGTATTGCCTGACCATTTTTAAAATGCATTTTGCACTTTGGAGATGTTGTAATGCATTCAGCACAGTGTGAAGTCTTGGCATAGATGCCGGGTTCTAAAATAAGATGAGCTCTGCCTTTTAAAAAAAGAAATGTTTGCCTGTGAAATACCTTTGCTATGAAGGGTCTTTGGGAAGGGGGACAGGAAGTAGGGGTGTTGATGCCACCAACAGCGAGAAAACAGATTTATTTTGAATTTTAACAAATAATCAGAGCGATGGACAAAGCCCTTCCTAGTGAATGCTGAGTGGGCAGAATTTTATCCTCTTTGTAAGTTAGTCTCCTCCCCCAGATACCTCTTAACAGTTAAACCTACTCTTGGTTTGTGCATATGAGGGTGGCATTTGATTTGGTAGAATGGGCAGAGGTCTGCACCACAACATGCTGTGTTTCTGAGATAGGTTCCTCTTTTGTCAACTGCACATCTGCAGCTCCTTTCATGGGGAGTGGGCCAGACAGTGGCTGGGGAAGCCTTCAAAAATGCTGGTGGGTCAGCCGATTCTGTCAGACCCCTTTCGATGAGAACAGAAGCAGGTAAAGGTGCAGAGCACCTGAGGCTGTGACCAACAGCAGTGGGATTTGTTCACCTTTAGCAGGTCTGCAGCCTTTCTCTTGGAGTGAAGTGTGCAAATGTAGTCAGGGTGGTTGTCGTTGTATCAGTAACACACCTGAAAGGTCCTGTGTGATGTACTTGGCTCCTGTCCTTAATGTCTGTTGCAGAATATAAAGGCTATGCAGATGCTAAACTTTTGGTGAAGGTGAGTAGGTATTAGGAAATAGACAGGAAAAGGGGGCTTAAGTGTGCCCATGCAAAACCTGTAGTGAGCTCCATATAGGTGAAATTCATCCTGTGGCAGTGTGAAGAAAATCTTTGAGTACAAATGAAGCACACTAAGCAATTTGCCATCCAGACTTGGGAATTTTTTCCAGCTCATGTCAAGCTGCAGATCTATGGCTCCACTCTAGATTCTCCTGTGGTGTGTGTTGTCCATTTGGTTTAGCTGTCCTAGAAAGAGCCTGTGGAACATCCCTGTCCTCTCTAGAGAAATTAGAAGTCAGACAAAGTAGAGCAGGGTCTTTATTCAAGCCCTGGGATGGCTGCCCTCTAGACTCTGCCAGTGCTGCAGCTCAGTAGAAGCAGGCTGGAATTTTATAGCTGTGAGGTACTGGTGCTTGCTAGTGCACACTGCAGTGGCTGTTATAGTATTGTTTCACACAAGGAAAAGTGTTAGCCCTGCTCTATTTTAGATGTAAAATATAGTACTCCTACTGTACTCCCTTGAGAGAGAGAGAGAATCTGAAGAGTAGCTATAACCTCTTCTGCAACAGAAGAGACTAGTTGCACCAAGTAACTTGGCCTCAGCACTTTCCTGTGCTGAGAATAATGTGGTTAGTGAAATCAGTGCTAAAATGAGGGCAGAGTGATAGGGTGTCTTCATTCTCTTACAGTCAGCACTGACTCTGGGATTCTCTTCTTGGCTTAAAGTAGTGTCTCCATTATGTGCCATGAAAACAAAACAATATGAGAATGTATAATCAATGACATAAAATGTTGCAGCCCTTTCTAGCTTTTTCTTCATTTTTCTACATAGTTTGGTTTCTTCCTGCACAGTCAAGTTGCAGCTGATTGGTGTAAGAAAGCTTTCACGCTGAGTGCTGATCACATTTGTACTCAGACCACACTGCTTCTAGCAGTCCTAAAGGGCCTCATGAGCTCCCAGATCTCGCTGCAGCATGCAGTGGGTCCAGCTGGCTGTGCGTGAGGAGCGTATGTATCTCCTTATAGTGGCGTGTGGTGTAGCTATAATGACTGCTGTTCCTGTGTGCTCCTGGCAGCGTGATGTGTTGTGTACTCCTGCCAAGGGCGGTCCTTGTTGTTGTGCTTCAGGGTGGTCTCCTCATTAACATGATTTGATGCCGTTACCTGCATTGTGCCCTTCCACGTATTGTTCCCTCACATCTGCTCTATCATGATTATGAGTGCAGAACTAACTCTAGGAGCTGGTAAACTTTACAGTGCACCTTTGACACTGGAGTCATGTTGTGGTGGGGAAGTGGGGTGTTGCACCACTGGTGTATTGTGCTGAGTCCCTGTTTCTCCTGTCAGCCCTGCAGTGTGCTACAGCTTGTGCAGCTGTGTTGTGGATCCGAATAAAGCCTTCTTGGCTTAAATGGCTTTGTTTATTAGGACTCCAGGGAGATGTTTTGCAGCCATGGAAGCTTGTCTCATGTGTTTCCCTTGCAAGTGATCTCCCTCTCTCACAGGCTATGCCTCTGAAGTCCTTCCAGCTACTGGCTGCACCTTCTGAAGTGTCCTGCTGGGAACCTGCAGCCCCATCTCTGGGTGGCATGGCAGGCAGCAGCCGTTGCTGCTTCTGGAGCTCAGGCATATTGTCCTCCTTTGGCACACCCCTGGGGCTCTGCTATGGTTGGTGATTGTGCTTGGAGGGAGGACTGGCTCTGGATACCTAGCCAGATAACAGCTGCCTCCAGCATGGAAAAATGCTGGTGCTTCAAAGGGGATGAATTGTGGCCCTTGAATGTAGGAAGTGTTGCAGTAAGAGTGGAGGTGCCCTGGTGCATGGCCATACAATAGAGGAAACGTTTGCTTCTGCTGCTGTTCCTGTCTGTGAGTGAGAGCTGACAAGAGCCCCACGGCCTGGCTGGGAGCACTCTCCAGGGCTGCTGGCTGGGCTGCCAGCACTCTACACACTCCCCTGGGCACTGCGCTGAGGCTGACCCCTGCCAAGGTGTGGTAGGGAGGGGAAGAGGGCACCATCTGGCCTTTTCTTTGTCTTGTACACCCCTGGGAAAGGAAAGCATGATTTAGCTCCAAAGCATTAAACAGAAAACCCTGAAAGACTATCCCTCCAGAATTGTCTAACCCTTTATGGCTTAATATAAGCATGGCTGAGGATTGACGGGGAAAAGATGTTGCTCCTGTTGGTAATTACAAGTTTGCCTCATTCAGTATTTTCTGTTCTGGTTATTCCATTCCAGCATTTAAAATTTCTCTTAGGTGTGTGCAAATGCTTTGTGCTGTGTCAGGAGCTTTGCCTAGCTACTCATGTGCTCAAACCCTTAGTAAGATACTTATCCTTTCAGGCAGATCAAAGACATATGTTTGGTCATTTGGAATAGGTAAGCAGGAAGAAAGAAAACTCTTAAGAGTGATGACATGTTATAACTGCTAAGTAACAAATACAGTTATGTACATATATGTGTGTGTCCCCCTAATAATCACTGTTGCCAATGACACAGAAATACATAACAATTGAAATCTTCTAGTTAATTGCAACGGCTGTCAGTCAACCTGTCCTCCTGGTGAATTTTTTCCTCTTTCAGTGATCAGCTCCCTTCTATTCAAGAGATGAGCTTCTGCCAACAGAGAAAGAATATACAAGTTTTGTTTTAAGAAACATTTTGACCTGGGTGACAAAACTGAAATGCAGAATTCTTCCTTCTCCGTGCAAAACTAAGGGTGCAAGAGCTAACTGATGGTTACTGGGATTCATTCAAAACTCTGTATTTCAGGCACATGCTTACATTGTATTCAGTACAGAATAGGAAATGTAGTGAGATGCAGGTGCTCTGTTTGTTTGTAGATTGCAATATGTGGACAGATAAATAAGTTTCAGTTTAGAAACAGACATTTTTGCATGCTAGAGTGTTTAGAATTCAGACAAAGAAATGTCATTCAGACAGCAGTGGGTCTGCAGGAGCAGGTTTGTGATATATGGAACAGATAACATTCAGCGGTGTGGAGACAAGTTTACTCTTGGTAGTGTGGGGCTATACAGAGCTGCAAAGAAGCTAACTCTGGATCAAAGCAGTATAATGCAGAGCTAGCCTGAGCTCATTAGCCTGGGCGTAATGCCATGCTAATATATCTATACTACTCCCAGGACCCAAGCTAATGGCTCAGCATGGTGCTATGTTGGGTACTCACACCAGCTGGTGCAGGGATGTCTGCATTGTATAGTGTAGACATGCCATAAGGTTTTTACACCAGCTCTGTAAGCAAGGAAAAATGAATTAAGGGCAAGATATAGTCCAAGACTTTGTAAAGCTCGGATGTTTAAATCTGGGTTACCACATCCTTGTTCATACTCTTCAGGAAGAGTCTAGTGTAAACTTTATGGAAGTCAAGGGCAGTCTTCACATTGCCTGCCACAGGCTTTGGATCAAACTCAAGAGCTTGAAAGTCCAAAGTACCTAGTAATTCCCACTGACGTGATTTTTCAACACCATTTAATTGTATCTCTGGAAAACAGGCTTGTTGAGCTAGTCGGTCAGCTGCTGTGCTGCCTTTTGAATTTACCAGGAATGAAAAGCAAATCCCAAGCTTCTACCTTTGTTCAGGGAATGTTTATATGCAATGTGAAAATAATACCCTGTTCTCCCTCCCTCAAAAACAAGGAAAAAGTTGTTCGTGAACAAGATGTCGATAAGCCAGTTGATATTTTTTAGTAATGATATAACAGCCCATCTCTGGCTGAAGCTTTTTTTTTCTTTGCAAAAATGAAAAATGAGGGCTAATGTTTGAGTCATATTTTTGTTGTTGTTTTCACTGGCTTGATTATCTGCAACAACTTGCTTTTACTAAGGCTGTAACTGTAGATGTCAAAAAAAACCAGAAAAGGGTTAATAATATAATTGTGGCCCAGATGGACTTGGGAAGTACTGAAAATCACAGAACTGAGCCTGCTATCATAACCAGTAGAGCCTTAGATTGCTCAGTGAAGATGACTTTAGGCCCAGTATAGTCAGTGCACTATTAAATTCCAACACAGGAGTTAATATCATCCAGCTGACAGACATAGGAAATGCGAAATGTGCCCATGCAAGTTCTGCCCAAGACCTACAAGTTCTGGCTTAAGAAGAGCAGGAGACAGGCAGTTTACATCCAGAAAGCAGTTATATATTATTTCAGAAAATGCCATACAAACAGTGGAACTTCAGTTCAAGAGATTATTATCCCTGAGTGACAATAATAAAAAAATTTATAATGTCCAGTTGAAATAAATTGTTCTAAAATGTAATCTGGAGGGTTTGAAAGAATGAGTGAGGGATAGAAGTGTGAGGGTCAGAACTAGGTAGGGCTATCTGTCTGGGAGGTAGGCATTAGATACTTTTTATTTGCTAAAACACATAGTATTTTAATTTTTTTTAAGATTACTGAACAAGCTCAGGAGGTGGTTAAGAAATTAAATACTTATTATGCCAGTTTTACAGCTGAGAAAACTGAGGGAGAGAGAATAATATTTTCCTTATAACTAACTTGGGTCCCACAGTAAGTCTAACCTGAAATTTTTGTTTATTTAGTAACACCTCAGTAGTGCTCTTTGCTGTCATCAAGGTCATTGATAGTGCAGTGATAAAAAGCCCACTAGAAGTCAAGGCTGGTGTATTCCTCATTTCCACTCCTCTTGCTCCAACAGGAGCATACTTGACTTACTTTAATATCTACTTTTTGATTCCTTGGATGCTTTTCAATTCCTTGGCAATTATGGCATACACTTGTGTTTTGAACTAAATGAAAACATATAGTAGTGTAATATACAGTGACAGAAAATTAAAAACATCTTAAATACAGTGATTTAAAATTAACAGATGTATTTTCCAATAGCATTCCTACTATTTTTGAAAACATGGAAGGTAAATTTCTCTTAGAAAAGTCAGTTCTGTAACACTGTTCATGACAGAAGCAGGATCTGTGGAAACAGTACCTGCTACAGAATTTCCTGAGGTCCTAAGGTCAAATGCCTCTTGGGAAATGGCAATAAATGGTAGCTCAGCTGCTATGTTCTAAAAATATTTGTCAGATAAAACTGTTGCCTTCAAAGATTAGAGGCTTCTGTGGTACAGATGGGAGCATGCAACTGTCTGATTTAACATGTGATTAAATATGTGCCAGTACCCAGAAACCTGTAGTCTGAAAATGCAGATCATGCAGCATCAACAAAATTGTATTTGCAGTCTAAACAGAGCAGAGAGATATAAACTGTTGTTGTAATAGCAGTAAATGCTAGTGCTCTAATGTGCCCCAAGTTTGTTAGGACATGTGCTGTGGGACTGTAAAAAGAATGAGAGAATATAGGAAGGTATTTTCATTAAAATAGGATTAAAGATGAATATTAATCTTCCATGTGATCCTAAACTACATTTCTGGTGTAACGTTGATGATGACTCTCAAGTGCTTTGGAGCTCACAAGAAGTTCTTATTGAGTATAATATTTTTAAAAGTATCTTTGTTCTTTCAGAGTATAAACTGGCTTGAATGCTTTTGGTCATTCTGTTTTTCACCCCAAAATATAGATTTGTTGGCACCAAGTACTTTTGGTGAACCTTTTGGCAAAACATTTTTGGAGGATTTTGAAAAAAAATCTGCGGTCTATTGCACTTTGACTTTAGCAGTTTGTTTTCAATTTTTCTTTTCAACTTGACCATTTTATTTCAGCTTTTCCATTTCATTTCCTCAATGCTTTATTTAGTTTCCCACTTTTGTGGTGGGACTTGCAGGGGCAGGCCACTCCTGCCCCAATTTTCTTTCATAGGTTTGAAAATCACTTGGTGGTGTTTCTCATGGGGCACCAAAGCTCTGGAATCATATGATTAAAAGGAACTTCTCTTTGCCACTGATTTTACCTGTTAGAAGGTGTGTAGAGGGCAGAGAAAAGCTGTTGTCTTCTTTGGAAAAAGCACTTAAAGGAATGAATTTACAGCTTTTCCAGTTTCAGCAGACAGTATTGTGGTGTCCTTCTCAAATGTCCCTTACTTTTTTGTGTATGCTCACTGATGACTGTACTCTTTCCAAAGGCAAGAATGAAGTGCAGCACTTGCCATATGCCCAGGCAGTCTACCATCTCTGTAACACAAAATGACATCTTGTAAAGCCATCGTTATCCCAGCAAAGAAAATGAGATGTTTCTCTTGCTGCTGCCCCTTCGAGAAGCAGCAATGCCTTAATGCTCCCAGACTCTGAATCTGAAGAGTTTTGACCAGCTGGCTGTGGTGGCCATGCTGTGCCAAGGCTGGAACGAATGATTGTGTTGTTCAAATGCTGAGTTGTTCAAAAAAAGTTGTTTTGTTGTTCAAAAAGCTGAGTGCTGTGTTCCAGTCCTGGCACTGTGGACAGACTACTTAGGGGCACTCCTTCAGTGTCCTGTAGGTGCACGTGACTTTTGACAAGTCACATGCAGTGGCCTTCTTTCATGTGAAAGGACTGTCTCCCTGTGATCTTCCTGTGTGTGACAGGAGACCCAGCAGCAGAGACCTGTGGGCTTGGCTAGGGAAGGGCAGAAAGAGGAGGATCTGTTGCTGGGAAAGGAGGAATGGCATCTTTTTGCCTCATGCTTCTACCTCTTAGCTTGGCTAAGTATTATGTAAACAGTTACTTCTTTTGCTCTTTAATAGCTTTGTTTAATATTAAGAGTTTTGTTTACTGCTAACAGAAGATGTGTTGTTGGTACAATGCTGGATAAGCAAGCACCTTTGAAAAGGACACATGCATCCTTCCCTTTTCTTTAATTCTAAATAAGAGAGAAGAAAGGTTTTGCACTACATTTTGCTGACTCAGTGTGTTCACGTTCACAGGATTAATGTCACTGCTGTTCCTGCTTGTGACAAATTTGCTGAGGTTTGGGAGAAGGTAAGCAGGGGAATGGTGAGAACAGGAGACACAAATATTTATCCTTTTAATTATGGTTTTTCATTTAAATAGTACTAAGCAGCAATTGGTTTAGTATTTTCTTTATTTTGCTTATTGATATGTGAGTCTCAGCAGTCATGGAACAATCCAACGAGAAGATTTTCTCTCATTTGGATCTGAGGTGAGCTATACTATATGGTATACTCCACAGAGCAATAGAAGGTAGAGGTAATGGTTTTCATTTGCTGTTTAGGTAACCAGTTTAGAAATACAAAAAAAAGACCATGTCTGAATCATTTTGCTTCCGGAATGACTGATTTCAGAATGACTTTAGAAGCATAATAAGAGTGGTAACCAAGGGTTCCCCTAGACAGCCCACCTGAAAAGCAGCAGTAAAGAAAGGGGATGCAAAACAAAATAAGACAAAGCTGCTGGTGGTGTGACGGGTGCCAGAAAGTAAGCCTGTGGCTGATGCATGTGGGATTTTCACAGAGGAGTGAGAGTAGTGGTGTCTTCATTAAGTGGCCAAGAAATTTCTGAACTGGATCTTTCCTATGCTAGCAGATATCATTTAAGCCATGATCAAGCCTTTGAGATTCCTGTTGTGCTCTTAGCTAATGTAGTCCCTTGTGCCCCTGGCTATGGGAAGGCAACCGAAAGAATAAACATTATGAGCAACACTGTAACAATGAAAAAACACGCCACTTAGAAAAAAAACTATTTAATTTTCCTTATAAAAGGAAACAATTCCTTAAATAGTGTAAAATCCCAAACAAATCCTTCTATTCTCCTTTGTAGAATTGTAGAGGACTTTGACTCTTAAGAGAAAACAAGTTTCAAAGCTGGTCAGTAGGGTCAGTGCAACCTCCTTTGGGCTATGGAGGCAGGTAGAACCAGCGGTACCCCAGGGCTGCTACTGCCCCTTCCTGGGCACTGCCATTCACATGACTGCCCTTCCTCCCTTCAGCAATGAGCTCTATTAGGTAAGGTGAGATGGGTAAGAAAACTGAGACATTATGAAGCCAGTTTGATATTGATAGCAGTGCAGTGGGTGTCCTGGCACTGAAAAAGGACAGTTTTCAGGGTTGTATCACCAAAAATGATGCTTGCAATTTGAAGAAGATGGCACTAGTGCATGTTTTTGCTATGCCATTGGGAACTATTACTGTAGGGGAAGCTGGCAGCTATATTTTGTTTCCTATCCATTCTGCTGGATCACATCTACTCAACCTCAGCTGTATTTGTGTAAATATGTATATATATATTTGCATACATTTGAATCTGTTTATCCCATATGCTATTCTTAGATGTCTGAATGAATTAAAGAAAAAGAACCAATGCAGAGTTAACAAGGAGTCTTAAGATTATTTTCTTTGTATATATTTAAACTACGAAGAAATAATTGCTTACTTTAAAGTATCTAGTACTAAGGTGTTCAGGCGATACTGTAACCTACAGTTGTGTCTCTGCTGATATAACAGTATAGATGAGGTAAGATGTGTGATGAGGAGAGTTAAAAGAAATTATAGCACAAAAAGCATTATAAAATATTCTTTAGAGATCTGGAGAGCTTAGGTGAGGAAAAAACGAGAAAGGGTCTGGGTTTCATACTCTAAACTTCTTAACTTCCCCCCAACAAGGTTAATTTAAGAGTATTTCAGCTACACTCTCTTGGACTGAAGATGCTTTATTTCTATGCACCCAGTAAAAGGTCCCCTTTATCTTCTCACTTCCTTAAATGCCATTATGAGAAATTTTTATACCTACCAACAGACCTGCTAAGTCACTGTATGAGTTTGAGTTACCAAATCCTCAAAGGCAAACTTGCCCAAATTCTGGAACCTCACTTTTCTCTTAGTCAGGCCCTGCTTCTACAGCAGGGTCTGCTGTCAGTAAAAGGTTTGGGCTGAGCTCACTAAAGGAAGGATCTAGATCTGGAAATAAAATTTTGATTTTTATTCTTTTTCTAAGCTCAAAGTTTAGGGTTATTTGGATTCAAAGGGATTGGTTTGGCTGCTCCCAGGCTTTATAAACAATATTAACATCTGTTTGGTTGCTTCCCCAGAGGCCACTGATACCCTCAAAAGGAGTATTAGCATATGCAGCAGTTGTTATTTTTGCAGTAGTTAATGATCAGCAGGCAAGGTTTACCCGTGCTTAAAACGTGAAGTTTATTTGGGGATTTTGGAAGAGTCCAAAAGAGTTACCCAATATATGAAATTTGATGAGAGCTTTTTGCCAGTGTTCCGTATGCTTCCTTGAAAGTCCCAGTTTAGCTTACATCATTCTGGCCTCCTGGGCCAGCATGGTGATGAATTACTGTGAGAAACCACATAGAGCTGCTGATAGGACTTCCACAGAAACCAATGTTGAGGAAATATGTGGAATCAATACATTACATAGTTTCCTTGGCCAGCCCCCATCTGTGCCTATATTGCCCACTTTTCAGGAAACAAAAAAATCTGAGGCACATTTCTACTTGATACTGACTGTATGCTGGCATGGTTGGAAATGTTTTTATATCTATGATGTGAAATAAAGATGCTCACTTGAGCATTTTGTTTTGGCTGAGTCTGCCCTTTCAAGATACATGTGTAACCTCTTTGTAAATTACTGAAATAAAGGAATTGCCTAATGCGAAAGAGCAATTCCACAAATATGAAACCCTTGGAATGTTTTCTACATCAGCCATTTCCTTTTTCGCTTGTGCAATGTGTATGGATTGTCAGCATGATGTGGTATGTGGTAACCAATGTATGCAGGAGGCTATTAATCTTCTTGTTACAGTACTGTGTTAATGTAAGATTTGGGAGAAGAGTGGAATTCTGTTCAAACACTCTCAGCCTGTAGTACTTAGCTGCCTATATGGATCCTTATATGCACTCACAAGCCTGAATCTACTTCCTCTATGTGGCAGCATGCTCACCCTTTCCTTACACTCTTTGAATAAACAGGCAGCTCATGGATCTTGATAGTCTTTATTGGGAAGGGGGTTCATATTGTGCTGTGTGTGCTCAGGGTAAAGAGTATGATGGAAACAATTAGGTCTGACCTACCAGCTATGGGATTTAAATGCCTGAGGGTATGTGTTGTACTTTTAGATATGTAGGTTTTGAGTTTGCTAATTTATAGACCAAGATTTCATTCTCCCACAATTTGCCAGACAGTGAAGCCTGCAGAATAAAGATTTCTTATACTGCAGTTTAAGTTTAAGTAAGCACTTGGCCAAAAATGAGAGAACTCTGAAAGGCAAAAGCATTGGAAGAAAAGTGATTTATTAAACTTTTTATTTCCACTGTCTTTACAATTATATCACGTTGTATAGAGTTTTTCCCCTACAATGCTAATACTCCCTCTGGTATATGTAGGTATGTTTTTTTTCCACAGCGCTTAAAGACTGAGGCTTTTAGCAGTTTAATCCAAACCAAAGCATCTTTATCTTGGGACTTGCCTTTAATTCTCTCTTAGATGCTTTTTTCCCTGTATGCCAAATTAGATATCATTCCGAAGGCATGCATTCTTAATTAACATTTTTTTAATCAATGACTGGATTCTCAGGAGGATTTTTTTTCTATGCATCATTATTTTTCTCCTTCCTCAGCAACTTCACAAGCAGATTAAATAAACAGAAAGAAACACTTTGTGGATTTTTTCTTGTGACAGCCTGCAAACCTGTGAACTTTAAAATTTTTTTTTAACTTGAAGCTGCTAATTGTAGAACTGTATAATTAATGCATTATCCACGACAACAAGGTTACATAGTTTGTGTTTAGCAAACATGGTTTTTTTGGAGGGTGGAAAAATACATAGTGAAAACTTATGGAAACACTAAGCTGTTTTTCACCACTCTGCATGACAGCCAGTCTCTCAACCATCATTAGAGCTGTGTTCCTAATCAGACTCTGAAAAGGTACCCTGAAAATTGGCTGGAGCCCTGGTATCATCGTCTGAGTCCACAGCTTGGACTTTGAGGTTTAGCCTTCCAAGATATGCCATTAGAGCCAGATATTCTCAGAACTGGAATGTTTGCTCTGCTAATTGGCACATTCCTACTTAGATTTGGTAGGACATGCTGATTTGTAACATGACTCAAGAATTTACTTCTTAATGGGCAATTGCCTCAACTTTCCCAAATCTTTCTGTTCACCAGCCTACTTTATTGTGCCTGTCTACTGCTCTTTCAGCGTTCACAATCTTTCTTTTATTTCCTAGACATCCTTCTGATTATTTCACGTGTTTTTCACTGATTTGAGAATTTCTTTGCTCCTTGGCTTTTTCATTAAACAAGTATGCCTTGACATGTGCTGGAAATGGTGGAATGATTTTCTTATAGCTTGTAGCAAATGATGTTGTGTCAATGCTGGCTTTGTTATTGCAGTCATAGAAACTTTTTTAACAAATTGGATGATGCTTTCTGTATTCAGAAATCAAATGCAGTATGTCTAGGGATTTCGCTGCAAACGGAATGCTTGGTAGTGCCAGAAATAGTGTGACCTCTTCCATTATGGAAATTAGAAGCTGTCTCATGGTTTACACAAGTCTTAATGCATCTCTCAGTTCAAAGTAATGATTGTAAATACCTTAGATTTGACTGAGTTGGTCTTTTTGTCAACTTCTGTCCATGCAATTTTTACCCCCTCACTTCTGATGTTGATTTTAAGTTTTTAGTGAAAGAAAAATCATACTGAAATTCTTGGATGAGTTTTGCAGTTATTGCAATTATCATTGTACAGTTATAGACTTCTGAGAGTTTCTTGGTGAAACTGTTACATCACTGTTCCACAATGAAATACCTGCAAGAAAACACTTTTGCTCTCAGGCAAAGTTTTCACTGAGTTTGCTTTTCCCATGCTTCTGTGAAAGTGCTGGAAACTCTACAGGTGGCTTTAAGAGTGGTGAGTTTTTTGTCTTGTTCTAAGAATTTTCTAATTCTTAATTTGATTAGCTTTTACCGGAATGATTTATCTGGTGTGCCAACCTGCACGTCCTTGTTCATCAGCAGTTAGAGCGTGTGCAGGGAGCCACTGAGTAGCACTGTGGGAGAAGGGAATGCTTTCTCTGCTCCCAGTAATTGTATGTCTATAATTCATTGCCTTTGAGAACGGTCTTATCACAGCATCGACTCATTAGTGGTTTAATACAGGATAAGCTTATTAGAGATAATCTGTTTACTGAATGTCCTTACCACAGAGCAATCTAGTTAACAGCATCTTTTGAAGCTTTGTCTTCTGGATATATCTTTTAGACTTATCCCTGATTATTTATCTGTATCTTTATCTTTAGATCCTTTTCTTTAGACTTGTATCTGCTTTGGCATAAAATTACAGTGTCTGGTGGATACAAAGATAAACTAAATACTCTTGGAGGGAAATAAGGCCAACCAACACCAGTTTATAATGAGCTAGTCAGGGAAAATAATTCAGTCTTTTCATAGTTGTTTAGACTTAAAAATAATTTTCAGTATTACTAGTGTAAGACTTTAGAGAGCTCTTCTTCCACCAAATGTTGCCACAATCTCAACAGTGCTCAGCACACAATGGTTTGGATGTCCAGATGTTTCCTGCCCAGCATGCTGGCCTCCTAGAAAATCTGGACCACCACTTAAGGTGTACAGAAGAAGAATGGAACCAAGCAACACATCCTCAAATGGCTAGGTATCATTGGAAAATACTTACAAGCTATTTTATTAAAAAATATGAGATGAGGAAAGAGCATTACTAAAGAATAGCTGAAGAAGAAAAGATGAAAGCTGTGAGAAATTTAATAGTGAGCCCATTTTATCTTTGGATCTTTCTGGCCATTGGAAACTGCTCAATGCAGTTCTGCCTTGATGGTTCAAAATGTCTATCCTGACACAACAGCAGCTCTACTGGTTACTGAAGGAGGCAATATTAATGTGAATAGCACACAGACCCTTTGTATTTCCTCTTTTCCCATGACAGTTTAGATACATTTAAAACAGAACTACAAATTGTCAAGCAACGTTTTCCCTTCATAGGAAAGAGAATCTCAGACTTACCAATAAAAACAATGTTTGAGTGTCTTAAGAGATTCTGTTTTCTACAAAAAGACCCATGATTGAGGAATATAGGTAAATGATGACAGTTTTCTTGTGCTGAATTTTTAAAGCAAATGTGACTCACCGTTTTAAAAACTGTATTTTACACTCTGTACTTCTTGCTTAACTGATCCTTTCTCTGCTGATGAAGCCTGGATGCCAAGGATATAACCAACCTGGCTGAAACCTCCTAAGGCAATAATAGATTTATATGCTACACTTAGACTAATTTTGCTTCAGTGATTACTGTATCTGCTCAAGTCTTAGCAAGTGATAAGCAGTGAAAGTGCTTTACTTGGAGAGTGTTGAATCTCTGGTGCAAGGCATACTAGATAGTGCAAACTTGAATAATGTCTTGTAGGCAAAATCTAGCACTTTGTCAAATAGAATTTTTATTTTGGAACTTCCCTAATGTCCTTTCCATTTTCTTGGCGTTATTAGCTGCATTCACAAAAGCAGGTACAAGAGAGATTAGGCTGGAGTTGATACATGTACCAACGTGGTATAAATTCAAGTAGTGTTCAGAAAATGATCAATAAGAACTTCTAATAGGAATGACTTATTTTGTAACATTGTAGGCAAATTCCACAAAGTTCTTTCTTGGAAAATGTACTCATGACAAGAGGTGCTTTAATTTTTGTGTACATTAAGAGAAAAAAAAGAAAAGAAACATTTCCTTGCCAATGTTTTCAGAAAAGTAGTACCCATTCTTGCTGGTGTGGACTGAACGTTGCTACCCCAATTAGAATGAGGTTGCTACATGCTACAGGAAAGTGGAGAAGTGTTTCTTTGCAAGCACTTTAAAGCTACTATTGAATTTCTGTAAGTTCAGAGAAACCTAGTACCTCCAGCCTGTAAAACAAGCTTCTCTATTTGGCCTCATTCATGTTTAGTCTGTTTTTTCTTGGCAAAAGCACTTCAGTGATGGTCTCCACCAGATTGACACTAAAGTGTTTTCTTTACTTGCCATCTGTCTGGACTGATTGGAAAAAGTAAAGTGGGGCTTGTTTAGAAAAATATATAAGCAGTTCATTTGGCACAAAGTTTGTTATAGATGTATGAAAAGCAGCTGGGTCCAGCTCAGGAGGTTAAAAAAAAAAGTTTTATTACAAAGAGATGACTTTTCATGTACAAGTTCATGCACTAAATGTGCTCTTTCATTTCACTTGCCAGAAGTGACTAAATAAATTAGCTATGGCATTTAATTAGTTTTATTTTTGTTTTCGCAGGCCACTTATTATAAGTGTGAATAGGGATCTGATTTTCCAAATGTTGCCAGTCAGTTGTAAGTACAACATTTAAAAGTAGCAGAATAGGGCTCAAAGCTTCTTAAATTCTTTCTTCCACCTTAATTCAGCAAAGCACTTAAACACGTCAAAGGTCAGTGTTTTACTGGATTGATTCTGGTTTTATACAAGTTTGTCTGACAGACCTGCAGTTCTGTGGCTGGGTGGGGTTTTTTAGCGTTGTAGAAGTTTTGCTAAAGATAACTTAGAATAGTGATGAAATCCTATTCACATTAATGCTTTCTCCAAGTATGTTTGTATGTGTGTGAATGAGTGCGTGTATGCAGAGAAAGCATAAGCGTGTGCACATGATGCTTTTTTTCTCCAGCTATGTGAATGGCTTAGCTTCACCCTCATTAGTATTCCAAATCCATTATGGTTAGAGGTCAGAGTCTGTCTTTAAACTAGCTATGTTTGGCCTGGTCTTTTTTCCCCCTCCTACCTCGAATTATCCACAATTGCCTTTTGCTGTGTTTTTACTATGAGGCTTACTCTCTGCCTTTATAGGCTGAACCTCTGCCATGATGAGTGTGAAGCTGAGCAAAAGCCATTTTTCTATGGTTTCTGAAAAAGAGAAGGAAGCTGAACTCTAGAAGCAGAAAAAATTAGGGAAAAAAAATTCCTTTCTACCTTCTGAGGAACGTTAATCTCTTGTGGGAACTGTCTGCTGTGTGTATTATAATGCTTCTGCTTGATCACAACTCTCTCGTTATTGTCTTTTGTAAAAATAAAAATCAGTTTTAGGAGGGAAAATGTTTTTAGGCTTTCAGTTAGGTGGGTCAGACCTCAGTCTCCTAAATTTCCAGTTATGGGATCTGTGTCTTTTTTATTTATAGTTTAGTGTACATAATCATTGCAGCAGAATTATCAAAAGGAGAATTTATTTCCCTCAGGATAAAAATTCTAATGTTACATCAGAGCTAAGGGCTAGTCCAGTTTCTGGTTCCAGAAACTGGAGAAACTGAGTTATGCGCTTCTGAACCACAGTTCTACTTTGTCTGTGTTTCATAATCATGGAGAAATGTAACTGTAACCTTCTGAATGTGCTTTTAAATTTCAGAGCCTCTGAAATTTCATGTTTACATATACACTTGTTAACATCTTTAACTGAACTAGGAATATTTTGCACTGTTCTATGTTTTTCTCTTCTGAGATTCCATTTTCAGAAGCATTACTCATGTTGAGTGCTAATTCCTGACTTAAATATGTATTGTTCAGACCTCATGGGTAAGGTCTCATATGTTACTGGATGAGAATTTTCCTTGGTTGTGCATGTTTAACATTGCTTCTGTAACCTCTTCTAACACATGAAGATTGAAGGCCAAACATGGACTAGGTTTCTGTCTTTGGTCTTCTCAATTTGAAAGTATAGAGTGGTAAGGTGAAGTTCAGCAGTCCCCTTCTGATCAGCAGACTGTGGCAGAAAATGATGCACCTGGAAATTATTTATGAATAGGTGGAAGTTTTCATTCATGAATTCAGATACTCAGCTGTGTTAAACATTATCAGCCAGCTAGCTAGAGACATCCATATATGAATAAGTGGCATAGGCTGTACCTGCATCTCCTCTGTGACTGGATTTGCAGGTGGGATTTTTACAAATGCAAATTCTGTTGTCAAAAGCCAGATGCAACTGTTTTGAAACTTGCCAATATATTGATTTTTTTTTTCTCTTGAGACTTTGATTAGCATATAATTATTTTTCCCATTGTGTTTGTTTTGCAGCATCTGTTCTACATGACATGTTTACTTTGTCTCATCTTGTCTCTTTGGCATGTTCTCACTCAGTATTTTTCAAATATCATCAGCTGGGTTGGATGATTCGTGTTTTTGCTGGACCTTATTAGCTCAATTTACTGCTTGTTTTCAGTTCTAGTGTAGAGGTTTATTCTTCCTTTCTTCATTAAAATTATTACATTTGGTACATGATGTTTTTACAGATGAGTCAGTTAATTTTTGTAGATGGAGAGGCTAATTTTCATTGAAATTTTACGTGTCCATATGGGACTTCATTTGTCTTTGTTATACTTGTTTTCTGCTGTCGTAGTTCTACTAATGGCAGTAGAAATATATTTATATAAAATTTATATAACAAAGTCCTTTAGTACTGATAACACGTATTAAGATAATACAGCATCTTTTATACATATAGTAGGACAGGAAAGTGTATTTAGAACACTGATGGTCTGTTCTCTGGGCCAAGAACCCCAATGATATGAACTGGTATGGATCCAGCAAAGTTACTCTGGTTTACCAGTTCAAAAGATTTTAACGCTGTACTTTTATATTTGCAAATCTAACTAGTTTCATAGAATAATTTGGAGAAATATGCACCCGTTCAACTTAATTTTACTGGTCACTGAACAGTAATAATATTGTTGCCTCTTTACACAAGCTATTGATTGATACCAGTATTTTTTTTTGTGCATTGATAAACTGGATTTGACTACACATAGGATTCTTTACAATAAAAAGAATACAGTGAAAACACAAACCATACCAAACTAGATAAATACAAAGGACATGATTGATTAGAGAGGTAATCATGTGTGCTTTCATTTCAGAGCAGAAACAAATTAGTTTCTTCCTAAATATTCCTTTGAAGAAAGAACTCAGTCTTTCATTGAAATTCTACCAAAAGGTGAGGCATATTCTTCATGGTTTTCCTGCCCCTTGTATAAATAATTGGGTATAAACATAAAGTTATGGGATAATAATATTTTTGATAGGCATAGTGTGGGCAGAGGTGTTACTGTTGTTCATCATAGTGGGTTGAGTTTCAGGCTAGTCAACAACAGTGTTGAATTAATCTTGAAGGTCCTTTTGGTAGCGGTGGCAGTTTTGCTAAGTTTTTCACATGATGGCTTATGAAATGAACAGAGGAAGTCTAGCATGAAAGCAAGAGATGTTATCAAGTTCATCCTTAGAATTGGGTACTTCTGCAAAATTAAGCCTAGTCTTACAGGATGCAGTAAAAAGGTAGGAAACTAAGTATCTGTCAGTATCATACCAACACAGCATAGTGATGCTGAGATTTGCATCAAGAATGCTTCCAAACAAGGTAATCTAGTCACACCTCAGCTATCACATCAGTGCTCATGTGCTGGATGGAGAGCAAGGAAGCCATCTGTCCTATCATTTGATAGATAAATGTTCTCTAATTACCAGCCAAACCTCGAATGTTGGCACCATCCTACAGACCTTTGACAGACCTTTGTCACAAATTCTTCCTTGAGTTTGGGAAGTGTTTTACTTCCTCCTCATTAAGTGAGTAGGAGGAAATTTTTAATTCCTTCGGTATTCAATCTGTATATGTTGTATATAAGATGATGCTTTTAGGGCTGAAGGCATTTTGCAGAGAATCTTTTTCTGTGCTACTCTTCTCCCCTCAGTTGTTCGCTTGTCCCATGGCTGAAATCTGAGACTCAAAAGAAAGACTAAGAGGAAAAAAAAGCCAAATTCCCACAAACCCAGTTGATAGATTGGGAAACAAAGGCACAGGAGACCACATAGTAGTTTGATGGCAGAGCCAGGAGTAGCTTCAGATAATCCAACTTGTGTGCTTTAGTAATGAGAACACACTATCTTCCTCCTCAATTCCTAAACTGGTTCAAGCTCCTTCTGTGTCCCGGAGTGAGATTTCCACGTACAGAGCTTCTAAGAATCACCACACTGGGGATTGCTGTTAACTCCAAAGTGTGTTATTTGCACATTGAAGTACTTAACTGAGGAGCTCTTCTTTTTCTAGTTGCATTCACAGGAGGTTTGATGGTAATAGAGCTGTCCTCTGTCTCTGCCAAGTTTATTTTCCAAAAGAAATATCTGAATGAGGAAACAATGACTAAAGAGGATATGTGAACTGTCTAGCACACTGCAAGGGTCCAAACATTAAGAAGAGAGAGGATTTTTAGGATGGCTGAAGGGTATATTATTAGGAATAAAGGCATGAAATTAAAAAAAAAAAAAAATAGACTGACTATCAGGAAAATGTTACTTCATATGGTATAGAATGACCTCCCGAGGGAACTGGTGGAAGTCTCATGGCTTGAATGGTTTCAAAGGGCAGAGAAGTTTTGGGAAGAACTGTCCGTTTGTGGGGAACACACTATGTAACCAAAGAGGTATTTTCCATCTCCCCACTTCTTGTAATTGATTCTGTGTTCAATGTCAAATTCTTGTGTTAGTTGTTAGACTTAAACAATGCCTACAAAATCAGACATAATTGCAAGGCCCTTGGGGAAAAGAGGAAAAATGTTTTAAAACTAGGAGTCATGGGGAACTGTGAGGGGATAGTTGCCAGATTTGGAAGCTGAAGGTGAGATTCAGCCCAGTATTTCACACCTGCTTTCTGGAAGTCTCTCTAACAGGTTGCTATGGGAAGTGTCTGAAGGTCTTAATTGCCCTGATCAGCTTCACCTGGGGCCTCCCCACACCTGCCCCTGAGCCCAGGAGCCCTATTTAAGCCCAGCCCAGGGGCTGACTTCACTTTTGGAGTAATGTCATGGCAGTGCTGGTCTTCAGCTCTCCTGCTGTCCTGTCCCCACACCAGTGCCTGATGCTGGGACTGCCTCAGCCCAGTCCTGAGGAGCCCTGGCTACTGCTGGCCCTTCCTGGTCACATGCAGGTGAGTCTGAGCCTGGGGCTGCTCATCTTGGCCCCAGGAAATAACTTTTTTGTGAGGAGAAAATTAATTAAATTTAATTAATTCATTAAAATTAGCACTGACTTCATATTCTACTTTATATTTAGAATTTTTTTTTTTTTTTCCAATTTATCTTGTAGTATCAATTCATGTGTGTACAGCAAAAGTGAACTTTAGGCCCAATTGTTTGAATACTCGGAAAGAAAATCAGATACCTCACTGAGGAGAAAAAGAAACTTGTGTTGTCTGCCAAGCTTCAGGCTTGGCTGGAGAGTTAAAATGTCAGCCAACTGGGCTAAATCACAACCTGCGATAAACTCTGTCCTTTCAAAGAGCCTTAAAACTTGATGTGTTTAGTCTTGTTTGGTATGAAAACAACTTGTAGCAGCTTGGAGTTAAGCTCTCATATCTTCTCTGTCTGATGCTTATTACACATTGAGACTCTGAAGTTGTTGTTTTAATTGAACAATATGCAGACTGAAAAATAAAACTAAAGAGAAGACATGAATGTGCTTCCTTGTTTCTCAAAGAGCCTTATCCCAGTTATTAGTACTTTTAACAGTCATTTCTGGGACCAGTGGCAGTGTTTAAAACCCACACAGGTTGTGATGTTTGAAGTGATGATGGTATGGTGCCTCGAACTCCACCTGTGTTCCAATTTAGGAATTTGAAGGCAGCTGTGAGTGTGTGTGCAGGTGTGCTGCAGCCCGGGGGGATGGAGGAGCATGTCTGTGAAAGCTGGTGTGGAAAACAAGATGCTTTCAAAACCACACAGGAACTTTTCCATTGCTTTACAAGGTGGTAGTATCTCCTCTATCACGTTACACTAAACATGAGATTAGAGTATAGTACTGAAGGGCTGGGCTTTCCCCATTTGCAGAGGACTAGGGGAACACACGTCCCTGTTAAGCCCTAGGCCTGAGTTTGAAGGATTCAGGGGCTATAGGTAGGTAGTGAAGTGTTCCCCATGAAGTTCATACACACTGGAGTGTGGGCAAGAGTTGTAAAGTACAACGTGGCTTTTGCCCCAAGGAGGAGGGATACTGCCTAGCGTTCATAGCAGTTGCACAGGCCTTGCTGTGAATCTGCATTTGTCACATAACACTGCTGTTTGTTCTCTAGCTTTTTTCCTCCATCTTACCTGCCATTTTTTCTGGTGATTGTTTGACAGCTTTTCAAATATTGCCTGTGAGAAAGGACCCCCACATCTTAATTTTTATACATATATATATAAAACTAAATTCCCAACTCTCTGGCCATGCCCAAAGCACACAGTCTGTATCAAACATATGATGCAAAAGCTCTTCCCAGTTGTTGCAAGTCAGCTGTGTGTGCTCTAATACTGAAAAGCTTCCTGAAGCCTTTCAGTGGTTTAGAGATAGAAAGAGCCAATGTGCTTCAGAAGCATACACAGTATTCTAAACTTAGCTAAGTGTAATAGCCATTGAATGTGCCGCTAGAGTGACCCAGGAAAAAAGGCAAAATAAATGCACATTCCTTGTAAAATTTCCATGAATCTACCTTTGGATACATTATATAAAATCAAAGTCAAATATTGGGAGTTGGCTGCTCTGCTTTGTTTATATAGCTCTAGTTTAAAACATGTTAGGCCACATATCAACTGTATGGTCCTGTGTGTAATAGTTTCTGTTCATGTTCAGTCCCCAGTGGACATTATTTCATCTAACAAAAGTGTTAGTAAGTGGAACACATTTTGGCTGTTTCTGTATGAGACAGGTGGAGGGGTGAGGTTTTTTTTTTTTTACCACAGCTTCTACTGTTAAGCAGGCTGAGTTCTTACCACAGATGGGAAGAACTGTCAGCTCCATTTAAAGGTGATGTTATAGGTTTAGTGGGACAATTATGCCACAAATGCCCACATCTTGGATAATATCTAGGTCTATAGAAACATGTGCTATATAGTTTCTTGGACTAATTGGAGACACAACTTTTCGTTATTTTTGTTAGAATAGGCTATAAATTTATTTAAAAGTCTAAGCTTAATAAGTAAATACATACATTTTCTAACAACAGTGGCAAAGGTGTTGAACCATATGTTGGGGGTCTTTGTTTAGAATTCACAGATGTGACTTGGTTAATTTAATAGCCTTACTCTGCAAGTTGTCAAAGTCAATTGGAAGATTCTTAGATTTCTGTGCTATTTTCTGTCAATAGAGGTACCAGAACCTGGTCCTTGGCCATTATTTTACAAGGATTATAACAGTAAAAATGAAAGGAATCCTGTTATTCTAGCAAAGCAGTTACTGCAAATTTTTGGGTTGCAGGGAATCAAGGTGACTTTCTTTGTTATTTGTTTTAGAGAGAGAAATATTTGAGAAAAGGCACATTGGTAGTCTATCTAGGTTGTTGCAAATCTTGATTATATAATAATTCCAGAGTACACCAGTGACAAAATGCAGATAGAATATAGTGATAATTTCAAGTGGAGAAATTCACTGACCACAGAGAGGTAGGAATGATAGTACTATTTTAAGATGTAAGAGGGAGCTTGAGAAATGGAATAAATATCGGCATGACCTGATAATTTGTTAGGGGAAGGACCAATGGGCTAAGTGCATCATCCAGATGGACCACATGCATCTACAAGTCTGAGGAAATTAATGGAATCTCATCAGGAAAAGGTCCACCCAGTACAAAATCATTTGAAGTCTTTAAAAACACAAGTAGTTTTTTTTCCATCTTAACTGTTTCTTTCATTAGTATCAGCATATCTGGAATTCCACATACTATTTGTTCAGTGCTCATTTCATCCTTTAATAAAAGGGTCTGTCTTTCCAAATTCCTAATTTTCCTCCTTTCTAAAGAGAAAAGCAAGAATGCTTGACAGCTCCTTTCTTTCTCATTCCTCTGCTCACTATGCAGCAAATAATCAATCTTGGCTGAATGACATTTTAGAAAAATTGCTGTCATAAATGTGTCAGTACTTAAGAAAAGTGTAAAAATGCCCCTTGTGTTTGCATAGGTGGGAAATCAAAATTCACCTAAACATACATGTGGTTGAGGAAAGCATAAAAATAAAACTGATTTTGTAACAAGAAAATTACAAGGCAGCTTTTTGAGGGAATTGGATGACTTACCTGAAGAAAATTGCATGAATGGTCACCACTGTAAGACTTAAATGGGTGGCTCCCATAAGTCTATGAGAAGAGTAAGGGTGCCTAATTCTGGGTGGTGCTGAGTGCCCTTGGCATCAGACCACTTCTTACAAAGGGGTCTCATCGTACTTTCTTTAGCTGCTGCCATAAGATCAGACACAATGTACCAAACATAATTCCTCTTTTGCAGGTTGGTCTGCAACTATTTTTCTCTTCCTTTCTCCTCAGTTTTTTTGTACAATGTATTTACCATTATTTCAATAATGATGTAATAACATACATCGATCCTTTAAACACATCCAGTTTAATGCTTTTCCCAGTGGCATCTCAGGAGGCTTTGCAAACAGTGATCAATCAATAACCTTCACAAAGCCCTCTCCATCACTCTTAGTTACACAGTTAGGGAGCTGAAGAATAAGGGTGTTGAAAGACTTGCCCAAGGTCGCACAAGGAGTTGGTAGCTGTCTTTTTTTAATCTCAGACTCCCATTTCAAACTTCAGACCACACAGCCTCCGTATAAGCATGTTTATGTTTTGGGCAGGGTATAGGGAACAGTCTTGCCACAGTGACTTTCCGGGTCAGTGACTATTCCTTTATAAATTGTAAGCTTTCCAAGGCCAGATGTCTAAAAAGTACAAACATGAGGGATACTTGAGGAGTGTGAAAGCTGATGTAGTGAGGATGTAAATTTCTCATCAAGGGAAACCACTGATGTGTTCCAACATCATTTGGTTTGCTACCAACCAACAAGCTAGTGACGGTGGCACTGACTTGCAGTCAGTCTGTGCAAGGTATTTGTTAATGTTGCTACAACAGATACTCATTATAGACTACAGTTACCCACAGTTTACTCTGTTTATACAGCCATTTTTAGTGGTTATTTATTAAAAATAAAATTTATGTATGGTTATTGGAAGTATATTTTGGCAGAGAAGTGACCTTGGCAGAAATATGTCTGAACCAACACTCGGCTAGCAGTCACTCTTTATGTTGTCATATAAAACCTTGTTAAATAATATTTTGTTTCTATCTTCAATTGCTGTTATATAAGGCCAGTAATGAAAATCTCCCAAAGGACGGGTAAATGGAGTGAGTTTTTCTGTACACTTTCTCCATAAAATAAAGAACTAAGCCAATGAGCATCAACATTATTGCCTAGTTGAAGTGCTTGCTATAAACTTCAACAGTAAATTGTTTACTTTTAGATTTTTGCAGGTATGAAAGTTTTCTACATTTAAATACAATTTGTATGGCTTTTTGAAAACTAAGGATAATTCACATTAAGAAAGCACTTAGCTTTCATTTCAGTGTGACTACTCACATGCTTAGAGTTAAGTGGTTGGCTGAATTGTTTAATGTTCAGAAATGATACTAAAAATAAAACTGGGGAGAAATCTTGGCTTCAAACAGGGAAACAGTGCCAAAATGGATTGCACTTTTGATATGTTAAAAAGACACCTTAGTGTCCATATAAAATGTCATTGCCTTTTACTAATTTGCATTCACTTGCTGTCATTTTAATATAGTTGCAATCTCACTGTCTTATTTTCTCAGTTTTAGTGGGTGGTTTTTTTTAGCCTTTAAAATAAAAATGTTGCATGAAAACTACTGGACTTGAAAGCTGCTATATAAAACAAAGAAAGAATAGAGGTTTCTGCATGGTAGAGTGTATTTAAATATACTGATGTAGTTTAATGTGAGGAAAAAGTGGTTTCCATTTTGGGAACAGAACAAACAATATTAGTAGAAACTATCCTGCTCCTCCTAAGTGAGAATAAAGTATAACTTGTTTTGAAGGAGCTTCTGGGAGTGTGAAACAATGCCTCTGGATTAGCAGCAAAATGGTGAGAGAGGAGGAGGCATGCTCTGATACGAGATATTGTTGGTGTGAATATAGAGTGAGGCTGGTAATTGTGAAGTCAGTCCATTTCCATAGATGTTACCAATATGATCAGAGGGGTGCATTTGTGCTTCTAAAGGCAAGGCATATGTTATGTTGCTAGAAAGAAGTGGCTCATCATTTTGTTCACTGCTAAAAGTAGGAGTGGTGGAGAGAATTACCTGCTCTTTGTGGATGTTGACTATGATCACAGGAGAGGGACAGCAGAAGTGCAGCAACATAGCTGTACTGGCTGTCTGCAAGGACTGTCTGGGTAGGCCACTCACAAACAGTTGTGTTTGGACAGCTGATAAAGTGAAGAACAGACAAGAAGTCTCTACCACTGCTAAATACTCTGAAAAAGACAAACAAGGATAAATACTGTCCTCAAACTTTGTACTAAACCAGAGTGTATCTCACTCTGGGGCACACCTGAAGCTGCTTCACTTCACTGAAGTAAATAACTGGTCTGTCTCTTGAGTCAGGAAAACCTGCCATAGAGCCTTGGTTGTCAGGGGAATGTAAAATAAACCAGCCCTTGGCTTCCAGAACAAAAGGAGTGCAGTCCCTAGCTGTCAGGGAAAAACAAATAAATAAAGAAAAACTTCAGGCCCTTGCTTTGGGGTGGAAACAAAGGAGGTCTCTTTGCCCTGGGACTGGCTGTGGTAGCCACCATTTGGAAAAGTTAGACTTCACCTGTGGTTACTACATGGCAATAGTTATTTTCCCCATGCTTACAGGAGTATCTCAGTCTGCCAGGTGGGACCTGTGGCTACATGATGACTTCTGAATTGTGACCAGCACTGGTGTGTGTACCTCAGCCCAGCAGTAGCTGTGGCCCTTGCTGACTGTTTGGTGTTAGGATGCCAGTGCAGATGTATGTTCAGTTCATCCCTTCTAAGAGGGGGTGGGGAAGAAAAGGAGAATGAAAGACTGTCTTGATCACCTTTCTCTCTTCTGAGAGAGACTGTGGCTGGCTTTTGAGGACTCTATTTTTTAGATCTGTAGACATCACCTACCTGAGTGGGCTAGTAATGCTAGTGTTTCCCTGATTAACGTCTTCTATCTCCTTTCTTTCTCTGAGCTCAGATAGTCTCTTTCTGACCACAGAACTGGGCTCATCTGGCAAACAGAGCAGCTTGTGTAGTTCTAACAGTGTGAATGGCTTCAGAAGCGATATTTACCTCCTAGCTCCTGGTCCATCATCATTCCCTGTACCATCCTGACTTTGTGAGTGCTTGCTCAGGGGCTCTCCCATGAGATTGGTGATGTGGGCAATGTGTATAGAGGGTCTTGCTGCCTAGTCTCAAACTGTTGTAACACCTGGCTGTGTTTATTCTGAAAGCCAGCACTCTTAATCATGGTGTTTAACAACTACTTGAGAGAGTCCAGCGCAGAGCCACAAAGATGATGAAGGGATTGGAACATCTCCCTTATGCGGAAAGGCTGAGGGAGCTGGGTCTCTTGAGCTTGGAGAAGAGGAGACTGAGGGGTGACCTCATTAATGTTTATAAATATGTCAAGGGTGAGTGTCATGAGGATGGAGCCAGGCTCTTCTCAGTGACATCCAGTGATAGGACAAGGGGCAATGGGTGCAAGCTGGAACATAGGAGGTTCCACATAAATGTGAGAAAGAATTTCTTCACAGTGAGGGTAACAGAACACTGGAACAGGCTGCCCAGAGAGGTTGTGGAGTCTCCTTCTCTGGAGACATTCAAAACCCTCCTGGACATGTTCCTGTGTGACCTGACCTAGGTGTTCCTGCTCTGGCAGGGGGATTGGACTAGATGATCTTTTGAGGTCCCTTCCAATCCCTAACATTCTGTGATTCTGTGATTCCCACAGTGGCAGCATGTCTACTCCTACCCTGTCTTTTCTCTTCGCAATAGATCAGCATCTTTACCCCTGAGAGTGCCTGTGTGGGAGGCATTGTTGAGAGGTTCAGTGTCTGTGAGAAGGACCTCCCGATCACTTCTGGTGCTCTTTCACAGCACTTTCTCTAGAATCCGTAGGCTTGCAGTCCCTAATGCTCTGTAAGAACCACTTGGGAAAAGCTAGGGGCACTGCAATACAAAGGAATAATCCATACAGGTAAAGGATACAATGCAGAGAGGAGAAAGGCTTTACTTTGATAACTTTATGAGCTGGCATTTGAAGCCCTTCAAAAAAATCTTACAAAATTGCTATTACTTTTGTGTTTGTAGCTGCTTTTGTGATATGTTTTTTTTCTCTCTGTATATCATCATCATATAATGATGTATAATACATTTCTTAGATTTGAGAAGAGAGCTACATGCTGTGCTATGAATAGAGTAGTGAAGTGGCCTTTATCCACAGGCCATCAGGAGCCATCAAGTAAGTATTGCTCTTTGTAGCAAAACAAGGTATGCAGTTAGGAGTTTGAATTCATAGCCACACACTTTCAATTGTTTGACTTTGAGCCTAAAAGAGCTAATATGGGAGAAGAACATATCAAATGAAATACTGGGGGGAAAAAAAAAAAAAGACACAACAGAGAAAAAGGGGACACTTCATATGGCTACAGACATTGGTTCCACTACACAAGCATGTCTGGTTTGGGGGTTTTTTTGGTGTCTGAGTGTTTATCTACCAGAGCCTAAACATGCACTGCTCCCACCCTTTTATATCTTTTCCTTCTCTACTGTAGAGCTTACTCAGAAGCTCAGTAAGCTGTATCCTGGAAAAACACATTGCAGGAAATGGTATTTACCCTTTGATCTTTAGATCCTTCATCTGCTGTGATATACAGTAACTTGTTTTGTCTTTGCTCAGTGAACAGGCTTTCTTCATTTAGATTTATGGCAGTGGCACATTCCTAATAGAGGAGTCTTTAGTGCCTTTTATAAAATAAGGGAAGAAAGATCATGTTTTCACTTGTCTTAAAAACCTTCCATACTGTCTGGAGACTAAGGAATTTTTTGAGATACAGATTTCTTTGATTGCAAGATATTAATTGCATTGGATTGGGTGGTACTGTCCTGACTTTGGAACGTCACTACATGCACAACCCTACTGAACTCAAAAGAAGGCTTTGTAGAGTAAGCTGGCTAAATCAGAGTAAAAGTAAAAGCACTTATCCCAGAACAGAGTGTTCATGTAGTCAGTTAAATGCTCGGAGTGTGATGTAGTAACCAGTGGGAATATATTCACCTCCAGATCCATTCCCTCGCGAGTTGTTTGTGTTGACATACCGAGGGATGCTATTCAGTATCAGCAAGGGGATGAGAATCTGGACTATGTATATTACATTGTGATAAAGGGACGAAAGCTGGAACTAGTGTGGGGAGTTGATACAAGCCTCTAGCACGTGCCTGAAGCCTTTCTATTTAATCGTGAGAAAGAGGGGACCGCTTCACATTTCTCCGTGTACAGTTCATTGAATCCTTCTGGGGTGCTGGAAGGATAGGGTTTCCTGTCTTTGCATTTCCTCTCTGTTTCTTTAACTCTGCCTGCCTCTCTTTATGTTGGAGGCATGCATTAGTTGTTGAGTGATAACCTCAGCCTCCTCCTGGCAGGATCCAAATTGTATTCCAAACTGTGTTCATTTCCCTTGGAAATGCCAGGCCAGTATATTAAGGTTCTTGGTTGTTGGCAGGAGGCATTATGGACGCTGCAGCTGTCTCACTGTAATGTATATCATATAGCTTAGTGTTTGAAACCTGTATATGTGAGTGCCTCCCAGGCACTCAAGGAAGAAGGAAACTTCAACAGTAAAATGGAAATTGATAGCAGAAGCAAAGTATTCTTTCTTTTCCAACCCTTACTAACTTCCCTTGCAAAATTTCTCAGAAAAGTAAAATTCCAGGGTGTAAAATTTCTAAATGAGAAATCTGAAGATTTTTAGAGTGAAGTTTGTGGAAAAGCTCTGTCACTTTCATCTTTATACAGTTATAAGTCTTTGTATGAATTGTATTTAAAGGTTCTTCTATACACTTTTAGCCTGATAGTGTTTTTGGAATATAAAGGCTATAATAATAAAGGGAAAACTGACAAGAAGTAGAGGAAAAAATGTAGCAGTAGTTTTTCTACCCACTGACTTAGTTATAAAAGCTGTAGGCAAGCATGTTCGATTATTTCCTACTGGTTTACTCTTTTACAATGCCACTGCAATCATTTTATGTAAATTAAATTTTCATATTTGGCTTATTTTAAAATACAAGAGAAAGTTTTATTTCTCATCTGGATTTATAGCTGTATGTAAATACAACTTGTGCAGCAAGGAACAAGTAACAAATCAGTGAAAAATCTCTTTCCATAAATTTTCTGTGTTTTGATTCCTTTATTTGCTGATGATCTTTAATCTCCAAGATCTACAATCATGCAACTATTTCCTTTTTTAATAACACACTTGAATTTTTCTAAGGATAAAAAAGCCTTTTTATACAGCTGTATGCTTTCATGAAGAATTAGTGACTTGATAAACATTAGACTGTTATTGTTTATGCAAATGCAGTCAGCTCCCTGAAAAGAAGGCCAGGTTGCATAGAGCTTGCATGATTTAGTGCTAGAAAAAAAATCTTTGTTTTTGTAGGAAAGCAAAGAGTAGGATCTGTGGCATAAACACCAGTAATTTCATACACAGAAAAATTCCCCTCTCAAAGAGAACTCTTGCTACCTAATAGCAGTTCTCTTTTCTCTTGGTAAGGAATGGCAAAGAACTGAGTCCAAGGAGTTGAGCAGTTTTCTGTAGCTTTTCATGGTTCTACTCAATTAACAAATTATGTCTGTTAAGAAATATACTGAAATAATGGTAAAGGCTGAAAGAAATGATAATGCTTTGGTGTCCTGGTTTTGCTGGGATAGAATCATAGGCCAGCCATGCTATGCAGGCTGTTAGCAGTTTTGAGCCAGCCAGGTGTTTAAGCTAGGACAGGCAAAAACCAGGGCAGCTGAACCAAGCTGGCTAACAGGTGTAGCCCATACCATAAATGTCATGCTCATCATAAAGGGAGAAGTTTGCTGAGTGTGGGGGCTCCTGCTCCTCTCAAGGGTTGCCATCCCTGGAGGGGCTTGCTTATCATCCTGCTCCCAAGGACTGCTTTCTTGTTCGTTGTGACTGCTGCACATTCACTGGGCTGAGTATAACTTTTTATATTTTATATTTGCATTAATATTAATACTAGTTTTGCTGTTTCATTGAATCTGTTCTCATTTCAGCCCATGTGTCTCCTGTCCTTTTCCTGATTCCCCTTCTCAGCTGGCAGGACAACTGCTATAGTTTAGCCCCTGACATGGGCTAAATGTAGACATTTGGCTACTAAAACTGCTTTTGTCTTCTAAGACTATGCCTGATAAATCACCGTTTGCTTTGTGAGGAGAGCTTGAGATGGCAAAGAGGAAGACTTTTAGCCATGAGGGAGTAAAGCATTTAATGTGCAATGCTTCTGTTGGTTGCCTTTGGAAGAGCAGATAATAGACTTTTCTTCCTTTGAGTTCAGGAGTCATGCTAGGAACAAGAGTAACAGTGACAACCAAAGACTGCAAATGTATTCCTAATTTTAAGGTTATATGAAAGTCTCTACCAGGCCCCCAATTTTCGTTCTAGGTTTTGTTTATTTGGGCTGCTGACAGGGGGCATGGTTTGCAGTGTTCTGTGCCCCACAGATTACTACTTGTCACCAAGATGCAAATGTTGCTGTTTTAGCTCTAAATGCTTAACTTTTGGGTAATGTGTATGTTTTAACCTTTCGCACTGAAAAGTTCACATGTATCTAAATAAGGGCTGGCTCCAGGCTGCTCAAGGTTGCTTATGGTGTATTTCTCTGAGAAGAGAACTTTGCCCGAGGGTCAAAATCTGTCAGTTTTGTCTGGCGCTATAAAACCAGGGAGGAGCTGCTGGCTTGGGGGACAGGTGAAGCAATGGGAATGTGGGGGTGGGTGCCTTTGACATCCCTCAGGCCAGATCACTGCTGCAACATATTCCAGGGCAGCAGCAGGAAGGTGAAGGTGGAAGCAGGCACAGGGCAATACCATCAGGAGCATCTTTACTGCTTAACACAGAGCAGGGGGTACTTGCTCAACCTCAATGCCCCAGAACAACCGGGAAAGATGGTGCCAGAGGGACGTTTTCTGTTGTCTTTGTGACTTTGCTTGCCTCAGGAAGCCACTGTCTACTTTGTGGCTAGAACTGACCATAGCTGATGTTAGGAGATGCTGCCATCTTGGTCTGGGACTTGCAGTTTTATAGAGCTAGAATGTGGCTATGCTATCTTTACAGTAATAATTATCCTATAATAAACTAAATTACTAAATGATTCTAGCATCAGTTATTGTAGTAGTTAATGGGCCTAACTGGAGTGGGTAACTCTGTTATAGAAATGGAATATGTTGACCTGCAGTCTTGTTCAGGCAAAACTATTTTAACTTTGAACTAGAACAGGTTGTCAGGACTTGTCAATGAACTGTAACACAAAGCCAAAGCCAACTGAAAGATTTCTGATGACTTCAGTGGTCAGTGGATTCTGCCAAAGAGATCCATGTCTGCTTCTGCTGAAGCCAGTAACAGAATTCCCACAGGAGAAGCTGGAGTGGGTCTCCAGCAGGAATGATGTGTAGGCAATAGATATATTAATTTAGTCACATTTTTATTTGACTGTGAGGGTACAACTTCCTCTTCAGACAATACCAGTTGTTATTGCTTTCTTGTTCTCACTTCTGCTTTGAAAATAAACAGCATAAAGAACAGCTTGAGGTATTAAATATACATAGAAATGATGCTTCCAGAGAAAGCAGCCTGAAGTCTTGCTTATGGAGAAGGTCAAGCAGCAGTGTGGTTGAAAAGTCAAGCTTATGATTTTGAGAGGGGAGAGGTGCCAGGGCATGTGATCTTTTTTTTTTTTTTCTTTTATAGTCATGGTCGGCAATGTTGATAACTGGCATAGACTTCTATGTGCTTTTATGGAAGCTTTTATGTCAGAGTGCAGGTTCAAGCTCCATACAGTGATGTAGAATGTAAACTTTTGAGTCATTTGAATACTAATAAATACCTTCACAGGTAGGAATTGATGTGGGGGATTATACAGTTTTATATATGGCCATGGCCATTATGATTTAAAAGATCAGAGTAGAAAAGTTAGCATTAACCAGTTACAGAGGGAAATCGTGGACTCTTTTCTGCTTACAATACTGAATTTCTTGTAGTGTTTTGTAGTGTAGACCCTGTTCGCATCTGCATACCCAGAATAATATTTTACTGAAATTAAATATCCTGTAGTTGATGTATGTCTAACAATAAATAATCACCAACAGCCTGAAGTATTTGCTGAGGTATAGCTGTGAAATGTCAACAAGCTGTGATAAGCACACTTGCCAGAAATTATGCATGGGAATGTCTTATATCGCTACTTTGAAGGTAGGATCTGATTTAAATAACAAGCACAACCAAAAAAGCCCTGCCTCTCACGTCTTAACTTTTACTTTTGTTTTCTCTGTGCTTTTTACAGTTTCATATATATGCTTCATGAAGAATATTAGGTTGGGGCTGCGCTTCCATTGTATCAAAGCTGGACACCTAAAATGCTTCCTGCTGATCTTTGTTTCATAAACTCAGCGTATTTATGGCTGAAATGCACCACTTTTTTTGCTGAGGTGCCAGAAACCATCCAGTCACAGCAGGACTGAGTTAAGCACTGGCTAATTTTCCTGGCCTCCTGGACACTCAATTTACTCTGGGTATGAGCTCTATGCTAAAGCCCATACTGACATATTTCTGCAGCTCTTCTTGATCGTGCTGGATTGAACGAGTGCTGTAATAGCCTGCTCTACAATGATACCATTGTAAGAATGTAAGCATAACAGTAGCTATACAGTTTCAGACTAAAGGTTCACCTTGTCTGGTATTGTATGCAGCAATGACCAAAAATGGATGCCTAAAGAATTTACAAGTAGGGCAAGTCATAGGAGTACTGTGTCCAAATGTTCTTGATAGCTTTTCAATAGTTTGCAGCTCGCAGACTTTCAAAGCAGAGATGGCTTCTATTATTTAGTAACCTTTTGGGACTTCTCTTTCATTAACTTGCGCAGTTTCCTCTTAAACTTACATGAACTTTGGTATCTGCAACATCCTTTGCAGGAGTTGACCTGTAGACCGGTAACATAGTTTAACTAAAAATTGTGTGACGTATCTGTAACCTCTTTCGCTTTGTTTAGAATCTGCCACTCCTTAGCTTCATTTATCAGCCCTTAATTCTTATGCTAGGTGAGCCTTTTACACAGCTACCGTACCTTTTCTGAATGGGTGTGTGCATGCATGTGTGTGTAAAATATCACATGGATATTTAAGATGTGGTTGTATCAGATTGCACTGGAGCATATTGGCATTCTTTTTCCTGTACTCTCTTCCTGTCACCTAATAATCAGTTTGTTGCAATTTACTGAGTAGGGAAATCAAAGGGTGCAGTTAGGACTCTTCCATGGCAGACTGCAACATTTGGGGAGCAATACCATCCTTGGTTCATGCAAATTTGCTGAAATACTAGCAGCAGTCAGGGCACTCTGGCATTGTAGCCATGAATGCTGACTGCAGAGTTGCTTCAGCTAGAAGCTTTCTGGTATTCTGCTGCTTTATTTCCCATTAACTCTGGCATCCCTGTGCCAGCCTGCAGTCACAATGTAGGCATACTCTATTTGTATCCTAGTCACAGTACTGAGCAGAAACTGAATAGGGACTAGCTTGCCTTTTGGTGTTTTGGGGGGGGGGGGGGGGGGGGGGGAGGGTTGTGTGGGGTTTTTTGTTTTTTTTTTTTTGTTGTTGTTGACAGGAGACTTTATTCTTGATTTGACACAGAACACTCAACCACTTACAATAAAGCTATTGTGGTAAAACATGTCCCACCTACACGTGCTACTTGTGGAAGCCATGACACTCTACCGTCAGGGACATTTTGGGCCCTTGTGAGTCTAACACATGACTAACATTTCTTTAAGTGGAACAAATGTCTCTGGGTATGAAGCCAATTCATGCCTAATATTACTTCATACATTTTTGGGATGCTTACCTATGATTTATTTGCATATTAATTATAGTTCTCATCAATTAATTATGTTCAAATGCATTCTATAAATTCAGAAACGTGTGCTGGGTTATATCTTCCTGTTTCAGTACATCCTATTGGCAAATGGCAGCACTGGAAGGCAATGAAATTAAATGGAACACAAATGCAACTTAATTTACCTAGGCATTGTTTAGTCTCTTGATAGATGGTGGCCACAGTCTTTTCACTTTCCTGTTTAGGAAGGAAATTATGGTTAATATTTTAAATGACAATACTAAAAATGAATGACTTATAAATGCTGAGTGAAAGCATCTGAAGTTCTGCCTGGTAGTAGCTGGAATGATGTAATGTGAGAAAGGACAGCTTGTGGCTAAGCACAGTTCAAATAAGCTTGAGCAAATTGATTTCTTTTTTCTTTTCATGTCTGAAAGTGAAAGAGGCTGTTATTCTGGTTGTAAATCATGGGAGGAAGCCAAGAAACCTATTGCTGGTGTCAAAACCAATTGTGTGTTATTGTGGCCAGTCCTGGCAAAACAAATATATTTACATATATAATGGAGAATATGATTGTGAGTCTCAGCATCAGGACAGCTATGTCAAGAACTCCTCAGCACAACTTTGTTTTATTCAGTGCTTTTGTGTTGCTGTTTGAACAATTTCTCACTCATCTGGCTCTATTTTATTTCTTACATGCCTACCATTTTGAATCTAGATGTAATCAATATGAAAAATATATAATAATAACAACCAAATAATCTAATAACCAAATAGCAATTCTGTGCTTCTGATGAAAACTGCTGTGATGAGGACGTCCACAGGCCAGCTTCCTTTTTGCGTTCACAAGGTTTAATCCTGGCTATATCCCTCAAAGCTGAGGTATCTGAGTGCAGAATTTGACCCTTGGACATTGTTTTTGATTACTTGTTTTCTAGTGGTTGCTGATTTAAATGGTAATGGAGATAAGTTCAGAAGGGCAGATTCCGCATTCACACATGAAGCTGCACCTTCAGAGTAACCACTTTTATAACTTTACAATTCTGATAAAAAGAGATGGGCTGAGTCCCATATCAGTCTTGCTTTTTCATTTTTAATTCCAGAATGAATGTGTAAATGCAGAATTAAGGAAAAGAGAAGAATGCTTCTTGGGTTGCATGTTGCAACTATGAATTCATACCAGGCTAATCATTGGATATATATAAATAACCAGGTAGTATCCAAGGATTTCTGGCAACTGTTTGAATTTCTCACTCCAGAAATATTTCCTATGAGCAATTCAACCAGGGAAATTATTAGTGTTGAGATTCTCATAGAACCCCAGGAGTATTTCTATATGCTGATTAGCTCCAAAATTACTGATCTGATGGTCTGGATTTTTTCTGCTACTGTACGCTGTTTCTATGATGTCCCTTTCTGAGTTGCTTCATGTTGTGCTGTGTAGAAGGGTTACAGCAAATACTGGGATGCCAAGTAATGAAATGGAAGATCTTTTTGCAGTGTCTACATAATGCATATTTGACTCTGTGCCCTTCCCAAAGGTCAGCTGGCTGTATGGGCTTGTGCTGGGAACTCCATGAGAGAGGAAAGCTTTGGGGGAAATAAAAATCAACAAATATGTTAAATGTTGGGTGAAAAACGGTGAGTAACTGACTTATTTGGCATATCATAGCACTGAATATTTTGAGTGTCATCTGAATTAAAATTTTGGTCTTGTGCATTATGAAATCTGAAGATGTTTGTTTCTACAATATCAGAAGCACAAAGGTCAGCTTGAGTACACATCAACTTGAATGTGTAGTGAGTGGCATAACATGAGCTAAGCACTTTTATGTGTAAATTGCTGAGGATGAGCTCACTTTGTCATGCTATTTTCAAGGTGTAGTTCAGGTTGGCAGAATATCTCCTTGAGTGGCTGTGAGATTGTGGTTGAGACTTGTATCTTCATTTTGTTCCTTTTAGGCTTGGAAAAGGGCATGGGACAGCAATAAAGGGACATCAGACACTTAAAGTCTGATTAGGGAAGGATTTTTCTAGTGCTAGCAGTGCAAAATGACTATTTGAGCATTCATAGGACAGCTTCATATGAGACAGTGGAGCATTTTCCTGAAAGATGTAGATTCAAATCTTTTCAGGCAGTAGAGGTGGTTCCACAGATGGTTTCAAGACTGGCTAATGTGCAACCTCATGAAAAAGATGGGAGAGTAATAATATCACTGGAAATATGGCCAGATTTTTTCTAAAAACCTGTTGAAAAATAATTTTTCAAAAACCTGTCCCAATATGTATCTATTTGAATTGAGCATAGAATTTAGTTTTCAGTACCTAAATATCCTATTAAGTAAATGTATAAAAATCAAGTCTTACCAAAAAAAAAATCTTCAGTCAGATTCCCACTAGACAGCCCCCTCTCCTTCCTTTGCTGTGTGTTTTGATTGAACTGTGACAAAGGAGATCTCTGTTTGAAAGGCTGGTATCTGTAAGGCAACAAAATAAATATTAGCTTCCCTTTCTACTTTGAGTTTGAGAGCTGGAAGGAGTTGCCTTCCAAACTGTAGCAGATAAACGTGGTATAGAAGACTATTCCTCAGGGATTCAGTGTAATGCAGAATATATGCAAACAGGTATTGCATAACATACTGTCGTGGATGGGCTGGTTTTGCAGTTGGGGATTTTATGCCTTGCTAAATGATGGAAGATGCCAACAGTGCTCAGACTGCTGTGGTATTCGTACAAGGTGCTTTTCCAAATTGGCTGCTTCACTAGACTGGCAGACAGAAGACTAACAAAGATTTTTTTTAAATATAGAGAGAGTTTCTATAATTGAAACATTTCCTCAGTCCACATGCAGCTGCTATATCATAGTAGCCTCTATGTAGGTCATTTAAAAAAGCTGTATATACAAATGATGTTTAATAAAACCTCTGTTGGCTCAAAGATGTGGTGCCAAAACAGTTGCTGCAGATGTATTAGGTGACTGAAGCTGTAGTTCATTTACTGTATTATGTCCCTCTATTTCTCTGTGTGGCCTTGGAAACAAGCCCACTCCATTTAAAGGGGAGCCCTTGCGTATTTCTTCACTTATTTTGCTTCTACATATTCACCCAGATCTATTATGAGAAGGAAGAATTGAAAGTAATGTAGACATTTAACAAGATGAAATATAACATGGAATTTACTGATTAGGCCCGTGTAATTACAGTTTATGCAGGAAGAAGCACTCCCAGGAGATTCCTGCAGATAAGCAGCAGGAATGATGGTGCCTTTCTAGTGCACTGCTGAAATGTGGCTTTTTCCAGATGCTTCTAGGTTTCAGATAAAAAATCTGGAGGCTGCTTGTGCAGCCTGCATTGCCTGCTGCAGGGCAGCCCCAAGAGGCTTCTGTCATCTAGTCTTGTATATTAGTAATTATTTCTGTTGCCGCAGATCCCATAGCTCCCCGCTTAGGCAAGGGCCCTGTTCTCTTGGTAGGTACCGGGTATCAATTTGAGATTTACCAAGGAACTGTTTGGTACCATAACTTACATAGAGTTGATGTTGGTTTTTACCACTTTGACAGAAGAATGACTCGGGTCAATTTAAAACAGGTGAATCAATGCACATGTGCAGACCAGCTAATGTACTGCTTTCATAGAAAATTAATGCACTTGGATTGTTCATTTCTCTCTGTAAACATGCATGACTGGTGAAAACTCTCTATTTAAAAAAATATTCATTATTTTATGACTCATTGCTATGGTGTTCTGTATTGCCTACTGGAATAAGTAAATTGAATTTAAAATCATAAGATATAAAAAGAAAGATGCAAGTCTTTTTATTGCATTCTGGTCTTTCAGACTTTATGGTATGCTGAGATATAATTATCTGGCCTGAGTGTAGTCTAACACTTTTCTTTAAAAGCATAAGAAATAAAAAACCAATTTTGATTTCCAGCAGTATGACTGCATGGAAAAACTCAGGCAGTTAAAAATAAATTAAAAAAACCAAACACTATGAGACTTGGGAATAGAATTAGGAAGATTGTCTGTACTGAATATTTGTTTCAGTATGAAAAGCCCACATCTACTGTCTGTAAGATGTGGGAAATTCACAGACTTGGATACAGTTAAAAGGAAACCGGCTGTATCATCTCAGTAGTCTGTTTCTTCACAAGCATATGTCTGTTAGCATGGATGACACTTGCCCTGTGCAGAAGGCCAGCAGACAGCATATGTACCACTTACAGCTCTTTTGAAGTCTCAGAGCTGGGCGTCAGTGGAATTCGAGAGGTGCCTCGTTCTCAGTGTGTCCTTTGTGCAAGACTGCATCTTGCTTCTGTCTGCTCATAGATAGCGTCATGTCTCTGTGGGGAAATGGTAGACTTTCTTCAGGGAGGTAATAGTATTTAAATATGCCCCCATTTAAAAAAAAAAAAAAAGTCCACCTTTAAATAAAGTGTCCTATAAACTGACCGTGGAAAGAAGGCACTTGCATTCAGAGATGAGAACAGATTTGCAGCTTTCCCCAGACAGCAGCCTATGCGTAGCCACTTAGCCCTTGGACTGTGCATTTTAATAAAACCACCCTGGCTAAGTTACTTATGGAAGTGTGATGTATCAATCTCACCTGGAGAAAGAGTCTTTGGTAATTTTTTTCTGTCTGTATTACTAACAACAAAATCTGTTTGTGTAAAATTGGAGGCTGAAATGAAATTGGAGGTGAAATCTTGCTGTTTTGTGTGAATTTCTTGATTGGTGTATCTGCTGTGAAGTCAATGGGGACTTGCACTGTAACAGAGACCTGCCTGCCAATGGAGCTGGGGCTTCTCTTTTCAACCCTTCTCACAGGGAGGAAGAGAGGAGGGAAAAAGACAATGCAAAGTCATTATGGCTTCACATAAGGTGTTAGAAAAGAAAAAGGGGTGTCTTGATTATTTTTAGAATTTCTTTAATTAAATTGCTGTGAGGTAATCTTCTTGTTAAAAATTTTGCTACTTAGTGTGCTAAGGATGCTAAAGGACCCTAAAGTGAGAAAGGTAAGAGTATTCCTGAATCTTTTTCTTGTGCTTAATTTTTAATTTTGATCTTTTTCTGACAAAGTTTTGACATCTGAAATATAAAAAGAATAATTTTGTTTGGCTGTATTATCCGATTCCTGTTAATTTTTCCCTGAATAATGATTTTCTCCAAGGATCTTTTTTTTCTCATCATTTTTTGACTTCTCTTTTAATTTGACAGACGGGTAACTGTAGTGCTACCCTGGCCATATTATGGCTGGTTGCTAAATTTCTTCCCCTCCTACCTTACCTAGTGAACATTTTTCTTATTCTTCCATCACAAAAGCAGTTACACTTTGCTGTTGCTCTGCAAGGAAAGATTTAATTTGTGAACTGATCTTCCTCTGAACCAAAGAAAAAACAGCTTGGCTTATTTCATTTTGAATGACCTGGCA
The DNA here is from genome assembly GCA_028020825.1 of Podargus strigoides. Taxonomy (NCBI): domain Eukaryota; kingdom Metazoa; phylum Chordata; class Aves; order Caprimulgiformes; family Podargidae; genus Podargus; species Podargus strigoides. Next base: position 17,340,671 of record CM051628.1, read on the forward strand.
TACTGGGGGCAGTGGGCTTGAGCTTTTCACCTGTAAATGCTGTTTGTTTTGCAGTAGCATGCATGAACTGGAAGCCTTGTCTGAAGTCAGTGCTCATGCAGCAGTAATTAGGCCATCCAGCTGTCCTGTAGTTTCTCTTTTTTTTTCCTCCCCCTGCCCCATAAAATTGAGAATTCACTATTGTAATGAATTTGCAAGCTTGGGTCTTTCACTTAGGTGTTTATCAGTATATTTAGTTCTTTGTAAGATCGATGCAGTGTTTTGTTCAAATTTCTGGGCTATTAAAGACAGTGTATTTAGCCATATGCTTGTGTTGAGCCTTGAAGCTGGAGTAGCAGTGTGTAACTTTGAGTCTTAGCTCCTTTCTTACTGATGTCTCAGCAGCTTTTCTAATGAGGAAGGAAAGTATCGGCACATAGAGCTTTTGTGTTACTGCTAATTCCTGTTCTTGCCCAGGTGTTATTTGTGGAAAGTCAGAATCAAAAAAACCCTCTCCTGAGCATGACTAACATGTTCAGCTGTTTTGAAGAGGTTTTAAAGGAAGCTACCAGTACTGTAGGAGATGTTAATATAATCTGTCCATCTTTATGAACATCTTTATACATCCATTTAATTAAGTTAGGTCCATTCTCCTGAATAAAGACAGATTGCACTGATACTAGTGGATCTGGGTATGTGAGGCACGGAAAAGGAAGAAAGGCTAATGTAATAGGTGCCTGAGGTGTAATGTGTGAGGAAGCACCGTGTTTGCTCTGACATTAGCCTGTTGCCACCTTCTCACCTGTTTGGATTTCCTGCATGTGCTAATGGGAGTGGAATCATTAACAGTTACATTGATTTGTGCCTCTACTCTGAAAAAGGTAGATTTGTGGCAGCAGTCAGTGAGGGAACCTTGCTTGCAACTGCTGTGTCACGCTGGAAATGGAGAAGGTTTTCCTTTGTGATGTCTCCACTCTTCCAGAATCAGACAATGGAAAGGAAATTGTTGTGGCTAAGAAGAGACCAGCACTCCTGCTCACTTCTTATGTTAATTAAACTTTGCCGCTTACTCATGCTATAAACTAAAACATAAGCTTTGAATTCATGGCACTTGAATTTTTTTTTTTTTCTTGAGGAATGTAGACACAAAGTTATGTCATTCAGTGCACAGGTACATGGCATCTCAGCTGCAGCGTAGCCCTGTTTAGATCTCAGTGGCTATTTTCTGTTCTGTTGCTTTGCTTTTTTTTTTTTTTTTTTTTTTTTTTTTTTTGTGCAGTATTGTTCCAGGAATTTATCTTCTAATATTTTGGGCCAATACCAGGCTGGCACAGAAGTACGCTGGATCTATTTAGTGTTTTTAAGCACAGTAATTTAAGTCATTAAAAACTGCAATTTTTAAACATCTCTTTAATGACTCGAACAGCATTCTGTTTGACATCATTGCTGAAACATAACATCAGTTTGCAGCATTGTGTTTTGCAATATACATACAACAGAACAGAAATCTATTTGTTTTTGTAATGGTTCCTGCTCCTCTTACTTGTTGCCAGAAATAAATCAACAGTCTACTTTGGTCCATCTGATGCTCACTTTCTCTGTATTGTATGCCATGTATCTGTTGGCCTTTTCTCTTAAACTACCAGTCCAAAGTATTTGTTGTTCAATGCTAATTACACATTCATCATGATTTACTTTTGGCTTTTTGATTAAAACAATGCAGTGAATTCTACTGCTGAGGTTGAGGCTTTCATCTAATGCTCAGTTTACTAAAGATTCAAGGGAGGTGAGGTAACTTAGTGAGATGAAGTGATACAATTATATGTGGTATTTTGAAATTCTTATAATCCCTAGTGTGATTTGCAATCAGAAACCCAATGCCACTCTTTCTTTTTGGCTGCTCACCGAATTAATTTAGAACAGGAGAATCTCATTTACCAATTAGAATTAAATCTTGACAAACTTTTCAAAATGATTTTGAGGGAATTCAAAACATGAATAAAAAACTTGGAGGAAAGAAATCTGTGGAAGGCACGTGTGTAATTGAAGGACAAGTTAAGGGATCTTCTATGAAAATGCAACTGAAATTTAAGTAGGGGGATCCTTCAAAAATATAACAAAAATTTTAAGTGCATTGGAACAGTTTTAGGAAGAAAACCGAAAGAAGTATTTTGGCTTTTGAAATGCAATGAGATGAAAATTCTAACAACCAAGAGAGCTGTAAGATATGACTTACAATACCATGCATGCCATGCTATTGAAATGAAAACCGTGCTGAGCACGCATTGTTGGTGTAATTTTAATACACCTGCAATAAATGACTGTCTATTACCAGACTACAGGTGGAGAGAATGTGAAGTTAACTCTGAAATATACAGTCCAGTGAACCAAAATTATTGCTGTTCTAGTGGGTGAAAACTATTAGACATGAACACTGCAGTAGCACTGTCTATCCACTAAAATTTGATGTTATTCCTGGAAGGGGAGGTATTGGATTAAATTTAAATACCAACAAAACAGCTATTTTGGCACTCTGATTTAATTCATGGAAGTACTGAGTTTTGGAAGTGATATTTACAGGAATCTCTCTCATACCCATACTTTCTCCTCCTTTCTGGTGGCAGTGCTACAGCAGGTAAAAACTCCCATGCAATAGCCAGGAGTATAAGATCTGGGGAATAAGGGATGAATCCCAGTTCAAACACTTGATTCCAGTGAAATGGGTGGGAATATGTCTGGGGTTTGGATGTGTATCTAGCTGTTAGTGTCTACAGTAGCAGCTGTAGTCTCTAGTTGCACACAGTTTCTACAGTTTGTCAGCCCCTTCATTGATTTCTCTAGGTTATCCCAGAAATTAAACTGTACTTGAATTAGAAAATGTCATTCTAGGCTTTGCAAGTCCTTCCTATAAGTTCTCTCTCTACAGTGCTGCTCACAGGTGAGTGCAGGTGAGCGTCCATATGTGTAACACACTCCCCAGCTCACTTGTGTTGTATGTTGTGGACAGCTAGCAGCAGCTCTAGGACTGCCTGTCTGGCCATGGTTTTGTTGCGTGGCAGGCTCAGATATGTGCCACTGGCATGAACAGCTCCCCATATACCTGCCTAGCGTGGACAGTCCAGTCTGGCTCTGGGCACAAGGGAGCTGGACCTGTTGTGGCTGCTTGTAATACTTTTCTCCCTGTTCCTTGATGGACAATTTTGGCCTTTGCTTCCTTAGATTCTGCATCCTACTGCCAGGTGTCCTGACTGCCTTTTCTACTTGGGTTGCAAGTTTTCCCTTTCCTTCTAAAGAGTTATCTATTACTATAACTACTTTTATTTGGAAATTCTTTAGAAAGTAATGGTTTGTCAGCTAGGCCTTTTGATTTTCTTTGACAGGCTGCTGTCTAGGATACTAGCAGGCATATGTTGTATGACTTCAGATCTTCATTCATTGTGAGTTAATTTAAGAGCTCAAATGAGAAGCTTGAATAAAGAGCCTCAATGTGTTAGGTTATTTCTGTAATGAATGGATAAAAAGAATCGCCTCCGAATTGCCTTTGAGCCACGCAGTCTGTGTCACTAGAGAAGGTTTTCCCTTGACTGTTTAGGGTGAGAAGATTGCTGACTTGGGTGCCTTAGTTCAGTGCAGAGCATCTCTCTGAAGACCTTCAGAGGTAGTAAAATGTGGGGTCAGGGTCAATGTGGGTCATCTACCGGAGCAGGCAGTAAATTGAAAAGCCTACCAAAGCACTGAGAGGGAGTGTGGTGTTCAAGCTGTTAAGACTAGAAAGAAGGATTTTTCTGCTGGGAAATACAGCATTCTGTCAGGTGTTTGAAAGATAAGGATATTTCTAGTGGATGAGCAGCTAGGATTCAGATGATATCCCATAGGGAAAGGTGTTTTATCTTGAGTCTTCCAGCAACAAAATGTAAGATATTTGCTAGCAACAACAACTAAGGAAAGGAATAATGTTTAGGCTTATTCTGATTTTTCAAAAAGCATGTTTGGTGAACTGTGCCTGCCAGCAACCCCTTGTTCAGGGAACTGAATCTGGCTGCACTGCTCCCCCTCTGTGTCTGACACTGCGGCCATGGAAGGGAGATATTTAATTATACATGGGATTTTTAAAAAAATCTGGCACTGAATGGCTTTGAAATGTTGTCAGTAATGCCATTCCTAAATAATATTTTCACTGCTTCAGAGAGAATAAGTACCCGAGTGCCAGCAGACACCTTTCTCCATTTCTCTGAGATTGGCAGAAGCTGTTTTAAATAGGTAGAATGTAATCAGAAATTGCAGTGTGTTGCATCTAAAATGCTTTTTCACCTGAATAGCATTCTGTTGATAAACAACAAAACATCATCTGTATATGGATTTGCCTGTGGCGCTTCAGGTAGCCATAATCTTGCTTCTGTTGACAGCTGTTGTGCATCCCACAGTTCCTGGCACTTCTCTTTGGGGGTGGTGACATGGTAGCACTGCTTTGGTTGTTTTTTGTCTTTCCAGCGAGTAGCTCTCCAGGTGCAGATGAGCAGGTACAAGCAGGCTTTTTTACCTACCACAGAGGGATGCTCTGTTGTGTGAGGAAGTTTCTTGTATGCTCCCCTGCTCAGTCCCACCATCACAGCTGGCATAGCCTATTCTCTAAACCACAGAAAAAGTCCGTTCTATATTGTACCACTAATGTTATTTCCAAAGTTGCACCCATCAGTTTTATAGAATGAATTACAAGTTTAGTTTCATGCTGGGTGATTATTTTTTGCTTAATAATGTGTTTATTTAAAAAATTCAGTGTTGATTCATATGAAATTATCTTTAGATTATTCCAATCCAGGTAGTAGTTTCAGTTGAAGAAAAGCATGTTGGGACTGAAGTGCTCATCACAGAGCCAGTGAGGATGGTGTAAGGTACTGATGATGCATCCTTCCACCCTTATTATTTATAGACTCCTGGATGCAATACTGGAGTGTGATACAAGATACCTGGGCTCAGACTGCTTCTGTGCCTACCTGAGTATGGGAACATGAACTTGAATTTTCTGCGATAAAAGTGATCATTCTAACCACTGTCTGATTGTTGTTTGGTGAATTTGGTTCTTGAGTTTTTGTTAAAAAAATCTCCTAACTGCCACACACACACACACTCTCCCCACCCCACCTATCCCCAACAAACAAAAAACCTCAAAGCCCAACCCAAATAGGAAAACAGTTTTGGCTGTAGGTTGACCTAAAACAAATGTTTTCATCTTGCATATCATTTAGGATGAATTAAATTTTGGGGCTGGTGTGAAATACTTCTGGTTCTTCATCCGGTGAGCCATGACATCGATTATTCACACACGGGTTTTTTTTGTGCTGTGTTAGAAAGGCAGGCATTTTATGGGAGTTTTTGTGTTAACTTTTGGCCTCTAAGAACTGTGGACAAAACTGGAGTCTACCTGATCTCTCTTCCTGGCAGAGGCTGGCAATAATGTAGTCATAGTAAGATGACATAAGAGAGATAAGTGCCTCTTTTCCACAACCCGTCTATGTTGTGCCTGCCTGTCAGGAGAGAGAGGTACAGGTTGATTGAGGTTTGGATGGGGAAGCGGCTCTTTCTTTCATGTTTGTGCACAGGAGAGCAGAGAACAGCTGTGTACGAAGCTGGCAGTTTAGAAGGTGTGAATGGCCTCTAGAAATGGTAGCTCTGCATCCATCAAGTTCTCTGGGTAAAAGCAGCAAAGTAGGAGGAAACACTTGAAAAACTTGGCAGTCGCAGCAGTCAGAGGGGAGCTGAGCTTTATTCCTCGAAGAGTATTTAAATTGTTGCCAGAAAACCCTTCCTCTTCCCCAGTAGCCTTGCATACCTGGAAAAAAAGTTGCTAATGGTTTAATGTCTCTCCAGACTCCCTTTTCTGTCTTGAGAAAGCTGATGTACTTTTTCAAAGCTACTAAAAAAAAAGTAGGTAATATTTTCCTTAATGTGTATGTTGGATTAATTATATGACTATTTTGGATTTTTCTCTGGATCTGAATAAGTTTTCTAGAACTAAATTTTGTCGCCTGGTAAATCCTATAGCTCATGCAGTTTTCCTTGCTGAATTCCATGATGTGACCTATTACATGCACAGAGCTGGCAGGACCTCTGCCTTGTTCATTATAAGCCTTTGTTGTTCAGCTCCAAAGGCTAGGTCAGCTGATTCCCATGCCTCCTTACCTCAATCCATTTGCAGCACCTCTGCAGCAAGCAGGAAACTTTAGCTGTGGATAGCCTTCCTGTAAAGGGGCCACCGAGGGGGAATGCCAAAGATATTTCTCTGCTTTCCATGTGAACATGGGGTCTCTTGCTGAATTCCACAGCAGTCTCATGTGTTACTGTCCATGAAGTTGCTGAATTATGGGTCTGACAAAACAGGCTTCCATCTGTGATGTGGTGTTGAGAAGCTGGATGATGTACCGGGTACTGTAACATAGGAAAAACACTCACAAAAATAGGCTTACTGGTATTTGTTGAGAACATACCAAAGACTACTTTTTTTGACATTTGATGCTCAACTTTGCCATTCTAGACACAGCTTTTATCTGATCCACATAAGTTTACTGGAACACATTAAGTTGAATGTTCATAATAGTATTCCCAGCAATCAACCTTGCTTTTTTTTCCATGATACATATGATGGATTTTCATGCAGTTCCCATTAATGATTTTACAGTTAACATGTATTTTTGTTGTGTTTACCTGCACATATTTAGAGGCAGACGTGTAATTTAAAATTGTTATACTAAGAGAAATGAGCTTAGTAGACTTTGAAAAAGGGATAAACATTTATAAGCGTAATAAGAGAACCTAGACTTATGTTAGAAAGGATTAAAAACATAAGAGAGAGAAATCCCTATGCCTCAAGGGATAATTGATGGCTTTTAAAAAGGAATTTCCCTGATGGCTAAATTAGTCTGTAATTGCCCCCATAGGGACTCCCTCCTTAAACATCTGATACTAGTGTCAGTCAATACTGTGCTTGATGGACCTTCAAACTAATTCAGGATGACAATTCTTATATCGTGGTAACTAACATAGTGTTGTGATGTATATCATGTTCCTTTCTGGCAAAGTAAAAAATATTTATTGTTTAGCTACAGTATGTTATAGTAATACATTGTATCTTATGCTTATGCGATATATCACAGTATGTAATAAATAGTAAATGTAATTACTGGTACTATGTAATGGCTTTTGGATTTGCACTTTATAAGAAGTGAAGGTCTCTCATACAAACAGTGGAATTAGGTGAATTATTTCAGGCTAAAATTCTTTCTATTTAGTTTTAAGTATCAGTAAAAGGACTCTGAGTCCAAACTATCTGTGGAGACTGTTAAAAGACAAACCAAGGATAGCATTCCTCTTGTTCCCACTCTGACTCGTGGTTTTTTCATCTGAAGCTTCAGCAGGCTTTGTGACAGAAAGGGCCTCAGGCAGAAAAGCAAGATAAATACATAGTTAGGCAGGGACTGAAAGCATCGCTTACCTCTGAGGCATCTTGGATGTGTGGGCGAAGGGGGATCACAGGTCTGGGGCTCCATGGATTAGACCTGAGCCACTACTCATGAGACTTGTGTAACTCCAGAACTATGAAGGTGGCAGCTGAGTAAAATCTTTAGAGAGCAAAGACAACACAAGATGTTTTTATCTTTGCTTTCGATGATCCGACAAGTCATCTGCTAGGAACTCCTTATGCCACTTTTATGGAGGATTGAGAAATGATTGTCGGTGTGAAAAACTGTTACCTTTTGAATATGTGGTATTCTTAATGAGAGTCATGGTACTGGATCAGGGCTACTCATAAGAAATAAATCTTCAGATCTGCTGTGCATTAATGACAAACTAACACCACCATTAAAAAAACCAACCAACCAAAATTCAAAACAACACCACCCCCACCCCCCCAAACAAACGCAAAACACTCCCTACCTCCTTAGTACAGATTCAGTTCCCCAGTCGGTATGCAGAGTCTTCTCCCACAGAAGGAGTTGAAGAATATTGTAACATCAGAAATGTTTAATCACAAAGTTATTTGTACAGTCACCTCAGACTGTTGTAAGGCTCACTGGTTGTTGCTCTCTTGCGGGAGTTTTCGCTACTTCTCATGCTACTTATGTATTGCCCACCTGGGAGTCAAATTCTCTGCATGGTCTGAGAACCATCTTAAAAGTGAACCCGCAGTGGGATATGTTAGCCCCCTACTTAATAGCCTCTGCAGTGTAGGGGCAATAAAGACTGCTTTATGACATTTAGTCCCTTTTGTAAATGACCTCAGATTCATACCTTACAAGAATTTTACTTTTAATTTAGCTACATCTAATTTTTTTTAAGGAGTAGAGTTAATTTCCATGTATGTGATCACTCTAGACTTGGCAGTCAACTAGAACTGTGAACTACTCCCTTTAATTACAGGCTAGACAGTATCTTGGGTAGCTAGACTGAATATTTTCTTGCCCAGATTCTGCAACAATATAAAAACTGGCAGTAAAGGACCTTGCCCTGGTAAAAATCTAGGTTGAGATAAATGAGCACAAACATTACTGCTAAAAATGTTCTGATCTCTTGCTGACTAGTTCCCTTTGCTCTGAGGGAGTAATTCAAGAGAGTTTTGAATTAATTCTCAAAAATAGATTAATTATCAAAAGATAAGCACTATTCTGCACTTAAAACCTACTTATGGACTAGTCATTGGTTGAACCACAGCAGTGTGTGGTGACAGGACACATGCCTCGATTGCCCTGCTGAGCGAATGGGGCATATATGAGAATGTTGCTGTCTTGGAAGTTAGAGCCCCAGCCAAGTGGTGTAAGAAGCTTGAAGCTAAAAGGAGTCAAAGGGGGTGAGGAATTAGGCATCTGGGGAGACGTGAGGAGCTTGGCTAAAGCGTGAAAGAGCTCTGAAGACAAGGAAATCTCAGAACATAATCATAATTAACTTCAGACATTTTACTGTAACCCTGTTTATGACAAATATATATGTGCCTGTAAAACCAGTGGCTTTTGTGTCCTCTTATTTTCAATATTCATGGGTTCTGTTTCATTTCATGTTTACATAATAATGTTTGGTTTTGTGTTCACTTAGTAAAGGTTGTCTTATGGGAATTTTCTAGATTATCTCTCCAATTAACAAGCTGTACAACAGATTTTTACATAATGCTTTCAGATGAAAATATTATGATCTAACGATCTGTGAAAGTTGTCACAAGTGTATTTTCTCACTCACGCACGAATTCATGAAAGTGCGAAATGTGTGTCACTGACTTTTTCCTAGACATGAGGTAAGCCAGATTTCATGAAAGGTTTGCAAGGGTTCATGAACTTTGCTTATACTATGAGTTGGCTTGGTCAGCCAAGAGTCTGTACAGGGACAATCAATAAGTTGGGTATTACAGAGTGCATAAGGTCTACTGAATGCCATGGGGAAACTCAGTGACAGCATCAGGTGAGTTTTGGCTCTGGACATGCATTCTCCTGAACTTAGAGTTATGAGCAGGAGAAAAACGAAATCCTGTTTTTGCTCAAAATTGTGGGGCTAACAGCTGGAAGGTCATGCAGAGTCAGCTGAAATGAAGAGAATGGGCACATCTACAGCTAGCATGGTACCTCTGCTTTTGTTTCCTCCTTGTTTCACTGCTTCCATCAATCCTGTCTAAGGTTTTATGTAAGAAAGATAAGTTCTTGAAGATGAACTTCAGAATTATTGTACATAGACTGGTTATCTTTTCTTCATACTAATGAGCATTTGGTGTTAGATGCAGGAAGAACATGAAGCTGCGCAGCAAACTGGATTGCTATGACTTCCCTGTAAAGCCAGTCATCTGTTAGCACTGCCAGAGTTATAGACTGCAGACCGCAACTCTTGTTTTCACTTTCACTGTCCTGTATAGAACTGCCATTGTTTCAGCAAAACCATAATATAAATGTAATATCTGAGATTTGGTTAATGCTGGTAAAAGATGAGTGTTTTGCTACTGGAGAGCGTCCTTAAACTATAATCCTGACTATGTGAGGAAAGAATGGAGGTTTTTCCCCCTCTTCCCCCTCTCCAATACAAGCATGTCTCACACAGCCTGCAGTCCTAGTAAATGAGAGCAGGTCTCTTTACATAGCTAATCTTGCCACAGTAAATAATTCAATGCTTTAGAATGCAAAAAAGAAATAAACATCTGCTGACAGATAAAAGGAAAGTCCCTTTTTTCCTGCAGGGAAAGCAAAGAAACTTTTAGCAACTGTCTCTAGGCAAGTTTTCTGGCAAACAAGTGTGTGTTACCCTTCCCCCACCCCTACAGTTGTGTTGTGTTTTTTTTTTAAAAAAAAGGTAAAATGAAAGGAGTTCAGGGTTATTGAGCACTGTGAGTGTTAGCCATTTATCACAGGTGTTTCTGTAATTGTGATTCATGGGGAGCAGTCAAACTGTTCAATGACCATCAGGCTCTGGCTTTGTGGAGTGGGGGTCTTGTGCTAGTGCTCTGGGTTGCAACATAAATCATATTGACTGACTTAGGTATGTTGTATTTTTCTCCTGTATGTGTTCTGGGCTCACTTTTCTTGCCAGTAGTTGTACCTTCCCAATTTTGCTTTGTAGAGACTTGTGTTTTCATGCTGGGCAATTACTAAATGACTGCACTTTGCAAGCCCAGTACAGGTGTGGTGTCACTGCCTGTGAAGACTAGAGCTCCTCCATGAGCCATGTGGCTTGGGAGAAGGGGAGGTGGGGGAGAGGATGAGGATGGGTGGACTTGGGCGTTCTGTCTGCCTGGCACGGGATGTGCGGATTGTTTTGATTAAGACTGAAATAATTGACCTTCATTATATTTGAGATCTGTTGGTTTCTCAGCCTACCATGCTCATGTCCTTCGTGTCAGCCTGACTGAGCAATTTGTATGCAAGATGCACTTCTGAATTTTCCTGACCTTCCAGCTTGTGTTTCTAGGGGAGAGCACTGGGATTGGTCTGGTTGTCTTGAAATAAAAAGCAAAATTTCACACTGATTCCACTGGTAAAACAAGATCAAACTTTAACATTCTAATTTTTGACTTAAGTTTTAAATTTGTCTTTAAGAAGTAAATATAGGTAGCTATACCAACATGTTAGTGGCAACAGAAAGTTGTAAATAAGCTACCAGTCTGTGCCTAATTTACTCTTTCCAGGCTTGCTTCATAACTTTTCAGGATTCACCACCTCATTGAAATATTTTTTTAATAAGAAAATCATATTTGCTCTATTCTAGTTTGTATTTTTGCATACAAGTTTAATGGTAGGTTTTTAAAGATAAAATGATTGCTTGTTCTTTGTCTTTCATTTTCTGTACAGTTGCTTATCAGCTTTGTAATACAGCATGAATAATTTCAGTACTCAGAAAACAGCACTTCCTGAACAGTCCCCTTGTCTATGGCATTACAAAAGCATAAGTGAAGGGTGAACTTGGCACCTGATGTGGATGAGTTGCACTTGAACTCACTTTATCTAGTTGGGAATTTATGCAACATCAAACAAGCTGCACTTTTGATGAAGTAAATAGAAGAGTTTTCTGGTTAGGCCAGTCTAGGATAGAGCCTTATAAAGAAAGATGTGAGAGGGCTCAAGTGTTTGCTTTTAACAGGGTGAGTTTGTATTTTCCAAAGAGGGATACTTTACCAATATAATAAAGCAAACTCAAACACAAGCTGCTAGGTCTTGATGAGAATGTAAATTGACTTGTTCTGCTTGGTGGAAAAGCCCCCTGACCCAAAACATGTCATTCCATCTGTCAGCATGTAGGCACTAGAGGAGAAGAAAAACGAGTGCTGTGGCTTTAGAGGAGTTACTTCTGGCATCATTTACATAGCACCTAATCTGCACCCTGGTTTAAAAGATAAAGTTTTCTACTTTACATCAGAGGTAAATAATTTCTTAAGTCAAAAGTAGGTAAATAAAATAAAATGTTGCTATGGAAAAACTTTACCCCAATTCTATTTTTACTCCTCTTCTGTTTAATTGGCAAAGAAAGGCAGAATAACAAAATGGTATTGTATTTAGATTCTTCATACACCAGACATACCTTAGCCCATTGTCTTGCTTGTTGATGTCTTTTGATGGAATTCGTGTGGATCAGCTTTATGCTGCTCTTTCCAACATCTTGCTGATGCTGTTTAGTTTTGATTGTTTAGCTGATGCATCCTATTTGTTCCAGGCATGTTATTTCTTTTTAAATCAAGGCATTGAATAAATCAAATTGCAAATCAGAAAAAAAATAAGTTAGGAAATAGCTCAAATACTTTCTACTTCACTTAGCAAAACCCTCAAACATACATCTGGGGAAATATCCCCTCTTTCAGTACATCATGAAACATTTATTTTTACAGAAATGAGATTATATTCATATATTCTTCTAAAATCTACGAATGATATTTTCCTTGCTTCTTGCGACAAACTTCCACGAAAGAGGGAGGAATGTTTTTAGTTCTGATGCAGTTTCTCAAAGCAGCTGAATCTTAATGTGCATGATTTCATCTACTAGTTCTTATTACATGAAAAATCTAGTCATCCAAAATGGTTTTACTTCACCACTTTGCACAAACATTTAACTTCATGAGTTCTTTTCACCTATGTAGTATCAGAGGCATTCATGTCAGTTTACAGAACAAACATGGTATGATTCTACCCTTGGAGGCTAATACTCAATATTTACATGAACTGTGGTTGAAGAGTGAACATGTGTATAACTGTTTGTTGAGGATAATAGCTGACCAGCTGTGGTTTTGAGGTTGACTTTTAGATATTTGGGGAGATCCTCACCTGGTATAAACAAACATAGTTTCTTTGGTTTTGCTAGTGCTTTGTATGTTGAGAGTTAGATGTGATGTCAAATGGACTTTTTTGCATGGTAATAAAAAAATTGTATGCGCTTACTGCTACATCTTTCTTTTTCTACTTCGAGAGCTTTCAAAATAATTTGTAATTGTAAGAATATATTCCACTGATACAGCATCATGGAAATGATCAAGCACTTCATGACAGCAAATACTTCTTTCCTTTCCACTAAATGAATGGAAATCTTGGATCATTTGAGTGAACGCTGAAAGCTGAAGTGCATTAAATGCCTCTTTCAAAGCCCAAATCGGTATTTTTTTCCCAAAGGAATAATGTAACAAATTAGTCAATATCACATTGTAGAAAGAAATGAAAAGTTCACCAAATATCTGCTGAAAATATTAGGCCAGGTCAAAATGAACTTATGAGCCCTAAAATATTTCCTCTGTATGATTCAGTGGTACTCTCTCATGCTTGATCATCTAGTCCAACTGCCTGACCAATTCAGGGCTGACCAAAAGTTAAAGTATGCTATTAAGGTCGTTGTCCAAATGCCTCTTAAACACTGACAGGCTTGGGGCATTGACCACCTCTCTAGGAAGCCTGTTTCAGTGATGTTATATTGCATTGTATTAGGAACTGAAAACCAGGCGTACTTCCATAGAAAATATGGCATAAAATATTTTTTGTTCGTAGTCCTATTTTTGACAGAAATCTTAACGTTTAAAGAGTGAGAAGTTAATAAAACAGAAAAGGCCAAGATAGATTTATATAAAAAACATAGCATTTCTTACATTTTAGCACCCAAATGTTTGTTTCATACAAAGCAAATTTTGCAACAAATAATTAGTTTCCTGTGAGTACATAAATCCTAAAACTGTTCTTCAATTGACAGCTGATTTGTATTTTATCTCATTACTGACTATGCAACAGTCTACAGCCATAAGAGTGGTGATCAAGAAGAGATTTTGTTTCATGCACAAAACAAAAATCCACATTAATGTAGTTGACATCTGGGTATCTGCATTAACTTCAAAACCAATCTTGGAAGTAATTTAAGTAGCCTTCCATCTCCATCTATGTCTGGAAGCTGGGATGAATTCCTCTAGCTTGTGTCTCTGGGTTTTGCATCTGAGAGATGCCATAGGTATTCGGGATGGCAAATATTGTAGCAATTGGGAAGGACTACTCTATTTAAGTAAAGGTTAATATTGCCTTAACTGCGTCTTTTAAAGCTGTAATCTTTTACTTCCACTTGTAACACAGTACTTCAGTCTTAATAGAAAAGTTTTGCCTTTAAGTGCTGAGTACATTCTTCAGGAATGTAAAGACTGAGCAATACTTCTCTGCAGGAGATCATCTTAGGGGGGGGCAGTAGCATGCTACTTATGCACAGCTGTGCCCCCAGGTAGGGTGGACTATTTTCCCCCTTTAAAGAAATGGGTAGAAGATGCAACCCACAGTTCCGGACAAACCCCAAAGTATCACAAGCTTCCTAGTTAATCTCCCATATGGGGCAGGTTCTGTATTCCGCAGTGAAATGATGATTTGAAGTGAATTGAGATAGGTGTTTTCAATTAGCATCTTACTGATAACTATTTCTCCATAGAGAAATTAATGGAATGTAGCGGCATCTCTTGCTGATTAAAAATCCTGTTTAACACATTAAACATATTTAGGTTTATATTCACACAGAAGGAATTCAAGCTTGAGTTATACTCCATTTATTTAAGTTCAGTTTCTATACCTGAGATGGAGTGAGCTGTGGAAATGTCATGCCTGCCCCAGATCTGCTTCTGCATATAATAAAGCACCTGTATCTCATTCTATATCTTAACAAAGAATGCAACAATCAGAAATAGGTTTTAACAAAATATATGAATGTCTCAATTTTGAGGGCATTCTCATTTTTTAAGGGGTAGGAGTAATCTTTGGGCAGAAAGAGAAACCTGTGAATTAATGATTGCCAAGGACATACAAGCTAAACATCTGACATCCAAGTTTCAGCTCCAGATATATTGTTTTGTTGCCAGTGAGATTTTGGTCTTGGAAGTAACACCTTTTAAAGACTACTGAGCTAAAGGGACAAAGGCAATTTAAACCCAACCCATTTGTATAAACATTCAACAGTCACAACACAGGCTGAATTCCAGAGTTTCTGCTGACATATTTGAAAGGTCTGTAATCATATTTTACTTGATTGAGAAGGACTGGATTGTAAGAAAAGGACCCTGGACATTCACCCAGTAGGTCCCACCTATTTTTTAAGTCCAGATTTGGGTCTGAATTAAAGAATAATTGGTTTGTCTGTAAAAGTTTGTACCACTCTGAAATGAAGAAGTGCTAAGCAACTACAATGCACTCTTTTTTTCTTTGCTGTCTCTGGTCCTACCAGAAATAGAAGTGTTAGTTTTCCTGCAAGGAAAACTTTTTTCACAGATTTTCCAGCCGTGTGTTAGAGGTGAATAATTTGAAAATAGACTTTTGAGTACTGTGTTTACAACTCTGAGGGTAATTAAATGTTCAATTGCTGTTAGGGATCTGGACCTTACAGTTTAAATATCGTCTTTTTACAGTGGAACTCCTGCTTAAAACAAAGTGTATATTTTATATAGTCATTTAGAAGGAGATTCAGGCTTGAACTGATGTTACAAGCCCAGAAGTGTGTCAGTGCAGCAGAGTGTCTAATTAATAGACCCTGCAGGTTATCTTAGCATGTGTTCAGCACTAGGCTAACATACTCAAATGGTCAGTTTGCAACCCAGGCAGAACTTTTTTTTCCTGGCCTGCCTGCAGCTATCTAGAACTCTGGAAAGTTTTACCCTACACAGTCTGCAGGATGAGTCTTTAGGTATGTTTCAGGGTAACACTTCAACTTTGAGGTTTTGTTTAAAAACTTCGTTGCACTTTAACTGGCTAGTGGCTTCCAATACAGTCATGTGGTGCTTCCATATGCTTTTCTCACCTCAGTATCAGAGTTTTCGTAGTATCCAAGCCATTGGCAATGCTAAAACAGAGTTCAAGGGAGGAAGTGTAAGTCCTGGGTTTAGAGGTGGTTCTAAGTGGGAAAACCTGTAGCATTGTAATTTCGGTGATCACATCCTATGAGCTATGCAGAAAGGAGATGTTACTGGAGTTGGGTAGATTTTATTGTTATCTCTAAAGGGTTCTAAACAAAATTTTTATTCCAGGCTTTTTAAAACAGCTGTAAGAGGTTTTTTCTATTACCTGTTTTTACCTCTTTCAGAGCCTTAATAGCATTTTATTCTAAGGAATAATGTATCTATGCATTAACATCCCATTACAAAAGGAGTAAAAGTCTTACCAGACGTGTGGAAAATATTGTAATTGAGAGGGCCGAGACGGTTAGCTCTAATATTTCTGTACTGCTCCTCTGATGCATCAAGCCTGCAGAATTTCTCTGAAATACAACCACCTGCTTTCCTGAAGAATGTTCTCAACTGTTTCTAATGCCTGATTGCATTTAAGTATGTATACGTGAATGTATGAGCATGCATTGAAAATTTTGTACCCACGTATCACTAAGACCCATTTCCTCTAATGAATTAACTTCAGAATTTGCCTGGATGGCTTCACAGATGATATTCCAGGAACTTTGATTTAAAATGTTAGACTGACCTAGGAATTTGAAAGCAATCTGTGCAGTAGTAATGCTCCTCTTATTTCATGCTTACATTTACTTTTTCTATCACTCCTGCAGGAGGTCTGTTCTATTCAGTGAAGCATGTTGAGCATGCTAAATGTTGACCTCAGGAATAAATGCATTGCTGAATAGGGAGATGATCTGAACTGCAGCCAGAATTTTGTATTTTGCAAATCCGTCTTTTACCTGTGGTGCTGATTTTTTTCCAAATGATAGGAGTAAAAATACCTCTCGCAGGTTTATGAAGGGAATATCCAGTATTTTGTCTATTCTTATGTGTCTGCTTCAAAAGTACTCCTTTTTGCAAGTTGATGACCATCCAGTAGGTAATATGAATTGGCAGAGTGACTTCAGTCACTACTGGGCACATAAGTCTTCCACACCAGTAGCACAGTGATATTATAATGGGCACCTAGAAGGCACTATTAAGTGGGCACTAAAAAGAAACTTTGAGATGGTGTGATCCTTTCTCTGTGTGTTCTCAGGCAGCTTGTGGTAACTGTGATCCTTCTGTGGACAAGTAGCATTTCTTGTCATAGGAGTTTAGTCTTTAAACCTATTATGTAAAGGGCAGAAAAGAAAACATGGCTTCCATCTAAGGTCATAGCTATTCAGTGTTCATGACAGCACTTACTAGCATGTTTCCATCTGCTTTGGAATGTGCTGTTCAGGTGACTTTTTCTTATGAAATAATTAATGAATATATAAAGTTCAGCGTGCAATTCCTGAGTCCCTGTTACAAAGTTGAGATACCTTTTCACTCTAAATATACATTTCAGTTATCAACATCTTGTGCACAGTTTTTCAGTTCATATTATTCATCAACAAAGCATGAATATGATACTAGTTTCAAAAAAACCCCACAACTAGTCTATTAGGGTTCTTCCAAAAACATTAAAGCAAATGTAATGCATCTGAGAGAATGTATTTCGAAGTGGTAAAATCTAATTTTGTTAATCATTATGAGTATGTATCCTGATATTTTTTTGCCCTCTTACATGTGGTATGTATTTATAAAGTGTGAGATAAAGGTTTAAATTATGCACATTTCCACCTTCTTGAATAAGGTTAGATGTAGCTGTTCCTCCATTTGCGAAGACATCTTTATGAAATAGGAATTTTCTTCCTTGTGTTTTGAAATGATCTTAAATTATTTCTGCGTACTGGAAATTCTTTTCTGAAAGAAGGAGCAAAACCAGATCTTCTGACTTGATGACCTGGCAATGTTTTGGGCAAGACAATGGAAATAGTCTATCCTAGACTCACTAAAGGCAGCAGTCTCAGTTTCTTGAAGCTGTTTTCTGTGTGAGTAGTGAGCCTAAAGATTATTCATGACCTTCCATAAAGACCAGAAAAGAGTGTGGCTGACAATATTAAAATCAAATGGGTTCAAACTGAAGTTCAGAAGGTAAAATACAACCATACCTTTGATGTTTTCTGGTTTAGGTACAAGAGGAAGGAGCTGAAAACTTTTCCTTCTACTGTTGCCCATGTAGGAAAGCAGTATTTCCTGGGGTACAAACTTAGTAAAAAGACTTCCTTTTCCTTTGCCACAAACAGCAGGAAGAAAGGGCTAGATATCTTTCTAACCCCTGCATAGTCAATGACCTCAAGATTTATTTTACCTGGTTATCATAGATTCAAGGTGAGTTCTGTTCTGCCCATGTCAGGTATCTTTCTAGGGCTATCTTTGCAATATTAGGTCTTGTTTGGTCTAGAGTCCTTGCTAAAAAAGGAATGATGTAACAAATTATTGACATTTTTTTCTCTGCTGTATACTAGATTAATTTTTCCATGGAGTCTCCAGACACTCATCTATGTCTGGCTCTGCTAAAATGTGGTGTTTATAGTGTGGCTGCATTTGATTCAGCTGCGATTCTCATATTTTTGTGGCTTCTGTTTGACAAATAAGGTGACGTTGGAAGATCATATACAGTTTTCAAGTAATAATGTTGCTCTGTGCACATTCCAGCAAGTCTGGCCAAGTGTATTTCCTTTGTTAGATCGCAGGCTACCTTATGCACAGCCCTTGCTTCCTCATTCATATTGCTTTTATTCCCTTCTGTCTCTCCTATATTTTTTTAACTACTTTGTGAACTGTATCTAGTTTCTGAGTTCCTTACAGTCACCACTGCTATTCATGTATATACTGTCCCTGGTTTCTGGTGTGGACAAAACTAAATTTCAAATGCTTCAGATACTTCTACCTTCTGTAATGACTTTGAGTAGTAATCTCTTTACTGCCTTAGATGCATGGGCCAAAAGCTGTCAGTTACAAAAGAAGATGTTTTTATTTTGTGAGATCAAAGTATTCTATCATTATCAAATTGACAAGCAAAAATATTTGATCAACATCATATTTTGCTGAGCAAAAAAATTTCCACAATGTTTTGGTTCTTATGGTTGCTTCTGACAAAAGCATTTGACTTCTGGTTTTTTTGTAATCACAGACACGCTTTTGGTCTTGTTTATTTCACTTGAGTGGTGTGTCTTGGGAGAAGAAACAATAGCATATTCTCATTGTTCAGGAGAATTCCTAAAATGTAATATTTTCAGTTTTGAGAAAATAATTTTTACTTTGCACATTTCTTTCTGGAAACCTTTTGTTTGCTCTATGTATGAAAGTATTGTAATGTATTCTTGTTGCATATGGAGTTAACAAAGAAATTATTTTCATCGATGTTGAAATATGTGAATCAAATATCGTAGCTTGCACAAGAATTTAGGAGGTGTATAGTCCAATGTTTAGGAACCAGCTGAAGATTTGAGATACCCTGGATCAATTTTCTACTCCAGAGTGGATTTCCTGTTTGGATGAGGGTTTCTTGTGCTCCATTTCCTTAGCTGCAATGTATTTACTGTTACACACGGTGCTGTGATTAATGTTTGCCAGGTGCTATATTACTGCTGTGATGGAAGCCATCTAAATATTAACAATATTCAACAGAGTGGCAGTGTGTTTCTGAAAAGTTTAGTCTGATTTTTAGATATGTCCAATGAATCTCAGTGAACATGACTGTGGAACAATGTGCCTGCAGAAGAAGCATCTTCAGACCTGCTAAACTTGGACTCCTCAAAAATGAGATTTCATTGTATTTAAAGGGATAATGGTTACTGTACTTATCTATGCGATAGCTCTTTTTTCCTAATTCCTGATAATCTCCTGGTCTGAGAGTTCTGCAGGCTAATCTGCATATAGCATGAAATACACATGCAGCAATCTAGGTAAACACTGGCCCTGAGAGTTGAGCAAAAGGAACCTATATCGTTCACTCATCTTTGCGCCCTTTTCATATCTCCTGTCCGTTTGTGTAGTCTTACATTAGATTAAGTCCCCAGCTGTATGTAGGATCTGGTGGTCTTTACCTTTGGTGAGTGGTGAAAATCAAAGTCATTCACCTGCGTCTGGCTCAGAATTCTGCATAGAGGACAGGAGACCCTTTTTTCAACCTAGAACATGACTTTGCTGTAGAAGACAAGTTTGTTCAGGTTTGTTGGTTGTTTTTTTTTTTTTTTTGTAGAAATTATCTGAGTGCACTGAAGTAGAAGAATAGGATTTTTCTATGCAAAAACTAACTTCTGGATGAGAACATAATTTAAACTGTTGGCCTCTGATGAGGGAAAAAAATGGACTCCTACTGTGTGTGGTTAAAAAAAAAAAAAGATATATTGATAGCTCTGGTGATACCTGTGTCTCGATAATTATCTTAGAAAATATTCCTGAGAATATTAGCTGTACCAGATACTTGCTAGTTTAAGCAAGAATTGTTAGAATGTTCTTGGAAATTGAGGGGAAAAAAAAATTAATCGGTCATCTTAACACACCCTTGGATATATTTAACAAGCTCTGCTGTTGTGAATTGCTTCTAAAAGGCCAAAGGTACATGCCCAGGTATTTCCTTAACAACTTTTTCAGTTTCCTGAATCTGGCATTTCACAGTAGCATTACTACAAGCATTTAATTGGTCTCTCTTGTATATCTGGCAGTTCTCTCCATCAGTTCAAACTTCCTGTTTGCATTACCTCCCACTCTCAGTAACGGGAGATGTATACCTGCATATATACCTTTTTGAACTCCATTCTTGCATCTTAAACTGCTTATGGAACTACAGAGACAGGCTGTTTTTACATCCTTGTCTAGATAATCTGTGCTCTTTGGCTGTGAAAATTTAATGTTTCAGCAAAATAACTTGCTGGAATTGTCAAGCGTTTTGACAGTGCTTATATTCAACTCTGGAAGTAATCTCACACTGGGAACAGGGCTTCACAACTGTGCTGGGACCCGGACCCATCAGCACCTATAGATACCTATGGGAAAACTTGTTAATGTCAGCATCATTCTTCATGGTCTCAGTGTTTAATCCTGCAGGAACAATGCCCAAAGCTGCAACTTTGAAGATGACCTTCCCTGAAAATGCTTTTCAGATTTGTTCCTAGTTAATACATGTTCAAAGTTTGAGTTTGTCACTTTCTCAGTAAACTAGTTTTGCTTATGAGTCTGACACTTAACTAAGTAACATTAAACACCACTGTCAAAAGCTGATTGATTGCCATTTTCCATGAACTTGGATGCAGGCCACCCAGTGGGTAATAGATTTGCATTTGGTGCAGTTTTCCATACTGCTCTATTTCTCACTCCTTGGTGGTCATGTTTTGCTTTCTCACCTACTTCTGTAGTTCTGTGCAGAACTGCTGGAACTACATAGGTTTAATCCTTATTAGCTTCTCCTCCCCTATATTCCTCACCTCTGGATCTTTCTAAACTTTTCCTTTGTACTCTGCATCCCTAGAGGTTTGGTTTTTTCTCCTTTTTACTTAGGCACAGTATTTTGCAAAATTATACAGCAGAAAATAAATATAGTGCCAAGTGAAATGCAAGCAGCTCTGTGGATGGCCCAGAGAACATGGCGATTGCAATCCTCAGTATCTGCCTTCCTACAAAACAGCAACAGTAGCAGTCACAAGGCATCTTGCAGCTTCAGGCTTCTCTGGGGATTGTCTAGGAAGTTTGCATCTCAAAGGCTTTTCCCAAGGATTCTACCATTTTTGTTACAGCTTGCTCTTAATAAATGCCTGTATGGTAAAAAGGAGGATGAGACCCCTTTACCTCTCATGGAGCTGTTGACAGAAGAGCAACTTTCTCTCCATTGGGGAAAAGCTCTACCAGGATGACTGCAGCAGTTAGAGATTGTTCTTTCTCATGCTAGAAATAAGTTTCACTTGGTTACATTAGTATTCAGTTCTATTCTCTAGCAAGAGTAGGAGATTTCCAAAGGTCTTGTCTCACAGTGTGTATGGACAAGCTGGATGCCATGTGGGTGTTGCTT
The DNA here is from genome assembly GCA_028020825.1 of Podargus strigoides. NCBI lineage: Eukaryota > Metazoa > Chordata > Aves > Caprimulgiformes > Podargidae > Podargus > Podargus strigoides. The sequence goes on from CM051628.1 coordinate 17,362,435, forward strand.
TGAAAATCTTCTGCAAAAACTTCAAATGAAAACTTAGATTTTCACCCTGATTTCCAAAGGCCATGTCCTGTATTAGATGGTCCCAAGGAGGCTCCTGTCACCAGAGGCAGTAAATTTACCAACTTTATTCAGACTTTCACAGGAAAAAAAAGTGCCAGAAAGCTCTAAATTTGTGATTTTAGAGGTTTCGCTGCACTGAGTGTGGAAGTGATCATAGCAAACTACATCTGAACACAGTATTCTGTTTCTACTCCCTTAAATTAACTTTCCAAAGATATGTGATATTCACTATTAGGGTAAAATTATGTGAAGCAGCTGCACTGACAGATAAGATTAATTATCTTTCACATTGCTGACATTAACCCTACTTGTCATCAGGGCTATGGAAAGAGTTACCCCCTCATCAGGTCATTTTGTGAACACATTTACTACCAATACATTATTTTATCTTAAAACATGAGTCAAAATGGAGACTGTCACCTGTTTTTCTCTATCAACACTTCAGGATGACCATATCTCTTGGATTTTAAAATGTTAGTAGCCATCAGTTAGACTTCAGAGTTCCCACAGAGCATGGACACCTTAGATACCCTTGTAAGTGACTTGCCACAGTGAACCTGAGATGATGTCATTAAAAAGATCCCTGAGACCAGAAAGCTAGTCTTGGCTGTAACCACCAGCTCTGTTTTCTATGGAGATGTTGCTCAAACTTGGGCAGGAAGAAATACTGGTGTACCATAGGGAGTAGGATGTTGAGCTGGTGAGTTTCGTGTGGAAAGGCTACTCTAGCTTCATTTTTGTGTCCATTTATTTGTTCCAGTAATTAGGATGAGGTAAATATTTACCCCTAGTGCTGGACTGCATTAACAGAAACAAAGACCTGTGCTATGATGGCAAGCAGAGCTGGCCAGTGGGTCTCCTGTCATGCACTCAGGAGAGATGAGTGTCACCTCTCTGGCTATGCTGTCTGGCTCTGGACCTCTTAGAAAGATGTGTGGGTCAGGGGAACTCTGTTATTTAAAGGTGTCATGCTGGCAGCCTAGGGATGGAGAGGTTTGCAGCCTCTGCCAGCCTGGTGGCATGATATGTTGAGGAATGCTGGTCTAATTCTTCATGTGCTGTGGAGAGAATCTCCAGGGCAGATGTCCAGATGCAGAGAGCTGGGAGGCAAAGGATGGTGCCCTAGCCTTTGTGGAGATCTCTAATGGGGGACATAGTGTCCATAAGTTTTTAGGGATTGAACTTTTAGTAATTACATTGATAACAAATCAGTTTTTGAATTCCCAGTAGGAAATGGGAAAATAAAATTATTTGGTATGGAGTTAAGATATAGCTCTGAATATAAAAATAATGCTAATCTTTTGTCTCCTCTGTCAACTTTAACGTGAGTTTGGGGCATTCTTCACTGGTAAATATTCAGGTGGGGTTTAGGAAAAGTCAGGTACATTCAAATTTGTGCATTAAAAATTCTCCATGGAAAGAGAAGGACAAAATGTAGAGAAATAACACGTGTAACTTCTAGCAGGCTGGGGTAGCCCATCCCCTAGTTTGCAACAGTAATCTAATTAGAATTATGAAAGCCATGAAGAAATATAAAGTGTTAACTTGATTAAATTTGGAATGGGGCTGCCCACCTGTTGTTCTAAATATAAGTGACTCTGCAACATGACCCATTAGTCGTCAGAGGTGGGTAAGCCAGTGAAAGCCTGTGCTGAGCCCTGACTCAGGCTGAGCCCTCTGTCCATGAATGAGGGCAAGCCAAGGAAGGGAGAAGCCTGCAAGAATGTCTTGGCACTACTTCCTGGCTCCCACAGTGACCTTAGATACGTATCACTTTATGTAATATTTTTTTCTAATGTGTATAGTCAGCTCTAACGGCTCGTTGATCCCAGCTAAGCTCTTTGTCTTGGCACTGCTGCCAAGTGTTCCTGTTTGCCTGGGTCTAGTAAGTTATGTGGCTTGAAGCTACAGGCGTTTCCTTACTATATGGAAATAAATTGAAAAGCTCCATTGTGATCACTTGTTGAAACAGCTCGGACTTATCACACCAAGGTTCCCCAATACTGACAAGCTAAATGACTTATGCTTGGTGCAAAACCCTGCCAAACAAACCTGCCTGCAGACGTTATCTGCAGTGTGAAGGAGGTGTCTTGCAGAAGCTCATTTAAACAACTTCACACCATCCTTCTCAATAGAATTGAGTCTGCATAATCCACATGAATCTCTCTGCTTAAACATTGAATCTCAATGCATCACTGCTTAGTGGGTGACAGTCACCATCCAAGTACTACTAATTAGCTTTCAATTTAAACGAGTCCAGACACTAAACTTTTGTGAGCATGGCATGCTTGCCAGTTGCAACTTGGAGCAAAGCTCTGAAGTGCTCTTGTTAATTGCAAACATTCCTCTAGGCACATTTTCTGTGTTGCTGTCCTACAGATATCTTCCTCTGCTGTGCTGCTTGTATCTTAAAATACAGGCTTATTATTTATTTTGCCTAACATATCCGTTTTCGTAGGGGGGCCTGACTATCAAGTAATAAATATCTGTTTTGGTGAAGTAATGTTATGTTTCTGCTAATGCTATAAATCTGCCTCACTGCAGTGATCCTGCACTGGTTGATCTTAAACCCTGTAGGGTACACTGGCTAGCAGCTTCCTTTTTGAATATGTGTTATTTTCTTTCCCAGGGGCACTAATTTGAAGAAGCAGCCCACCTTCTGATGATAATATTGAACTTGACTGTTACTTGCAATTTAATGGTGTATGGGCATTAAAATTCTGTCTTCACTCCAATTTTATACATTTTATTTATACACATTGTATATTGCGTTTGCTACTGGATTAAGAATTGTATTCCTAATGACGTCCATGGCAATTTTGAAACTGCTGTATATATTGCATAAATAACAAGCTTTTAAAATGAAAAGTGATTTACATCTTCCAAAGTTGCATGATTTCTTTGTCAGGCTTATTAAAAACTCTCAAAGGGCACTTTATTTTTGCCTCCCTTCCTTTTCCCTGCTGTTGCATCTGTAATTCAGTGCTCTCAGAAGCCACAGGGGAATGGCAACCCTCCACAAGCAGGCAGGCTGACAACAAGTAGTGCTAGCTCAAAGTCCTACTCCAGTGCCTTTGTTACAATTCCACCTTAGCTCTGCTCTGCATTATCCTGCTTGTTTGTTCCTGGACCTCTTCTAAGCAGGGATTAAGAGCACAGAAATGAATCATGCAAGACTCTTCTTTATAGTGATTTTATGCTGTGGGGAATTCCATTAGAGATTAGCTTTTTGGACCATAAAACTTTCAAATCTCCTCTAAGATGTATGTGAATTCTAGTTTCCTGAGGTAAATAAATAGAACTTTTCAATCCTGTTCCATCCACCTTCCAAAATCAGGCCCATAAAGGCAGCCAAAATATATTATTGGTTTACACTGGTGCAAACGTTCTGGTGTTAAATGTTGAATCTGTGTAACTGAGAGTGGAGTTTAGCTTGTGGCCCTTGTATTTCATATAGGTGAAAGCCTCCAGTTTAGAGTGAACTCTTGTGACCAGGTGTAATAAGAAGAGGCTGGTGCAAGCAAGTGATAAAGATACTTAAAAAAAAAATCTGTAAACATGCATGTGGGCATATGAATGTGTATAAATGATTTAATTGCTTATTTCTCCTTTGTAAATTAATAAACCTACGTAAATGTATAATAAATAAAAACTGCAGATATACATTTATTTTGAGTTATCATTTCCTTCCAGAAGAGTAGCATTTTTTTGGAAATCTTTAATATATGTGCATGAAAGCCAGTCTGTTAATATTTTTCTTTAGCATGGAGAAAGTTTGGCTGTTGATTTTGCCAGTTTGTGCAACATGTGATATACATCTCGCAGTGGTTAGAACTGAGGTTCCATCATAATAGAGAATTGAGAAGTAACTCTTGCTTTTTTCTTGCTGATTTTTGTTTCTGTGTTCCCCTTTTTACTATGACATCTTTAGATGCTGTGATCATCATCTTTTCAGTTGAATGCTTCTGTATTCCATCAAGAAAATCCAATAGCTTTTCTATATGTTGGGTAACTTCAGGTAATGTCAGAAGCCATGAATTTGAAAAAGTCAATTAAGCAAAAATTTTAACAATGATTTCTTAGAAAAAGAGATTTTGGCTATGGAATGGACCCTTGTGTATAGAAAAACTTCAAAATAATTGTACTGCCTCATTTCAAAGAAAATAGAGAATAATAGGAATGGCCACTTCAGCTTAATGATAATTCTAGAACAGTTTCCACTTGCACTTTTTTTAAGTCTGTAGCAACTCCACTGAAGCAAAAGGAATTACTCAAGATTTATATGACAATCTCTTCACTATTGCCTTTCTTTACATGCGTTTACTGGTGGTTTCTTCACAAAGCTCAGTGACTTCAAGCAATGTCTGTGGGAAGAGAGGGCTCTTCCAAACTTTAAGAATATAAAAGAGGGCATCCAGGGCCAAGCTGGTTATCTGTGGCTGTTAAGCACTGCTTGTCAGAGTAAGCGAGGGAGTGCTACCTAATATATTATAGCAACTGGCGTAGGTTCTTTACCCACTGCATTGCATGTGTCTAAGTTGCTTGAAATCTATGGAGTCTTTCATGAAGGCAACTGAAGAAAATTCCTCTCACCCTGTCTGTCCAGTTTAGAGTCTGAGACTCAAGGTGTTAAAAATATGAATTGTGGTTTCACATAATGTTATGATGTGCGTTAATCTCAATGGATCAACTCATTAATGTTTTGTGTTTGACCTTGAATTTTTGCTGTCTGGTATTTGCAAACAGCGATTGCTTTCATGAAGGTTTTTGCTAAATCTTACTCTAGTGCGAAATCTATCTTTAAGTCAGAAATTCTTTTCTTCACAAATGTTATTAGGGTGTTTCTGGATCTGTTGGTATTTAACTCAGATTCTTAACAAATTTGCCTCACAGGCTATTTTACCTTCCTGTGGGAATTGAGAGTTTGGGATTGTTATTGGATCTTTCCTTTCTGACTCTGAAAGAGGGAAGGAAACTGAAAACAGAAGGGTACTTCCTGAGGGAACAGCTGTACTGGTAGTCCTGTGGGGTTTCCTCTGAAAATGTGGCTGCTTGGACTCTGAGATGGATGAACATCTTCTGTCATCTGAGCCTGCCTAACAAATGTGCTGAATTTTGCTGGGAGAGGGCAAAAAGCTGGATAGTTCTGGCAAAAATGAGAAGGAAAAAAGAGAACAAAGAGGCAAGGTCAGAGCACCAAAGCTGGCTTCAGCTTAGCTTTCCAATGGCTACAGTAAGAAGACTTTTTAAAATTCTACCTCTTGACCTCCTGTGTTACATAATGGTGGCTTTTTCTGTTTGTTTAGGCTTTTGAGGGTGGATTGGTTGGTTGTGGGTTGTTTGTTTGTTTGTTTTTCTGTTTGTTTTTTTCCTGAAGTTCTTTGCAAATTTTATGCAATGCTTTAATCTTGTGCTTTGCGAGGAGAAAGATCACACTTCAATGGAGACAAAGCTACTAGGTAGGGAAGGTCCCGACTTCATTAATAAATAAACTGTTGTGACCTTTTTTTATCTTGATAAACATATTTATGAAAAAAAACATGAATCAAGAGCAATTTGTCTGTTTATTATCCCTCTCCTCATCTGTGAAGCTAATATTGACACCTAACCATTCTGTAATGTTACATAGCATACTCAGATTTTTTTTTTCCCCTGCTTTTCACCAGTGCTAGTGAAAATATAATATAAATAAGGAGCTATAAGGAGATACAAGGATCTGAGGAATGACATGCTTCTGAACTCTCCATGGCAAGTAATATGATTCTGGTTTATGCTATAGAACAGGGTGACAAAATGGCCCTAAGTGGCATGAGAAATCCTATCCTGGGGAAAACTTATGTCATTGCTTCTCCCAGCTCTAGCCCAGGGAAGGTGAGGGGTGATGGCTGATGGAAGAAGAGGGGGCTGTATGTGAAGGCAGGTGCTGGTCACCAGGCTCTCCTAGGGCTCATGACACACAGTAGTAACTTGTATATCTGAGGAGTGGGGCTGTTGCTTGTTTGAGAGCTGATCTATCGATGATACTCTCATGATTCTTTAGGAGAAAAAGAAAAGATATCAAGACAGACTTGAACAGCAATGATTGCTAGAAAAACTTTACACCCACCCAGTGATTTATGCAGAAAATCTGGTGCTCTGGCAAAACCAGTTGTTTCTGGACAAGTGATCAGTATGTAGATTTAAACAGCGGGCAACAGTGGGCGTATGGGAGATCCTTGTTTCAAAATCTACTGAATAATCACCACCCCAAAATTTATTGTGGGACTTCCAAAACCTGTATTTAGGGAGGAGGTGAAGAACAACAGAGGTAGTATGAAGTGTTATGATCTTTTGAATTATCTATCTAATATTGATTTTAAATTTTGATTTTTTAAGTGGCGATTGCTTTGATATCAACACTCAATTTAAATATGGTGTACTGTCTGCTAAGTCATTTAAGAAAACCAGAAGACATATGTAATCTCCTAGCTTATGTAGCAGAAAGTGCAAAATGATGCAGCACAACAAATTGGGATATGATGATCCTGGTGTATATTAGATGTCTAGGACAAAATGGGAATAATAAGAATGAACTCCAAGTAGTCTGTGATCTTAATGGAAAAATTGTGAAGCGTGTACAACATTGTACTCGCAGGTTTCCTTTGTTATGCTTTATATTTTAATGGATATCTGGTGACCAAGGAAACTGGTTTCTGCTGCCTGTTGGGGATCAGTTCCTAGCAAATAAATGGTTCTCTTCATTTTGATTTGTGGGGTTTTATTCTTGTTTTTTTTCCCTAGGTTTCTTTTCACTACTCTTTCTTTTTTCTCAACCGTTCAGAAAATAGCATGAAGTATGCAAACAGATTGCACTGAGTAGATGCTAAACTTCTGGAGTAAGTGTTTACAGGGTCAGGCTCTCTGCTTTCATGTATACGTGCAGTTCATATTCAGGTATGAAATGCTAAATGACTTTGCCTAAGGATCCTACTGTTGCTGAAAACGGAAAGTTTTGCCACCTCTTCTTCAGTTATAAAATTGTCTTGTCTTAAGCTCCTTTCTTTTCAACTTTGGTAAGTTCAGCAAAGTGTTCACCTAAGAATGTAACTGCAGAAAACCATTCTCCTATGCTTGCTCATTTGCCTTTTGGGAAAGGAGTATGACAAATGATAAACTAAACTCCATGTTGCTGCTTGTGAAATTTGAATTGCTGCAAGCAAGGCATCCAGCGAAGCTGCTGAATAGCATGGTGTAAGACTTGGCACTGTCAGTTTCTGCAGGTTTTGCCAGGCTCTTTCATGATTTTTGTTCATATCATGTGAACTTTGTCTTCCACAACTCTGTTGGAAACAAATAGAAAGCTGAAAGACTAGCAAGCAAAGTTGTTTTACCTGCCTTTGGGTTACTGAGCCTCTAAGCAACGAAAAGACCTTTTGTTGTAATCCTTTCCCTAAAATAATAATCATAAAGATTAAAATCTACTTTTTTGTTTTGTTTGGTTTAGATTTAGGGATGTGAAGGAGGGAGAAAGACATCTAAGCCCATCCTGATGACCATCTACTCTGCATTTATTAGTTACTATCCTTTAAAATGAGGATGTTATGACACTACCTTGGATGAAATGTCTAATACCTGGGTGGGTAAGGGTTTGGCAAGACTAGTTTTTCATTTAATTCATTATATTGAAGCATCTACCACATGTACAGAACCATAACCCATGAGGGGTTCTGTAACTACGTGTTCTGTAGATTTAAACGGGGCTATCTTTTTTGTTTTAGGTTACTGTCCTAGATGTCCAGTTGGCTCAGGGAATTATTAAGTTGCCTCCATCTGTAGGTGACCAGTGTGAATATTGCTGAACTTGACAGCATCTGAAAACTATTTGGTGGCATGTGTGGACTAAGATTGGAAATCTCAGCTTTTAATGGAGAGATATGTGTTACAGGAGCTGTATTTGCAACTGGCAGTTCTGTTGGCACTTTTGATACAGGCACAGGGTGAATGAAAATAAGCATCATCCTGATCTCTGGATGAAATTCTTTGAGTTAAGTCTTAGATGCCTCAGTGAAGGGGTAGTGTTGGCTCCCCTTGTTTTGTACCCATTTGGGAATCTCCATCTGTAAGGCCCCAGTTAGACATATGCAACATGATACTCACCTAAGACAGAGATTCCCTTTCCCTGATGGAATATTCCAGCAAGGGAGTTGCATGGATTCAGAAGGTGGAATACTTAGTGAATGTCAGAACTTTTGGCAGCTTTTTTTTTTAAGGCAGCTGATTGTGTATCCTTCCTGGTGGGTTATGGTTGGTTGGCTGTCCTCTTCTGGGAACAACAGTATCATGAAGTAGGCATTCCTGTGTAGTTAGATCCAGTGCCCATCAATAATAGAAAATCAAAGACAGTAGCAATTAAAGCACTTTCTGTTTGTCAGTCTGCTAGTATTTTTAGGAAGCTGATGGAATTTGGCTTGTCATCTAATGCATTGATCCTTTGCCAAATGTCAGGTCCCCTGACCAGCCGCTCAAGTCACTCTACCAACTGTCATCCTCCCTTGCAGAAAGTGGAATGCACTGGAGTCGGCAAATTGATGAAGAATTAACAGCCTCTGCCAGCATGCTCTGATTAAACAACTCTATAGACAACAGCTGCGAAAAATTCATCAATCACAGTGTTTATTATTGGAATTAAAACACTTCATAACTAATGCATAGATTTGCATTGATTACCATCTCCTAGAAGGAACAAGCTTCCTGTGCCTGGGCATTTTGAACATTTCTGCCTCTTGCACTGTCACCCATATGCCCCTGGTTGGTTAACCATAGTTTTGATCAGCTTCTTTGCAACAAGTCAGGATCTACATCTGTAGAACTGTGATGCTGAACACTGCAAGGAACTCGGAATTCATTTTGCTGTGTGGTGCCTGGGGTATTTCTGTATATCAGTCTTCAACACACGTGGACAGGACTCTAGATTTATCCACACTTGAGCAAATCAGAAGTAATGCAGAAATATTAGTCTAGTTACATGGACTTATGACCATGATTAGCTCAGAAACAAGATCACAGTAAGTTGACCAGATTTCAGTTTCTCCTAGCATTCTGTTGTCTAATGTAATAATAGTGGCAATTATGTGTATCCTTTTTTAGTACGAGGTGTCCTCCTCAGGCGGTATGTGTTATGGTCAGGCTACTAGAAAACTCAATATACAAAGCATTTTCTAAGCTGTTTGAAGATGGTAATATAAAATTATGCTTGCATGCACTCATGTTTGGATACATCCAGTGCAATGTATTTGGTGACAGCAAAATCTTTGCCCAGTTTAGAAGCAAACTTGTCTGTTTCTGTCAACATTTACAAGGACTTATGCAATATGAGTACAGGTGCAGTTCTGAACCACTTGATCTATGTGTTTAGGGCCAGTACAAGACCTGAGGTCCCACTTATAAGCCCTCAAAACTTGTTGTGCTTGGCCTATAACTATTATATCCGAACTAAATGGAACACACTTTAGTGTTAGAGCTCCAATACAACATCCTTCTCCAAGGCATGAAACTGAGCAGAAAAGAGCAAGTAAGAGGTTGACTCCAAGGTTCTGAACCTGTAATGAGGTCTCTTGTGGTCTTCAGTGCTCATGAAATGCTACTTACAGAATCACACACTCAGCAATCTGGGAGTAAATGCTATTTGTCAGCTAGAAAAAAGAAATGCTTGAAAATATTCAGTGGCACTGACTTTGAAATTGTATTGGTAGGTAGGCTGAAAAGATAATTAGAAGACATGTAAATGAGAGAAATTGTAGTGTTTTAATTTGATTAAAGAAAATGCCTAGAATCCAGTCCTGAAATGTTTTTATGACATGATAAACAGTGGCTTTTGTATTTGTATAAGATCTCATTCTACCTTATAGCACAACAGAAATATGGTTATCTTGGAGGAGGCTGACTGATTGTCTTTAAATCATAAAATAGAAGCAAATATAAAATATGGTGCAGGTTTTTAAACTTTGTATTCCTGCCAGTTTACCAGGCTGTAATAGACTCGGCTTTGTTTGGTATTTTAAATTAACTTTTAGGCCAAACTTGAGTATTACCCAGAGTGTGAAGACACATTTGATGAGGCATTATAAACCATTCTTACTACTGTATGATGAAGTTAAAAGGTAAATAACATTTTTTAAAATGGATAACTGGGACTTCTCATGTCAAGATATGAAGACTATATCTCTGTCTAGAAAAGAATCTCATTCTGTGTCTTAACTAATGACTTAGGTGGTGTTCATGAGAGCTGAAGGAATTCAAGAAGTTGAGGAACCCTTTCTCTAATGGGCATGGTGAACAGAGTTCATTCAGTTAACTGTGATGCATTTTTCTTTTGACAGGCACTTTTCTGTATGCTGAGCACAGCCCAGACCTTTGTGAACAGTCTTGTTTACTAAGATGACGAAAAAGAACCTTTCCGATGGGTCTTTCAGAGATTCTGCTGTCAGATGCTTCTATGCTTTCACACAGGCTTGATCCTGAAGTTACTGTTGACTTCAGTAAAGGTAAGACTTTAGATTTGTTGCCTTTTTTGATTTTTCCTTGTGAGAACAAATTGGGCATGTCCTTACATTTGCCACAATGTACTACTGGGGTTGGCAGCAGCAAAACAAGGTAAAAAATCAACACAAATGGTAAAATATTTATTGGTATGAGATGTAAATGCTTCATGTACTTTGACAGCTTGTGAAGATCATAATCGTGGCCAAGCTGAATTTTAGCTTACGTGGACAGATGAACCTGGCAGAATGTGCCCTGGTATTTAAGTATATTCACTTCCTAGCCTTCTATCATGAGAGAATTTGTTAATTTGGGAGAATACATACCGTGTGTGTTGGCAAGGCAGCTCTACCAAGGTGCTGTACTTAGATGCTATGCTCAAACTATGGTAATTTATTTCTGACATAAGAATATTCTTCTTAAACTTCTCTGTCACGTGTTCATGCATAGTGGAGGGTATCAGTACTGAACCCAGTCCATGTAGGTCTCAGTGTTCAAAAGCTCCATGTGTTTTGGAGGACGAGTGAGGCTTTAAAACGTGCCAGTCTACTGCACTGAAGGATTTGACTTTACTGCCATACTTACAATATTTCTTTTATTGAAGAAAAATAAGGAATACTACTAATTCAGCAGTAAAGTTAATTAGCAGAGACTGTAAATGTTTGTTTGTTTTTTAACAGCAGCAAATGCATTATAAATGACTCCCATGTTCATCTATTGTAAAATCCCACTATTAGAGTAATTTGTAATGTAGCTTTTTCTTAAAATGGCTGTTGGCATTGCAAAAGGAAAAATATGAATTTTGGTGTTAATTGTGGAATAACCAGCCATGCAAAGTTTAATAAACCTGCTAAATTATTAACTAGGAGTTGCCATGTGAAAAAGATGGAAAATATTACGTGTATAATGATGTATATTGAATTAGCTAGTGTGCTCTTTATTTACTTTCAGCAACCTGCTTTTGTAGGCTTCTCAAATCTTAAGTATGTGTTTTTCATACATGTGGATTCACTACATCTGAGCTCTAAGTACATTATGATAATTCTCAGCTTGTAAAATAAGTGTAGAAAATGGTATAGTTAAGATTTATCTGTTAGATTGAATGCAACTTCACAGATGTTTATGAAAATTTGATAGCAAAATTTAATTAAATTTTGAGAAAGTTAGACCTTTTATAATATTTTTGGTGACAAGTCTTCTTTTTGTAGCATTGTAAATGTACCTAATAGTGTTCCAAATTGAGTATATGTCAACATTTGAACTAAACCAATGAAATCTGGCTCAATTTACCTCTTTATGCAGTTCTGCGTGGCCATTCTTACTTCAGATTAAGTGTATCCTAATTAGCAAGATCTCTTGTTAGTTAGATTACATTTTATGGTTCACTCTTACATGGAAATGAAACACGAGATTGTACTGAAATAGCACAATCTGTGAACAAAGAGCTGCTTTAGTCCTGCATCTTGCAGGACATAATGTTGTACTGAACTGATTCCCATTTACCTAAATGAAGAAAGCTAAACAGATTCAGGATTAAGACAGATATATAATGAAGAGGGGAATTAGTGGCGTGCAATTTCTGCTGTGAGGTGATTTCCTTAGAGAAAGATTAAGAGAAATGAGAGCAAGTTTTGATTTCTAGAGTGGCAAGATGTGAAGGACTAAGTATTTTGGAAATAACAAGAAGAAAAACAGTATGCAGAGGGCCAGGTTGGAGGGATGCTAGGTGTTAGGGGCAGAAAGAAAAGTTACATGTACTTCAATTTACACTAGAAAAGCTGAGAAATTGCCATCTCATAGTGTCGTTTTGCATTTAGTTTTAAGTAAGTTTTGCCCTTGAATATTACGAGAGAGAAATCTGCACTTTTAATACCTCAATCAATGCTGTCTTGTTTTCTGCAACTACAGTCTTTTCATAGTCTTTTCAGTCTTGACGGCTGGTCAAACTTTATTGAGCCACTTAAATTGATTAAGGTTTTTCCGATTTTGCAACATCATCTCTAATGCAATGAATTCCATGACCTAACCAGTGTTATTTCTGTCTCAAGAAGAGAAGTTTGGAAGATTATCCAGCTGTTGATGTGCTGGATTTTATACTGGCAATATTTTCATGGAGAAACAAATAGAACATGAAAAGCACTAAAAGTTTTTCTTTGAGAACAAGAGGAACACCTTATGTACACACTCAGATATGCTGTTGGAGACATTGAAATGTCAACATAAAGGCTGAATACTATCTACTTGCACAGCAAGAGCTCAACTTCTGGAAAGATTTGGCTTTGGTATGAAAATCAGAGCATCTACCACCTATTTTTCAAAATATTCTCTGCATAATGCATGCATTTTCTGAGGTTTTCTGAGTAAACACGTTATTTTTTTAGTAAGTGTGTTTCTATATAAACGCATATTTGGACTTAAATCTTGACTTTCATATGCAGTGCCTATAACTTTGGCTTCTGAAAAAGTTCCTACTCCAGAAGGCAATTACCTGCTCATTGAAGAAAGTGTCTTAGTGAGAAATATTCTTTTGTTTATTAGCCATTTGTGCTTTTCATGAAGGTATTTGTAAATGTCTCATTAAAGCAACAGATCCAAAAGAGTGGAAAGGCATCTGAGCTAACACTCAGTGAAGCCAACTGAACTCTGCACTGACTGAAGTGCTGGGGTCTGAACCCTGAGCCCTGAATTAAGATTGATGTATGGGTGGTTCCCACAGTCCTTCAAAAGGAGGGGATGAGTTTGCCTTTTGGCTTTCCTCCAAGGTGCAGCCAGCCTTGTAAGGAAAGCCCTTGGGTAAACAAGCCCCAGGTGCCCCACATTGGGTAAATGAGTGCCAGGTGTCCTGCTTTGGGCATAAAAGCTGGGACCGCTTGCAGGAAGGGTGGAGTGTCTGTCTGTAAGGTGGATGTACTTTGCAGAGTTTCCTTGTTGAGGAAGGACCTCCTGAAGGACCTCCCTGCAACTGGGCCCCAGTCAGGTTTGGCATTTGCAAACATGGGCTTTGTGGAGGAGCAATATGTGGCTACTTCTATCCTATATGATCAGCCTATTGGCTTGGTTGTCTCCCACCTCTTCTATGGGTGACTTTGTTTCTTTATTTATTCCACCTGTTATTGGTCGTGCTGTGTTGTCCCTGGGGTCGATGTCTATTATGTGTGATCTGTTTGACTTGTTTGTACCCCCATCGAACACCCATATACTGACTTTTTTATATACAATAGAAACTAATTAGTGGTTCATTCTACTGCTGGCTGCATCCTTTGTGCTAGGCCTAGTAACTGGCAAAACACTGGAGTTCATTCTAATTGGAGTAAAACAACGTGTAAAGCCATGGGTTGTGTTTTCTTAGACTTAGAAGACTAGACACAGATCAGGCAATGTTGCTTAATATTTGCTTGGATGTTAAACATAAAAATGTCCCCAGAGTTTGATCTGTATTGGGTTTCAGTATAGCTATTGGGCTGGTGAAGGGGATTAGAGGAAGAGGAGAGAACAGCACTGTGGTGGCCAACTTTATCCTTGTTTTCAGGCTCTTACCAAAGGCTGATCTCCTTTGCTCCAGCCTTAAGTGAGTATCTGAGCCCTTTGAAAAGGGGTTGATTTCATGTAGTGGGCCACCACTCAGTGATTTTAAAAATTGGTGTATGTTACTGAGGAAAGCTTAGTGCAGTATGTAGGTGTGGTGGGATGGACTTTTAATCAATGTCCTAATCTTGTGATTTCTACCTGTGATGTCAGTTGCTCTCCACTTTAGTAAATAAATATAGGACTTTTTCCTCATATTATTGCTCAGTGTTTTCCCATTAACTCTATCATTTTTTTTATTTGTTTCTCTTTTCCTTGTAACTTTACACAATTTTATGAGAACTCGTCTAACAGTAGCTCAGCATGGTCAGCTGTTGCTTCAGAGGACACACATGGCATTCCTGTATGTCTCAGCTGTTACTTTTGTGACTCTGACCCTGAGCCATAAAATTCTGCCCACTCAAAGGAACTGAATCTACTGATACTGTCACAAATGTTAGTATAGTTATTATAGGTGTACTTCCAGAACCATGGACATTCATCCTCTTCTGTCTGATATTGAGGTAAACTCTCATCAGGTAGGTTTTATACTTCTATTAGAGAACGTGTACTGCAGGTAACTTATAAGGAAAAGTGAACTGTATGCGAGTCTTTCACATTCCATAACGTAGTGCTTGACGGGATTTAGAGAAAATAGTCAAAGGGCTGGGGAATCTTGAAGAAATAGGGAAACACATTTAAGAGTGTTGAAAGGAAATGCCTAGAATGAATTTCCTTGCTGTGATTTGAAATTTGACCTTCTGCTTTAAAGTTGTGACCAAATGATCACAAAGGTGTTATACCTTCCAGTAAGGTGCTCTGAGAAAATGATTACATGTATTCAGTTAATGCAGTGTCATTATTCCTTTGTGTCTTTTTGATCATAAGTGGTGGGATGGGATCAGGTTAATTCTGGAGTCACGTGTTGAGTGACTTTCTGAGTTTGATTACAGTAACTTTGCTTGCTGCCCTCCTAAATGAGCTTTCATAGCATGTGTGGATGATACATGCCTGTCACGATGCTGTTGCTCTTCATTGTTATATCTGCATTCAGGTCCTGTTTGCAATCACTTAGAGTTCTTATTAATTAATGTATTCATGGCAGAGTCAGTCTTATTTCAATTCCCCAGACTGTTTATGATTTTGATTTCTCTGGACCCTAAAACAACTCTTGCAGTAATGTTGATGCTTGTTTTTGCTCTTTCTTGTCTTCCATGGAGAACATTAGGCTCTCACCTCTGCTCACTATACATTGGAATTAGAAAGATGGATAATAATCAACATAAGGTTCTTCAGGTATAAAATGGGTGTATCCAGATATTTATGTCCTCTAGCTCTTTCTCAGGTTCTGTTGCCTTTAGCTATGTTTCCCTTGAAACAAGCTTATCATCAAAACTTATTCAATCTGTCACAAACTTTCAAGAGTTTATTTCTGAAGTTTCACGTTTATAGGATTAAAAGGTTAAATTATTTGTGATACAAATTGGAAATAATTGGTTTTAAGTAATAGCATAATGTTGTTACACAGTGTGTTTCTACCTGCATTTAAACTTAGAGAAACAGATATTTGGCACAGATGGGAAGAATAATCATAAACCTATTGTTACTAAAATGCCTTAATATATTTTCAGAGGGGATTTTCCATTCATGCATAGGTGTGGTTGTACTTTCCTGAGTTTGATGAAGACAGCAATGAGATCTGAAATATATTCTCCTTTATAAAGGTGCTAAAATATTAGGAAAACTTTGTGAGTGTATGCATCTGTTTCTTTTTGAGGGAATGCTCTAGTGCAAGTGCTTATTAATCCATTAAACCATTCAGATTTACTTTCTTGGAAAAAAGGTGGTGCTACTTGTGGTCTCCCTGAGTTTATATTCTCTTCTGCAGGGTTTCTGATTTGCTTGTGACTGAAAGCCATTCCCTGTGCAGATGGCACATGTGTTTCTTTCCCAGCCCTTCTTGTCTCATGTATCACATTCAGAGTCTCAGTGCACCCTGGCTAAATAGTCATTCTTTGGCTAGTATTTAAGGTCAGTATTGCTGTGAGTTTAAATGAAGGAATAATATAATCACCAGGCTGTAGCCTGCAATTTCCAGAGCATCTGTGTATTGGAGACTTTCACCTATGCAAGGTTTTAATTTTTATGGTTTGCTTCTGTGTTTTCGTTTTAAATGAATAAAGCTTAAATATATTGTTCAAGCTGAATTAGTGAAGCCCTGCTGAGCAGGTGATGGTTGAACTCCTGGACAGCAAATGAAAAGGAAAGTACTTTCTGCCTTCAGTAGGTAAAAGTTTTATCTTGCATTTGAAAACTCTATAGACACATCCATCAAGTAGTCTGACAGGGAAATTAAATTGGGTTACAGCACTGCAAGGAGTCCAGATTATGTTCCTGCTGAGCAGTAACAAATTGTGGTGAACTTTTTATAAAGTTCCTTTCTGTTTTTCACAAAATAATGTGGTATAGAGCTAGTCAGTGGTCACAAGAGACTCTAGGGACAACTCTGGAAAGGCTGGGTATTTCTTAATAAGGAAATGAAATGAAATTATAGATGTGGTTTTCCTTTCCTGCAGAACCACTTGAGTTCTGTGCTCCTTTATAAGCACACCAAACCTGCACAAGGTACAGTTTGCTTTATTTACTGCAAATGAAAAAATTTACATTACTTTCCTGACCCAGGAGGTAATGTACTTGTGCCCTGGTTGTGGTAGGTGACCATTAACTTCCACTGAACATGGGAAGAGATGTGGCTATTCTGTTGGAGGTCACCATGGAACCCTAATTTTGCTCCAGGTCTGGAGTTGTTTTCAAGCTTTGTGAACTTCAGCCAGCCATTCCATTAACATGAGTGTCAGTTTTTTCCCTGAAATAGGGAAAAGTTTCTGGTGTCAGGTTTCTTAGCATCCTTCTGAAAACTTTTGCACTTACATGAAAAATTAACATTGTTTATATATTTGCATATATCTAGGTATGAATGATTAAGTAAAGCCTTTAGTATGTGAGATACTATGTGTTTTAACAAAAGAGAATTAATTTCTTCTGTTAATTCTTTGTTGTCTCTTCTAGAACAGTTGCACTTAACTAAACAGCCGAGACTATTTTTGAATAATGCCCTTGCATCATTAGACCCAAAAGAAAAATTAGAAAGCGAGAGAAACTGCCTTCCATTTGGATGTTCCTCTTACAACATGAGTGTTAAAAGCCATTGGTCTCCAAATATCTTGTTTATATGGAAGTTAAGCTACCTTTTAAAAATAGATACAAATGAATGTGACTGAAAAAGGGAGAAAGTTTATTAGACAAGGAAGGGTAATGTTGTTTCATGGAGTGTGGCATTCTGATGTGTTTTAAAGGCCTTGTTCTTTCTCAGTAAGCAATAGGAGTAAAATGTTTCTCTTATGGGCTTCTGCTTTACACATTGCCTGCTTGCCTTGAAGGATCCAAAACCTGAATAAACCTTAACTCACAAAAGAGGTAAGTACGAGAAATCTCATCCTTTTTCTGGAATGGCTTAGGGGCTGATTGTTTATTTAACAAGCTGGTGCCCTGATTTTGCCACTGACACACCTTGACAAAAATCTCCTCACAGGTATTTAAAGTTGCAAAAAAGGAAGAAAAATGGAAAGATAGATGTGCGTCAATGCACAAAGGCCTGCTGACCTAGATGTTTTCAATATTTAGTAACTATATTTGAAGTTGCAGAGCTGGAATGATCTCAGAGAGAAGTCATTAATGTTCTGATGTAATCAAACTAAACGAGATCTTCCTATGAGTTGTTGGTTGCTTGAGTTATTGTGTACAGGAACTTATGCTGGGGAAGGAGGATATCACATCTATGGAATGACCCAGAAAAGTACTTACAAAAATCCTAACAGACTAAAGTGAAATTTAAATAGTACATAGGCTTTGTGCCAGCTCATAAAAGGTGAATGTGTTTTATCCTTAGATGTCAAGATTGTTGAGTGGCTGAATTTGGGAATTGCTTATTGTTCTATTCACTGAAGCAGCTGGGAGTTGTAGAAGGCAGGTGCAGATGCTGACATAGCATCCTTACAATTAGCACATCCCAGTGGAGTGTTAAGTGCCAAATCCAACTATGAAAGCCACTGCAAAAGTTGATGTTTTGCCTATGGATTTTTTTTTTTGGTAGGAATAATGCTATTTTGAAACACTGATGCAAAATATTTTTCGTTGCTGCAAGACTTTCCTTCCCCCTAACTAGAGTTTTCTGGAGAGAAAATTTCATTCCATTTAAACAACTTTTTAAACTAAGAAGCATTGGATATCCATTAAGGAAGAAGGTTTTGTTCCCTTGTCTAGTCCCTTTCCCTTCTTTTATTTCCACGTTGTAATTTTTTAATACCAAGATGCAAGAAAATGGTGTATGGAAAAAAAGTAAGGAACAGGGAAACAGTTGGGGAAAAAACCCTTTTTATATCTTTTGGAACCAAATAGGGAATAATGAAAATAGTGTGTTCCCATTAATTTACTTTTTCAAAAAATGTGTGTAGTTGGAAGGGAAGGGCAAAAAGGAAGGTAAAGGGATTTCCTTTCGTGTCATGGATGTTCTCACTTTTGTCATATGAGTTTCTCCAACTGTTATCTACAAGACCAAAATATCAGATTTCCCCAAATGATGTTTCCTATACTCATTCCAAGTCACAGCAGGCTCTTCAGTGATCACTTTTTGAGTTTCTGTTTCTGACATTGTGAAACTTGGATTCTACTGTAACTATTATATTAAGATTCAAATCAACATCTTCAAATAACCAAAATTTTCAGTTTCTTTTAATATACCTGGAATGTTTATGGTTTTAGGAAGCACTATTTCAATATGATTTCACTTTATGAGCAGACAAATTACTGAAGTTTGTAAATGACAGGGTTGTTAAACCTCCTGATCAAAAGGGAATTTGAGCACATGATTCTGAATTGTGCAAACAGATTATATTCCTAAGTGGTATGCATTTAAAGGATAGACATAATGAAATTCTACTTCATGATGTCCTGATGTTTGTTTAAGTTTAAGAAATGGTCTGAAATTGACCAAGACTTACTTGCCTAAAACTCTCTCAGTTGCAGGATGGAAATCTGGAAGGAGTAGGCATATATGAATTCTCATACTGTCTAGAGTGGGTAAATTCAAACCCCCTGAATAATTTTTTTTTTCTTATTTTGTTGTGTTCAACCCTGTGAAAACTTGGCAGTAAGTACAAGAGGAAAATAATAAAATAATTTAACCTAAGTTTTATTTGATTTCAGTTTAAATTTTATCTGAAATAATTCACTCAACTCTTCTTGTATTTTAAAAAAAAATATTCATAGAAATATACATTTGAAACATAGCTTTAAAGTTAGATCCTCAACCAAAAATCTTGCTCCTCCTTACTTATTCTACCCCTACAGAAGAATGTACTTGGTGTGGTTCAAGAAACTTAATAAAAAAAAAAATTATTTTTACTTTCATTTTTTAGAACAAATAGTAGTATTTCCTATTCCCATTCAAGCAGTTTTGACTGGAAAATAAAATAACTTGTTTCATTTCAAATGGTATCATTTTTATCATTTTTCCTAGATAATATTTTCTTCTGCAAGTTTTGCCTCGGGTGTTTTTCTAATTTGCTGAGGGGGTTGGGAGGGAGTCAAGCAGGAGAATAGGGCAGAGACACCTGTTTTAATGAAAGCTTTCCAACCAGTTCTGCTCTGTATGTAGTCTTTTCGAGATTTGATTTTTTTTCACCGAGTAAGGGATTTTCCCTCATATCTCCGTTTGTAATTTCATTGTGTTTGACCTATTAACTAATGCGTACAGCAAATCTTTAATTTTCAATACTTGGTGGCTAAAGATGAAAATGGGTCTCATAGAGTAACTGCAAAATGAGCTTTAAATTCTAATTAAAAATCGACTTATCAACGCCACATTTCACATTGTATAGTTATGGGTCTGATATTTTCTGATTTGGTTACGCTAGATTACTTTACAGTACTTTGTGATTGAGAGGGAGCATGACTTTTTTCTTGAACAATTTCTTTTACACAGCAGGGTGGCTTAAATTAGTGTGACTGACATCCTCCTAATATGCTTAAAAATCTTTGGAACAATTGATCTGAAACTTGAGCATTTTCATTCTGATTGGATCAGAGCACAGGGAAGAAGTTGGATGCACTAGATATGCAAGCATATTCACACAGCTTCTTCTCTTAAATCCTGATCCAAGGTATATCTAAACATGGATGTAAACCTAGCATATGAACGTTGCTGAATCAAATGGAAAAATTCTGGCCCAGGAGGAACTGTCGCACCTCACAGGGACGAAAATGAGTCCAGGACTTTACCCAATGAGTAAATTTACAAAATGCAGGTGCTTAAATGTTTGAGAGAAATACATTTAAAAGAGATGAGAAGAAAAATATTGCCATGGTTGAGAGTCTTCCACATGAAGAATCTTGCATATATAAACCCTCAGTTTAAAGCAAAGATACTTTCCCTGGACTAAAACCTAAAACTTTCTCTAGACTAAACCCTAAAAAGGATTTTCCTTGGCTAAGTTGCTATTAATCTGCAGCATGTAATATGCTGTTTACTTGAGCAGAGAGTCTCTTGTATGGAATACTATTGCCATCCCCCTCCTCAATCCCAGTCACTAATTTGACTTCCCTAATACATTTTGTAAAAAAAATTGTGCTTATAAGTCTTTAAGCACCTGTCTCTACCTGGCCAGTAGACTAGCCCTAGCATTAGAAATAAAATTGAAAAATGTTAGCCAGTGATCAAAGCATCAATCTGACAAATGAGATGATATTTTAAAATGGTTTTGTCCTTTCTGCTGTTGAGTATTCACCTATACTGAGAGTCAGTGCATCCCCTGGGGTGGCAAATGATGTATATATGATTAGGAGCTGCAGAATGAACTACTCAGAATTAAACATTTGTGTAAATGAACGTGTTCTGAACTCCAAAAATCTGAACTATCCCCTAGCTGTACAGCAGTATTTACAGTATATTGCTTTTAAAAGATATTGTCACAAAGTAATAGAAACAAATTTTTTTAGTGGAAATGCATATGCGCATCCTCTTAAAATACCTCTGTGAACACTGGTGTGGTCAGACTCAAACGAAGTCACTAGGCCTTCTATGTATCTGGCTGAGGTAAATGGATCAAACTTCTGGCCTAATGGTAAATTGCTGAAGTTGTGAAACTTTTTGTAGACAGTTATTAGACTTGTTCAAGAGCATTCCTTTAAGAGCTTGCATTCTAGTGCTTCACCATGCAGAATTTTCAGAACTCCACAAGAATATACAAGGACTAGTACATTACTGTCTGGGTATACTTGTTTTGCCTTAAAGATGTCATTAGAGATTTTTAATTTAGGAATTAGATCATCACCATGAAGAAACAATTCATTTCCTAGACAATCAGAAAATAGAATTGTGTGTGGAATGCTTAAAGTAAGATACACTATTGTAGCTGAAACATTTGCTAGTGACAATGTGCATTCCTCTGCAGAAGTAATACTTCGGTCTTGCACCTGACTTGTCAGGTTAGAAATGCTTTTACATTGACCCTCATGATATCAACACGGCAGCACTAAAGAAAGGTACAGTTTTCTCCCCTTAATCCACTTGCCTTGTCCATTTCTCCCATAAGACAATTGCTTTCTAGCTGGAATTAATGTGAATTGAAGGAGAAGTCATGCTAGCAAAGGTCTGTGAGTGGACTGAGCATGTGCATGTCCTTTGCTACCCCTATAATATGTTGTGGGGTTGTTCAGTCAGCTGAGAACTGAGGTCTGGAGTTCAGTTGGTATTTAGCACAAATGATGTCATCATACCCACAGGGTACACTTACACAGCAGGGCTCAAGAGCTGATGCTAACCATGTATTGGTGTGCAGTTTGTTATGCCATGCATTAAGCTTATGCGCCGTTTCTAGTACTGTCACTAATGATGTGTTTTGCATTTGGGTTTAGAATATTTAGCAAATATGTAAGGTGTTGAGTTTCCTAAAGATCTGGAGATAGGTAGATGAATGCAGTTCTTATGACAATCTCCACTGAGGTTCTCACCTGGTAATTCTCCATTTGTTCCAAAAACTTGAGAATAACTCTTCATGTGTCTGGATTAGGTGTTGGGGAGCACAGGGCGTGGGATAAGAGGGAGACAAAGCAGGAGACAAATAGAAAAGTGAGACAGAGAAAAGTGTGATGACCAAGGATTGTGTGGTGAAGCACTATGGCTAATCTGAAAGTTTTGTTAAACTTGCTTAAAAGATAAAAATTAAACCAAAGCTGGAACAATTTGTCTGAAGGAAGGTGCTGCCTGTATGCAACTTAAAGTGCTGACGAATTAGGAGTGTGCAATAACTGCGGGAGTAATAGCAGCCTCCCTATCATGTGGCACCCACACACTCTGAGCTGTTAAACTAGAATATCCGAAGACCATCTCTTGCAGCAAGCATTTTCACAGTCCTTCAAGCACTAGCTCAGTTCCTCTGCTTTTTCCTTCAGTTACTATGTTTGTGGCCTCTTTCATTTTTTTTATATGCTTACAAAACAATAGCCGGAGGGTAAGGTAGAGCTGCCAATACCTGGTTTCTAGAACGGATGGCACACAGGGGTCTGGTCCAGCCCTGGAATCCAAGGAGTGGAAAAACTGCTGTGCATGGGTTTATGCTGGAATTATCTTAGTTTTAAAAAGTACCCAAATGCTACCTTGAAGCCAAATGCCACTTTAAAGGCCACAAATGGGCCATAGTAAAACTGGATCCCAGCAATAGCTATAAACCTGCAGTTTCCCTGAACTTGATCCATGGAACGTTTGTATCATAGAATCACAGAATGGCCTTGGTTGGAAAAGGCATCTAAAATTATCAAGTCCAACCATTAATGTTGTATCTGAGTATCAGTGGCAATGGCTAGAGAGCACGTGTGCACCTGTTTTCTAGGTGCTGGGTGTTTGTTTCTTTTTGATCTGCATATGATTGGTAGTTGTGTCTTTCCCCCCACTACTTCTCAGGTTTTTGGTGACATTTTTTTTCTTTTAAGCTTTAGTGGTAAAAATTCCTGTTCTATTACATGTATGTTTTTTGCAGAGAGTGAGGTCTATTGAGCTAGTTCCTATAAAGAACACAGACATTGTACTGCCAGGTTAGGCATGTAAATCCACCATACTGACCCTTGAAGACCTGCTGAGTTTTCATCCACTGCTTTACATAGCACCTGCATTTTGTCAAGTGAAGTCACATTATGTGCTTGATGATCTGGGGTTTGAGGGGTGGTTTTTGCCTCTCCAGAGCCTGACTCAGCAGGTGTATATGCAGCATACCTTGTGGATATCAGGTAGTCTAAACATTCCCTCTTTATCAGGCAGCCTGTTGTCTAGTGCACATCCATCCATGTTGGATGTCTTATTTCACAATAGAGGGAGCTGGCCAATAAAGAAAAAACAATCCAACCTTTCCACAGTTTTACAAAAAATCTCTTGATGTGTATAAAATTTGACATCTAATGAAACAATGCTGAATCATGTGAATACGTTGCAGTCTGTGATGGATCAGAACTGGAATGCTGACAGCTCTGAGGCATTTTTTAAAAGTTGGTAACAGTTCAAATCTCATCAGCTTCTGAGATTTCATCTGTTTCTTTGGGAGGGTGGGATAAATGATTCTGGACATGATGCCAAGCTTGAATCTTTAAGAGGACTTGGATGAAAATTCTTTTCTTCTTCTGGCCCTATCTCTTCTCACTCATTGTGATATTATACAAATTGAATTTCAGGGCTTGTGAGCTAAAGTTTCTGCAATGGTCGGCAGAAGTGTCTTTCCATCTGATTACCCTTGAGGTCAGAAGCACGTAATATATTCAGGGGTGTTTCTAATCGAACGAAGCTCAGAATATGTGAGGGTTGTAGACAGCAGCTGGCCCCAGCAGAGACTAACAGATTTGCTGAGAACCTGCAAAGATCTTGGCAGGATGTCAACAAAGATACTGCAGGGTTGCTAGATGCCAGGAAAACGAGATCTTTGGTTTGCAGCAAGGAAAACGGTATTTTGAGAGAATGGGATGTAATAAATTACAATAATAGCACTGTGAACAAGTCTCATCCAAAAGTATTAGAGACTATGACTCTAGTGGGAAAGTTGTGTACTCATTTTCATGGATGAAGAAACTGAAGTAGAAGCAGGTTAAAAAAAAAAAAAGTGCTTTCTTATAGCTGCAGATAATAATCAGAGCCAGGAAAAGTAATAACTCGATTCTATATAGGAATTGGTTTTTAAAAGAAGTGAAGAATGAAGGAAACAGAAGCAATGATGGAGAAAGGAATTAGCTGACTTAAAACGATAGGAAAGAGAAGAATGGAGTCTGGGTAGGTAAAATAGAGACATTAGTGGAGAACATGATCAAAGAACATTTTGCAAGGGCTTTACTGTCTTTCTGGGATAGCAAAAAATTGAGTCTACAGCATCAGGAGTTTCTAGCATGCAGTATCCAACTATAAATTTAGATGTGCTCTGACCATGCATTTGCTAGTGATTTGCTCTGGCAGAATATGTAGGTATTTCTCTGAAAGCTTCAGATGCTGGAAATCTTAGCTAGCCATTTACCTGATAAGTGTAATGGTGCATGCCTCAACCATGCCTGTCCTTTAGAGGTTTTCAGAAGATTTTAGGTCAGTCTGCAGGAAGCCATTTATCTGTTATGCTGATGTGGTGTTCTTGCTCCCTCACAAGAGTTTTAGTGGAAAAGGTGCTCTCCAAAGAGCTTGTTCAGAATTATGTATTACTGAAGAAAATTGTGGCACTTAAAGAGCTGGGTTCATCAGGAGAGAAAACTGATTCTCATCTAATTGGCACTTTGAACATGATACAGAGAATAGCAGCCCTAATGGGGAATGTCTGCATGGAAAATTTCTGTCCTACAATGACAGGTTTTGATCAGTGTTCCACAAATTTGATTTAAATTATTTTTGGGAAACTTCCTCTTTTTTTACGGGGTATAGCAATCCTGATTACTTACCACTGTTCCTAAGACTTGATTTGATTGTATCCTCCCTGATTACTTTATCAAGTTAGTCTATGGGTTATTGACAGTTCTGTGTTAACTAGATGACTTTGGATTTCTGGTAGGATACCAGCAAGGGGGGAAAGCAGCTGTTCCATGAGGTGGGAATAATAAAAAATGCAGGCTGATAAAAATCTTTCCAACTTTTGCAGAACTACAAAAAGGCCATTAGCAACACTTGGAATTCCTCAGTTTCTTGCATCCTTGCATTCCAAAAGAAATAATGTGGCAGGTGGGACACAATTGAAAACATATGATGGCTACTGGCAGAAATGCCAGATGGGGGGTAATCCAAAATGCAGACTGTTAGTAAAATACGTGGATAACAAGCAGTTTCTTACTGATAATATGGGTCTTTTTTGAAGGAGGAGACAGAGTGGGCTGGTTTTAGAACTATTAAATGGGCCAAATCCCAACTTCCTTCCATGCTATCAGCCTGCTCGGAAAACAATGGCTTTAAATAGCAGTTTAAAACTCTTTGCTTTTGTGATAGTTACACAAGTCTATACAGAATTTTTTCTCTATTTGTGCTTTGCTCTTCTCTCCCTCACCTCATCTCCCCCAAATGACACTTAGCTGTGAAGCATTGCCGTTAGCACAGGTATTAAACAGGTAATAGAGCATAGGACTTGGGAGTGGTTACTGCTTGGGAGTGCTATAAAGCATGAGTTACAGATCCACAGAGGTGTTTCTGGTGACAGTCTCCATGCAGGCGGTCTGATGTAGAAAAGAGAAAGCCCTGAAAGTCTCTGAACCCTTGGGCATAAACTTCTCCTTTTTCAAGATCCTGTTAAAGTAGGGAGCAAGTGGTAGCAGACTGGTCAGTGTGGCTTCAAAAGCCATGGGGAGCTTTCAACAGCAGCTGCTGTGTGTCAGAAGTCTCTAAATTGACTTTTTGCCACAGGAGGCCTGCAGCTACTTCAGCTGGAGAGTTACTGGGGGGAAATCTTTGCCCTCCATCTTATCAGCAAAGAAAATATATTCACGGCCGTGCCCAGGGCTGGGGAGGGATTTGAGCTGGTAGATTCCTTGTGTCAGCCAACAAGATCTTGATTAATAAAACTGGTGTGGGTGGAGGCCTCAGTGTTTTGTTGAGGGAGAGAAGGTGCTCTCCTTTGAGTAGTATATGCAAGTGTCCATCATGTTCTTTGTTTTCAAAAACTCCCAGATGAGAGCACACTTTTCATTACATCTCAGATAACATCAAACAAAAGCTTTGTTTTATTATTTTCCTCTTTCTGTGTTTTCCAAGGAGCTACGTGCTATCCCCTCTGTTCAGGGTGGATGCATGTTCCCTTTCCAGTGTTCAGTTGCCTTTACAATAATCTTCAACTACCAGTTTTGGAACTGTTCTTCTTCAAGAGGATTTAATTTCCTTTAAAAATTGCACTCTCATTGAATCAATAACCTAACAGGAATCTCTGGCAAAGGACTGGGTTTTGGTGCAGTAGGTGTCTCAAGATTTAGTAACCTCTATCATAATCTTTGTTGGAACTCATTATTTAGTTCAGCTTTAACTCCTGAGCTGCTGAAATCAAGCCTCTTGCATTTTGTTTCTGTCTGATGAATTGGCCTGTTTTCTGCCGAGAGGTATGTACTGATCTCAGAAATATGTGAGTTTCTTCTCCATCTCCTGTATTGCTGAAATCTTCCTCTACTCATTCAGCATATTAGATACCACTACCCTTCATGTGAAAACTTAGCACTAGGTTTGAACTTCTTTAGGTTAAAAACTGAACCTGAATATGCTGTTTCATACTAAGAAGAGTAATTCTTTTGCATAGCTGTGGTTTTCGAATACAGTCATGAATTCTGAAATCAGGAGGAAAAACCCATAAAGAGATATTTTGAAAGTTTATCCTGGCTTGTATCCATCCCCGATTCCTTTGCTTTGCAGGATAAGGCTATGGTGAAACGGGAAATCCAAAAGAAAGCTGAATGTTCAAAATTCTGGAGATGTTTTGAGGCTTGTGGAAGCTGGTAAAGTGGAGGAAATGTTAACTTGATTTAGAAAAATACAATGCAATGCCTGACTTCTCATAAGTATCTTAGGTTTTGATTGTTTCAGCGTTATGAATTCTGGAAATGGTATTTCAATGCAGTTTAGATATCTGTTCAATAATGCTTTCTGACCTTGGTTGCTTTTGGAGTTGGGAAGATGGAGCATAAATAATAGTGAGAGGAAAAGAAAAGGAAACCAAGAAGTGTAATAATTTTTAAACCCTGCCTATTAGAACTGGGATCTAAATTGAGCAACCTCAACTTTAGCTGCTTATTGAAACCTCCTCCAGAGCACTGATAACCACTTTGACACTGTTTGAGTTCAAATCCCAGTTTCAAATATCTACAGTCGTAGATCCCAGATATGAATCTTAGAGATTTTTGCCATGTCTGTGTCATAATGTTCTACCATGTGTGGCTCTGTGGACAATGAGCAGTATTGCAAAGATATCAGGTTCCACCCTGTAAAGGCAAGTCACAGATTTGTATATGGGGCTTGTTGTTCTGCCTTTTTCTGCCTGAGACAGTAGGTTCAAACATAGTATGCATCACCTGTCAGCACATCAGCCAGTGGTGTTGTCAAAATAATAGTGCTAAAGAAGAAAGCCCATGCAATTCCAACTGCTCTTCAATTGATTTCATATCAGAGAAGGGCAGAAGATGGGGAGACCTTAGTTATAAAACTCCTGTGATATGCTGTGGCAATTTGGTCTGTGAGGAGACTTCATTGTCTCTCTGTGCATGCAAATTTTGGAGGGATAATATCAGGGAAGGGATCTGAACCCATCAGGCACACAGGTTAAGGTTCATATGCAAGCTGTCTTAGGAAGTGCCCTGTGCCCTTCATCTATACAATGACCCAATACACACATTGGAATGGTTTGTGCATATGTAAACACAGAACGCTCTCATACAAAGTGTATGGATATAATCTAGAAAGCAATGCTGAATTTTTGGCTCATATAGGCACATTCTGTGGCCTGACAGGATTAGTCCCGTTGGAGTAATAACTAGAAGTTTTGCTTATTTAGGGCCTGTTCCTACTCCCTTTGAAGCCAATGGCATAATTCCCAGTAATGTTTAGTGGTGCAGGGTCAAGTCTTTAAGGATGATAGAATTTGATGTTGGAGGCCTCAGTCAGTGCTCACTGAAGTACACAGGGGTTTCCCCAGTTATTTCAGTGAGCAAATTGCCATTATGTCGTGAAAATAATTATTTTAAAAACAACTTACCTAGAGATGGTGTTAGTGTTAAACTTCAAAAAGAAGAAAGTCAAGAGACTTTCTTTATTCTGGCTGATACCATGCACTTTTTATAATGCTAAAACACTTAGTTCAAGTAAGTTCCCAGAAGTTTGGAACAGCCACATCCAAAACCAATGAACTTTTTAAATTAAAAAGGATGTTTTATGTTGCTGCCATGTCTCTTGTGACTTCTGAATGCATTTCACTTCTGCTGGTGCAAGGACAGCCATCCTTGTGGTATTTCAGCCATCATGCTTCTGGTCTCAGCTGGTCTGACCCCATAGCATCTGCAGGGAAAGGGAGGTGAAGAGAAATGTTGCAGCTGCTTTAGAAAAATGCTGGCTCTTGCTAATCTCAAAGGCCAGTACCACTCAGAACCACTACAGGTATTAAAAAACCCCAACCAACCCAAAAAGCCTCCCAAAACCAAACCACCTTCTCTTTCAGTATTCTCCTTGACAGCCAACAAGTTCTCTTGAGGTCTGAAATTGCCTTCACCTATATTTCTCATATGATACTGGAAGTTTGCCAAAGTTCAGTTATTTTTATGCTTAGACTCTGGTACTTCAGGCTTGCTAAGCTAGATTTTTTAAACAGAGTAAAAATATAGCAGACTGAGGAGAAGCTCAGGAAGCTACTAGGGGGCATTTGTTGGCATTTTCTTTCTTTAGTTCAACAAATCTATTGACCTAGAGGGCATGCAGGAGAACCCATCTGTTTTCCCATGGTTCTAAAAGGAAAACAGAGAAGGACATGAAATTTGAGTGTGTATTAGTATTTTATTTGGATACTGTTCATCTACTGAGTTGCTTTAACTGGAGGCCAGAAAACAGTTTTCCCCTCTTGTTTTCTAATGTTTCGATCTGGTCGCATGTAGTTACGATGGGCCTAAGTACACAGAGCAATCTAAATAATGTTAGTGGGTAGATTGCTGCAGTCCTTGGCTGGATGCTATTTGGCCTCCTTAATGTACAAGTGATCTCAGCTGTGTGATTTGAGCTTCTTTGGGTCTGTATGTCTACAACACTTTTTATCACCTGGCATATCTTCCATTCCTGTCACAGAAGGGGGGGTGCAATGACCCAGATGTCCTTCCCCTTTCAGAGGAAGCATTAACACTTCGGGCCTTTTCTATACCTTAAATGCATATTCTAGAGTCCCAGCTTTTGGTGTGTGGCCACCTTGTGTAGGGTGACACCAGATCCCACTTTAGATAATATGAAAAATACTGAGTTCTGGAAGCTAATAAACACAATAAATATTTTTCTGTGTCTCTTTAATTAGTGCTCTGAAGAGTCCTCTAGGCCTAGGACTGTAGGGTACCTACCTTGTAGGCATCCAGCATATTAAAGATAATACAGCAATGTGAAACTGGTATGGTTTTAGGTGTTATCAGTGGAAATGGAGATTCTAGGTATTTGTGTTACACTATGGACCTGTGTTTATGATACTTCCTGGTCTAATCCATGTGTTTGGTCTCTCACGCAATAGTAAATTTTACAGCTGTTTGAATGGTCTACTACAGAAGATAGCCATAAATTTTAATGAGTAACTCTGCACTGATTCAATAAGACTCAGCTGAACCAGAATGTGATACTACTTATATGCTAGCTCAATAGCCTTTTGGCATGGTGAGCATGCTTAGCTGTGGAAGATGTGAACCAGTTAAGGTTGTTGAGATCAGTATTGCTGGGTTGTTTTGAGACTAACTCACATGTTCAACCCACCGCCATCCTGCAGTGACATGATGCATTTTCTGGGAAATCTGCAAACCACTTCAGGAGCTTCTCATCCTTTTATCTCTGAGGTAGTGCTATCTGTGTGTGGCTTTCAGCCATGGGGTTCACGCAGCTAGGAAGACTTGGTTGCTTTTGGACTCTGCCAAGAAAAAGATTAATTTCATTTTCATCTGTGTATTTAAACATAAATATGAAAGTCTGTTAACAGTATAAGTATCTATGTCTGTAATGAGGGTGTGTTGGTGTTTAAGTCTCCACCAGAATCCCAAATGAGAAGTGGAGCAAACTGAATGTAGCAGTTTTTATAAGAGCGACTACAAAAAGATGCAGGGTGTATACTTAGAAAAGGAAATTCTTTGTCCAGATGCCCCCTTATGCACTCCTTAGGGAGTATTTCTGATTTCTCTCTGAAATTTATATCACTTCAAATTAAATATATGATACAAAACCGCCCAGGGCCAGGAAAATTAGCAAAAGCACTTGAACTGTACAACAGTGTCACTTAACTGCTCTAGTTGAATTATATTAGAAATGAGCTACCACAGAAGCCTCTGGGGAGCTTCTGGTTGAACATTTCAATGTGAAAGAAAGCTGATTTTCTTGGTTTTGTTTTTAAAATTATTTTTCTATTTGCACCAAAGGAGGGAGGAAGCAAAAGAGACTAAAGTCACAGCCAACATTAGTCACAAGTGTCTGCTCCAGTAACACCTTTATCTGCACCTGTGATGAATGTTGATTTGTGGAATAATACTGAAAAGTTCTTAATGTTCATCAAAACTGGTGGGGATGATTTTTTTTTTTGTGTGTGGGTTTGGGTTTTGCCTCCTTATACCTGTAAAATGTGCCTGAGGAATGTAAATTCTGGCTTAGCAAGACTTTACATTCTCACTTTGCACAGGGATGGATAGCTGTAAAGGGAAAGAAATGACAAATTAAGCCCAACTGAAGATATAAGGTGTCCTCATTTTTAAGGCAAAAAGGCTAGTGTAACACAATCGGACAAAAAAAGCAAAATATTTTAAATGAAGGTTGTAACCTAGGATTTCAATATTAATGAGTCTCTCTGCTGCTGATGTTTGCTGCTGGTCAGATGTACAGGCAGGAATGCATCAGAGGAATATTTTACCTCACTTTGACCTAGGGCTGCCTAAAGACATTGCGTGCAGAAGATGACCTTGAGTTGTTAGCTCAGGGAAGCCTGCAGAAAACAATTTCTTGATCTCAAATAGTAGTGGCTGTTTTGTAACTTTGTAACGTTTTCAGGTTGTTTTTTGTAACCACTTAGAAATACTCTGCCTGCCGATCAGCCCAATAGAAATGTTACTTGTAATCGTTTAAAAGCTTTTAAAATTCAGTCTAATTAGAGCAGGATAAGATCATTTCATATACAGATCCACTCTTTATGTAATTATAAAAGATGGAAAAAGTTGTCAAGGCATATAGAGCACAGATGTAGAAGTTGTGGGGAGATAAAAACCTTTGGTTTTGACTTTCAGTTAATCTTCTATTTAGTCTCTGCATGGCAGAGTTC
The DNA here is from genome assembly GCA_028020825.1 of Podargus strigoides. Taxonomy (NCBI): domain Eukaryota; kingdom Metazoa; phylum Chordata; class Aves; order Caprimulgiformes; family Podargidae; genus Podargus; species Podargus strigoides. Next base: position 17,394,156 of record CM051628.1, read on the forward strand.
AGAGATTGTTAGTACTAACTGAGATTGAGTTTTGGGACAGACCAGAACTGATGTGGAAACTAAGAGTTTCTTCTTGGTGCAAAATTTTTCACACAACAGCAGTGAAAAAAAAGTAAGGATGAAAGACTGAAATACTTATCCCATGACAGACATTAGTAGTTTTGTGAATTTTTCAGTGGGAAAAAATGCACAGGAGATTCTTCAAAGAAAAAGTGAAATACAGATAAGCTCTTTCTTGGACACTGTCTTGTTTGCACTACAGCGATGTCTGGTTCTAGCCCAATAAATACTGAGTCCTCTTTTGCAAAGTGGCATGATTGTGAGGAGAGCTGCTACCGTATATAAGCTTGGCGGAATCAGCCAGAAGAGTTTAATTAGAATTGATTATTGATTGCCTATTCTAAATCACAAATCAATAACGTAATTCCTCACAACTGGCCACTCTTAACTTGCATTGCATAATGCAATAGGTACAGCAATTCCTTCAAAGCTCTATTTGTTTTGGAGGGGAGGGTGGAGAGGAAGTAACTTTTTTTTTTTTCCCTAGCCAAGATGAAGTTTTATTGGGAGATTTTCCCTGTGGGATTTTTTATTAACAAGTGAAAAGGGATATAAACCAACCAAAACCCACAAAAAAACACCCCCCGAAAACACAGCGCGCTCACACACACCAAAAACCAAAACACAAACAAGAAAACCCTAACAAAAAAATAAACCAAAAAATCCTGCCACCACCCAAAACCCAACAACTGAAAAAAACCCAGACCCAAACTACACCCCCACAAACTGCGTCACCTCATTTGATGTTTGGCAGTCCTAAGGTTTTAGTTTTTATTTGATGGATACTAAGTTTCCTACTTCTGTTCCTTATATCTCTCTCATCTATTCCCAAAGAGAGGAGAGAGCAGAAGATAAATAAGAGAACAACCTCAAATTTCTTATCAGAGAAAAGTAACAGCAGCTGTCCTTCAATCTGTGAGACTTACCAAGTGTATTAGCATTTCCAAAATTTTCCATGAGGTAGCATTACAGAGACTGTGGTTTTCCTTTTTCTCAAAATATAAGCTGATGTTATTGTCTTGAACATAGTGTTGCACCAATTAGGGATAAAGATTAGTTTGTTATTGCAGTTTACTATAAAATTTTATGGCCCAAAACCTGAGTTGCACCAAGAAACCATTGGGAATCTGATCCAATCTCAGCAAATGGAAAAATCAACTTCATATGAACAACCTACCACATTTTTAGTGGATTAATATATTACATAGCGTTTGACAGTTGCCCATGAAATGCTGCTGCAATTTACATCAGGCAAGTGCTAAATTTAAAAGGAAAGATCACAAGCCTCTAGCTGGTATGGACAGGAAAATCTCCACTATTTTCTCCATCACTGCTACTAACTGGGAATCCAAGGTTAAGAATTCAGAAGAAACTGAGGACAGTGAATCTTCTTATTACTTAGACTTGTATCTATCTTCTAGAAAGTACCTGCATCTGTCTTATCTATAGGTAACTATATCTTCTAATAACAAAATACAGATGCTTTACTGTGGTTTGAAAATCTATATTGTAGAGTTTTTCTGCCTTTCCAAAGGTAACTGTAATTTGCGTCTTTCAAGTTTTTGAGAACAATATTTCATCAAGTTTTGTGAATGACGCTTGTGGATCTTATAGACACATGTATTACAAAGTTGGTAGCAAGTTTTGATCTAAAAAGAAAATGCCTTTTGTAATCAATTTACATCGGTTAAGCTTTAGTTTATTGTTGTATTTGTGTTATAAATAATGTTGGTTGCATTTTAGTTTCTCCACAGTATTTATTAACAAATATGTGACAGGAAAATGGAAAACATTGTTATTCAAGAAAGAAAACTGTCCCATGTATGAAAACAGCCTGTTGCAGTAGTTTCCAGATGTGCCTAGAAACTGTACAAGTCCAGTTAATAGGCATCAGAATGCTTAGTCATTTCTCATTTGGATACAATTTATATCCATAAACAGTAACCTGATTATAAAAATCTGCTGGAAAAAGTAGTTTACTCTTTCCCTTCTGATTTCTGTCTAAGGCTGAAGATCACCCCCAGAGAGTGTAAATTTAGTCATCTAACACTGTTTTTTACCCAAGCATTTCTTTTTCTCCATATTAACATTAGTTTTTATAACTGTAGCAGTTCACAAGACCACGGTAGTTTGTTCTCCTTGCTATTGGAAATAACAGAAAAAACAAGCAGACCTCAAGTTTTTGCTCCCTTTCATACATCACTGGTGCAAATCCGTTGCAGACAGGATTGAGAAACCTCTATAGTGACATTGTTTCAGAGGCTTCTTATGTGAGCTGAATTCAGAATTTTAATTGGTTATGCAACCTATTACTGCAGCACTTCACATTGAGTGGCACTAAGTAATTACACTGTAACTGCTGCACAACTGTTGTAATTTTTCATGCAGCTATGTTACATGATAACACGATAATGCTGATGCTAGTACTAATGTTGGGTTAGGCAGCTAAAGAGGGGATTACAATAGAGAAGTGCTATTAGTATGTTGTTAGGAAACAGGATACCAAGAAGCCATTAGAAATGAGAGTAAGAATAAAATGAAAACTACAGTGGGAAACTGGAAAATATTTAAGGCAAACTACAGGCAGAGAGTATTGTGCTGGCTTTAGTGTCTTTAAATCCTTGTTAAATGGTATAGACTGAGAGGTTTAAAAATCACGATGATGTGAAAAGAAGTGGAAAGTGATGGGCTTGAGAGCAGTCACCTCATTTAATGGCTGCAAGGTGTCTTCACATAATGCATCTGTTAAGTTTGGGGAGTATTTCTTTGGCATATTCCCATAGATATTTTTCTGAAAAGAGTAAATTGATATTCCTAAAAATACCAGAAGGTCTCTTGAGTAACATGAAAAGAAGAAAAGGGCTCCAGATGGTGGTGGCAGGGATGACATAGCAGGCTCTGATGCAGCTTTGTAGCATCTGAAGTGAAGAAGGTCAAAACGTGGTCTAGTTCTGTATGGACGAGAGGCCTCACTACCCAGAGTGCTGTGACCTCCCCTTGGTAATCAAACTGGTTTCCTTAAAAGTGTTATACATATAAATGGTAGCACGTAGAGACTGGGATTTTCACAAGTACATACAGAATGTGATAAGCTTTCTGCCACACTATCATCACAGTGACATACACAGAGAAGTGTCAGCAAGCTTGTTTTATTCTGCACCCATATGTGGCAATGGGAGCAGCAAAAGGATCTCAAAGGGAAGAGGACAGGCAGCATGCCGAGTGCTGTGCAGGCAGAAGGGTTGCTCTCTGCAGAGCCCCCAGTCTAGGTGGGACCCAGGGCAGATAAGGACATGAAAAGGCTTCAGGTCCTGTGTAATTTGCAGAACAGGAGTCCCCTTGGATACCAGTGTTTGTGGCCAGAGGTACTGTAGGGAAGGCTCAGTGGATGGTGAATCCTGTGCTTGCAGTCTAGCCACTCTTTTGTTCACTGTCGACTGAGCTGCTGCTGCTTTTGCATGTCTCCCCTCCTTTCAGAAAGCAAAATATTTCTGTGTGAAATATTAACTCATACACTGATGGTGTTTGCTGACAATGTTGTTATAGCCACCACTTGCCTACATTTGAGGTTTGAAAATGAGGATTTTAATCTTAGCCACACATGAATATGCAAACGATTTTTGTGTGCATCAGTATATGGACATGTACTCTTTGGTCCTTACTAGGTTAAACTATAAGAAATGCAATAGTAAATAGTGACAGCATCATGCTCATACACATCAGCTTCTCAGTCCAAATGACCTACTCTGGCATATGTAGACTTCTGCTTTATTAATGGGCAGAAAAACCTAAAAGGAAAAAGCCATATTAAAAATTAAACTAACCATTTGAGAAGCTTTTTCACCAGAAATAATGATATGCAGGTGGAAGGCAGGCAGTTTAAGTAAATTTTGGACTAACTATTGCATGGTAGGTACTAGGTGTTTCAAATCCAAAGGCATGAGTATCTTTCTTAAGAACAAGCAAACCAAAAAATTCTCTGATTAGAAAATAATTTTTCGAACACAACAGTGTGCTCAACTTTTGGGTATTTTCCCTACTGAAAAGGGGAAATAACATCTGGTCCCCATTTGTTTTGTCTGAAAAACATCAGGGATATTAAACCTGCTCTTTGTTAGCGAGGAGTTAGGTCTTACAACATGCCTGTTGTGATTTATTTTTATTTTTTTTTATATGCCTCAGCTAAATCTTTAATGAGAGTGTTTTTATCTGAAATACTAATTAATTGTTTCAAATTAGTCAGATGTTAATGTAAGCATATTGGATTACTTCTCAGCTTTTTTGTGGTCTTGCCTCTGGGGTTTTCACCATTCTGGTAATTCTTACAAAGTCCCCCAGGTCTTAGAACACCTGACATCTGAGCACAACCTCTGTATCTCCAGGAAATGCTCAGGCGTTTGTCAAACATAAAGAGGCAGTGGACCAACCCACGGATTTTCTTTTGAACCTGACCCTTTCCACTCAGTGAGGCAGTATGACCCACTGCCTAATGCTGAATTCCACAATTAATCATTTTTTATTAGGCCTCAGTCCCAATAAACCCTCAGAGGTTTTGGTTTTTTTTTTTTTTTCCCCTGTTGATCAGTGTGTCTGCATCTTTACATATTGTGCATCCAGGATACACTTTAACTGTGTCGCTGCATCATCATACTCCTGGCAGTGTTGGTTTTGATCAGAGGTTGTTACTGGCAGTTTGGGACTTGTTCAAAAACCATTGGTGACCTCATGTAGTATCTGTTTCCTCTCATTCTTGTATTTCTCTTCCACATCTTTTTGGAAGATGTCGTGGTTTGACCTGATGGCAACAGTGCGATTTAAGATTATTTGACACTCCTCATCATAATCCTCCCTTACAAGTGCCTTATTACATTATATTTTAGGGTAAAAATTTCAATGCTGAGTGTTTGCTATAGGATGAATTTCTTGGAATAAGGAAAGGTCATCTTAAGTCTGATTTTCCACAAAGCCACTCAGGAAAGTACACCCTATAATTCTTCATTCTAGGATGTGAGGAGGTTTGGGGAACCTGCTGGGAGGTTGCTCTTAAAACACTGATTCTCTGATGGTTGAAAACTTTCTGAATTTCACCATAAATGTATTCTTAACTAGTTAATAACGGGGGGGACACACATGCATGCCATTGTCTGTATTGTATTTCAGCTGAAATCCATTCCTAATACTTATTCACTCAGGTAAAAGAAATTTGCTCACTTTCTCTTCTACCAATATGCTTTCATGTTTTTAGGAGAACTTCAAATCTTGCAGAGGTGGTTCTAGGATCAGGGGTAGCTTTAGCTGTTCCTTCAGTAGCATTGACCTAGTATGAATTTGATCAAAGTTAAATATCAAAACACTTTGGTTCAGAATTGCTCAGTAGAAACAGATTACTTCACCTAAGGCTGTGTTCTGCCCTAAGCATCACCCCAGGGCATCCAGGTGCTGTGCTTGTTCTCCTTGTGGTCACCTCTCCTGGCTGTGCAGTTGTGGGACAGCATATAGGGCAGAAAATTTTTATTCTGGTGCAGAGAGGATAAGAAATGAGCACAACTGATGGGATAAGGGTGAGCAGACCAAGATTAAGGGCTGTGCAAGGTAGGAGGAAGCTGAGGCTGGATTATGAGGCAAATTCATGTCTGATGAGGTGAGATTGAGACTGCAAGTGGGAAGCAGCAATTTTAGGGGGTAAACTGGAAGAAAAGGATATGGTCAGGAAGAATGAATGAGGGATAAATGAGAACGAATAAGGATTTAGAGATCTGGGGTGGAAGTGATTATCTGAAAGCATTGGAGTGAGATGAGAGCTTGCATAGGTGGAGTGGCAGATGGGTTAGGAAGAAGGCAAGAACTATGAGAAGATACTAGGAGTGACCATAAAAAAAGTAATGTCTCACAAGGATGATACCCAGCATTCCAAGACTTAGATTTATTCTTTTTGTCATAAAAAGTTCGAGACCCATTGTCAAAGCATTTGTGATATCTTCCCTCCAGTGGCTGGCCAGCATAGAAGATGGCCAATGTACTACTGCTATAGGCTGTGCTTTCACTGCATTTGGCTCAGTGTAGTGCTCATGTGGTTCAATCACCCTGCGTTTGGAACTGCATGACAGTTTCTATTGTTGTTTCTTTTGTTTAATAAACTTGTTTTCTAGGTGATTTTATTTCAGACTTTTCCTACCTTTTGATAGATTGACTTTGCAGATGTAATGAGTTTAATGTCATCTGTAAAGAAAATCACAGATTTGTCCATTCTTCTGTAGCAATCAGTGTCGATGTCTGTTTACCACTAGGCAGTATTTCTCCTGAAGCCCTATCTTGAACCGTCACTATTTGCCAGGACTATCACAGAATCACAGAATCACAGAATGTTAGGGATTGGAAGGGACCTTAAAAGATCATCTAGTCCAACCCCCCTGCCAGAGCAGGAATACCTAGATCAGGTCACACAGGAACATGTCCAGGCAGGTTTTGAATGTCTCCAGAGAAGGAGACTCCACAACCTCCCTGGGCAGCCTGTTCCAGTGTTCTGTCACCCTCACTGTGAAGAAATTCTTCCTCACATTTATGTGGAACCTCCTATGTTCCAGCTTACACCCATTGCCCCTTGTCCTATCATTGGCTGTCACTGAGAAGAGCCTGGCTCCATCCTCATGACACTCACCCTTGACATATTTATAAACATTAATGAGGTCCCCCCTCAGTCTCCTCTTCTCCAAGCTAAAGAGACCCAGCTCCCTCAGCCTTTCCTCATAAGGGAGATGTTCCACTCCCTTAATCATCTTTGTGGCTCTACGCTGGACTCTCTCGAGCAGTTCCCTGTCCTTCTTGAACTGGGGGGCCCAGAACTGGACACAATACTCCAGGTGTGGCCTCACCAAGGCAGAATAGAGGGGAAGGAGAACCTCTCTCGACCTACTAACCACTCCCTTTCTAATACACCCCAGGATGCCATTGGCCTTCTTGGCCACAAGGGCACATTGCTGGCTCATGGTCATCCTGCTGTCATCCTATTATTGTGTGTTTCATAGCTGCACAACAAAAGGGCAGCTCACACCTCTGAGAGTTCAGGACAAGACTAAACTAATTGTTTAAAATGAGCCTGAGCTGACCCCCATTTGGATGAACGTGGAAGTGGAGGGGAAGGGCAGCGCTGGTGGAGTGGTTCAAGTTCCAGTTTGGAATGTGCTACGTTCCAGCAGCAAAGGGCTCTTTAACTACAGGCCTTGCGGAGATTCCTGGGTTAGGCTAATCCCAACTGGATTGGATTGGACCTGTGCTGTTAAGTCTTCCTGACATGACAGACTGTATTATGTCATGTGGGTTCACTGGTTTGTTACTGTGCTCTATTTCTATGTATTAACACACACTTAAGTATGTAGACCAAATTCTGCTTTTAATTAAAGTCAGCTCAACTCTGAGGAAGTTAACGGAGTAAATAAGGGCAGCATTTGTTGTAACTGTCTTAGAATTTGGCTTCATGTTGCTAAATCTGTTTTTCTCCACTGTACTTATTATTTTAGAAAACATTTCAAGAATGTCAGCTAGCCCAAAGGCTACAGCTGCAGTCTGATCATAAATACAAGTTAATGAACAGAATTTCACTATCTATAGTGCATTTCTTTATTCTGATAGAATGTAAACACATATTAAATAAGGCATAGGATCTAATTTTCTACACTAAGTACTCCAATTTAGTGGCTTCCTGAGGAACTAACAAAAATGCTCCAAGTCCACAGGGAACTTCTCTGCTCTTAGAAGCACCTTAGAAAACAATAATGTGAGAAGCAGAATACCACAGAAAATTTATAAGAGTTTCTGTATAAGTGAATAAGTAGCAGCATAAAATCCTTTAGGAAAAGTGGTTTTAGTATTCAACAATGAAAAGAGTATTAATGTTCTTTGGGAAGTTGCCCTTAATGGCAGTATAGAATGAGTATGCTTTGCATCTCCTAACAGGACACTTCTGAAAATGAAAGTAGCTTTAATACGTTTCTGAAAGTCACTTATCAGAATCCAGAAGGTAAATAAATGTCGTTGCCAACAGTCAAGCTTAGTGACCTCTAATGTTCCAGTTCTTAGAATAATTAGATTTAAATAATTGTTTTGGTCTTGGCTAATACTATTACAGTGGTCCAAAAATACTTGCACAACAAAATTTCAACAGACAATTCCTTCAGCAATAAAATAATAAATACATTACAGTGTAATTACTAAATGTTTCAAACTTGCTGAATAATATATTTAACAAACATCTTCTATGATATTCCACCAGGCCTGATTAGGATCTGAATTTTGAGTCTGCAGTTTCATATTGTGTTTGTGTTATTTTTTGCTGCTGCAAACTGTAAATTCCTAAGGGACTAGAGCCACTCTTAAGTGTGTAAAATACTAAGCAGCACAAATACTTCCTATGCTATATTCCTGTATTTCCTGTGGGGTTGTCATAAGCACAACTGCTTAAAAGCTATTACCAACCCTTGGGCAAGCCTGTCTGATAGCTTTGCTATCCCCTTTCAACTAAAACCTTCTCTGATGTGACACTGTCTTTGAGGGTGTCTTCCAAACATGGATGAGTACTCATTTGTTGCCAAAAATGGCCCCTTGGTGAGCTGCAACTGAGCCCAAAGCTGTTCTGACTGTGGCTCTGGGATGGACTTGTTGATTAATGATAAGTAATCCTCTGAGCCTTTTGTGGTGCAGACGCCTATGTGTATTTCTCAGAATGGTAGAAAATTTGCTTGTGTTTCCTACGGGATATATAAGGGTCAGTTGTAACCTAACTTCTGTCACACTGACTTCAGCTTCACTGACTGTGCTGATGCGTGCCAGGACCCCCTGCCGAAGGAGTGTGAGCTGACTCACTGGGGCAGTGACTGCGCTCGCTTTCTCCTTGTGCGAGACAGGTGAGCGCAGAGGGGGCCAACCAGCCTCGCAGCTTGCTACTGCATCTCTGGAGCCTGACATGTCCCTGCTAAACCCTGTAACTAATACCCTGCGATGCATCTGAATCAGTTGAAAATCCAGAGTTGGAAGCCTTCCAAAGATCAACAGAAACATGTTATTTCTCCTTCCCCTTCTTTTTCCCCAAAGACTTTTCAGGTGTTATTTGAGGCAGAGGAGCTCATGAGCTCATTGTCTCATTGCCTGCTTTTTCCCCCCTGCAGGTTGTCTCTCTTTTAGAACTTCCCAGTGCAGGAGGATCCCTGTGGTTTCCCCCCTGAAAATGAGGGGTAAAAAAAGTTTAACAGGACTTGGACAGCAAACAGAAATGTTAGCTAATGGCTGATGGTTCTTGTATTTGATAGGGCATAGTCCTAACAACTGCCTTAATCTGTCGATAAAAGCCAGCAGGCTTTCCAGGTTGTTCAGCAGTACTGAAAGATGTGAGGCCAAGAATCTGTAACTACTCTGGGAATGGATGTCGCCATGAAGTGGAGCACAGTACACAGGGATGTCCCTGTCACATCACCCACAGTATATCACTCTTGGATTGATGCTCACAGAGAGGATACTGCCCCTTACCTGGCTTCCGTCTTCATCTTGGCCTACGTGATGTAATTGCCCAGAAAACAAATCACAGATCTGACTTCATTGCTATAGAAATACTACAAGGAGAACCACTCAAAAGAGCTTGTAGGAAAAGAAGCCATGGCCACTGCATTCCTTATCCGTATCTCTGGTCTTAATGAAATCCAGGCTGTTGGTGCATACCAGAAGGAATTTGAGTCTCATTCATCACTTCCTATTTGTCTTAAAGTGAATGCTGTAGATGGGATCCGATTACCATGGCACAAAAACCTTTTGTGTTATTTTGTGGTGACACAATTTTGCACCAAGATTGTATGGATCCTGTTTTCCCCAGAGCTGCCTGTGGCAGCTGGGGTTTCAAAAACCTTAGGATGCTTTCCAGCACAAATGGCGTGTTCCTCAGCAGCCCTGCAACTCCCACGATCCAGGGAGCAGTGGGAGACCAGAGGCAGCTGTGGAAAAGCCTCTCCTCAGCCGAGGCAGCAGGGCATGCCCTACTATTTGGGAGAGGTGACAGAGCTAATTCCTCACTGCTGCATGCTCTTTTTTACTAAAGTGGGTCGAAGAACCTGTAGTAGTGTGTTTAGCAGCAAGTTTTTGCTATTTTTCTGTACCTCCGGCTTTCTGTAACTTAGTTGTTTTGTAAGTGTTTACAGATCAATTTGGGGAAATAAGTTTCCAAATTGTTACTTATTTGGCTGCGTGCTTCATTCACTGTTCATTATGTGTAGTGTGTGGTTGATCACAGGAATCCTCAGCTGTTATTTGCTTGATAAACAAAATTGTTTTACAAGACGAATAATGAACACCAAGTAGCAAACAATGAATAACCATAAATGCTGTTATTTATGCATGAATTATTTCCAGCATTCTAATATGGACATTTGTATGAAGAAGTCATTCCTATAATATTGCGAACCAAACTTTTGAACAGATATTTATATGTTGAATATGATGAGAATACTTAAACATCTGGTATTGCTCTGAATAGTTGCACACGCTTGCTGTTCCCATTTCATCAGAGAGAGCTCAGAGGGTGATTTTCAAAGGCATAAGGGCATTGAAAACAGAAGAACCAGCCGAGGCTCAAGTTTTATGATGGGGAGGGGTGCTGGAGGAGACATGAATTCCAGTATGTTTTTGTTCTGAATTGGAACAAAAAGTGACATTTCAAAATTTTCTGCTCAAAGGAAAATGGGAAAATTCTCAGTTCAGGAAAATCAAAAAATGTGTTTTGAGTTTTCCTGAATGAGACAATCAACAGCTGTCATAACTTCTGACTCCTGGCTCTGCCATGGCTCCCTGGGAAGCTCCCGTCCTGCTGGAAGCAGCTTGGGAAGCTCCCTGAAGTTCAAATTGTTGCTCAGGTTGGAGCCATGATGGCTGTCAGGCTTCAATATGCGTGGCAGGAAATTGGGAATGTGCCAGCTATGATTTGAGGGCTTCTAAGCACTATTGCTGGTTTGCACTGACAGTCATTGTGGCAAGGTTGTTGTCTGAGGTAGAATCTGGGAAGGTGGGTTTGCAGCAGTGTATCAAGCGAGATGGAAGGAAACCAGTTGTGTTTCCAACAGGAATCTTCATGTCTTGGAAGATGTTGCACCATTTCTGTGGGATATTAATACATCAGTATTCCCCATGGGAAAGCTATTTCACCAAGAAATTCACAAGCAACTATTGGAAAGGCAGTGAAATTTTGATACTAAATTGTTATGATATTTTGGAAAATTTCACTTGAAGATAAAAATAAGTACATTAACAGTCATTTGAGGTAAACAGTCCTCCCCATCGCCTGGCTGGAAAGTGCAGCAATTTGGCTTAATTCAGTTTGCATTTTTGCTTTGCAGCTCATCTGTCCTCACTCCTGTACTTGATAATACCCATAAACTTTAAAACATTATAGCTTTTGCCTGTGAAAACATTTGGAAAACTGTTTTCAAAAAGCTATGCCAGTTTGCACCAATTTGGCGGTCTGCTCACTCACTCATTAGGGGCTAATTACAGCCTTGAGAAGTGTTAGCAATATTAGGGGGCAGTTAAAAGATGCATGATAGGCAAAACTTAGACAACCTGTCATCTAATTATTTTTTTTAAATGCACAGGGAAACTTATTTTATGCTGTTGTGTGCCATGGGGAACCAACTTGTTCATGGGGCAGTGGTATAAAAAGTAGAAAACCAGACTCTCTTATTTAAAAGAAAAAAGTATCCATTACAGAAAAATGGGGAGGCCAGCTGAGGGTTAAACTGAAGAATGTAGCAGCACGGTTCAGCTGAAAAAGGAGTCCAGGAAGATTATGCACGTAGGCAAAGCGACTACTGACATCTATTTATTTCTTTCAAGCATTTTACCTTGAAAACCGGAGCTGTTTTTCATCTTTATTTTCTCATAAAATATGCCAAACATTGAGAAGAGAAGGAGACTTGGTGGACTTGTTGTTTTAATAATGAACATATGCCTGCATGTGTGTGATTTCTTTTTTTATGCTTTATAATTGGCATAAACTCCTCATGTGACAAGTCTTCAACTTTAACTACTGAACTTGTGCCGACATCAAAAGTCATTGTGGAATTTCAGACCTTTGATGTATGGTTTAACAGAAGAGCTGATGGCTGCTAAGGAGTAGCTACCAGGAACAAACAGATTTTTCTAGGTCTCATCACACATAACTTATTTTCTGCTCATTTCTGACATTTTTCAAAGTTGCACAAATGTTCTTCATGGTGCTGAGTTATATGTACTTTTGCTGATTCTGATGCTCACAATGAGAATTTGGCCTAGAAAAAAAACTTTATAGAGGTAGAAAAACTAAATTAGGATATTAAAACCAGTTAAAGCTACCCATGATTTCAAAATATTTTGTAGTGACTTTATAGTCATTTAGTCTCTTTTCAGTCTTGCATGCTGTATTTTCCATAAATTGTATCTTTCTGACCCTGTAAGTGCTCATGTATGTGTGTTCAGTTGCTTTTCCTAATATTAACCTATTATAGGTACAGAAAAGAGTTTAAAAACAAAAAACCCCCAACCAACAAATCCAGTCCCCTCCACCCTAAAAAAAAAAAGCACCAAACTCAACGAACAAACCGTATTTACTATTTGAAGTCATGTGCCTGGGTTTGGTCTCACTTTTTCCTCCCATTATATCTTCAGTAACCTGGATTGCTATTTTGATGCTAGTCCAAGCAGAATCCAACACCTAAGACAAAAGTTTGTGCCTCCAATATACGTGGCACTAGTTACAGGGTAGCTCTGTAGCATGCATAAACTATTCTTGAAGTAACACACGTAGGGAAGATGAGTTAGACATGGCAAGGGAAGTGAAATTGCAAAAAGGATTAAGAAAACAGAATGGATAAAGAATGACGGTGAAAGATAAAAGAAGGAAAGAGGAAAAAAAGAAAAAAATGAGGGAGAAGACAAGGAAACAGATGTACAGAACTGTGCTTTTATCCTTGCGTAGACTGCTGTTTAAGTTCTTCTGGAAAACAGTGATATATTGGGTGGATCCAGCTGCTTTCATGTAGCAGAGTTTGCAAGCAGAAATTCTGCTGGGTTCAGACGACCTTTTTCAGAAACAAAAAGTCATTAAAAAAAAAAATAAACAAAAGAATAAAAGGGAGTTTGCTGTTAGTCTAAAATCTGCTTCATGGGATGATCTCCCTCCACTCTGTGGCTCTTGATTAGATTTGCCAGGAAAGGCCAGCTTAGTGCTGCATGTTAGGTCCCAGTGGGATCTGAAACTCCCCGAGACACCTCCTGTCGTACTGTCGGAAAGCAGGCAGGATGGCTCTTACCGTGCGCTGATCCGCTCTGTGCGTACAGGCTGCTGGCCCAGCCCATGAACTTTCTCTGCTCACAGATGCAGGCTTGTCTGCTTAGTTCCTTTTCCCTTACCTTTGTACAGGCATGGATTGTTTCTGTCAAACACAGCACTAAGCACCTTAGGAGATTTCTGTACTTGTGTGTATTTAAGTAAGAGGATTAAAAACAATAGTTCAGTGTCTGGGACACTCCCAGAACAGTGTCCTTATTTAACTTCTTGCTGAGGTGTGAATACTTTTTTGATGATGGAAAGTCATTTAAATCAGTGTTTCTAAGAGGTTTTCAGGCTGAGACATGATTTTCTGGACTTTTCTGAGTAAGGAATATGAGGACATGTTCCTGCAGCTTAATATGAGCTGTACAGTGCACACACTGGTTTATTTCTTTAGCAAGTAGCTATCAGTGCGTAGCATCTTGAAGGCTTTATTCTCCAAGGAGCATCTGCAATCTGCTTGATTCTCTTGACTGCTAGTATTCGAGTTTGGCTTTAGCAGATCTCTAAGAGCATGAACTGTCCTGTGTCTCCAGCAACAACTGCTGATTATCATCCCATCTGCAGAGCCTACTGAACAGCAGTTAATTGGCCTGATGGAAATTTTCTGCTAGGTAGAGCCCTGACTTTCACAGCTGTTATCGTAATAGTATCTGTATCAGCAGCGTGATGGTACAAAGATATTCTTCCCCCAGCCTGCCCAAGTTGTTTCATGAATTCATAAATGCAGATATGTTGCCCTTCTTGGGAGACACAGAAATATGTCAACAGTGTTTTCTTCATCAACTTCAGATAAAGCAGTTTATTCTTTGCGTATCTCAGCTCATCCCCCTGAGTATCATAGACCATGAAGTTATTCTCTGGAACAACAGGCAGTATTTTCAATTGACTGTGCAATACACTCAGCAATACAAAAGTTTCAGAGAGAATGTAGCTCCCTAAGGACAAAACTCCACAAAAGGATTTAAGAAGGTCCATAAGCACCATGCAGGGTTTAGAAGCAGCAGCAAGTAGGGTTTTCCAGAGTTCAAAGACCCACCATAGAATAAGTGTCCCATGAGAGTTAACAACACCTGGATATGTGGTCAGCTGTAATAACCAGGTATTTATTCATTGACAGCTGAATTACTGGGATTAGCCTTTCAGGTGAGTGAACCTGGAATAAAGCTTTGAGCAAAACTTTTGGGTCCACAGCAAGACACTTTGCCTCTCTGTCACTAAGTATGGTGTCTCTAATTTAGTCTGAGTGGTAGGTGGAAATGCCTACACAACAGCTTCAGAAAAAGGAGGTGGAAGAGACAGAACAAACAGTTATATTCTGGTGATAAGGATGCATGACTGACAGGACAAATAGATGAGTGTGGATTCTTTTTGGCATAGGGAAGGTAAATCAGCTCAGGTGGAACAAGTATACTAAATAGGCTAGGTCACTACTGTTAGTTTAGGACTATTTTCAAAGTAAGGGCATACATTTACACTTGAAGTGCCTTCCCTTTGAAGGCAAATTTAAGTTCCTAAACCACAAACTGTAATTCTCAAAACCTGCTCTACTTGCAGTGCATCAGGGAGGTGCCTAACTCTTTTCTGACAAATGTTCAAAAGCTCCACTGGCACTTTCCTGCCACTGCATTACATTGGGTTCTGCTGCTGCCAGGTAGCCAAAAATTTGTCTGGTGCTTCTGCTTTGACAGAACTGAAACACCTGGTGATCTGCAAGAGCCTAGCTCAGCTGTCTGCTGAAATCTCAGCAAACTCAAGGCTCTGGACAAACCACAGTGGGTCTGTAAACCCTTCTCTGCAATCAGTTACCTCTGTAATTGCAATGGGAAAGGTGCAGCCTCAGTGACACGTGGGGGTAAGCAGGCTGCACAGCTATTGCAAGCTCCAAGGGCAAGTGGAGAAAGTGGTAGTAAGGAGATCGCCTGTTTAGCTTTCCTTGTAAATCTGTCCTGGATGGAGCTTTTGCCCTGTGTTGCAAACTGTGAAATTGGATCCTATGTAAGGTTCAAAATGTGTTCTCTCAGCTGCTCTGTCCAGTGAGCTCGAATCTATTTTCGTACAGGGAGGTTGAGGATCAACAGTCTCTCTCCTCTTGCTTTTTCAGAAGAGAAAAAATGCTTCATATTCTGCTTCATATTCCTTAGGTCAGAGAGAAATAGCAACTCTTATTCTCTTCCAGATAATCTGTGTATTTACATAGGAAGAGGGAGATCTGTTGCTTTAGAAACATTTTGTACATTTTTGCCACTGGCTAGTGGAGAATACAAAAAAAATAGCTTCTAAATCGTAGGCTGAAATCCAGGGATTCCTTCTCCACCAGACCCCAGAGACTGCTTCCTCTAGTGTACTCCTCCTGTCTCTTGAGCTGTAGAGAGAGTACGATTCTATGATGTTGTCTTGATTTATTTTTCCAGGGATAATACACTTTTGTGATCATCCACAGTGGTGCAAGTACTACCCCAGTCTGCTAAGTCGTTATTCATAAAATATCTAAAGCAGGCTCCCCTTTTTATTGGTTTTACAGGGAAGCATTTGAGCTCTTGGATTTCACTTTAATTTTTCACAATGAGTAATTAATACTTCTGTCTACTGTTCAAGTTCTTTTATGAACTAAATCAGTCGTTGGTGTAAATCATCACTGTTCCATTGAAGCAGAATGATGCCAGTGTAAACCATTGAACAACTTGGCTTATTTACTTTTTCAATTATTCAAAAAAATTGCATTGCTCTTACTAAAATTAAAATAAAAAGAGCCATAAAGCGTATCCTTGAGGATTCCACCCATAACAAATCGAATAAGTAAGATGGGGAGCAGGACTCAAACTTTGGTGGGAAACAGATTTTACTCCAAGCTTCAGCTGCCCATAAGGCAAACTGTGAGAAAATATTATTTAAAAAAAAAAAAGAAAAAAGAAAAAAATGCCTAGTGTAAGTCTCCTTTATCAAATTGGAGACAACACTGTTAATTGAATCATCTGAACATGCTCATCACACAGTACCAGGGAACTAGGACCCCTTTTGCAGGTAAAACCCAACAAAAGAAATGTACACATACAGAATGTTACCACAGGAAGAATGATAAATGCTGGAATATTTCAGTTGCTAACCATGTCATTTTGCTTGTGGCAAGGCATTCCTTTCCAGTTGGCCAAAGGCTGTTGCTGTACACGGCAAGATTAAAGCTTGTACCGTGGGGCACAATCCAGTTTAGTACATGGGCCGTGAATGTGCACAGTGTCATTCACTCTGTGCCTCCACACCCATTGTACCATTATACGCTTATTGTAACTGGCTTATTTATTAAACATTGGCTCTATGTAAAAAACAAAGACCTTGCTAAAGCAGCGACTGTGTGCTTTCTTATTCCTGATCATTCATATTTCACTTATTTTGACTCTCAAAAGAGCCTTGGACCTTTCTTTGTAGAAAACATTTGTCGTTTACTTTTACTTAAGCACAGTGTACAGTGAAGCCAGTAATCTGTAGCTTCACTGCTGTAGCTAATGGATCGTGACTTGAAGGGATTTTCAAGGAGCTGGGATGCAGTTAGTGATACTATTATCCCATTTCCGTTAAGCACTTAGCGTTCTGAATCTTGAAGCTATATTTGAGTATGTACAAGCAAACCCAAACTGAGGTGATAAGTTACACATCTTTAATTTTTACATTAGTGGTCAGGGAATGGATGTGAATTATAAATTACGTACAGCAGGGAGCATGTAACTATGTTATACTTACAGTAGCTAGAAAGCAATTTATAATACTAAAAAAACCCAAACATCTATCTCAAGTATGACAGCCTTCCTTTTTGTCACTCTTCATCCCTCTTTCTTCCTACATGCAAGTAAAGAAAGTTGATATGCCATTGATATCCATGATGATGCTTTTCTTTACTAGACAAACAAAGACTTAAAGTTGCCATGGAAATACCCAAATCTCTCAGTTAATGCATTTATCAAAGAAGGATCATCATCATCAGGTAATATTGATAGGATGCATGCTGTCTCTCTCTAGATGCTTGTCACAAGACTCTTACTGTCAAAAGAAAGAAAAATGAGGTGTGCTATTTCATTAATGTCATGTCCATTGATCAATATCTAAATGAGCCATTTCTCATTTTAATGATGTTTGAAGTGAAAATCACACTCCCCAAAAAACTAGCACACAGGTGTTATTTCAGTGTGCCTTCATTTAAGTGTGATAATTTTGAAAATCTGAGCTTTCTAGAAATCCAGCTCATGACAGAATGTAATCTCTAAGCTTTTTATAATTTTGCATGTTTGCTTTTATTAATGGACATTTCTTTGATTGAATTTGATTTTATTTCCTATCCTACTCCCTCTGTAAACATAGAAAAGGGGGCTAATTATTTGGGTTTCTATGCTCACTTGAAATGCAGCAGCTCTTTGCATCAGCTGTTCTAGTACTGCTGTAGAACCTTTTAATGTCTTCAGTCTTCCTAACTGTTTTCTAGGTTTGGATCATCTTTGATCCATGGAGGCTGCTGGAGCAAATGGGTCAGGTTTAACTATATAGTAGCTCCCATACTTTGTACATGTGAGTGCTGATGAACTAATAAAGGCCACCAATGCTCCCTGTGTTTCTGTAAAGTGGATCTAGACTGGTCATAATCCCTTGCCTTGGTTCTGGTTTTCAGGTTTATTTCTGAATGGCTTTTGGATGAGCATATTTCAATTTCACAGATTACCGGCACCACTGGAAAAAATTTTCTGAGCACTAAAAGTGTAAGCAAAACTGAGATATCTAACACTTGTATAAAGGCAGTTACATTTTTTAAAAGCATCAAAATGAGCAAATCTCCAAGTAAAACTATTGAGTTGATAGCCTTGAAGAAAACAAAAAAGGCAAAAAACTAAGATACTTGTGAATTTGCAGCACGGGAATGGCAGCAATCAAAAATATATTGGGATATTTTGGTAGTAGAGTTTTTTGTGCTATCATTTCAAATGTTTGCTTTGTTTCACAGTGCTCTATTTTTATTGGCATTTAGTGAATCTCTGAAGCTGCTGAGTTTGTGATTTGATCAGAACCTCAAAACCCTGGTTTTCAGGTGAATGTTTGAGTTGCCTAGGTTTGCAGGAATGAACTGGAAAGCTTGAAACATGAATGGAGTGAGAATTTGAGAAGCAGGTGAATCTGGATACCTCTTTGTAGTTTGTTTTCCTAAGGAAATAAGGGTTGTATGATTGCACTTTGTGGTTAATTTCAGTTTCACAGGGATAAGATATCAGAAAAAATTAGTCTCCCAAAAGTCTGAGTAGTAGATGAGAGGAGTATGCATAAAAGAGATCCTATGATTATGCCCTGTAAATTTTCTAGCAATGCAAAATGCTGAGTTCATATATTATTTGGCACTGGTGTACATATGGGAGAAATATGTTATAAATGTCCCAAACACTGAAAAATCTTCTGTCAGAGTTTGCAGAATCCATTTGCAGAAGCCTGATTTTACTAGTTTCAATATCATGGCACTGTGCTTCTTCTCATTTGTGCTTTTCCCTCATCTGTAGAGAAAGGTTTCAGTGAGTAGATGGTCAGTCTTAAAGAAAAGTCAAGCCAGTTTCCAATATCTCATAGGAAAGCATTGTAGTTAGCTGCATTTAATTCTGGCAAAAGGAACCATAATGGTATAACTTGCTTCATGCTGGTCGGTACCCTTTTTAGCCAGTGTGTTATCTCTTGTTTTACAGCGTAGTGATTGGTCTGGATAGTGGTTGTACGAACTGGTGAGGATACAATTTCTTATCATTAAAAGATAAGATCTATTTTAATTGTACAACTCAGCTACTTGTTATCACAATTTTCTTTCCTTAATTAATTGTATTTCAGGCTAAGCACATTATAAACAAATCACTGTATTGTCACATGCCTGTTAATTTTGTAATTAATTGTCATGGCTAGAGCTGAGTGAATAATTTCTAAAAAAGTAACTCATCTGGTGACTTTTGCCTTTTTTCTGTTCATTAATCTTGTGCAAACTTCATGATTTTCTGAAATTGACTTGTTACTTCACTGTAGTTCACTGAGTTATTCTTCATCAGTGAGTACCCAATACACAGTTATTACAACCCTTTAAAGCCTGAAATAAGATGCATTTTGACCAGATTCAAATATTCACATATTACTTATCAAACCCCTTTTGTAACGCTATTTCTTGGAGTTGGACTGATATTTACTTTGTATCACCATTCTTCCAATGTTCAGTTACTGTTCTTACTTTTATTGGGAACATTCTTGCCTGCTAATTTGTTTGGTAGAACATCAAAAGGGTAAGACAAATGCAGCTGGAGGCTGGAGAGGTTTCTTTTGAAAGTCTGTAAGGTGTGCAGATTTGCTGCTGGGCACCGTACCCAATTAAATAGTTTGTGGAAGCAGTCAATGCTAATTCAGCTGTGCTGTGTCCTAATATGAATTAAATATCTGTGTGATTTGAGGAGTATCGATAGGCTTGCTTTAGTACTACTTCCATTGTGGCTATAATGGTGTGTTGTGGACATGTCTTTTTGTTTAGCTGTGCTTTTCCACTGTCAGTTCATCCCTTTTTAATTGCTGTTCTGCTTTATTGGCACAGTAAAATAACTGGTAAACTGGGCCCCACTCAGGCCAGGTTTGTGTTCTGTGTTTGGCTTGGGCCTGAATCAATGTTTATGTCTCTATTTACCAACCATCCACACTGTTAAATAAATAGTGTCATTGCCCTCAGCTTGGTCAGTGACACTGAGGTTTCTCTTCTGAGAAGCAAAGATCCAGGCTTCCTGGACCTGAGGTGCGCTCAGATGCTTTGATGCAATGTCAACATAGAAATTTGCATTAAGAGCAGAAAGCAGCAGCTGAGAGGCAGTACAGCTCAGCTCCTTGGTGCCTCTCGGCTCTACATGATGGAAGGAAAGCACTCCCTCTGCCTTGCTATGGGCCATGGGGATTCAGGCTAACCTATAATGACTGCATTGGAGCTGAGGAGCGCTCACATATTTGGACTCCCATCCCAGCTGAGACGTGGGTTATGAAGTTGTTCCTTGCTGCCTCTCGGCTCTCCGCTGCCCTCTCTCAGCAGGGAGGCGTGCTAGTTGTGTGCTAGTTTGGACTCTACAGCAATCAGTCAGGAGTTTTGCCAGGCCAAAGGCCCCAAGCTCAGGCTTCAGGCCAAATATGCAGTGTAGACATGCCCTAAGAGACAGGAGTGAAACTGTAAGCCTGAGTTTCACTGGCAGAACCCACAGTGATTCCAGCCCCCTGTATGCAATAATTCATTTCGGACAAAGCCGCTTCCCCATTGGCCTGTGTGTGTCCTTACAGTGTGACATTCCTGGTGAGCCCCCAGCTCACACCCTTAGGCTCTGTTGCCATAGCTCTGTTTTGCTGCTGTTTGCCATTCTTAGCTAGATAACCTTCTGGGGTTCCCATTACTTTACGCTCTCTGTGGGTGCCCATAATTCAGTTCAATTGTTTCCCAACTTTTTTGGTACGTGTTTACAGCCCCTGAGCACTCCTGCTGCCTTGTCAGATGACACTCCACCTCAGTGGCTCCCTGGAGGCTCTTCAGTTTCCAGGCTACCTATGGTATTTGTTTTTCTTGGTCTCCTCATTCCAGGCAGACAGAGCTTTTATGGAATTGATTTGTTTCACAGCAAGACCAAACCATTTGAATTTTTCTTTTCTTATCTCTAATGAGCTGTTCAGGGGTGAAATAAGATTGGTATATTAGGGCACAGTGTTTCTTACAAACATCTTTAGCAACCATCCAACAGCACCAGACATCGTGGTGTGTGCATTGCAGTGTTTTACAGGATAGCATTTGCTTTCCAACAAAATGGCTGTGGTTTCCAGCAAGGTGGAAGCAGTAGAACTGCACTGAATGTGGCTAGGGAAGACATGGAATGGGGAGCCTCTACTATGTCCTGAAGCCCATGGTGAAACTAAGTATCAGACTGCTTTTGCATGAGCAGGTTTGGATAACCAGGACATGGATCTGAAAGTATTCTGGACAGAAAGACCACAGATGAAAGAGTTTCTCACCTTATTCCACTGCAGGGACAAACTGAAGAGGCAGCAATCCCATCCCATGCTGTGAGCTAAGTCAGAGAGAAGGATTCAGTCCCTCCTTGGGAAGTGGGTGGTGGACATGGGAACACACAGGC
Source organism: Podargus strigoides (assembly GCA_028020825.1). Taxonomy (NCBI): domain Eukaryota; kingdom Metazoa; phylum Chordata; class Aves; order Caprimulgiformes; family Podargidae; genus Podargus; species Podargus strigoides. The sequence goes on from CM051628.1 coordinate 17,415,717, forward strand.
AGGATTTAACCTTCGCTTGAGTAATTTTGTAGTGGTGCTGAGGTGAAATTTTATTCACAGATTTCTGTCTTTCATGTCTACATTTCTTCCTGTAATGTATGATACCCTTGAAATATGCCCACGGTATTTCTTTACAGTTTTTATATTTAAAGGAGTTTCTTTTCCATACTTTTAAAAGTAGTCGCTGTTGCGTGGGTTTGGAGTTATTCTAACATCAACTTCACACTAGTGTATCACAGTTTATTACAGTGGACTCCAGACTGCTGTTCCCTAGATAATCCATTTGTTTACTAACACCATTTTCTTTGCATTATACTCCTTTTTACCATATGCCATCCTTATAGTAACTTCTATTTTGCCATTGATACTTTCACATGAATGGAGGCTGACTTTTCTAGAAGCATTTGTCTATTTATTAGCTATCATTTAGCTAGGTATTACTGAAATATGTTTTGTTCTTACTCTGTATTGGTAGGAGCTTACTTCTTAAATACTGTGAAATAAAGTGTCCCTTCTCAGGGGCACAGGGAGACATATGTCTTATATTTACAACCCGCAGCTTTCTCTGCTCTACCCTGTGCCTCCAATTGATCTCTGTCTTGCTCCATTGTCTTCCAGCCACTATTGACACCTTAGTGCTTTCCCTCCAAGATTTTCAGGTTTTTTCACCTCCTTGTATTGGAGAGCAGCAGCAGCAGGTATGCTGTGAGTGGATTTGATGCTGTCTCATATATCCTTCCATGGTTACAACTTCTGTGGGTGCAGTGATAGCTTCTGGGGTGAAGTATTAAGTGTGTTCTGCTTCATGAATAGGTGGTAATAGTAATGTTTCTCACTAGCAGTCCAGAGTGAAGCCACAACAGGCAGTCAGAGGGTCAGGCAAAATTGTCTTTTAGGCCATTATAAATCAGTAGTCTTATTTTGCTCTAAAAATAATTTTCTGAAACTCAGGCTTGGCTCTTTCCATTTTGTGTTATGCCATAAGCAGCTCTTCAAATACTTCTATGGCAAGTTGCATTTGCATTTGACTTGAACTGAACTGCAATCTGGATATAACACCAATGCAGGTTTACAATTTGTAAATCAAGATAATGGATTCAGAATAGCATTGCAAATTTATTCATATTTATAACCCATACCTATTTCAGTATTATTCATGAGTATTATGGGATTACTGGATAGTTCTGTTTGGTTTCTGGCCTGGAAATGTTTTGGGTTGACTTGAAACATTTAATTTGTCATGAAAAAAAATATTTCATTCCATCTTCTTATTGCTTTACCCTTTAAATACTTTTTTTAGAAAGGTCATTTGAAACAAAAAGCCTAAATGGTTTATTTTGTATTCCCTTTTTACAGTTGGAAAAAATTTGCTAAATTTAACTTGTATTCAAAAACTATTTTTTGCGGTATGCTATTTGCCAAAATAATCACACTAGTCCCTCTGGATTTATTCTTTACTTCTGTTGGTATCTATGAAAATTTTATTATTGCATTTGCACGTGGCAGATTTGCTGTATGCACTTTGCAATTAAAAGAAGTTATATGTTCATTTTTTTAAAAAAAAAAAAAAACAAAAACAAGACCTCAGCATGCTATTTAACATAGCCTATATCCAGTAACATTGCCTATATCCAGGGACTATTATTGATAAGATTTTACTAACAGTCTTTTCTGTGGTAGATGGCTTTGACACTTGGAAAACTGACTGTGACATGCTGAAAGACTAAACCTGGTGTAACTTTGTGTCACTTTGGGTAAAATTAGCCCCATAAATAGTGAACAACTGAAAATTTTTTACATTGATGTGATAAGCCCATAGCAGCTGCTATGGACTGTGTCAGCAATCAAAACTTTCCCTTATTATGAAAGTAGCACTAAAGGAAAGTGATTAAATGCAAACAAAAATCTCTGATAGGACTGCTGATTAAAATGAACAAAATCTGTTGGCTGGGACATCAGGATACTGCAGGCTAGCTCCTGGACTAGAATGCAGGTATCAGCTGAAATCCTGCACAGTTGGGAATGCTTGCAATTCCTCCTGGAAGCAGGATGGGCTGAGCAGGAGGCACAGTAGCTGCCCCAGTGTGCTGGGGCCTGGATTTTGTCACATTAATCTTAGTGTTTAGCTTCATGCTGATATAGGTTTAGGTATGTGATTTAATTTTTTTTAGGATTTCATGTGTAACTGGGAACCCTTGCCAAAGTGATGACATGCATATTTTCACGTTCATGATAGATGGCATTCATACACATACTTTAAAATAAACAGGGAATGTTGGAAGACTGTATTAAGAAATCTTTTATTTTAAAAATGTGTTGAGTTACCAGCTATTATCAAAAGGTGTTGAAGTCAAGTGAGAAAAAATACATCTGATGATGGCTGCACAGATTCTTCCTTGAAGGTGGAGGATTAGATCCAGGTTTGTTTCATCAGTGGAAGCTTTTCACTTGTATCCACTTAGGAGATATTTTGGCAATAAAACATTACATATTTAAAGGTGGAAACTATTTTTCACCAGAAATTTCCAATAGTGCCTGAGCATTTCCTCATACACATGAATATGTATCATGGATATTTTAAAGCAGGAGCTCCATGATGGAAGACTTATCAGGTTCCTTTCAGGGATGGACTCTCTTGCAGGCAGGGAATTCAATACTATTTCCTTGGAAGAATGGTAAGGTGGAGCTTCTGGGGTCTCCTCCATCATACGCTTAAAATTGGAGGGAGATTTGGGGCAAGGGGCTCACAGGGCCCTGTTCCCCTGCCTCCAGCAAGTGCAGGGTACCCCAGCTGCTAGCACAGGGCATGGGAGCAGCCTGTTGTCCCCTCCCTGGGTCAAAAATGAGGCTGCCTCCATCCATACCTGAGACAAGGGCAGTGTAAACCAGGTACAAAAGTTTAGGAGAAGAGCACAGACCACTAAAGGTAGAGAATTAAAGACACAGTAGTTACTTCTGGTCTCTATGAGCTTTTTGCTTTCAAAAGGCCTTTTTAGTACATATTTTTATGTATCTCTTTTCTACAAGGTGGCTTTTATTAGCTTGAAATTATGCTTGTTTTTAATGACATTTTAAAATAGCTCTAATTTATTTGGATCTGGCTGCTATGTAATTAAGTTACCACTGGTACAGCATCACTTTGGTTTTGAAAAGATGTTACATGTAAATATATCGTACTGTGGCTGCTACCAGAATGGCTTCCCTGCATTTTTCTAGGTGTAATTGGTAGTCAGAATTCTGTTCATTCTGGTGGTGTTGTCTTACGCTTCATATATAAGTTCATGTTCACATATAAGTGTATATCTTTGTATATATATGTATATTCATGAATACATACAAACACATACTTACAAACACACATACATATGTGTATATTGATTTTCAATGTCACTCTTAGGGATGTGGAGAAGTGGATCTAGAAAGGAAATACAGACATTTGAGTTTCAGCTGTGAAGAGAGGAAGATCCTGTAAATTCCAGACTAGGAACTGAGTTGTACAAAAGAAGATACAGATTTTCATACGGACTGGCAGACATGGGGATCGCAATGTTCTTGGTGCTTTCATCATTTCACCAAGCCTTATCATTATTTTGCATCAAATGCAAAGTGGTAGCTTTTTGAAAAACAGTCCCCATGTAAGATAGTTTTCCACTTACATGTTCCTGTATGAATCTGTGTTAATGGTTTCTACATGTTTCTGAACTAGATCAAGTCTTCTGAGGTTTAACAAGCTAAGTATCAAGGAGCAACAAGAGATGCATAGCCATGCTCTGCACTGTGTGATAATGTTCCTTGTTTGTATAAGAGGTTTCTGTATCAAATAACAGGATTAGAAAGATCTGGTATATCATCAGTTGTTCAGGATCATAGAGTTAATTGATTCTGAGCCATTTCTTATGAGACTCAGTGGGAATAAGACTGAACCTGAGGAGAAGCCTGATGAGCAACATTTTGAAATATGCACAGCTAATTTGAAAGGTATGAGTCTAACCAAGTAATCTGATTTTCAGAGGTAAGCAGCAGTGTCAGTTCACAGTAAATGTGATGGGATGAATTGGTATTTAACAGATCTTTTACTTCTACTAAACATAGATACAGTTGTTCAACAACAGCCCTGAAGTTTGAAAATTATGATGTGCAGTGGATATCAGTTTGGGATTTAGGTGTTTTTGCTCTCTGATGACACTGTTGGGTGTATGAGGAAGATATTTAATAATCCTGGGATCATCAAGATCTCTTTGTAATAGAGATAATAATTCTATCTTATATTTTAATGTCTCTAATATTCTTTAGATATTTTCCATTTTGCTTGCCCAGAACTGTTTCAGCCCAGCTCAGGAATCCTGGGGTTCCTTTCTCCAGTGTGATCCATTTTTATTGTGTGGGCTGTTTCAGTGCATGTGCCTCTGTCCATTTTCACTTAAAACCTGCTGGCCTGACCACTCTGCTGTGAGGTAGAAAATGTGGATTTCTCTCTCCTTGGCTGAATTCAAGTCAATAACAGAAAGAAGGTTCTGAATAAAGGAGGTACAGCTTCTTCCAGTGGCTGAAAATTGTGTTTAAAAAGGACCACTATTCCTTATAAATTATATGAAAGGACTGATGTTAGCAACCAAGGGCAAATCTTCAATCTGTGGGTCATGGTAAAAGGAAAATACTTCCATTATAGCTTTTGTAAGGAGCAGTTGTGTCCTAATCAGCGCATGGGATTTTTTTTTGTTGTCTTGTATTGTGGCATCTCACTTTTTACATGCACAATTTAAGGACTGTAGGCACTTTATGTGGCAATCTGGACTGAATTTTGGACTTGGGCCTGAAAGGTTGTGGGTGATAACTGACATGGAGACATTGATTTCTATTATCAGTTCTAGCCCTTCAGATGAACCTTGACACATCATTATAGCTGCATTGCAGTCTAATAGACTTAAATCTCTTATGTAAAATTTTAGGTATTTTATTAATGCTCAGCTATTTGCACCCATGGAACATAACTCTGTGCACGTAAAATCATAGCTACAACTCTGTAGTCTAGTTTGATATCCCCTTGAAATAGTGACTCTGATGCTATAATTGATAACCTACTTTTTTTTAGAGATTTTTTTTTTTTTTTAGAAACTTTTTGGAATCATGAATCTCTACAAACCTGTAGGATAGGGCGGTCGGTGCTCATCTGTATAATCTAAATGAGAAAAAAGGAAAAGTTTAAGGACACACGTTGAACACATCACGTGTTAGCCTGGCATTGGAGTTCTGGCACGTGCCTTGTACTATAGCCACTCAGTGCCCTGGCTTGAGATAGGCAGTTGAGCCCATGTCAGAGAAGCTGGCAACTGATAAAGAAAAGGCTAATGTAAGGAACAGTTGCATCTCAGATCTAGATTTGTGAGGCAAGCATTCATATTGAGTTTACTTGGAAACAAATGCTTTCACAGCAGGTGTAGTTGTCTCATGCACCCCAAATATCTATTCAGCTGCAGCAGTCTCCACATGGTTCAGAGACCCCAGAAACAAAAGTTATTGATATGCAGTTTATCCTGCTCAGTAAGCCTAATTAGCTGAGGGCTATCTGAAGTGTATTTGCCAAGAGAAGCAGGGAAAAAAGGGTTTGTCAGTCTTGGGCTTTCTAGGTCTGTTGTTAGAAATGTGGCCATTATGAAATAATGGGAATGGCAACTTAATCTCATTGTGTTGTTGAAACTCTGAGTTTTTTCAAGTTTGTTTGGAATCTGAAGATCTAGTGCTGGCACTTTTCCTCACAATTATTAGTCCTTTATTCTGTCAGTGATGCTCAGTTAAAGCACAAAATACAATCTTGAAGACAATAATACCTTTTCATCTACTAGTCTGCTATTTAGTCTTGTAGTCTGCTATTGTACCTCCAAGGGACCTTGGGCACTGGAAATAGTCAATCCACAAAGAAAAATTGGTTCATATGCTGGAAACATGTAAAAGTTCTAAGTGTAGTCCAGCAGGAATGAAAGAAATCCTGTGCAGAATCCTCAATGCAGTCTCTTACACAGTATCCTGAGAAAAACAAATTGCTCATCTAGTTTAGGGGTATTTTCAGCAGCTGATACTTAAAAAAGTAAATAATATCTCCCTCCATAGTTGAACATATTGTAAATCTCAGCCAAAAGAAAACATTGCTTCACTTCCTTCTGAACACAAAGCCAAGACATCTAAGATGAGTTAACTAATGTCATTCCAAACATTTTATTTATGCAGTCAGAAGTATTTTTAAAACCACTAGTTTTTATTTGTTCCAAGCTCATCTGTTTCAGAAATGCTCTTCATGGAGTCACATCCATGTGTATGTCATGCAAATGAGACCAGCAGATGCGAAACTTTAGTGAGACATGATTTATTTAAAACATTTTATGGTGTATAAACTCCTCCTTAGCAAGATTTTTTTTTTCACTTTCAGAAATTTCTCAAGTTCATATTCATAGGAATAATCTGCAGCCTTGTTGACATGAATACCAGGAAATGCCTTTACAGTGCTAATAGAAGGTGAAGTATGCTTAATAGAAAATTCAGCCTACTAAGGTGTGGTTTTCTGGTGTAAGAAAGTCTGCTTTTACAAAAGCCTTGACTTTACGCTCCAGTATTTTTATCAAATTGTGATTGCAGTCAGTACATATGTCACTGCAATCTGAAGTGATGATCTGGAGAGTAATGTTAGCATGATTCAGTGGAAATTAATCAACATTAGTCAGCACTTGTCTCTCATGTACTTGGGGTCATGGCCCATTCTAAACTTACTTATTTTCTTCCTATTCAGTGATGCAGGAAGGAAGATTTAAAACCAGCAGTAGGGTAGTAATAGTGCGACAGGAAGAAAAAGGTCACTGGGAACAATATGAAAACTGATTAATAGGATCATCCTCGTAGGTGAATTAAAATTCTGCAAATGACTTTTCTATTTCTCATTCTTTCCCTATTGCAAAGCAGTTTTATTCTGGAACAATGCAACAGAACAGATGCCCAAAAAAAAGCCCAACCCAAAGCCTAAAACCTTCATGGCCAGCAACATTTGGGGATCCAATAAAATAAAAATTATTCCTGCTGTTCACAGGCAATGAAAAATGAGTCTCATTATTAAGCAACAGCATTTTCTAAATCATACTGTTCATTATATGCTTGATCTCAATTAACTAAGGTTTAGGTATCTGAAGTTTTGTTATAGTCAGTATGTCTGGGGGATAATGTAATGCTAATAAGTAAATAGATGTAAGCGGTGAACCTGTGATGCAGTGCTGCTGCCAATAAGGTCTTCAGATTTTCTGAAGGTGAGATTTCTATTTGCTACCTTTAACCATCTAAAAGCTGGTGATCTGTGCTCCTTCTACACAAAGCTGAAACAGAAAACCACCTACAAGATGTTTCTGCATTAAAGTTGCCTTTCTGACGTGCAAGTCCACTGGCTTCAGAGGTAAAGCTCAGATGCAAACATACTCTACAGGGCTAGGCAAGGGGAAAGCATTAAGCTTCCTGCTCAGATACCTTCTCTCTCCTGTCAGTGCAGAGCCAGAGGTGTTTTCTAATGCTTTCTGCGAACCTGCAACCTTTCCAGCACTTTCCATCAGTTTACTATGTACTATTCAGCTGTAGCTTTTGATTTGAAGGCCTTCATGTCCTGGGAGAACATGTTGTGAACATGACTTAACCTGTAAACAGGAGCATTAAAAGCGTAGAGTGTCTCTTCGCTACTTTAGTACTCTATTGCTGGTTCCTCTAACAAAGTGAAGTGTGCACCAGTGAACAATACCATGAATTTGATACAGCTTTTCTGTTTGTGACTTAAGCCCTAAGGCTGTGGTTAGTTTGTCCCTTATTTAACAGAAGTGTTCTGTGGACATATTGCAGTGTATCTGTTGCTTAAGAGCTATTTTCTTACACTGTTGATTTAAGTTTTCAGTTAGTAGATCTCTCTTCGTGCCATGTTTGATTAGTCACCTTTGTTCTGTCCTCCTTTATTCTGCTCCTTGACTTCTGCTTCCCAAACAGGCTAAGGACTATTGAGGATTCCTGTAGGCAGATACACAGTTTCCATGGCAGGTACATAGCTATACATGAGCACAAATTTATATGTTCAAATAGGGATTTTTGAGCCTTCTGCTGATTTTTTGTGGGCAAGTAGTGCTCTTAAGTGCAAAGTGAACATAAGGGCCAATACTACTTAGGTTTGACTACTGTTTTGTCCTAATATTATTCAGTAGTTGCCAGGGTATAAATCAAATTTGACCATACACACTCTACAGGTTTTGTTTTTTCCAGTAGTGCTGTAGAAGGAAGTGCAAATGTAAAGTTCCATTAAAATGCAAAGTTTGAGTAAGGATAAATTTTATTTAAGTAATGTTGAAATTACTATAACCAGGCTCTTGGGGAAAAGGTAAGGGAAGAAACTTAGATACCTCATGCCATAATTCTGTATTCTGACTTTCACAAGATGAACTTTGGCTCTGACATGTCTTCTCAATATTTATCCCATTCACTTGCTTGCTTTGGGTGAGGTATATTAGGCCTAGCAATTTGCATGGGTCTTGAGGTTCCTATCATGTGGAAGTCCTCTGTTTCAGTACAAATATTTACAATATATGACAACTGCCATCTGCCACTGCGAAGAGCTGAAATGGCTGTGGTCTGAGGTTTCAAGAAGACTAACTTTTTACTTTTTTTTTGGTGACATTAAAATAATTAGCCTTAGAAGTACAAATCAACTGATTGTATTGGTTTAGGTAATTTGTAGTAATTTAAAGAACTGATCAAACCCACCACATGCAGAGGATGCGTTATGTCAATGTACAAAGAAGTTTGTATTCATTAGAAGGTGGCACTTCTACTGTCTAAGTAGTGAACTAGTTACTGAGCAATTAAACCAGGACAATGCTAATGGTAGGAAGAGAAGATGAACACACAATGAGACAGCACTTCTCTTTAAACAATGTAAAGAAGGGGACTGGGAAATGAAATCTGTATTCCATTAACTGAGTTTACAACAGGCCTGCTGCGTTGCCCCTCAGCTGCTTACTGGAGCTCAGAATTGACACCGGAGCTGGAACCAGCATCAGAACATCAACACGAGCCAGTCCATATCCTGTTCATGTCTTGTGAGCTGACCAAACAGGCAATGTAGGGAGAATGTAGTTGTGAAGATTGGGTCAGTTCATCATGTAGCTTTTCTGCAGTCTCTGGCTGCCCTTGGAGGTAAACCTTACCCTGAGTGAAGTAGTTCTGAATTTAAACACAGAAAAACGGGAATCCTAATCAACATTGATACAGAGACCACAGTGCCAGAAAACAGATCATGAAGACACCTAATGAAATATTTTGTGGAAGGACATTGTTCTCTTTTGCAGCTTCAGTTTCCTCTCCCTCTTATGACTTTTTGCAGTTAATAATTTAATTTTGCTTGTGAGTTTTGCAAAACTTGCAGTTTTTGCTTTCCACAGTTCAATGGAAAATGCTTATTTGAAGATGCTTATTTGATATGCTTATTAGAAGATCCTGCTTCCATATTAAGGTATTAATTATCTTCAGTGCTATCTGCCTCCTTGAAATAAGAAAAAGTCACCATTCTGCAGCTTACCATAGAATCAGAGACAACAAGGAACTACTAAAGTGCAGCACTGGCACAGGACAAGCGTATCAACTGGTCATGAATACATTTGGGCTGCAACTGAGAAAAAGTATCTCTATGCATTCTTGAGCACTTTTCTGGCAAGAGTTACGGGGGTGGAAAATGTGATTGCCCATAAACTGAATTCCTTTTTGTTTTTTTAATAAGAAGAATCCTAATATGTGGTGACTGCAATAGAAGATGACTGAAGATATTGACCCTTGGAAGGTTTGCAGATCATCTTTGGGGAACAGGCATGCCTGAAAACAAAACTTGTCTCTTTCATGTTATATCCAATACATGCTCCCATCTACCACTGCCTGCATTTTCCCATCACACTGGCCTGAGACTGGAGTGAGATCTGTGACAGACTAGGTACTGTGTCACAGCAAAGTGCACCATATGTTACCCATTGAAAAATTATCCTAGCTTCCTATAAAATACACATAGCAATTAACTGCTGCTACCTTGATTTCCACTGGGAGTTCTGCATAAACATAGTATGCCCTCAAGGCGGTAGTAACTTATGCTGTGCAGTTTGCAGGCCTTACGGATGCACCTGCACGCGATTCATCTATTAGGAGCACTGGATGGAGCTTAGGTTTGCATAATAATTCTATGCATACAGAAATAAATGTTTCAATGAACTACCCTGCCATTTTTTGCTACCCCTTCCATATGTGGTGGCCAACATGCACAGTGGCCCTCGATGTGACGAAGTTTCTTGAAAATGTAGTTATAACCTGACTAATAACACGTCAAAGTTGTACCCAGCTTTGCAGGAATTAGGTGAGTGTTGTAAAACTCAGTATGATTTTTACTTTGTCAGTGTACTGGAGAGGAGACTCTCAGGTATAACTGATGCCAAGGAAGGCATGTGGAGAAAATATCTGGGGAAGAGAGGTGTGGAAAAGGCCTCTGGAAAGTTGAAAAAAACATTCTGAGAACTGATTTTGTAAACAAGAAGGTACAGTAGGGATTGGATACCCTGAATTGTGTCTGGTTTTTGGAGTCCTGGTCTTTATGGCAAAGCAGCAGCACAGCTAAGCTCTTCTGAGATAACTGGGAAATCTCTGAGTGTTAAAATAAATTCCCAGCTAACAGCTTGTTCCATGACACTCATTCCAGAGAAGACTGGAAAGCTGCCCATCAGGCTAGAAGGACACGATGAGTGACTAACAAACCTGTAGGCATATATACAGGAGTTTGACATATGTAAGTTTGCTGGTATTTTTGTCAGAAGTGGGAATAGACCTGCGACACATATAGAAGCAGAAGGAGGAGAACCCCTGTCTGTTTTCTGAACTTAGCAGTGGAATTGTCCCGTAGATTCAGAACCTGGATTTTATTTTTTAAGATGAGTTTTCAATCCATCAGAACGCCTCCATCTAGCCTATTCTTATGACTCTCGATACCAGAGTGTAAAGTCAGAGTGTGCAAGGATGTTGTGCATTTGGCAGCTGGCAATATTGTATATGTCAAGTTCTTTACTGGTATTCAGGCTGTTCTAGAGGATGAAATTTCATCACCCATGCCTTGACATTCAAACCTACAAATGGCATAGCTCTTATAGAAGGAACTGTGGAACCATTTTGTGAAACTTGAAGGTACATTCACACTGGTGTTCCATTGAAGTTCTGGTGTGAGGCCTAGGGCTGTCATTTTAGTTCATCTCTGAAATGCATGTTGTGCACAGCACTATGCAACCATCAAAATTTGCTGAAGGAAAATAATGTATGGGTACATGTTTTTGTTAGGGGAGTTTTCTTAAGTGCATTTCCGAATTGTTTTGGTTAGAAGAAACAAGGCTGTCAAGTCCTTGTAGACAGTTTCTATATTCCCCTGCTATGTTAAAAATGGTGCTATATCCTCAGCAAAACGTGCATGAGCTGGGGAAAAGAAATCTAGTGGGTTTTTCGTTATGATTAGGAACACAGTTTGCTGCATATCCCTGCTCTTTGATGACATTGAGAGACTTGTGACAAGCACAGGTGTCCTGTCTGAACTCATTCTTCTGATTAATGGTAAATAATTCTGTTACACTTCTCTTGGGATGGTTGAGTAATGTTGATACTGTTCTTTCCCTAACCTATTCTCTGTTCCTGAGCCCATGTGGATATCTTGGGACTAGGGAGGTATAGGGTAAAGAAAAGATTTTGAGAGATCTGGAAAGGTAGGCACTGTGTGTAGGAGACATGTCTGTCTACACATGGCAATCCATGTCTTGCAAATAGCACCATGCTGCTGGGATTTGTATCTCTTCTGGAATGTCCCATGGAAGAGGAATTCAGTCTGGTTGTGTGGAGTTCTCCTCAACATAAGTTCTACAAAACCAAGTACATAACTTGTTAAGGGATACTTCTTAACTGTCTCTAAAAGTCTACATAGCATATTCTTGCTGGCAGGGACAAACTGTTGTCACAAGGAGTTTCCTTCTGTTTGCAATTGATAAGGGAACACACTATGCGTAATGTATTCACCTCCTTAGCATATAGTGCAAACTAATTATGAACCCTTGTTTGCTCCGTGTACGCACAATACAACACAGGCTTTGCCTGAGCACCCATACCAATACAAATTGTTGATGCTGCTGAAGCTGTCACTTAGAGTTTACATTCTGCTTTTTCCTACATTTAGAATCAAGAGTACTCTTACAGATTTAATTGTGCTTGCAATTTTGTGTTGAGAAAATGTGTCTATCTTATGTGGGATGTGAGGATACAGCACTGTTATAATCATGAGCTTGCTTGAATGGCTATGTCTGTCACAACTGCTATCATTGAGCTGTTGCTTAATAATTTAACAAAATTTTACCATATTTTGGTTGCACTATGACTTTTTTCCGAGGTAATAACATGACCTATAACCTTTAGGTTATAGTTATATTGCAGTGAATGATGGAAGTAGATATTTTTGAATATAGGTGTCACTGCACTCTTCTTCCTTGAATCTATTAACATGCAGTTAGATTTTTGTAATGAGCTACACCTGTTGACTTAAAATAGAAGGTATTTCAGGCATTTGCATAGTGATGAAAATTTTCAGAAATGTTATCTTCTTGGAAACCTGTTTAAGTCCATACTTTGGTTTCCCCGTGTGCCAATCCTGTAAAAGGGGCTTGTCAAGATAGTGACTTGGTAGGTTCTGGAAATTTGGATAGTTCAAAATCTGGTTTCATCCTAAATGGGTAAGAAAAGTTTTCATTGTAATACTCCAATTGGATCTGAACAATTTGTTTTGTATTACAAATTCAGGGGGTTACAATTGAAATGAAAAGTGTAGGACTTCTTAGCGGAAGGCTGTTAATATTGATATTTTCTTGGAGTGTCATCTGCATGCTTCTGAAATCAAGCTGAGTACTCTGTGCTTGCAGTCCTCTGCTTATGCCGAGAGGGGTGCAGCTAACTTACTTCAGAGTAAGGTTTATATTCTGACTAATAATGCACATGGGGGAGATTGAACATTGGAAGCAACCTAGTTTCAGTAGGAAGGCTTGAGAGCACCCTGCCCTAGGATACCTGAAGGTCCTGCGAGTAGAGTCTTCTCTTGATGTGTCTGTAGGATGGGGAAAGATGAGAGTTTCAGTTCTTTTACTGAACCATTTTCTATTTGTCATCTGGATCCTCCCTGAGTATATGGACTATTGGGTCAAAGGTAGTGGTAGACTAGAAAAGGCCAACTTTCTGAACGCTAGTATGTCTGATAAATAAGAAAGGAACATAGCTATAGCCATGTCAAAACTTACAGGGCTTGGATCATGGATAGAAGCAATTAGTAGAAAACATAATGTTCATAGGAAAATGAGATGCTTTCAGGATGAGGTAGCAGGCAAGTAGAAGATAATTAGATTCTGAAATTTTAGCTGAATCTTTAGACTTACTAAAAGATCTAGGTACCTTTTTAGCACTTGAGGTCTATGTTTGGCTCATTATTTTTCAGTCTTAAATGTGACTGCCTCCAGAGAAAGATTAAGGAGCAGAGTGTGTATAGACCTCTTACAAAAAACTTTGTCTTAGAATGAAAGTGTGTAAGTCTTGTGTACAGCTTATCATTGGGAAAATGTAATCTGTAGCCTGCTTCTACTGTCTTAAATGGATATGAAGTAAAATGGGTGGTATGTATGTAGAAAAAGTGCTATTGATATTTTTATTGTCATTTTATAATATTTTTAAGATGTTCTATGTGAAAGTTTCCACTATCCTTAATTTGACTGGATGGAAATTTCTCGGCTATGCAGTTTTGGAAGGAAATGCAAAGTCATTCAGGTTTTTCTCGTTTGTGAGTAAACTCTTCCAAGTAACAAGTGATAGAACAAGAGGAAATGGCTCAAATTGTGCCAGGGGAGGTTTAGATTGGCTATTAGGAAAAATTTCTTTACTGAAAGGATTATCAGGCATTGGAACAGGCTGCCCAGGGCAGTGGTGGAGTCCCCATCACTTGAGGTATTTAAGAGGTGTGTAGATGAGGTGCTGAGGGGCATGGTGTAGTGGTAAATTGGCAGTGTTAGGTTAATGGTTGGACTTGATGATTTTAGAGGTCTTTTCCATCCAAAATGATTCTATGATTCTAAGAACAACAGAAAGGGACGGACAGCATACATCAGGATTTCTCAGGTTGGCTTTTATTTGGTTTTTTTTGGTTTTGTTTGTTGTTTGTTTTGGGGTTTTTTTCCCCCACTTGTGTGCAATGATTTCTGGGGTAAATAGCAAAAGCTTACTTAATAAATATAGAAATTAGGTTTTTACTGTGCACCAGTGACCAGTTTGGCTCCAAAGAATGCACGTCTCATTTCTCAAGAGCAACAAATCCTTGTTTTGCTTTCAAATATCTGGCAACGTGTTTTAGTAGCTGAGCATGTCAAAGTTGTTTTGTTTGCTTTGCACAAGACACTTGTTACACTCAGACCTACTGGTAAATTTGCTTAATACCATGTTATCTGCTATATTTTGAAACAAGGACTTTGTGTAATAAGATTTTTTATGTTTATATATGCAGATACTTTTTTGTGGTTAAAATTTTCAACGTTTTCCTGGTTTAGGGATATGTCCATTTCTTTATGTCTTAATCTATTTCCTTTAATGAGGTCCTGTGAAGTGCTGAGCATGTGCCCTTCAAAAATCAGAACCATATCTCAAAATGTGTGCTCAAAGGAAGACATTTCTGAAGGTTATGAGTAACAGCAGAATAAGAAATATAGTAACATACTTAGAGAATTCGCATGAAAGCAGAAAACTGAAGAGATCCTGGACTCACATGTTTTATGATTTACAGTATAAGTCCTGACTCTGAGGCAGAGTTCTTCCTACCCAATTTGAGGTGGTTTTGCTCTTCTTGCCTGAGATTCAGCTGCCTGTTTAAATGCTGCTCATCCTCTTAAAGTCAATGAATGCAGAGGCTCTGGTTTCAGACACAGGCTAACAGAGCATTGCTGACAGTCTTGCACATGAGCTTTACTGCTTTCATTTGCAAAAAGCGTTCCTAAGTGGAATGGCACAGAGTCATTCTGTCCAGGGTGGATGCAAAGCTCTGCACAAGGTTTCAGCATTGAACAGGGGGCCTCAGATACTCAGTGCCACTGGTGAGTTAGGGAGATGTGGCTGAGGATCTGATTTTGGTGCCTAGTGCATGGCAGAAAACTTGGGAATGTTGACCTTTATAACTGGTGCAAGAAACTTTCTTGTGGCTTATACTCATGGTTCCTGGGCTAACTAATACTCTACATTATGTGGCTGTTCATTGGTTTTCCCTCATTAGAGAAATTGTAGGGATTTTCTGTATCCAAGGAGCTCTGACATTGTTACAGCTGCTGTAGAGAGGAAAAAGGATTTTATCACAGGCTGGGTCATGTGTTTGCACAGCTGGTGCTCCATCTGACTATTGAGATGCTGATATCACACCTTCAGCTTCTACTTTGTGGAGCTATATAGTGTGGGAAAATGCTACTAATTTTCCCATCTATAGTGGACCTCACAAGCTGAAGTCAGAGTGATTGTTTGGAGGACTTGCTGGTAATGATTTCAACAGTGGATCCTTGTGGTAGTGAGGCAAGCAAATTGTGTCAGAGGAACAGTGGGTAACAGTGTTGTAAAGGAAGTTCATTTAAAAATATGATATATACTTTGTTTACACTAGCATTGTTTTTAATAGATGCTTAGTAAAGGGAGGGGAACAGAAAGAGATTCAGTAAATGAAGCTGAGATATTGCATTTAGATAAATAGTTGTCATATTTTAGGGCAGATATTGACCATATTAATTATGTTTCACTGATCTCATTCCTCAATCATATAATCTGTGCTAAATGACATAAATATATTTCCTGTAGTTAACTCGGAAAACATTTGTCATGACTAAGTTCATGGTAACACACACCAACAGTCAGTAGGAATGGCAGTTTAATGACTTCCACTTTCATAATGCTGTTATTTTGCAGTGATAGTTAATAACAGCACTTTGGTTCCTATCAAAAACCAATTTAGCAGATTTATTAGTTTGAAGAAAGATGTTAAATAATTATGTAAAATTGCTCAGTACAAATCACTCAGAGGCTATGTAGGATTCTCTTCTAGCACTGATAGCAACATGAAGAATCACACATTGTTTTGAACAAGTGTTAAAATTCCCAGAAAATTCTGTGAATCTTTGGATGAAGCAGTAAAAATATCTTGTATCTGTTAATCTTGTTCCCTCACTTAGCCTCCTGCAGCAAAGTGTCGAAGGTTATGTAAGAACAGGGAAACTTTCCTTAAAAAAAGCAGAACTTTCAGTGAACATACTGAAGATCAGAGCTTGACTACTGACTCTGCTCTTCTGCTCAGGTTTGCCAGTCTGTGCTTTTTCTTCTTGTTATTTATTGACTCCAGGGATAGACATGAAGAGAAGGAAGCATCACCTCCTCTTAGTGTCGTGTTGCTTCACAGGTTGCAAGATCCTGCCTGTTTCTGGACAGTTTGGTTTATTCTCTGGCTGCTCCTGCACCAGCTTTGGAAATGAAAGGCTTTTGATAACCACTGGTGTAAGCCTCTAGGGCAAGCAGCCAAACTGCAGATATGTCGCTACGTTTTGACATACCAAAGATTTCTAGTCGCAACAGAACTGTGTTTTTTCTGGTTTATTAGCACAACTCTGCATTGCTCACTAGCAGGGTCAGTCAGGGGGAAAAACTGGATTTGTACACTTGCACTTGTTAGAAGTCCAGTGGACTAGAAACCACCACTGTATTTTCACTTCCCTGAGCTACCTGATTCCAGAAAATAGTGAAAGGGATCTTTTGTGTGCATAAAATGTGGCAGGTCACGGTCACATTTTCCTTGTGGGTGTTTGGAGCTAAGGTGAACTGATAATATCCACAAGTCTCACTTTTCCCTTGTTTCAGACGATATCAAGAGCCTTCTAAAAGAGTTACAAGGACTTTGGTCTGTCTTCTGTGCCGAGTCCTGACTGTGGCATTGCCACGTGGCAAGAAGAATAAAGGAAGCTGCTGTGCCTGGCACAGCATGTGCTCTGGCCTGTCTGTCTAGAAATGTTGCTTTTATTTATCTTACAAACACTAATTTTTGTCAGCTGACTTTTTTCTTACCAGAACTCTTTCCTTCACTGTGAAAAGTAATTTTAATAATTTATCTAAAAAGAAACTGGAGTTATGTTACAGAGAAAACCTTATGGTTTTAAGTACCAGTTAAGCAAGCCAGATCAAGTACATAGTAAAATCTTCACCTTGCAAAGGCTACAGCAATTGCATCAAATGTTTTTCCGAACAACATAAATCCTTCTATCCCCAGCAGACTTTAAGTTGTCATGTGTAAAAATCAGACTTTCTTCTCTCCATAAAACCTTTAACATGCTTTAGTAAGCATCTGGTAGTGAAAGTGTCCTGTCACCGTAACTGTCCCAGTCCAGACCAGAACCCACTTAGTTCTCGTCAGGTGGGGATGAGAAAAAGAAGAGGCAATCTTGGCAATCCAATACTGTACATGAAAGATAACTGAGCATCTGCAGAGAACACAAGCAAAATATGTTTAGGAAATTACCGAAATTAAAGGGCATTAGGAAAGAAAGTTCGAAATGATAAAAGTATTAATGAACAATAAATGAGTGAGAAATAAAAGGAAACTTAAGGGGAAATGGCCTGATGGTCAGCAGTATCTAAAAACTTAGCTTTGGAGTGAAATGGTATAAAGATGTGCTCTGGAGAGGATATCCATGCCATGCAGTTGGACTATCTAGCTTTAGCTGAAGTTGCCACTGCTTCTGCAGCAGTATCATTATTTGAGATGTCACAGTAAGATTCATGTCTGTGCTTGACCAGAGGCACAGCCCAAGGCTGGCATCCCATTGCCAGATGTAGAGAGAGGACTAAAGTACTCCAAGCTGTGTCTGTGCATGCATGCATGCTCTCATCCTGAATCTCACTCTTTTGTCTGAGTTACTTATGTTATCCCAGTTAGCCCTGGGATCTGCAGGATCCTGTATCCTGGATACAACACTATACCTGTACCTTATTGGTGATATGGTGCGTTGTCCCACCAACTCCCAGCATGCTGATTCTCCCACCCAGAACTTCTGTGACATATGGACTTGTGAGGGGTAAAGATGGGAAAAAGAGCCTAACATTCATGCTAGGGATATATTTCATGGAAACCCTACGTTGTTCAGGATCCTTTTTTGTAGCACTGAGCTTTTATAAGATGGAATGAGCCAGAAGATGGTTGAAGTTCTCACTTAGTTCTCACTTTTCTTGAAAAAAAGGAGGAAGAAATTATGTCACTTGTTTATTAAGTGCCAGTGTATTTTATTTAGTTAGTACTATTTAATCATTCCTTTAATCTTCCTTTACAATGCTGCATAACTTCTGACTTTTGTTATTTGATTTTTATTCACCTGGCTTCTTGCCAAGGACATTAAGATGTCTTAAGACCTTGACCCAGTGAATATTTCTCTAAATCATCCTGTAAACGTGGATGCTTTCCAGAACTGCTATTAGATTGGTCCTGTAGGAATCTTGGAACTATTTTGCTCTTTGCAAGCAGTGGGCAGTAAAATAAGAATTTAATGTCTGTATTATCTTGACCTTATAATTAAAGGTCCATTTTTTCATTGACATAAATAAGGTATTTCCACTTCCTTCATTGAAACTTTACTACTGACAAGGATCTGGATCTAAGTCTTTAAAAGATTCCACTGTAAAACTTTTATTAGTGGCTGATTTCAAGGTTCTTCAGGGAGTTTGACATTTCTCGTCTTTTATCTGTTCTGTGCTAGAGAAAATATTGTTCACACCCAAATAGGTTAAGTCATGGTAGTCCTATCTGTGTTGAGCCCAACATATCTGAAATATTAAAAGCAGTGAGTGAACTCAGAAGACTGAGTTGCTTCTATGTACAAACCACAGCTTTTAGCAGCTTAAAGATTTCTAGCTATTTTCTAGAACTTAGCTCAGGATTTATCACAGAGAAAATCTAGCACTAAATAGGCTCGGCTGCCACATGAACTAGGAACGCATTAAAATCCAATATATTTTTCAAGTTCCAAATATTACACTCTTGTGCTTCTACTTCACTGCATTTCTTGAGGAATTCAATGTGAACACTAGCCTTAAAAATTGTGAAAAGTTCATATTTCTGCTAGAGGGACATTTTATTAGGCTTTACTGTTTTGCTCTCCATGCCATTAGTGTATTAATAGCTATGTATTTTAAGAACAGTAAAATACATGTGTCTGTACTGTACAAGATAATGTGAGAAATTAAAAACAGTGGATTCTCTGTCTTCCTTCCTAGCTCTAGGTAGCTGTAGCATGTGGCCTCATTTTTGGTCCATGGCTATAAAAATACCCCATCCTTTAAACACAGGGTTACCTTGAATAACCCATCCCTACACAGAGTTATATTGCTAGCTTTCCAAATCATACAAATTACTCTGAAGTGAAAACTGCAATGGAAGCAGTCCAAAAATCACATTCTTGGCTCAGCTCATCATACCCTATGTTATTTGCCAGTTCCCTTTTCCTTGGGCTTTTGGGGTAGTTTATAAAAATGTTTCTGTGTATCACATTGAACACTCAAACCAATGCTATTTTCTTCAGATTCATTACTTGCTGCTACTAAAATAGTATCAAAAAGGAACAAATTAATGTACATTGAATAGCATATCTATAGCTCAAGCTTGTTTATTATGTAAAACAGATGACTGCTTTTATTGTGTTTGTATGCTCCTTGTAGTAAAAGCTATAATTCAATACTTGGAAAATAAACATCGGAATCAAGAGATGGAAAACATCTTTATGAAGTGCCACAAGGTTTCTTGTCATTGTTCAGAGCTTCAACCGATCACTCACAGATTTCTGGGTCATTAACGTGCCTTTGAAGGGGTGTTTCCTGGAAAGAGTTTTCAATGCATGATAATATATAAATGATCAGAATATCTGATCTACATTAGGTATATTTCAGGAGAAGGAATTTCAGGGAGAAAAGAAAGGTAGTCCAAAATCTCTGCATACATGTAACATTGGTAGGTGGCAGTTCTGTAGCATATATACTGTAGTTTATATTGTTCTATACAGTACCCCATTAATGAAAATTTATTGCTCCATGACATCTTGGTTATGAGAATCTAGTCCTAACACCCACTATTTAGTAGATGAAGTCCAAGATGGAGAAAAATTATTCTATAAACAGGAAAGGTAGGGAATATTTTTTTAAAATGCCTGAATATCAAGGAGAAACTTTCTGATACATTCAAATGAGAGAGGCAAGTAGGGTTCATACAACTTAAGACATTTAGAAGAAACTAAGGATCAGATTATGATATCCTTCTGTAGCTGGCATGTCCCATGAGTCCTCAAGCAAATCTGTTAAAAGACAGTTGGATTAGGAAAAGAGGATGTTATTCTGTAAAGGTAAATGTGTCATAATCTCACTATTAAATGGTAAATCCTCTAAAGGACTTTTCCTAGAGTGCTTTGGAACAGGCATGTTATTGTTAAACATAACAGACTACAGTAGGGCTAAATGATAAAGTCAAGTACTTCACCTTGTAGAGACAGATAATATAATTCCAGATCCTGAAAAATAAAGCAGTTGTGTGTTTAATCCCAGTGTTTGATTTCCTCTTTATTCATGGTAAGGACAGATTAATTGGTAATTTCAACATTCGGTGCATCAGCTTGCAGTGCAGTCTGTTCTGCGACTTCTGCTTCAGACTAATGATCCATGCAGTAGCTTCTTGAATGGTCTGAAACTACAATTGCTAACACTGCCTTGGATTCTGAACATCTTGGACTTCCTGCAAGCTTTTGGTATTGAGCATTCATGGATGTCTGTACTGCCATAAACGTTTGGATGATGGCTGTTCTTCACATTGTCTTAGTCTCATGTAAATATAGTTATTCATTCATGTGTAAAAATTATTTGCTCTTAAACTATTAATTAAAAGAGTTCAAAAAAACCACCCTGTATGATGTGAATGACAGGTTACACAGCACAAATAACAACTGGGAAAGAATCCAAATGAATATTTTGCAAATTCTTTGAGTAAAGTTTGTTCATCTACAGCCCTTTCCCATAGCCCAGTGAAGTTGATGAGAGTCTGGGGCTTTGGCTCAGGCACTTCAATTGTCTGTTCTACAGTTATAATAACAAACGCAACAGTAGTCTGTTTGCAAACAGCTGGTAATTGGAAAAAGGACAGAAGTTGTCAGCAAATGTATTTGTCAGCACTGATTTGACCAGTTGTGTGTATTACCTTAAATGACATTTCTTCCGTTGCATAAGAAGTTGTAGAGTCTTTGCCCAACTAGTATCATCAGTGGCTGTCATGCAGAGGGCATAGCATACTGTGGTGTGTATCTGTCGCATGTTAAATAACTTCTAGCACTTGCTGTTCATTATCCAGTATTAATAGGCTGTTTTCCAATTACTTTATCAAAAAACAGTTCTGGTAGCACAGTAGACATATTTGTGACAAGTGGAGTTAGGCAGCTCTGCCCAACTTAAGGTTTGCCTATTGATCATAGGAGATGCTAAGTGTTCTTTCTTGGCAAGAGAATGATGACATTTTTAGAAGAAAAAGATATCTTTATCCAAGCTATGGTTGGGGGGTTTTGGTCTGTTTTTGTTTATTTATTTAGGTTTAGAACTAATAGGCATCCTAGTGCACAGTTCCCTAAGAGAGATCAAGATTGTGCAGTCGTCGCCAAAGCTGACAGAGGAGCTGCATTCATCCCTGAGCAGGTGCCTCTACAGCCTGGTCATCCTGTGGTAAAAACGTAAACCTGTGTTCGGTCTAAAATTTCTTTGTGGCCTACAGATAGAAGTGAAAGGAATTACTGATGGGTATATCTCAGCCCTGACCTGTGTCTCTCATGCTTCTGTTATTTGGGCAGTTGTAAAACCAGGAGAAGTATTTGTACTTTTGGTACAAATGGTAGTCATTGGTGTATGAAGAAAAAGCAAAACATAAAGGTGAATTAATAATCTTTGTGAAACAAAAAAAACCCAGAATGATACAAAACCAGTTTTTTTGCAAATTATTTTTGTTCCCTGCAGCAATGGCATCTGTTGTTTCCTGCCCTGAGATGCAGAGAGCTCAGTCTCATACAAATCTATTAAAATCCACGTTTGGATTCCTGTGGTCAAATGGGAAAAGAATGTGATGCAGTGAAGCTGTGAGTCTCACTGCTCTCCACTGTACTGCTAGGGTGAAAAGATACATAACAGGCTCCATGTGAGTGAAATCCTCTCCTATATTTCATACTCATGCTATTGTCAATTCTTGTCAATAGTAGATGCCATGGTTTGTTGCACATCCTGTGTGCTGTAGTTTCTTTTCCATGACTTCTCAGATTGTGGCCGTTCCTGTACAAGTTGGCACAGGATTTGGCCTTTACAGTACATCCATAATAGGCTCCATTCCACTGAATGCTCTGCAAGCACTCCAGGAAGTGAATGTCCAACATTAATGTGTAGGCAAGGGGTCTTTGGCACTGCTGATTTTTCAAGCATCAATTTTTAAGTCCTCGAGTTGAGCAGCAGTTGACGGAATTAAATGTTTAAGTGCTAAAATATCAGCACTCATGATGCTTAACAATTAGGAAAAAAGCCAATGTGATGCATATTTGATCAGCTGTGAAACCAGAAATGGCGAAGGCACTGCTGATGGTATATTAGCTGTCTAGTGGAAGTGAATGTGTATTATCTCTCTTATGTGTCTTTTTCTTTACCCTAAAATTGTGTGTGTTTTCTTTCATGCTCTTTCTCTCGTTGCTTATTAGACTTCCCTTTGGGCTATTAAAGATGATGTTTTACATTGGCATACATACATTTTCAGTATCAATGCAGTGCTTCAGTCAACAACTTGTGATCTAATGGATGGACAGTGCACTGCTGTTTTGCCAATTACTAAGCCTAGTACAAAGGATGCAGCCAGCAGTAGAATGAACCAGTAACCAGATTCTGTTGTATACAGAAGGGTCAGTACATGGGTGATCGATGGGGGTACAAACAAGTCAACCAGATTACACATAACAGACACCAACCCCAACAACCCCAGGAATGACGCAGCACAACCAACAACCGGTGGAACAAACAAAGCAACAAAGAATAGAAGAGATGGGAGACAGCCAAGCCAAGAGGCTGATAACACAGGATAGAGGCAAACTCATGCTGTTCCCACAGAACCCTCGTTTACAAGTACCAAACCAGACCGAGGCCCAGCTGCAGGGAGAATCAGGAGGTCCTTCCCCAACAGGGAAACTCTGAGAAGTGTGTCCACTTCGCAGATAGACACCCCACCCTTCCTGCAAGTGGTCCCAGCTTTTTTCCCCAAAGCAGGACACCTGGCACTCATTTACCCAAGGGCTTTCCCTGCAAGGTCAGCCGCACCTTGGAGGAAAGCCAAAAGGCAAACTCATCCCCTCCTTTTGAAGGACTGTGGGAACCACCCATATGTCAACCTTAATTCAGGGCTCGGGGTTCAGACCCCAGCGCTTCAACTGCCTGGCTCATCACAAAGAACCCCCTTTATTGTAATACTTAAAGGTAAAACCTAAAGTGAGTAATGAAAAACCTGAAGTCAAAATTATCTCTATATGCCCCATTATCACAAATGGAAGCTGGTTGAATATTTGCCTGTCACAATTTTTCTAACAGTAATTATCATGTCAAGATTGAAAATATTCTATCCACAGGGAGCTGGTGGATACTATGCTTTTTTAAATATTCTGTATGCATGATAAGAATTCCTTCTCTGTTAGCTTGCTTATCGTTTTTACTATTTCTTTTGAAGTAAGAAACAGATGGCAGCATTCACTGTAATAAGCGCAGAAAAACATGCCAGCCAATTAGGGAGGTTTCAACTGACTGAAAACCTGGATCCTTTTCCAGTATTTTGGTGATTTCTCCCCCCTCCCCCTTGTATGTCTAGAGGAAATTTTTATTTATCATTTGTTTAATAGAATCATAAAATTGGAGATTAAAGGAATCTTAGGTCATTAAATCTCTAGCAATGAACCTAAAAACAAAGAGCTGAAATGCAGTTTATGGATTATATTTTTTCCCCACAAAGGATAATTATTGTCTGCTATAAAATAAGAAACACCAAATAAGTAAATAACCTTGTTAATGCTAACACCTTCTCTCACCTGAATGGGCTAGTATAAATTGTATCTGCATATTATTTTAAAATATTTACTACTCCTTCAAACTCTAGCTCATCAAACACTAGCTTTCAAATATTTCAGGACTTTAAATAATTCTTTCTTAAATCGTTAACGTCTTGTCAGGTTCCTGAAGTTTGAAATTGTCATTCCAACTGTTCACTTCTTAATGTTTTGCAGATATGTCCCCCACTCACTTCATCATCAGGAAAGATTACTGTCTTCTCATTTCCTACCAAAATCAGAGGGAGTTTATGATACTTTAGGTCTCTTAAAAAAAGATGGTTCTTTGTTGCACCCTGTGAAACCAAAATTAGAGGTCACTGCTGAAAATGCAGATCATTACCTATTTGCTTCTTATGCACCTCTGCATCCCTTTATCCCTTTCTAGCAGTCAGTATTATCAAGAGTATGAAAAAAAAGTGCATTTTGGCTTCTAATATGTGATTTTATTCTCTAGTTATGTAGTGCTTTGATCATTTTCGTCAGATTTTCTGCCACCCTGTCTTCGCCGCTCCACTGTTTCATTTTAGAGGCAGAACTATGCAGGTTTCACTGCTTCAGGATTTTTCAGCTAAACTTTTAATTTTTTTTATTTTATTCTATTGCTTTCTGCTTCAACCTTTCTTCACTATTGTTAAGATTACACTCTCTAAATGTCTACTGTAATACCATTACATGTATTTCTCTGCTAGCCTTTTGGTATCACTCTTCTTCAATGACACTTCAATTGTAGTCAATGAGCGTCTAAGGATATAACCTAAAGCAGAACTAGTGCCTCTTACTAGGGTAAATTTAGTCTATGAAAGATGAAATTCTGCTTCAGGCACTAGAACAATTTTCCAAGTAGCATATCAGCTTTTATCAGACTTGGTCTCTGCTTCCTAAATGATGATATTCAATGTGTTTATGGGTGACTATGGTCACTCTGGGAAACATTTGGTGGTAGTTAAGGGTAAAATAGTGATTGTTCTTCAAAATTAGAAACAACTGGTAGCTCTGCAGTGATGATTTAAATTTCTTTTAAAAAATCTTTCAAACCACAAAGCTATGTGTTGTTCAATGATTGAATGCGTTTGGACTTATGGAACTTTTCATTTTATGCTGTTCTCCATTGTTTTTGGCTGAAGCCCAAGCCTCACATCTTTTAGTTTCAGGATTCCTTTCTGCAAACTCCATCCTTTGCTGAAGGCTCAATGTAACGTGAGACCATCCCTGTTTCCCAGCAGGCAGCACATTAAAGGTTTGCCTGCTGACCAGCTGCAAAGACAGGTGTTATTCTCCTTTTCTTTTTTCTTCTCCCTTTACTTGGTCTTCTAACTTCCCTAACATACTGTCGTTCTGAATGAAATGAATAAGTAAACTTCATAAGCTTGGAAAAAGCTCTAATTCAGATGGTGTGGAACTAGGGATTTTGGTCTAATGTTGAATGCTCTTAACCACTTGTTTGCCACGTTTTTTTTGGGCCTCCAAGAGACTGAGCCAAACTGGAAATCCAGCTCATAGGGATAACTGAGGAGATCACAGACATTGAGCATTTATCTTTCCAGGCCACTTAGCACTGGCAGCCCCATACTTCAAATGCTGCAGAAACCTTAAGCTTTGGATATGGCACACTCATGCTCTGCTTCCCTACTATAAAAGAACTGCACACAAGTGTCTATATATAAAAATATGTAAGCTATCAGTGCACCTTTCTCACCTTTATCTATTTCATGAGTATGTTACCAGCGTGTTGGGTCTAACCCACTGCAGTTGTGGGCCTATGTGAACCAGAGACTATTTCTGTTGTTGTGTTCAGGGATCTGTAAGAAGAATAGGTAAGGCCTAAGAAGGAAGTGTAGTGAGACCCAGTTCTACAGTCACTTTCCAAAGCTTTGATCGGTATTCCTTTTTGGACAGTTTGTTTCCACCATTCTTAGAGGCTTTATGAAGTTTGAATGCAGGTTCAAATTATTTCCAGATCTGGGGATATGTGATTAAATCTGATTAATTTAACAAAAAGTGTAGCTGCCTCTAAGGAAAATACAGTGCAGGATTGTTTAGAAAATTTTCATTCAGATATTTTGCTAAGCCTGCAAGACTGAACTGTGTTGCAAACATAGTCTAATTTTACCCTGTAGGTGCGTACTATACTGGGCCGACTGCCATCTTGAGTACTGCACTAAAAAGGACCCCTTTTTGTTACAGATACAAAGACATTTACAGGAAAGTCAGAACAGCCTTGTCTCTGAAAGACAGAGGGATGTTTTCTTCTGAGTGAAACTCCTAAAAGAGAAGTAAAATAAATAATCTTCTCCAAAGTACTATCACAGAATGCATTAGCTAGCAAAGGGAGTGCTGTCAGAAATAGTGACAGAAAATAGCTTACGAGAAAGCAAAATGCGTTTAAGTTCTCTCAACTAATAAGGGATTTGCTTCCAGCTTTGTGGGAAATACAAGACTCATTAAACATCAGATATGAGCTGAAGCTGCAGTAGAATCTGTTGGCATTTCTGGATTTGAATTTCAAACAAAATTCCAGAGAATTTGTGTCTGCAGGCTTCTATCTTGTAAATGTGTGACACCTGTCTGTAAACACAAGATCAGAAATTGAACTGAAAAAATGCATTAAGGTAACGCAGCTTCACAAGATATCATGCAAGTTATGATATTTATTTCTGTATGGTATTAAGTAGCAGCAAAGGCAATGTAATGCGTGTTGGATAACCCTCTTTAATAGCAGACTAAGTTAAATTGAATTAACTAGTGGGCCTGTGAATTCATCCAGACAGTTACCATGGCTCACCTGATTTGCAGTAACTTGAATTCCTTGCATCATCTGAGCATGTGTAAGCTTTGTTTCTTGGGTAGGAGGAAACTGTTGGCTGCGCAAATCTCAGATATCTGAATTTGCACAGACTAGCTGTATCTCTGGGCCCCTCACTACAAAAGGGAGATAGAATGTGATATTGTTTCGTGGAGGCTTTAGTTTATAAAGATACAGCTGTAGAAATAACACTTGTACTTTCTGGTTAAGTGGGCCCAATTCTGCAAATCATCTTCTCATTGACATTGCTTGTAGGCTGATTCCACATAAACAACTAATGTTACTCTAGATCAACCCTGTACTGCATAAAAGCTGTGCATTGAGCTGGCTTCTATTTCTCTTGAAAGCATTCATAAGTTCATTTTCAGACTGTGAGGAACTCTGTTGATTGATCCAAAAAACACCAGCATCTCAAAAATTCAGCTCTTGCCACAGTACAATGACAAATCCCAGCATCAGATTTACTGTATTTTTCTTTGACCAGATATGTTAGTAGTTTAGGGGGTTTTGCACTAATAAATTGCTTTCGGTTAATGTGAGGTACCTTCAATACTTTGCAAATCTATATATCCTAAATGGCTGCACTCCAAAGCCTGGAATTCAGATCTCATTTACTGTAAATGACTGGCAACCACAGATGTATGTTTGGGTTTTTTTTAACAAACTTAATAGAATATAGGGTGAAGGGGGCTGATTTTTCAATTCCCATATAACACACATTGGTTTATTCAAGAAATTAACCATAAATAAAGGAAATACTTCTCAGATAGTAATCAGGTTAATATGTGTTATGTTTGAAAGCAATACTATGAGATTTGATATGTCCTCAAGTAGTGGGTATAGAGGTCTTTTTGTTGCTTCTGTGTCATTTGGCGATCTCAGTTCAGGTGAGACTGCAGAAGGGCTCAGTGCTGCTCTTATTCTACCTCCAGTTACAGACACCTAATAGAAGGGGAGAAAGAGTCAGATGGTTGGTAAGTACTTTTTGAAATCCTACATACAGAACCTTAATGTGAGCAATATGGATGTGAGTGGGTTCTAAACTAAGAGCCTAAAGTCAAGCTGATAAATCTATGCTCATTATCCATGGTCCTCCCTACCCTTACCCTGCCTCCTGTGAATCAGGCAAGTGCCTAAAAAAGAAATTTTGTGTCTAAATATGGGCTCTTAATTTCAAACCTATGTATTGACTTATATAAAATCTTGTGTTTGAGTGGACTACTGCTCCCATTACTGTGAGTAATAGGTTTCATTTAGCTCTACATGCTTTCAGTATATGATTAAAAAATACAATAGTGTCGATCCTAATTTTGATAACTGACAGTTGTAGTTATGAAAATTGAGAGGAATAATACTTTGCATTAAAATGAGTTACTTTTTATTTGTTTGGGGGAGTTACTTATTCATCTGCTTCATCCCATAGCAGTCATCACCCCCCCCATTCATGTGAAGGAGCTCCTTCCAGTTTCCTTCATAGAAAAAATTTCCATTCTGAGTAGAAAGGAGGCAAGCAAAATAGAGCAGAGTACAAATAATGTCCCTAAATATTAGTGAAGGACTTTAAGCAGGTCTTGCCAGAGACTGTGGACTAATCAGGCTCTTGATGGGCCACATAGTTCCCATTGCCACATCTAGTAGGCTAAGAAACTTGGATCCTATTTTTGGCTTTGCCATTGACTGGCTGGTGTAACCCTTGGCCAGACATTTAATTCCTTTGTGTTTTTGTTTTCCCTATTACACATAGCCTGTCTTGTCTGTTTAGTTTGCAAGCATGCCTGGACAAGGATTGTCCCTTGTGGTGTTTGCCAAGCTAGCAGGGCTTTAGTCTTGGCTGGAGCTTTGAGGTGCTACCTGGGTATAAAATTATTATCATGTTAGTACAGTTATCAGTTATCCCAGTTTATGTTGCACTGATAGCTTGCTTCGTTGACTCTTACTAGTGCAGATGAAATCAGAGTGGGTCCCCATGTATTCCCTCAGCAGGCATTGCTGAGCTATAGAAATAAAAATAATCATAACAAAGAATGTTTTGGAGCCTTCTGTGCAATCCTGGCACCATTTGGGTTGTTGTAACAACTCTTTCTTTCTTTGGGTTGAATTGGTTTCGGGATAGAGATTGTAATGCTTTGAATGGAAGCCACAGTCTCTGCAAGACACCAAGTGAACTGTAGCAGGTTACATCACTTGGGTTAAACACCTCTTTTCACAACCACTACGCCTGCTGGCACGCTCAGCAGAGATGTCACAGGCTGTATGTGCTTAGAGACTGAATTACCCAGTGTCTTACCCAGCTCTCCTCTGAGCAGGAGAGAAGTCCCACTTCCTTTTGATGGATATGTAAAGGGGGTAGAGATGAACTAGATATCTGTAGCTGATCTAACAGTCTCACAAGATTTTTTTAGATCAAAAACACTCCAGACAATTTTCTGAATACAATAAAAGTCAGAGGAATACTCCTGGAAAGACTATCATTCTAATGTGCTCAATTGTGTTCTAAATAAAATTTTCAGTATGTGCCTCAACTTTTCAAATGTTGCTGTATATGTGATTGCTTTCACAGGTCCTGTGAAATCAGCCTTGCTGGGAGTCACTTGTACATACTGCTGCTAGCCAGGGTGGCAACAGAGCACGAGATGATCTTTTTGGGCTGTGATCAGGAGGTGTTGTTCTGTGATTTTATTTTAATTTTAATTTAGTTGTTCTGTGATTTAATTTTAGGTTAGATATTAGGAAAAATTTTTTCACTGAAAGGGTTGTCAGGCATTGGAACAGGCTGCCCAGGGCAGTGGTGGAGTCTCCATCCCTGGAGGGATTAAGAAACATGTAGATAAAGTGCTAAGGGACATGGTTTAGTGGTGAATTGGCAGTGTTAGGTTAAAGATTGGACTTGATCATCTTGGAGGTCTCTTCTGTGATTCCGTGTCCTGAGCCATGGACAGACAGATCTGTTCACCCACACTGTATTTGAAGGTGTGTCTTTGAGGACTTTCAGAAAGGAGATGGAAATAAAACCAACCTTAGTTCAGGAAAAGCTAGTACTGCTCAGTAATAACAGGTAGTAAGGAGTGACTTTAGAGATTGAAGCAATGTCTGTAACAAACTTTTCAACAAGGTGAGTGGTAAGCTATGCTGGCTGTAGAAGAAGCAGTTTCAAAATACCCCTGCAATAGGAATAGGACTGGAGGGAACAATGTAGCAGACAAGAATAATCACCTGATTTTAGAAGGTTTAATTCCCCTGAAGAAAAGCTAAGCTTTCTTCTTGAAGAGTCAAGTGAAATCCTGCTTGTAGCAAAAATTCTGTTCTCCTTTTGTGTGCCAGCTGCTTTCTTAGGTTAATCATCACTACTATTGTTACAGTAGTCTCTCAGGAGCTATGCAGACACATAGGACTATTTCACCCATGATGGAGAGCATACAGTCCCACTAGCCAAGGAAGGAGTGTTAGTGGCCTGTCCTTACGAGCAGAGCTGGGACTTAAACTCATGTTTCTAAAATCCAAGCTCACAATGTAAATCCCAACATCATTACAGTCCACCTTAGTTGTCTCCTTGCAGAGAAAAGTGACCTTTGGGTCTTCCAACGTGAGCTTTTTATAATAGTAAGAACCATGGTAAAGTGTTAGAAGGTGCAGTACTCTAAATGCCCAAGTTACTGAAAGATAATTAAAGAAAACAGCAGGTTCAAAAGATGCCTCCATGTCCAACTACGATGAGTGCAATCTTTTCTGTGCAGGACTTGTTCTGACTTAGACAAGTTTGGTGAGAATACATGTGCCTCTATTGTGTGTACATAAGTCCTAGTCCTTATAGTGTTGATCAAAATCTGCTCTGTATGGCCTGTTCTGTGAACTGTACCATATATTACATGTCCTTTACATGCATTAGTTCCCTATTTTCCTATCGATACAAAACCCCTGATCGTCCTGCTAGAAATAATTTGTTATCTGAATGGGGAGAATGTACCACAGCTGTGTACAGTATATCAGGAGGAGAGTTCTTCACAGTTACACAAAATACTGACCATGCTCGTGTCACTAGGAGTTTTGACTTTGAAAGCTGCAGAGGATAAGTTCTTCTCCCTGGCTGACGCAGCCCTGCATTGGGTCTCACTTAGGGCATCATCCTAAAAGATGCAAAGCTTTGTTGTCTCCTAGTATTCCAGAAAAAAAGATGTTTTCCTATGTCTCCCTCTCTTAGTGGAGTGAGTTTAAATGTATGAGTGATGAGACAGTAAAATCTTTTTCCATTCTGTTGATTCTTGTATGAACCCTGGGAAGGCTTTGATGAAAGCAAATGCTGAAGCACCTGTCTTGGGTGGGGATGGGGTGTGGGGAGATGAGCCCTGAGCACTGGAACATGCTCCAAATTAAGAGCAAGAACTGACTTTTTGCTGCATGTTCCTACTGGCCACAAGTACCACAATGTCTTCTTAATGACTGTTCATGAGATGAGGAAAAGTGTACTGTCCTGTCTGCTAGGAGCACATTCACACTTGCTCTATTGAATAATTTGTCTTTAATTACTCTTTTCCATATTACCATAATTTTATTTTTAAGAAAGTCTCACTTTTTCTTCAGGATTTCCATCAAAGATTTCACCTCAGGTCTTAATTTCTCCTTTGCTGTTGATGTCTCATCCCACAAAATTAAATGAAGGTTCATGATCGTTCTATCTTTTTGAGCAGCTCAGGTCCTACATATTAAATGAATTATCATTATCAGTTTGGCATGTTTCAGAAAACAGTTACCACGCACTGTTGATAAGAACAGTTGTCATCTGGGGAGTCATGGATTTTGTCTGAATAACAGATTCTTCTGGACACCTCTTGAGAATATGTAAAATCAGGAAGTCTCAGAAAATAGTAATTCTTTCACACTGTTACAAATGGCAGCTTTGGCTAAGTATGAGGCAATTTCTGTCACTGAAACATGTGTTTATACTCAAGGTTTTTCCATAGTGACATGAAGAATTAAATCTCTTCTGGATTATATTGATTTAAATGGAATGAATATAGGTAAAGGATACAGACTTTGAGTTTTTTCGTAAAGGTTTGAAACACCTTGAAGCACCCCATGAAATCCAGCACCTAGTCATAACACTTTCCTGTTAACTCACCAGTGTATAACTGCTGAGGACCAGAATCTTGTAACTACCTGTTTGCTTATGATGTTCTCTGTTTTGATTCTTCTTGGAGATGTGTACAAAATAGCTCTTTGCGATGGGATCATATCTGTATTTGATGTTTGTACAGCACCTAGAATATTTTTTTCATGACTGGACCTCTGAGCTCCTACCGTACAAAGGGGTGCAGGAAAGAAAAGATTGCTTTGTTGATGGACTTAGTGTGGCCTTAATGCAAACATACACTAAATGAAATTTGGACGGAACTTTGGTTCTTTGGTCTTGCTGTTAATTTCCAGATGTGACAAACTGCTTGGAGCTTGACCCTGCAAGGTGCTGCGCACATTTAGGATCTGCAGAGGTTGCTCAATGCTGAACACAGGTTCTTTTCTTGTAATGAAACTTTGCGCTTTAGACATTGGCAGCTTGGAGTTCTCTGAAATGGCAAACGTTTTGGAAGAGACACTACTGTCGGCTTTCGCAACAGTCGGCTCTTTGGAAACATTCCCTTTGAATAATGTTAAAAGCAATTCCAGTTTCTGTAATTTAACTCATCTCTATCATCAGCACCAATAAATGAAACCTCTACAGATTCCACGCTCACCAGGACCTTGCCAAGAGCAGGCATTATACTCTGAGCCATATAACTTGGTGAGTATTGAACTCAACAAGTGTGTGCGTTCTTGCAGGGTGTTTGTGTGTGCGCCTCACTGGCACCAGCGGTGAAATGCTTTAGATCCTGCTGTTACATTTGCAATATCTATCAGAATTGCTACCAAAGTTGCACTAGCAGATAAAATTATACAGTGTCTAAGAGGTTACCTAGGTGTGATCCATTAACAGATAGAAAGAGTCCAGGAATTATTTCCTTTTTTAACTTAAGGGTTGTGAAGGTACTAGGAAGCTAATGGTTATTGTGTTCTTTTGGCCCATGTTTTGCAGTGCTACTGTGTACTCTGGTGAGAATCACCTTCCTCTTACTTGCACATCTGAAAATCTGGATTTGAAGAGAACTATGGTTTTCTAAGAACCTCGGGCTTTGCTGCATTTCCACAGGAGTAGTTCGTGTACCGCAGTGGTGGCAGGAGTGAAAGGCCAGGCACCCGGCGTAACTGAGCATAACCAAAACAACTTCAGCGGCATCATGCGTTGTCTGGTTCCAACGCTCAAGGACACAATCACCAAAAGACCTGTGCTTCATGGCAGAAAGGGATATTCAAGCAGGGAGAATACCAGGCCCTCCGACTTCATCCTCTTCCAGTGTCTCCCAGGTTTACTTCCACTGTGTTTGTGCCAAGAGAGACTGCTGCAAGGTGTGACACAAAATAAGCCCCTTCTGTCCTTTTAGTCTCACATGCAAACTATGCAGTTTAATACATAAGTAGCCTTGATATAGCTTGTTAGTAGAACAGTTTGTGGGTAATAGATCTCATTAGCTTTTTCGCTTTCAAACTAAACTTTCAGACACAGAACCTTAAAATCTTTTGGTTTTCCACTTCTTTTACAAAACTGGGTTTCTTCATTCCCCACTTCAGTACAGCTCCCACGGGTTAGTGATTAAACTTCCAGTCTTGCCTGAGACCTTGTCTCTGCAGTTTTCCAAGGGCCAGAAGCCTGCTGACCTGCTGAGCACATCAAATGTAGAGAAATACTTGGTGTCTCTGGTCTGTTCGCTTTTGATAATGGAAGATGATCTTTTATTATCTCTTCATTTAATCCATTTCTCCTTGTTTTTTGTAGCAACAAAGAATTTAGTCTCTTTTCCTTATGATGATCTGTTCAGGACATTTAATTTGTTGGTTCTTCTCTCGTTATAATTTCCAGACCAATAAGCTAGTGCAGACCCTGCTTTGGTTTGAGCTCTTTCACTTCAATCTTGTACTCTCACTAAATTTCTGTGTTCCTATGACAGACTTCCTGAGCCTTTTTTCAATCCCCTTGTTATTCCAAAATGTTTCACCTTCATCACAAAGTGGTATGAGATGCTCTTAGCTTCCCTTTCTCGATGGAGGATAGACCTGAGACAAACTTTGTAAAAACATTGTGTTTTACTTATTTACTGTCAGTGCTTTTTCATTCTCATAATTGAAACTTGTTGGCTTTTGCACCACTTTAAAAGTAGTAAATGTGCCATCTGCTTTCTGGCTGACAGCACATTCATCTTCTGTAGCAGAGTTGTCCACCAGCCCTATAACTGTGCCCACCCTGCTGGCACCTGCAAACTCTTTTCAAGTGATGCCATTCCCAGTCTGGCCTTGTCCTGACCTGTGCTTGTCTTTGTGCCTGCAGCCCCAGCACATGCCTGGAGGCTGTCCTCCCTCCTCTCTGTCCTACATAGTCTTCAAGGACTCTTTGTCACATCCTTAGTGGCACCCTTCTGTCCACTCTTCAGAGCTTTGGCCCAGGCTGGCGGACTGGTGTCTGTCAAATTGTGATACTATCAAGAGTTAATTTGGGGTCCTTTTGCTTTTTCTCTCTGAGTGTCCTTTCCTGGATCCTGGTCACCAGCTCATCTCTTACCAGGTAACAGACTCACTGAACACATTCACTGTTCAGCTTTAGCTGAAGATGCCTCTTCTGCTTCCTTGTACTTTCTGTTTAAAAACAGAGCTTTTTTTATATTTCTTTCATGTGCAGCTTGCAATACTCAGATGTCTGTAATCCCACTGCCTTAATTAGCAGCAAATTACCAAGAACATTACATTGCTTCTGAATCAGCCCTGCATAGTTCTGTCTTCTGGCTGGTTTCTGTTTGCTGACACCCACTGCTTGCAGGTAGAATATGAACATCGTACAATTGTCTGAATTAAGGGCCTAGAGAGCTTAGGGGGTGGTGGGAGCCATTAGAGAGGTATGTGAATACTCTCAAGGTGTAAACTCATAGTAATTTTCTCATCTTCTGAAAGCTCCAATGAAGCTTCAGAAGCTCTATTCCTTCAGTTAGAAGACAGCCAACATAGTTTTTACTCTCAGTACCGTGTGCTGTGTTTAGTGATGGTGTGTGTTGTTTAAAAATTCTCACAAGAGATCTGTCTTGTTCTGTGTCTAATTCTACTTGGTTGTGTGTCACAAAAACTTCCCTGTCCCTGAACTAGGCTTTTAGAGGCTGGGAAACTTGTTCCTCAAAGACAGAGCCCTCTCTTCTGCAGCTATGGAGAAGGAAAAGAAAGGTATGACAGCCTTTGTACTACCCCTGTAATATGAATTCATCATGCCCCAGAAAGGGATAAAAATAAGCAAGTGAGAGAGAGGAAAGGTGCTTGTTCTGTGCTTTTTCGTTGATATTTGCCCTTTTGGATGTTTGCAGGATCATCATCTACATAATTGACTTGGCAAATGCATAAAGCTGTAGTTGGAGCCTTTGTTTTATATTGCACAATGTGATATTGTATTTAATTTCTCCTGTATAAGATACTTTATTCTTTTCCAGAGTGTCTTAGCCAGATTTTGGCTCCAAGCAATTACTTTTAATAACCGAGACTGACCAAAAGGACGTTGTCTGCTTCAGTAGCTTAGGCATGAGATATGATAGATCATTTTGTTACTGTCAAAGAATGGATTTTTTTTCTCTCCATTGGGAATATGTTTAATCCTGGATTGTGTTTCTCTGCTCTGCCTCTGCTGCCATTCATGGGGACAGAAAGAGGAGAGGGAAGAGGAATTTTGCCTTTCAATGTTCCAGCGAAGTTACTCAGCTCTATAGAAACGCAACAAAAAGGTTTAGTCTCATTTGGAAATTAACTCTGCAAATTGACTGACACATTGCTGGAAGAATAAATAGTAAAATACAGCATTGCTTGTCTATATCTGACAATGTAGATTTCTTGTGAAAAAAATGTTTGAAGTACTGGATAGCACCCAAATGTAAAATCTTGTGCTGGCTAAAAACTGAAGTTCTCTTAAAATTGGCTTCATCTGATGTGTTACAAGTAGAGTTTTCAGCTGTAGGCTGAAAGGGCTAAAAATTCAGTCTCATTCAGACAATAATTTGGTGAGATTGCAACCCCTCACCGTTCTGGTGAAATCATCCTCTTTGATTCGGGCTTGATTATCTTTTTGAATCAGTTTTCTGTGAGGGTAATAACACTGATTTCATCCAGTGATTTACACCAGGGAAGTGTCTTGATTCTCCTCTTTTTCCTGCTTCTGTGGGCAGGTTTTCTGTGAGAAGCTTTTAGAAGGGCCCATGCTGAGAGTCCCTGCAGTGTGTAATTCACAGGGCTGGAGGGGTTTTCTCACTAGGTCCAGCTTTCCCTAAGTACCTATCACAGAGGCATTTTAGTTCTGGGAGCAAAATGTCAGTCGGGTGACTCCTCTGCTCCTCCCACCCAGACTGCTCTGCACAGCCCTGCCACGCCAGGGGCCTGTGGCTGCACTGGGCAGCTCCAGCACCTCACTCCACACCTCTTGCTGCCATTGCTGTGATGCTGCTTTCTCACCTAGGGTTTTGTTTGGTTTTTACTCTGGCTGAAATATCTCAAACAATGTCTTTGGGAACATGGAGCTTGGGATGGTCACAAGTTTTTAGTTGAATGTAAGAGGCCTGTTTATTTTTCAGGGTACGTCTGCTCTGTTGGCCAAGGATGCGACGGCAGCTGTGGGGATGGAGCACAGATGCACTAAACTGTCTGGTGTGGGTGGGGACAAGTGTATTCAAGGCCACACAGGGATCACTAGGACTCTGCTGCTTGAGGACTCTGTTAGACCCTTAGCTGGATTTTTTGCACCTTGGCCACTTTTGTACTGTCACAGCTACAACTTGATCTGTGCCTGTGTTAGCTGAGTGTGCTGCTGTCCTTGAGAGAGTGACAGCACCTCAGGCCATCAGAGCTCCCACCTGGAGAAGTGGGCTCTCAGGCCAGCAACATGGGTGCTCATATGAGCAGGGCAGCACCCCATCAGTTTGATTATGCTGTTGATTACCAAAATTCCCCCTGATAAGAAGGCTGAATAAGATTTTATGACAGGTTAGATCAAATTCATTTTATTTTGGAGTAATGCAATGACATGTTTTGGTAATGATAATCAGTTTCTTGTACTTGTTTGGGAAGATGGGCTCATCCTGATGGCAGATGTCAGCAGTTCCAGGAGTACCTGGACTCTAAAGCCAGACTTGGTCTGCAGCTCTCAAGCTTCTGAAAAAGTCTTGGGTTCAAATGTGTCCTGCAAAGGCAGTGCTTGAAGGCTAGGATGTGCATTTTTCTTTTCTAGTCTATTGCTATCAAATTTTGTAAAAAATCCAGAGCAGAATTTGCTATATAATTTTTTCAGGTACTTTTCAGACTGTATGCTTAGCCTACAGTGTGGCACTTTTCTAAACAGTAAGCCTACAGTCCTGCAATTTTTGGCTGGCTAAGGTACCTCCCGCTCTGTGCAACAGGATGGTGGGCTCTTTTTGGTGTGTTAATATGCACATATGGTGCAGAGACAGTTGGTGAATTCTAAAGGAATGACCTTCAGGACTGACATTCTTCTATATTTTCATGTTTTTGTCATGCTGTGGTGGGTTTGTTCATTCCTCTTTCATCTCCTCTGAGTGAAAAACTCTGCAATCTTCCAGACAGCGTCTCTCTCTCTCTCTTTCTCTCACTCATTCAGTCAGACCATCTGTTCCCAGATTACAGATTTCTCTGCATGAGTACCAGGTAACAGACGTGACTTCGCCCAATAACTACAGAAAAAAAGGCTTTCACACACTCTCCACAATCTGCGAACATATGATCAGTCTAGGATAACATGTCGTGCCAAACACATACCAGAGATATTTATATGCAGTAACAGAATGAACCCTGAAATCAGGTACTTGGCAACCCTGAACCTGGCGTTTCCCCTGTGTGTTTCGAAAAGAGGCTTCTGAGCCTGCAAGAAAGTCTGTGTTCCTGCCCTGGTGACATTTTTCTCAGGGGATGGAAGCATAAAATGTGTCTCTCAGGTTTTTCTTAAAGGGAAGCTGGTAGCATCACTGCCCCATGTCAGCCATCGAGGCTGGTGTGGGGACAAGGTCTCTGTTCTCTACTGGCAGCTCAATAACGAGCATTTGCCAAGTGATGGGAGACACCAGAAAATAAAATTTTTCCATTTTTTATCATTTTCACTGGATTCTGCCCATTTTGTGAGCAGGATATAGAGACAGACTGATATCCTATACATAAGTGTGTGTATATAATATACCTATAAATATGTATCTAAGCTCTTTTATCCCCTTTCCCATTGTCACATCAGTCCTCAAAGGACCATAATTAGACAGATTATTAAAGCAGGGGTTTTTTTTTGACTGGAGGAGTCTGCTGCTCACTCTAATGACTACTGAACATTTGCTTCAAGCCTGTACTGCTCTTTTTTTCTGTAATGGTTTAACAGTTCTGAAGCTGGCTTGAAGTTGAGGGACCATGCATGGGTACCAAATACAGATAAGGTACAAAGCAACAGTTTGTGGAGCTATTGTGTGATCTGTGGGCCAAGGTTAGTCTTTATCTCTGCTGCAACATATTCCAACAAACTGGTAATATATTTATTTTTTGATAAGTGGATGTGTGTGTTAAATGTCTCACGTTAGTCTTGCATTCCCCAGTGACTTAAATAGAAATAGTAAGAAAAAAAGTCTTATACAAATTAGTACCCAAGAGAAACTACTACAGAGGTTGGAAGGAAATTTACTAGTAAATTTTACTTTTGGATGTCTCTTACAGTATTATTTATGATCTCTTGGATTTCTGATGAGAAAAAGAATTGGTCATCTGCTACACAGCAGTACATTAGCTTCAGAGCTGGCCGCAGTATTCCAGGTGGGGTCTCACAAAGGCTTCATATGGTGCTGCCTGCATCTTGATTCCCAAGAGCCAACATCCATTATCATGTTTACAATATGAAAACCAAAAGTGGTATAACAGTATTTTGAGAAGTCTCAGTCTTGGAAAAAGACTGCTTCTTCGTGAAGACAGTGCAAACACCAGACAGATGCTTGGTGTGTCTGGTTGGCATGACCTAAGACAAAAGTCAGTGTGTACAGGCGGTAAGCTGTAAGCATGCTTCTGTATGCTTAATTAAGGGGCATGCTGGTTTTGGGATGAGCATGCATGTTTTCTGAATGGTTACAAATGAATATACTCATTTAACAGGCATGGTCATTTACGCTGCTCTTTTGTGTCTCAGACGCATAATTCTAATTAGGCATTGTTGGTGTGAAGGCTTTATTTTACATTTCATAGTATGGACAACTTTTATCACCATACTGTTTGTACATGAGTTAACAGCGAGCTCACAGCTAAAATATGACCTTGGTCTGATATTTCAGAGACGTTCTCCACACTGAAACAGTTCCTTTTGCGATTTTGTCCTGTTTTCTGAGCAGTTGTTTTTTGTGGTGATTAACGGCTCCTACTGGATCCTACAAGAGGATTCCATATAGGCAGGAGAGCAGTAGGAGATGCATTAGGGTAGTTAAGTGGATGGGCTGACCTTGGTTTCCTCATGCTGTTAAGACACTTTAGCCAGTCTGTACTGCTCAGGCTCCTTGGAGAAACTGGAGAAGGTTTTTCTCAGAGTTGGGCCACGTGTGTGGGGCTGAGTGCTCAGCGTGTGTGCGACTGTGCAGGGCTGAGCTCGGGACACGGGAGTGCCCTTTGTCTCCTCGGGGAATGCCAAAGGAGGCGCTTCCTCCCCCTCCCTCTCTCCAAAACAGAGATCATTTTCCCAGGGAGTTTGGAATTGTTTCTTGAGCTTAGGGGTAAAAATGCAAGATATGCCATGTCTGTGGTACACAGGGCAGGAAAACTTGTATATTCTGGCTTTCAGCAAAGGTAATTCACTTGTGCAGTCGCAGCAGCAGACAGTTGCTGAGCACACGGACATGCTCAAATATTTGAGAGTGAGATGCAGTTATAGGCTAAAATGAATGAGGAAATTTTGACTGTAAACAATTTATTCATTGCTATTCTTTCCTAAAAGATTAGCTCCCAATTTGGAACAAATCTCCCTTTATCCAAGGCCTCCTCTCTGTACTTTTGGAGAAAACAGGAAACACAATCATTTAAGATATGGAGTGGTAATATTTTTGTCAGGAGGATTGCTTTGTTCTGAAAATCAAAATGATCTGGATGTGATTACCTCTGTGTAGAGATTTACGTTTTCAGCATTTGGCAGAAGGTGTTAAATGTTGACTTGGGCTTCTGCATTTTCTCTCTAATTTCCCACATCTTAATACTTTGTGCAACTGCTTCTGAAACTTGGAACTATATCTTCATTTGAATGTTCTTTTTCGTGTTTCTTTCACTGCTTCATCCACATCTTTCTGCTTTAATGCCACAATGGTGTGTGGGAGGATTAGTTACACTGATTAAAAAAAAAAAAATTAGAGTAAGAAGGAATTAATCTAAAAGCCAGACACCTTCATTAAGCAAAGTAGGGAGAATAATATATATAATTAGCAAGACTTCTCCTTACTGTGTGCTCTAATGTAATATATTAGCCATCTAATTATTTTAAAATATTATTAATTGCCTTGAAATTGTTAGCTACTGTTGTTAATAGCCAATTAGGACTATTCTTAAAAGGGAGTTATTTGCTGATAATAGTAACATTTTAGAAAATCAGGGTACTTAGCCACATTTGCTTTCATACTCCTTTTTGTTTATTTCATATTCTTTAATTCATTTTCCCTCCTGTAAAACAGAAGGGCAAAGAGAGACAAACCCACATTCTATAAAAGGTATTTACATTGGTGAAAATAGAGAAAAGACCTTTTTCTCTTTTTTGATGATATGAGTGTACAAATACTGAGTAAAATTTGCAGTGGCATGGAAGCCCATCTGTTTACTGCTCTGCGCAGCGCTCTTTGCGTTGTACCTGTATTCCACAGCGAGGGAGCATGACTGCTACCAGCACAGCCTCTGACTTATTCCTAGAAGTATTTTTTGCATTTAATGTTCATGTTCTCAGAACAGTGAATTACAGATACCGCTCTCCTGTTCTAAGCTCCTGTTCTGCAAGGTCTCTTCTGCTTCTCTTGAACTTTTGCATCTACTTTCTTTCATGTTATTATGAATTAACACATAGATCATTGCATGGCAGGGGAAGGCTAGAAAAAAAAAATTTTTTTCTTTTGCATTTAGCTCACAGTAGAGAAGGGGATATACAGAAAAACCTAAATTTGACTGAAAGCTCTTTCAGCTATGAAGACTGTAGATTATGTTTTCTTCTTCCCAGTCATAGCTGGGTGTTTACAGGACCCACAGAGAGGACAGTGGCAAATATTCCTTGAGTAATAGAAATATGGGTGGTTCTGTCATTTTTGCCCTTGCTGGTGTGCTTGTCATGAGCAGCAGGATGTGACATCTCCCTGGGACCAGGACATGGTGGATGTAGGAAATCCATCACTTCCCTGATCCTCTGCGTGTCAGTGTGATCCCAATTTAGTATCTCCCATCTATAACTAATCTGTTTGAGATTTATAGGGAAAATTAGGGAATTAAGGGTTGCTAATGAGCTTTTAATCCTCTTTAGGCCCTTCTCAGCACCCTAGCTTTCATTTTTGATGACAGTTACTCTCACACAGTAAGCTGTATCTCTCAGGGTCCCTGCAGCCATGCCTATAGATTCCTAGTAAGCAAATCAGATTCAGCAGAAGCCCATATGCAGCTGGGACTTCAATGGCCCAGTCTTGTCTTGATTGAAATGATCACGATCTGTTAAATAAGCAGAGATGCTTCCACTTACATTTAGGCTGGTTGTGATCCATTAGCTATTGTCTGATTACGTTGACTAAAATTAAAAGGAAATTTTGAATGAAAATGATTCATAATATTGCTGACTTTGATGGGACATAAACCATACTTCACAAATCTATTGGAGTTCTTTGAAGGGGTTGATAAGGATGTGAATAAGGGTCAGCTAGTTGCTATACTTGTGTTTCTGAAAGGCTTTTGATGAACTCCTGTGTCAAAGACTTTTAGGGGAAACCAAGAAAATACACAATAGATCTCTTTAATGGAGTTCTGCAGAATCTGTGCTGGGATCTGTCCTAGTAAACATACCATAAACTGCTGGGACAAGCAGGTGAATAGAGAGGTGAGAAAGTTGGAGGATGACATGAAGTTAGTTATTCAGGATAGTAAGCAAGACCACCTATGAGGAAACACAGAAGTCCCTCAGGAGACTGTGTGGGCAAATGAAATTTAGTACATAAATCGAAACTGATGTATGTGGGAGAAAGCAATACTAAATTCACATAC
This sequence comes from Podargus strigoides, assembly GCA_028020825.1. Classification (NCBI taxonomy): domain Eukaryota; kingdom Metazoa; phylum Chordata; class Aves; order Caprimulgiformes; family Podargidae; genus Podargus; species Podargus strigoides. The sequence continues at coordinate 17,458,146 of CM051628.1, forward strand.
AAAATTATAGGCTCTGTGCTGACCATTATGATTCAGGATCAGAGTCTTGGGATTATGATAGTTCCATGAAAACATTGCCTTAGTGCTGAGCAGCAGCCAAAAAGTTAACCGAATGTTAAGTGAGAAAAAAAGATTAGAGGACAAGTCTATGAATCAGTGTTCACCCATGTGTTGAATAGTGTATGTAGTTCCAGTCCTTTCACCTCAAATAGGATGTAGTACAACTGGAAGATGTTCATGGAAGTGCAAGAAGGGTGGCATGACTTCCATAGCAGGAATGGGCTGTGTATGCTGGGACTGTTCAGTTTAGAAGGGATGTGATAGACCCACAAACTGATGAGCAGAATGGATAAAGCAGAAAAGAATTGGCTCTGTGCTGTCTCTTCCAGTGCAAAAAACCAAGGACTATCAAATGAAGATCATAGGAGCCAAGTTCAAAAGAAACCAAAGGAAGTTTGGTTTCTTCATGCAACAGGGAGTAGATGTGTAACTTTTTCCAAAGGACATGGGGGCTGCTGGAAATTTATGTGGGTTCAAGGAGAGATTACACAACTCTATGGATGAGAAATTCATTAAGAATTATTAAATTGCAGAAACTGCATCCACTCAGAAAATCCCTGCAGCTAAAAATAGTGGTTACGTGGGAGAACCTGTAGGGGACTGTCATACATACCCTTTTTCTGCTTTTCCCTGCTCAGGTCCTTAGAAACCCTGCTAGAGACAAATCCTGGGCTCAGCGGACAGTTGGTGTGATCCACTATGCCTCTCTCAATATTCTAACAATACTCTGGTCTTGTGTATCAGTGGTGTTGAGAGAGATTTGGGCTGTGTACTAATGGCTGTGGGAGTGAGAAAATTTTCTTTCTTTCTTTCTTTCCCATTCTTGGATGCTATGACACATGTCTGTTGATTAACTCACCAAATCTGCCTTGCGAGATAAAGCACAATTTTAAACTATGCTCTAAAAATGAGAAGTCTCTGCAGTTTTGGGAAACCTGCAGCAAGCAACTATAACAGCTGACAGGCCTGTGAGACCCAGAGTCTTACATATCCCAGAACAAATGAAAAAATCTTTTTTCTTGCCCAAGAGGAAAAGCTATCAGAAATTGTGATAGTATTTCCTTTGTTGTGAATTTATTTCTAGTAGCTCCTAGACAGACAAAACAAGAATAGAAATCTAGGTTCTGCATAAATGATGTTACAAAATGAGGTAGAAAAGGGTGCAGGAAGATCAGCTCTGATTGCTCACTTGTGACTTCCTAATTTACTGCAATATACTGCTGTATCAGAAGCTTGTAGTTTAAAGCACAAATCTAAAGGAAAAGCGGTGTGTGAACTGTACTACAAGTCCAGGAAATGTGCTGGCAGTAATAGGAGCAGCGTTGCTATTGTGGCTCAGAGAAAAGAGCCCAGGCATGACTCTTCTGTTTCTCCCACTGCATCTGTACCTTAGCAGCAAATTAAAACTCATTATTGTACACATGAGCTCCCTTGTCCTAATGAGTGGCTGAGTAGTGTTTGATGATCAAAGTTTTATCTCTTCTCCACCCTTTTTTGAGTCCCTCCCAGTTGCTCCAGAAATAAAACACAAGAACAGATACCTCCACTTGCTCCCAAGTTCCCGATGGCCTGGATGGTGGAGGGTATGTTTGTGCTGCCAAAGCTTGGGTCCCCAGATCCTCAAGTTCTCCTGTACTCATAATATTATGGACTGTAGTTTTAGTCACGTCATCATCCCAGTAAAAGAGATTTTTCAAAATTAGATTGTATGAGATCTAATGTGTGATCTGTAAACATTGACTTTCAGGTAAATCCATTTAAAAATGTTCTAGCAGAAACACTTTCAGTTGTATATGCAAATGTATGCTGGCTAAATCCATGTATATTACATAATTTTATATCGACCTAGAAGAGTTTCACTGCAACGTGCTGCTTTGACAAATACAAAAAAGGATCTAGAGTTTTCACATCAGTAGATTCAAAAAGCTAAAGCTTTCATTTTATTCTCTTATATTAATTGTACTGTGTTACTTCAAAAGTCAATTCAGTATTACCTAACATGGATTTTTTTAAAGTTTCTGTGCTAAAGAACATTTTGAAATTTGTGATCCAATTCTGATTTTGAATGAAAGGAAATTTCACAATGTTGCATTTTTTCCCTGCAAAAGAAATGCAGAAATTTCATCGGCTGTATTTGAACCGTTCTAGAGCAGATGGATTTATACTTTTTTCTTGGTTTCTCTGTACAATCTTATCTCTTTTCTTGTATGTGGCATTTATATAGATATACTTATGCACATGCATGATTGTCCATTTTTTGTGGAAGCAGCCTTCTTTTTATTTTATATTTATAATTTTTTAGCTCCACCAATATTATAGCCAATAAAAACTACCTCATTTCACCTGACAAAAGAGGAAATGCATTTGAATGTATGTCAGGGAGGAACTGCTTTTTAATGAATCCCTTTAGCTTCAAAATTATTCACAGGCTGAGCAGAATTAAATCTTTTCATATCTTCTTTTGCTGCACGTACAGATTTTTTTCTCATTATATGTTTTAAGGAGATGAAAAATAAGAATTTGTGCTTTTTTTAACTGATATTTTAGAATTGAGAATGTTAATTGGTTGGTGTGAAATAACAGGAAAAATATATCTCATTCTATGCTATTACGTTCCATTCCATTTCATCATTAAATCACTTCAGAAGATGTGGGTTTGATCACATAATACAGAATTAATTTTTGTTAAATTATGCATTTTGAGTGGTTTAAAACCTCAACTTCAGAAATTTTAGTTATGTTATAAATGTAAAGGTCTATGGATAGAAACAAGGAAGGGTTTATGGGAAGAGGTGCTGGTTTTTATGTGGTGAGTTGAAAAATGGTTTGGAAAAAATGGACACGAATTGTAAAAAAACACAATTAACAGAGAGAATGAATTTATTTGAATTTCTAAGTGTGATTCCTTACATTTTGAAGATGGAAATGAAAATGTGTCAAAAACTCACCCAGCTGAAGAAAACAAAAAAAAATCTCATAAAATAATTAGATTATACAAAAGAAAAAAGTGATATGACTCATGACACTCCAGTTGGAAACTCTCTGTCCTGAGGGAAAACATGTCTGCTGTGATATGAAATACATTATTAGAGAGGGTGTTCTTTAAGAAGAGACAGAGGGAACTTCTATTAGGTTTTGACTGTCATTGAAGTGTTAGGAAAATTGCAGACTACTGAGATGTTTCATTAAAAAGAATTCTACCAGTTGAAACATTATGATTTCTTGGCTAGCATAGGGTTGTGTAGCTTTTAAGACCAGAAGAGATGACTATAATCGTCTGCTCAGACCCTATGAATGAAATGGGCCATAGCAATTCACAAAATTATTCAAGCCACAAGCTGGAGTGTAGCTTTTGGAAAAGTGCCCAGTCTTGAAAAGTAAAGAGCGTCTCAAAACACCAACAAAATAAAATGTCTGGATAATATTTGACACATATTTGAAGTGTCAAGGAGAAGCTAAAAGATCTTTAAAAGGCCAAATCTATTGTTGTGGGGTTCTTTTTTTTTTTTCCTTAAACAGTGACTACAGTTGGCTGTAGTTGATGCCAGTAAAGTGTTACCATTAAAGAAAAGTGCATGGAACACACTAACCACCTTCCCAAGCATTTTTTTTTCCTCCTATATAGTATTACCTGAAGGAGTTGCCTTGGCCCTGACTTTTTACCCCTTCTCTGAAATGTGCTCATTTCCTTTTCTTAAGTTGAGGGACCCACTGGAGAATTAACCTCAGACACTGCATCCCAAGCTTGAAATAAGCTGTAGTGAAAGTTGAGACTCCTGCACATTTCACTACTTTGTTTAATTCAGAAGTAAAGACTGGATTTATCTAACTTAAGAAGAATGTTGTTAAAGAAACCTAAATAGCAGAGAACTCTTACAAAAGTCTTAAACAAAGGTTCACAAACTTTCTCCATAGAGATACAGCTGAGGCTGGCACTATAATCTCATGGGAGTTTATGAAATGTCTAAAGGGGTAAAGCTGTAAAAACAGAAAACAAACGCCTCCCACCTAAGCCCAAATTCCCATGTGAAAAGATGCACCAATAATTACAGTTCCTTCTTTCTTCTGATGGTATTTACCTCTTCTGTTTTATTATTCCCCTGTAAAGTTTAATTTGGATATAAGTCTGCTTTATGAAAATAAATCTGGTACTTGTTTATGGCAATATGCAAGTCCTCAAATGAAGATAGCTTTTTCTCTTTACCTTTTACACATAGGAAAACCCAGTTAGTATTGTAGCTATTCTTAAATACTGAAATGAATAATATTTCTGACCATTTTCACTGGTAAGAATCACTGATATCATTTGTATGTCCTCCTAGTAGATAGAAATACCTTTTCAGGAGTCTGTCTGCCTGTAATTAAAAAAGGATTGCTGGTGCCCAGCTGGAGATGGTAAGTATAATAATGACACATTACTTCGTGCTGAACTGAGGCAATGGGATATTGTCATAGGGCACACAAAAACCTAAAACACGATGGAGCCACATAGCTCCCTTCTGTTACCTGTTAATGCTAGTTGTTAATCAGTGCAACTGCACTGTCCTGAGTTACTCTTGATTTGCATTAAAGTGAGGATGAACTATTTTAAGGAGCACCAATTCTTATTAGAATACGTCATTTATGTGCCTAATGTTTCCAGTTAATGAAATCTAGATTTTTATATTGTGTCTGCAGCTGGTCATATTCTTTCTTTTAAATTGTACAGAGCTCCTTGGTCCAAAGTGAGAGTAAACAGTACCTGAAAAGTAGTCACCACCCCAGTGCACCCCTGAAAAGTATGTAAAGCAAAGCACCACGACTGGAGGAAGACCACTGTCTGCTGGGGTTTCCACAGATCTCATCTCCTACCTTCAGCATTTCCAGTGTTCAAGGTTTCCCTGCAGGAACTCACTATGAGCAGGTTTGCGTGATTTGCAAAGCATAGATGGTATATGTATACATGTAATTGTTTTGTTTTCCATGTGTGGCAGAGACATGGTACAGGTGGCTAAACTGTGACTCTTATGAATACACACCACCCCCTTCCACCCTCTCCTCAAAAAACCCACACCGAAAACCCAGACATGTCCTTTTCTTGTGTATTTGTGATGTACAAAGGTGAGTAGTGCAGTGGCAGAAAGTTATTATGCAGCTCCTTCAATTTCAACTTAGCAACTCAAGGTCTCTGAAGGGCTCTCTGAATTACATGAGAATGGATCTTTTTAGGATATTATAGACATCAGGCAAGTTAACCGTGATTTATACCGAAATAAGTGATTTCTTGTCCTTACAGCGTGCTGAGTTTGATTTTAATTTGCACTGAGGTGAAAGTCCCTTCAGTAAATCAGTCTTGCCTAGATGAGAATGCATGTTTTTCTTTTGAGCTTTTGTCACACAACTTATTTTGCTGAACCATTGCAAGAAAATAAATGCTTTCTGAAATAATTTAGCATTTGCCATCCCTCAGTTAACTGACGGATCTCTCACCTACACATTTCTTAGTCACTCCAAAAGTCTTGTTTTGCTTTGTATTTCCAAAGAAGTCAAAAGAGGGAAATAAAATGAAAGTTGTACGTGTTCTGTATCTATGAACTTCCACACACACACAAATACGTAAGCCCTTCATCCCACCTGAAAGCAAGGAGAACCTTTCTGAAGAACTGAAGAGCGTTGTTTGCTGTCTGGTATGGTGCGCTGTGGAAATGTTGTCCTAGGCATGCCCCTGTTATGCCAACCACTATCATTCTTATGAATAATTACAGTCAAGTCAGTGGAGAGCTATGTGTAGGGAGCAGTCATTTCCATGAGTCAGACTTTGGGAATTAAGTGCTGCATTTTTGTGGCAGGCTTCTAGATTTGGTTGGGAAGAAGTGTTACAACTTGCTGTGTATTTAAGTTGGTTATATGTGTTGTCACTTCACCTGTGGCAACTGTTGCTGCAGTGAGAGGCTGAAAGGCCTGTCATGGGGACGGAAAGATAAACCTCTGCACAGGCTGCATCCAAAGGGAGGATGTACAGCCTGCTTCTGAAGGTGTACCCTCTTCTCCTGCTGCTTAAGATTGGTTAAGTCTAAATTAATTTGTTACTGAAAATGATATTCTACATGGCTTTCAATCCTGTTACCAGGTTTGAAATGACAAATGATTTTCTTGTCTTCTAGTGCATTATTGTCATGTTGTTATCGGTGAACAAAGCAATAGGCTTCAAGTTAGCATCAAAGATGCGTGATTTTTAAGATACCAGTCAGTTTTCTCATGGTCCTGCTGATGCAATGGATCACATTTAACTCGTGGAAAGATTAATACAGGTGTCGTGTGACATCTTCTCACCAACTCTTTGACCACTACTAAAGCACAGTACTTTGTAGTGTTATCCCGCACCCATTTGTCAACCGTACCTAATTGATTAGGCTACTGTAACATTTTTATTCTGCACATGAAGTTCCCTCCTCAGCAATCTCTCCCCCCCAAAATGTATGTTCATCATTAATTTCAAAATCAATGGGAGAGATGGTATGGACACACACAATTGATAGCTTCCCTCTTCAGATTAGCATAACCTACCAATTCATTATGTGGAGTGAATAATACAGTTGCTGCCACTGTGAAAAGGGGCAGGTCACTTGCTGTAAATTCCTTAACAAAATGTGGTGTCATATGCCTTTTCATTCACTGAGTGTTTACTGTGTGTTTGGAGGGATCCATCTTCTTTCTGAGCCCAGATTTGTCTCCAATCTCTTGGCAAAGCAACGATCATAAATTTAGACAACTAAATGCTTAAATGTTGAAAGACTGAGAGGTTCTGCCTGAAAGCTGCAGTGATTAAACTGAGAGCTACAGAGTGCTGAAATTGCAATTATGAATAAGATATTGAAAAAAGATGAAAGGATCAAAAAATTTGGTCCCCTTAAACCCAATGATGTTTTTTGCATGAGGAGGTTGATTGGAATTTAGGCGACAGTGTGCATACTTCCCTGTGTTTTAGCATATTATAACAGTGAAATCTCCCAGATACTGCCTTCACTCGGTATTATATTAGAATTAGAGTCTTCTATTTCTCTTTTCTCAAAGAAGTAAGCTTTCAGTAGTTACCCATTTAGAACTTTACAAGCCAGGTCAATTATGAAAAAGATATAACATTTCCTGGAAGAGTCGGGAATGCAGCTGACATTAAATAAGTATTCCTTTAAGAGATAGATAGAAGAATAACCACTCCTTTTTAAAAAAATTACAGTTAAGGATCAGATTCTGGTAGTGTTGTCCATGTTGTACCTTACTCCAGGAGTTTCACTAAAATTAATGGGACACCTTGGGGAGTAAGGAGGTGGACAACATGAATAATGTTTAGACTCTTCCTGTCGGTGCCAAGACATGGGAATCTTTATACTGAATAAAAGTTATCACAAACTACACATACATATAACAGGAATCTTTAGCTTAAATTATAAGATGTGAAATAAAGGGAATGCATGTTTACAATTCCCATAAAAATGAATGGAGATTTTATTGGAATTTTAGGGGCAGTAAAAACTCTTTCTCAATTAATTAACTGTGAGAGAGCCATTCACCTCAGCAGGACTTGGACCACATTTCAAGTGATTCTTAGTGACTTTAATGGACTTCGTTCTAGGGATTATAAAAGCATGCCCCATAATATTTAAATTGGGGATATAAAAATTAAAGATATGAATTGAACTGAAGCTACAGTAGCATTATTAGATTATTGTCATCTATAATAAATAAATTTGAGAGAATACCTGAAGCAGGGTTAACTAATATTTAAAACAAAATTCAAGCCAGGCTATGAAAGAGTAATGATAGTTGTCTGCCTTGCTGGTAAATTGTAGTACGATTATCTATGTTAGAGGTCAACAGAATATACAGATAGTCACAAATATGCCTTAAACCAAAGATGTCTTTATGTAGTTTGGTATGAAATTTATTTTCTGATTTTATTAGCATGTCTGGATTGCCCCTTGAGCTAATTTTGCAATGCTCCCAATGTGATTACCATTCATGGTTTTTATTTAGACCTCAGTGAAGAAAATTACTGCAATCTCTTGCTCTTCATATGTACATTCTGAGTCAGATATTCCTCTCCAGAAAACTTTCCAAAAGGATTCATTGGTGAAGATCCAATTGCAAAATCTAAGTCTTAGCCTATTGTGAAATTGTGGTGTCTTTCAGCACAGAAAATAAGTGCAAAGTGCGTGTAAGTATTAAATCCATACTCCTAGTGGTACTCCCTTGTCAAATATATTTTTCTATTATTTGCTTCTGTATTATTTCTCTTGTTCCAAACCATGGGGTTTTCCTGTGTTTGTCAGCGTCTCAGTCATCTGGCAGGATTTCCTGGTTGTTATTTTCCAGTAGTCATAATTTTATCATATTACTATAATCCTTGCCAGAACCCCTTTGTCTCACTTCAAGTAATTCTTCCACAGTCTTATAGTATGCTTTTCAAACCTCAGTAGCCATCTATCATATCTTTCCTGTCTTAGCCAAGCTATACATACAACTCTTTCATTACCACGACACATGGAAAAAGGAAAGATGGATGAACCAGATCTGATTATTTCTGCATGAATGAGTTTTTCTTAGCTAAACAGAGGCCCTTTCTATGTGAAAAAAAAAAATGCAGATTATTGGCCCGTGTAAGAACATTTATGAAGTTTCTTAAAAGCATGTTATTGATTTTTTTGTCTGATGCAGTGTTGTTACATTTTATCATGTAAATATGTAATTAGGAGCCTTTATAAAATGCAGATTATTGACCCAGTCCTATAAATGTTTACTCACAGTTTTAAAACTCAAATGATTTGACCTGATTGTGTAACTATTCATTCTAAAAAAAAAAAGAAAATGCTACTGTAGCATATTTGTATTTGGAATTTAAAAAAACACCTTAGGATTACTTTGATAAACTGTTAACAGTACTTTTGGAGTAATTTCAAACTCTACATCATGTGCATTTCTCTTATAGCCTAATGGCTTGCAAAATTTTGTGTTTACTATATATATATATATATATATTTAATTATGGGGAAAAAAATGAAGTATCTTTCAGTTCTATAACTTATTTGCCAAGTTCCAGCCCAGAGCAAAATTTTTATGGTTGAGTTACAAACCTCTGAAAATAGGGGTTTATGATGGAAATACTGATACCACTTTAACTATAGTGGCACTAGCAGTGCAGTGTAATATATACACTAGAAATAGAAAACAAGATTAGAGATGACATTTAGGACATGAGGCCTTCTCCAGGCTGTGGGAAAAATAACTGTGTTCTATTTTTTTCCACAGCCTGAAAAAGGCCTCCTGGTCTAAGCGTCACCTCTAATCTTATTTCCCATTCGTACCGTGTATTTAATTAATTTATTTAATTTATTTAAAATTATTATTGACAGCAATTTGTTGCAGCTTTAAGTACCAACCTATATACAAATTGTGGCTTCCCTAGCTAGCGTATGTCAAGGTGTCAAGGAAAGTACCAAGGAGATGCAGTCCTTTGTAATATTTCTGTATCTAAGAATCATAGTCCTGCAGCTGGCTGGATCCTGTCACTTCCAGCTGTGCTACCTGATGAATCAGGCAGGGGAGAGTCCCCCACACCTGTGCCAGAGCAGGGAACTGCAGGACTGTGCATACATGCAAGCCACATTTTCTAAAGGCAAAGTAAAAGTTGACAATTAAATAGAGTTACCTTGGAACCTCTGGGAGCAGTAACCAGGATAGTTGGTTACTCAGCTGCAATGACTTCCACCACCACTTCTGGAGCAGGCCACATCTTCCACCACAATTTAGCCTTGAGCCAGGGTCCTGAGTACTGTAAAGTGAGAATGTTGCTGAACACTAAGAAATAATTTGGTAATATGTGACTCTGGGCTGGGTTGCCTTCCCCACAAAGCCCTGGTGTTAGCGTTGTCAGGAAGATCTCTCCATCACTATGGCCCTCCATTGAAAGAGGGACTTGGTATTGTCTCAGAAGGGTAACAAAGATCAAGAGGTAAGTTTTTGATTTTTCCATGTTGAACTCTTTTCCCTTCCTTAGCCATCTTCCAACTCATAGCTACTTCAGTTTCCTATTCACTGCACTGTACGATAATTGCCTCTCTGCTTATAGGGCCTTTTAATATCTATTGTGGTGCCACAGCGTTGCTTTGCTGTGATCTTGCAAGCTCCATTCTCAGTGTGGGGTAAAAAGGAACAGTAAGCAAAGAACTACCTTTGCAGAACAAATGCAATTGTAATTACTTCTTGTATCCACCAAACTAGTGTCAGTAGGAGATCCATATCTGTAGGGTGATTGGACAGACAGAATGCATCTATCCTGTGTATATTGCTAGAATGGTCAAGGTATAAACTTGTGCTACATTTGAACTGCATTTTCAGTACTCATCTGATCAATTCTTTTTATTGCTGCACTCACAGCAGATAAAGATACTGGAAGCTACTGTCTGTTCTTCAAGAAACATATCCTGCAAAGTCAGTAATAGTGGCAAATTTATTGCTGAAGCAAGTGCCTAGTGAAGATGCTTTGTTCCAGCACTGTGAAAGCTGATATACTTATTAATGTAGGGATAAACATGACCTATTCTGTTTTGTATATGTGAGTAGGTGAGTAATACTGTATATTTTGTTTGTATGCACAGCATCTTCTTGGCAGATAATCTGCACCCAGCAATTGCCAGCTGCTAAATGTTCAAGGAAACATGATTTGAATTGCTCTCCACGCTATGGGAGAGTGGCCAGGAAAACAATTCACATTTAATATAATCAATGGATTCAGTTCCTGTAGCAAAGATATAGGAAAACTTGTTTACCTGTGTATGTCTTGGATTTTAATTTTCAGCAACAGAGATGAATAATATTATTCTCTCTTGCACAAACAATACATCTTAAAGCCTAGGCTGGCTCCCACAAAAAAATCTGTAATATCAGTGATTTTATAAAGTTGAGCTTTCATGTTCATTTTTCAACAAGGTTTTCACATTGTTATTGGCACAATAACTTATTTGACTTCATGTTGTTTATAGATACAGGAAAATGTCGTACGCTTTTTTTAATTCTTAGGAAATATAAACATTCTTTTAAAAATGTTCTTTCCAGTGGTTACATCTCTTGCCGAACAGCACTTTTTGCACAAGCCAAATGCATGATATAGTCATTTGACAAAAAGTAGCATGATGATTTGGAACACCATTAGTTATTGAAGCTGCTGCAGCAGGCTGGTAACCACAATACTTGTTCATAGGCAATTTCTGGGAGACAGAATGTTCTTCCAAAAGCACCTTCTTGGTCACGCAGGGCTGTGAGTGTGGGACACAAGAAACAGGAGAATCAAAAGTCTATGTTGGGAAAGCAGAAGCCTCCACTTCAGGCTATAGCTGTGCTAATTGCTGCACACGGAGTGCTAACTGATTCCAGGAGACATGCTGAACCTACCACTCACATCAGAACACTCTGTTACAGCAGCCACTCCAGCTCACTTGTGGCAGTCTCCAGTCACATTTCTGGCCTCCAGGGCCAGAACAGGAGTTTCTGAGAAAAGGTTCTCTACACAAAGAAGCTGCAAGGAGTTAAACTGAAGGAGTTCTGTTAAAATAGTGCAATGGAGTGAGTGAGCATGATGGTAATTTCACCCGATCCAGCCCCAATCTGATCCAACATAACTCTGGTTTAAATGATCACATGGGTTTCTATGCAAAAACCAATTTAACTAAACACACAGTATTCTACCTTCTGTTACCCTGGCACAGCTCTGTGTACAGGTAATTCTATCCCACCCAACCTGAAACAATAACCGTGGCCTGCTGTTTGGTAGATGGGAGGAATGTGTTTACAAAGCAAAGCTCATGGCTGGCAGGCACGGATCTGCAGCTTTCAAGATCCCACCAGCCATGCAAGTCCTTCATCCAGAAAAAATCTTGTATTCTCTGTCTAGGCACAGGTGAATGACCTTGGAAGTGCTGTGGCAGTAGGTCATATTAAGTGAGCACTAGGTCTTTTTCCTTGTTTGCTCTTGAAACATTTTGTGTGGTGATTCTGAGCATATGTGATATTACTGTTCCCCTCCGCTGTGAGACACAGCCGGACGTTAACTGTGTGCTGATAACGTGCAAGGGAAAAGAGGATGTGACAAAATTTGTGTAGATTCAGCACTAGCTCTGTTTTTCCAAAGCACATAAATCTGAAATTCATTGGTAGGAAATCAAGCAAAGCAAACCACCCTACTGGCAAAATTTGCTGAAGCATAGGTAAGCTAAAGCTGTAAGCTCCACACAGCTCTAGGTCCAGTTTATCCAATTCTAGCAAAACTTTATGACTTCATGCAGCTTTTCTTCCTCTGAAAGTCAACGTCACTATTTCCTGGTGGTTTATTTCCTTCTTGTGTACCACAGAGACATGACAGTAAAAGCTCAGTCTCAGTGTGCATGCACAGCATTTGAGTTATCTCATTCCAGCAGCAGGCCCTGTGCTGCATCACGTTGTTCATAGGAGGCAATAGGAAGAACGTTACAATGCTGGATTGTCAAGATTTACGACAATAGTTTTCTGTGATAACCTTATGCTAATCAGAAGCTACATGAAAGATTGTGCTGATATTATAGTACCACTACACATATTCACCACATTTCAGAAGAAACTATTCACCATATTACTCCTCACATTCATCTTACGACTTTGTAGGCACATTGGCTGGAGTTGACTGAACAGATTTGCACTGGGTGATGGAGTTGTCTTCCTGAAGACTCACCTTGGTTGCTTCTCCTCCTTGATGAACCTTTTCCTTTAAGTCCCCTTGGGAAGCAGCATTACAGGGAAGCATCAGGAATCCTTCTGCAAGAGATGAGGATTCATGTCAGCATGACACTGCTGAGGATTCTCAGAACATCCATACAGACAACTGTATCCTTCTGTTGTTTCCTTGTCATCCCTTTGGATCAGGCTTTAAAGCTGATCATTGGCTAACTAACTTCTAGGTGCTCTGCATCAAGCTGAAGCTCCTGAGTGGTTGGAGTTGGCTCCTCACTACTTTACCTCTCTTTCATTTTCTGTGCCCTTGACATTCTCCACTACACTGTGGAACAGATATTTGAATCACAATTTCCCAGACACCAGAGAGTGCCTTAGCCACTACCAAGTAGGTTGGCAATGCTACTTTATCTGGTTCAGTGATGCTTTTGCTGTTCAGACCAGGTTGAAATGCCCTAGCTGGAAAAGTGCCTGTCTCTCTATCCAGGACAGCCAGTTACCAGGTGCTTGGGGTACTCTGCTGGTAAGGAAGTTCTTGCTCTGATGGAGAAGAATCTGCTGATTATGCTGACATCCTCTCCCACCTTATCAGACATGTGGAGTACACATCCGAGAAGACCTTGGGGAAAGAAATAGAGGTGCCTAAGCTCTGCTCTATCCATCGGCATCTCATTTCTTAGCTATTCCCTTTGGTACTCTTTTCTAGAAATCTGATTCTCTGCACAGGTTCTTGGGGAAACCTGTCTTTAGCAAAGACATCTAACAGGCCAGATTCTATGTTGCTGACCCTAAATATGTTTTTGCAAATGTTGCTGATAAGCTTTCTTATCTTCTGTGCTGCTCATTGCAAGAGGAGAAGCTTTCTCTTTTGTTTTAAGAAAATGCATTTCTGCATTTGCAAGTTAAGCTGTTAAAAAAATAAAATTAAAACTTGACACGTTGTGTCTGACAAAAATCCTTAACTACATCATGATTTTGCAATGTTTTCATCAGGAACAGTTTATAAATTGTTACAGTGACACTGCTATTAGATGGACAGAATATTGCCTAAAAAAAACACTGTGACTTGCGGCTACTGGGAAATGCCAAATCCTGCAGTGTGGTCTTAGTCTCCCTTTGAACAGTTGTTAGGGAAAATCTATATATTTGATTCATTTATTAAGCATAATAACAGCAGTCTTATACCGTAGTGAAGGTTATTTTGCATAACTTTAAAATATTTGCAGAAGGTTTAACGTTTGTTGTCTTAATAAGGATCATAGAATCATTTAGGTTGGAAAAGACCTGTAAGATCATCGAATCCAGCTGGATACATTTTCACAGTAACAATTAGCAGTTTTGTAGTGTCTGCTGTAGTAACTGCTACAGCAGTAAGGGTCTCCTTGCCATGTTTTTCAATGCTGAAGGTAGCGTGTAGAGCCACCACCTTGGTTGGGGTCAATCTTAGGGTACTGGCTGAATAGCTTAGAGCTCAGCTGTGACAAGTGGACAAGCAGTGTGATAGTCTCTCTACTAATGTGTCTGCAGGAATTTACACAGGGGAAACAGGGCACTGGTGAGAGTAGCAGAATAAATCAAAGTGTGAAAGCAACTGCAGTCAAATGTCACGCCCAAGCAGTCAGTGACTTGGCATGCTGTTTGGACGCAGGTTGGGTTACCTGTCAATGTGGCATTTTCTTTCTGTTTCCAGAGAATAATGTTATCTGAGGATAAAACCTAAGGAGCACAGATGGTTGTTAGACAGACTCGATCCTCTAAACCCTTATCATAGCAAATTATTCCACTGACATAAATGAGACCACTCCTATGAAAAACATCTCAGTTATACTCGAATTCTTTTATTATTGAAGTGACATATTACGTAGTTTTGTTGCTTTGTGTATATATGTACATCTATGCATATTTAACAAAATAATGTTATTTTGGAGGGGAACCTCTGTCATAGCCTAACAGACACTGGGATCAAAGTCATTGCTTAAGACTGTAGGATATAAATCTCACTTTGAAACATCATCTCTTTCTAAACAAAGAGATAGACGCTGATTTGACTTTGGTACTTTCTTTGCTTGGGAACCACCTGGCTGGAATTCTACGCCTGTCTAAGGTCTAATGCTGCCCTTTGGTTTTTACATAGGCATTGAAGACTTGTGGTTGTGGAATAAGAAGAGTTTAAACAGTAAAACAAGGAAAATGGATTAAAATTTAGAATCAAGTCTTATTTGTTTTTACCTATTCTAAATTAGTTTGTGTTATGATGCAAATCTCTTAGCGTGTCTTGAAATATTGATTGAGTGTAAATCATTTTTACTGCTGCTTTTTCTGTTGTCAGGCAAGCCTCTATGCTCTGTGAAACTTTCATGAGCAGAGGGACGCGCAGTTCGTGTCATTTCCCTTACCCCATGCACTGTCTTGGGAAATGTTCCTGCTGGCTTCAGGAACATAGAAATCAAAATAAGGGTAAGTTGCCTTCAGATAGAAATCCTGCAGCCAAGAAGCTGACTTAATTGCTTAACCTTATAATGTACCTTGCTACATCATTGCACAGTTTTGGCAAGGCAGCTTTATGCAACTTTATTAGAAAATACTTCCCTTCTCCTTACTTCTTTTTGTCTGTTTTACTGCTAGTTTAGAATTGAAGCCAGACTCTTGAAAATCTGTTTTATCTAAGCAAGGATTAAGAGATAAGATTGAATTCTTGCCCTCCTTCAATTTTGAGGAAAACTACAATTCTTAACAATTCTTTTCATTAGAAGACATGCAGTTCAGCTCTGCATCAGAATTTCACTTCAATTTCAGTGTTTGTAGTTCTTTGGACCATAATTTGGACTTTCTCATTTACAGTCTACTAAATTTTTATTTTGAGGATACCTTTTCCCCAAGGAAACCTGCAGTGTTGGAATTGAAGCTATTCCCTGCTTGAAGGTTTGAGGCCCTGGGACACAAGCCCACCTTTAATGCCTAACTCCTGCTGGCACTAGCAGCCCAGGCAGCAGCAGACTGGCTACGCAGAAATGTCCCATAGTGTTTGAAAACTGGATTCCCTCTAATTAAAAACACATTATGAATTCTCTGAAAGGAAAAAAAAAAAGATCATAGCATTGCTGGTTTTCAATATATCTGTCACTGTCACACCATGGATTCAGCTAGCTCAGCCATTTGTTATGAATAACATTTAGTTTGAATTCTGGAATTTTTAATTGAGTAACTATGAGTATTTTGTCATTGTTTTACCAGAGATGGATTGCGATGAATCTGCCTGCAATGTTTCTGGCCCGTATTTTCTTTAAAAACAGAAGAAACGTTGTGAACTGCAAATATTTTGCTTACTTTGGTGCTATTTACTCCAGCATTCTCCTCTGGTAGGAACATATTTCTTCATTAAAGGCTGAAAAGAATATTAGTATTAGTCCTAGGTTCTCAAATACAAAAGCCATGAGGAAAAAAGGTGGAACCAGTTTCACAAATAACAGATGAGCCCAGAGCTCTTCTTGAAAAACAGTATAGGGAGAGTTTATATGTCTGTCCATGTATAAAACAGATTACCCATTTGTTTTTATATTTTTTTCACAGAAAGGTCTTTGCCTCTGGTATAATGGAGCGTTCATCACTGCTCTTTATCTAAAGAAGCCAATACATAGAAATTGTTTGAAGCTGATTTTCTGGAGTTCCATGTGAATCTCAGTACGTGCCCATGTAACTCACTAACTCATCCGCTGACGAAGAGGTATGTATGTCTATTGTACATGGTTAGCCCAACACTGTAATTTTTAATACAACAGTGACAATGAAGCACAGTGCAAGCTAATTCTGACATTCATTTCTGAAGCTGTTTAATTCAGTCATAAATGATCTTGGTGCAAGTATTAATTTGAAGTAGTTTTTATTTCTCATCTGCTGGCTAAAGCTTGCAAACAATAGTGTAAAGATCTTGCTATACTGCTATAAATAAGTAAACAATCTTTTCTGCCAAAAAGACTACAGCGTAAACACAGAGTCAGGGAATAATTTTTGACTAATTCATCCTGCATATGGATACTTGGAAACTACAGATGCTATACAACTATCTCTAACTACAAATATTTCCCAAAGGAAAAGAGAGCTGCAGTTGCACCTAGTTGATAATAAATCATTGCCATGGACTGCTGTTAGCCCACATTAGAGAAATGCTGTGGACAGGGGTGAGTTTTAGGCAGTCTGGCTGAGCATTAGTAGCACAATCCCCATGTGGGGGCAAAGCAAGGCAAATTCAGAAGTAGGGAAGAGGACATGAAGAGGATACAGGAGAGAATGAAAGCCTCAATCTATCAGAAAGCAGCTGCAAGAGCTTCCCTAAATACACCTGCTGTTCTCTGATGAGGTTCCAATCTTATCTGGGCCATGGCCAGCTAACCCAGACTTATTTGTCTATTTAGAGCTAACAAGGAGCTAAAGGAGAACTGGACTGAAGCATGAAGTCTGACATCTGGACTTAAAAGGCAAGTTGTTTACTTCCCTTATTTTCCATTACTGTGCCTCACAAAGTGGCACAGCAATAGGAGCAGCATGGCATGACGTAGATCCCACTTCTGGCTCTTGTGACAGTGAGTAGTAATTTCTCTAATGCTCATGCTTGCCTGATTCTTTTCCTTTCACTCCAGATCTCCCTCTGTGCTGTTGTCATTACCTGTGTATCTCTAGGTGTAGAGAGAATTAATCCTTCCCATTTTCTTTACCACATCTCCACAAGAGCCATTCCCCTTTCGAACTTATTGCCATCACTTTTGAACACGACCATCTCCTCAGTGTCACTGGACAATCACCTTTGTCTATTTATTCTACCAAAAATTAACCTGCCCCACAGTTCCCATAATTTCTCTATAACTCCCTGACTTTCCTTCTCTCTTCCTCCTCCTAGTTCTGTTGACTCCGTGCTTCTGCCTGCCCTTGGGCTCTGTTCCTCTTTTTCCATTATTCTGTGCATACCACCAACCCTTTGCCCGGGGATAGCGGGAATACAGGGAAAGCAAGGCTGCAAAATGAACTCTATATATGTATTTACGTTGGGTTCCAGCTCATTCTACAACAGGCATACGGTGTTAATCTAAACTGTCCAACACATGAGTGGGAGGGAAGTAGCACCCAGAGGATTATTACAACATTTTACCTGGCAGATGCCACTGTATGTATTGATATGAAACCTCCCTCTGTGAATTATCTTGCATTCACGTATAGTTCTATTAAAATATTTTGTAAAACTCAGTAAGTTATACTGTGGCTAAAGTTAACATTTTTATTCAGGAAAAGTTATCACTAAGGCTAATAAAAATTTTAAAGTAATGAATGACATGTTTATTGCATGTAGCTAGTTGAACATAGATTTTTATGATTAATTTCTGTGGGCTACGTATACATATGTACATATACATATACATAAGTGCAAATATATGTATACATGTGTGTATCTATGATTTTTGATCTCTAAAACCTCTATTTTGTATCACGCATTCCTAAAGAAAATGCTTAAAGTCAATTGATACTGACGCATCAAAATACTAAAAAGCAGAGCCCAAGGTCAAGTATTACTTGAATTAACTTTCAGATAATCCTGAAATGTGTAAGAATGTCAAGCCAAATCTGGAAAACATTTATAAAGAAAGTCAGGAGATATTTGACAAAAAATCCTATCAAAGGCTCCTTATTTGGTTTTAAAAATAATCTTTTGAATTAGATTTCCTACAGTTTTAATCAATAACCAGAGCCAATATAAATACAAAGAAAAACGGTCAAAGAGAATTTAAAAACCATCCCTTGGAAATGCAAAAGCTTTCTGTTTGGTTTTCCTTTCACAGAGAAAAATTACATTCAATTCAGTCAAGCACTGCGTTTTCAGAAATTTTGTGGTTCTAGCTTAAATCCACAGAAGAGAAAAACCTCAAAGTTAAGGATCAAGCCTCCAATATTTGGTCCCAATATGACACAGTTGGGTAAAATTAAGGATAGTAACCTGTTGTGACAGACAGTGGGGTGGGGGTGATCTCTGACCCTGGATTTTCTTTCCTTTGCTGATTGAATAATAAAGAATCCCAAACATAGATGAATTTCTTTTGCCCTTATGATAATACGTCTTTGCATTTTATTTTGGAAGCAAATAAATTCTAGAATGTCTGCACATGTGTATGGGTAACAAAATGTTTCATTCCTCTAAGATAACTACAAAACCTGGTGACCTTTCTGTGTTCTTTGTGTCTACAGGTCCTTGCAAGCACTCTTTTTTTTACCAGTGGCCAACATGGGAACATGATCATAATATCCAGTGACAAGCAATACAGTAGTAAGTTGTTCTACATCTAACGGGCTTGGTATATGAGAAAAAACAAGGTCCACACCTCAAAACATCTTTAGTAAATCCTGTGATAGAGCTTGGGAAAGCGGGCAACGTTTTAGGCTCAGACCCAGTGACGTTTAGTGCAATTTTCTGTAGCAAGGCAAGTCAATGGATATGCAGAAAAGATTGTTTGGGGAAAAAAAATCACACATGTTGCTACATCTTATAGGTTAAAAATTTTCCATCACCATCTGTTCCTTAAAGGGAAAATTGGATTTTGTGAGAATATATTTTCCACAAAAAAGTTATCTGCTTTCTGTAGCAAATTAGAGCTATTCATCAGAAAGCCAAACACCTGCAAGCCAAATATTTCTGGCTGAAAGTATTGATTTGAAGTGCTGCTGCCACACCTCTCGGGAGGATGGCAGTTTGGTGCTTCATTTCCACGCTCTTTCTGAGTGGGCTCACAACTGCCACATCATTACTGCCTTACATGGCTGAGCTCAAGTAGGGACAGGAGCTCATGCAGCCACGTGACAGCAATGCTGCCTGTGAAGCTGAATTTGGATGTGAGCTGATTTCTCCCTCTGCTCCTCCTGCAAGGCTGAGTGTGCAAGCAAGCTGGGACAGCAGGGATGCTCAGGGAGCTCAGGCTGAAAACAAGCTCCAGTTTCCTTTCAGCTCTTCAAGGAAAGGGCTGTCAGGCACTGGCACAGGCTGCCCAGGGCAGTGGTGCAGTCCCCATCCCTGGAGGGATTTAACAGACATGTAGATGAGGTGCTGAGGGACATGGTTTAGTGGTGAATTGGCAGTGCTGGGTTAATGGTTGGACTGGATGATCTTAGAGGTCTCTTCCAACCAAGGCTGTTCTGTGATTGGGCTAAGCAGGGTGCTGCTTCTGATACAGCACCATGGAGAATAGTGACACCTTCAAGCACCTAAATCTTCATATTTCTGCGGCTAGAGAAGTGTTTTTGACTAGGATTTTTCAGGTGGAACCTTTGTTATTTCACCATTATGAAAAGGAATCTCTTCAGCTTTTCTTAGTAAAAATAAATCAATAAGCTCCAATAGTTTTGGGAACATAATGGGCCTGACTGCTCTGTTAAACTCAGAGACATTAACTGGACAGAAGATTACCTAAAACTGAAGCTTGCAATTGGATGAATTCTTAGTCAATGGTTCTATCTAATGTCCTTTTTATATTTATTTATTTATTTATTTATTTATTTATTTTTCAGAATTTTATTTTAGCTTTGGTTAAGTCAAGCTTGTAAAAAATATTGGCGAAATAAAAAATAATCAGGAAAAGTATCATTTTTTTTCCAACTCAAAATATTTAGTTCAGCTTCAAAGGAATAGCTTCAGTTTTGGTAATGGGCTGTTTCACACATTTAAATATTGTTTTTCTTTTTAAATTTAGGCCATTTTTAAAAAGGACAGCTAAAAAGATTTGTATTGAAAGGTTTTGGAAATGTTTTGGCAGTTCTAGAATGAAACACTCCATTTTGAAAATACTAAAATGAAGTGTTTTGATATTTTTTTTTTCTGCATTGTATCATCTGGGACTTTTTGCTAAATTCCATTCAAATTCAGGAAGAGTCTCACTCCCTATGAAATTCATGTGTGTGGTATATTATTTGTCAGAAAGCAGTGATTCATTAAGCTCTGCATCAGTACAACTTTAGATAATGGGAGATAATGCTTAAGGGAGAATTGACCATATACAGCTACATTTCTCACCTTATAATTACTACCCTAATGGAGAGCACCCATCTGTGCAGAGCTGCTGCAGGAAGGAGGCAGCCTTCACTTGTCTTGGAGAAGAGGTGGCAGACAGACCCCAGCATCCTCAGCTGGTGCTGCTTCCTCCTCTCCGTAAAACAGGACAGTCTTCCTCCTCCTTAAGTGCATATTTAAATCTTCTGGCTTGCACCAGTGTTTCTGTGGCCTTTTGCTAAGCTCTGCCTTTCTGCCACTGCCTATATTGGTGCTCCTGCCACTGAAGGAAGAATCTTTGATGTTCATGTTAGTATATGTGCTCGAGGCACTTCCTATGTTTTACTGCCTCTCCTCTTTCTTTCCTTTTTTCCCATTAATGAGGATTAGGTTGGGTATACTTCAACAGGGTCAGATATTTCTAAAAGCTGTTCACCTGTATCAGAAGTAAACCACTGGCATACCAGCATTTCTTTCTTTCCAGGCTGCTCAGCTTCACCAGGGCTATTCACAGCTTGCACTTTACTAAGGTCATTGGTATCACTGTAACACTTTTCCTGTATTACATGAGGATCAGGTTCCAGTAGTTAACAAGTCAAAAAATATTCCTGGAGGTAGGAGAGGAACTAGGTAGATAAGCGTGTTCCACACGTCCACTTTATTTCTGGAATTACTGCCTTCATCCATGTGAGAAATAATTGTGATCAAACATAGGCCTGAACTGTGGTACCCCCAAATCATGCAGAAATACCTTTGCAGTCCACACTCTGAATCTTTCAGTGCACCAAGGCCAAAGTATGATGGGATTTCAACTGCTGGCCATTTCTCGGCACCTGGATTCTAAACAGTGTCTGGGCCAAAATTTGCACTGCTGTAATTGCAAATAGCTCCAATAAAATCAGTAACTCCATGTTTATTCTCTTGAAATTCAAAGCCAGGTTTGGCCCATTATGTGGACACAGTGCAACCGAAAACTAGGGGCAGATTCTGCTCTGACTTACAGGAGAGTAGATGAGAATTAATTTTATTGCAGTTAACTGGGCTCAATCCTCATGTGTCTCACACTGATATAACTGTTCCGACCTCAGTGGAATTGATCCTAATTTATGTCACTGTAACTGAGATTGCAGTGTGCATTGTTTAAATTCTGTTGGGTGCGCCGTCTTCCAGGATGGAAACTATTTGCAAACTATAACAGCTTCTTTCCTAATGTTGAGACTTGCCATATCTGAAATTTTTGGTGGGGCACGGGTGTGGAGAAAAGGATATAAAGCCAACTTTGTGCTTAGTGCTACCTTGTATACTTTGAATCCTGCAGTGTTCTGTTAAATTATCAGTGCCTAATTAGGGGACTAGAAGACACCTATCATCTCATCCTAATATAGAGAATATGTTCCAAGATCACCTAAAAGGAGGGAGAAGTAACTATAGGAAATTCAAAATGGCAGTGTGGTCATTCTGTGCAGGCCTTTTTTTCACATGTGGGCTTTCCTCATAATTGATTTTTCTTGTCTCTGCAGCTTCTGTTTTTTCCAGCTGTATGTATTACATTTCTGAAGCATATGATGAATGGGATGCTGTGCAGCTGAAAGATCACATGTCTCAAATGGCTCACTCGGCATTCTCGTACTGAACTGACTGGCTGAGTTACAGCTCTTTGACAAGGGGAATGGTTGTTTTTCACTCAGAAGCACACTGTAAGTCTTAAATGCAACCTAAAGAAGCCTTCACCTAGCAAGGTGTTATACACACATATATATATGAGTGTCTCTCTCTATATATACACACACACATGTGTGTATATATGTATATTCTTGGAGTAAAAAGCAACTCTTTCTTCCTTTGCTTGCACTAGAAATATTCAGTTTGTCAGGCTGACTTTTCCCCCTGTTAGCAATGAAATTTGGCCAGGAGTCCCAGCACGCCATAAGAAATCAAGCCGTGACCACATTAAGCATGAATGGCAGAGCAAGGTTACAGCATGTGACACTATGCTGTGGTGACCTGTTACAGAGTTAGAGGCTGGGAGGTGTGAGGCTGGGTCAGATAACTATTTCAAGTGAAGCAGAAAGCAAAGCTCAAAGCTGCTTTGGCTCTTTACTCTTTGAAGAGACATTTAGTGTGGATTTTACATTTTGAAAGCATATTTTGAAAACTTCAGCTGCAGGGCTTGTAGTCAACCTTCCGAAATCAAACCGAAATATTTCTTAGTTTTACCTACAAGTACACTCATGGCATATTCCTACTTATTGTACAATGATCTGAGAAGCTTTTCTAGTGAAAAGGAAGATGAAGATGAAAGTAGCCTTATAAGTAAATGTTCTAGCATGAAACACAGTAACATATTATTCTTTCTGTCATATTTTTATACAATGGTAAAGCCTTATTACCTATTTCTGTGTCCCACTCTTTCATGGGTTCTTCAGTATTCCTAGTTACAATAAAATACCTGTGGGACTGGCCTTTCCCAAGACACTGATTTTGTTTTCCCTAACTTCTGATTTCTACCATTTTGATGGCACAAAGAATTCTGTGGTTTGACATAGAAATCTCTACCACTTTGAAAATGAATTACAGTATTCATCCAATCATAAAGTGACATGATGAAAGCAGCTCTTTTACTGACATGGTGACTGTAGAGTTGCTTGACATTATTCTGGTAACATAAGTTGACTGGATATACATTTTGACATCCAGGAAACAGGGACACTGATGGAAACTGATGCACACAATGTCAAAAGAAGAAAAATTGGCTTCAGGGGGACACCCAGAAAATTAATAGTCAGATTGTAAAAAAATCCCATTCCTAAAGGGGAATGTCAGTAAACAGAGGAATGGAAATGGAAAGACAAGGCAAACAAATTTTACATTTCTGTCTTATAAAAATAACAAAGAGTTATTGAGGGGAATTTTAAAGCTCAGTAGATGCAGGCTGAGGAGTAGTTAGTTTTAACCTGGATAGCTGACATTCAATATTTCTGTTTCTGCCACAGCCTTCAAGAATATTGATAATGTGGAGTACCTCATTGTTAAGCATCTGTTATCTTTTTCACACTTTTAGTCTTTTTCTTAATTTCCACCACAAATTTGTTCCAGAATACTATGAACAAAATACCATCCTCAGGAAGACTATAATTTTTCGACTTTTTTTTATTGTGGGCGTTCCATTGTAGAAGACCTTTTCTTACTTCCCTCAAGAGCCTTTGTAAACACTTCTGCTTTTACATTTATAAAGTGTATTTATATATAATCTCCTGAATCTCTGAGATTAAATAAATAAATAAAATCTGCTTTTGGAATCAGCTGGAAACATATTTTGTCCATTCTGAACTGAGCATTTATGTGTTTCATAGATTGGTCACTTCTCCATGTCACGGGGTGATAATATGTCATAGATAAAGAACTTATGACAGGGTTTATGGCAGAACTGTGTTAAATAATGCAGTGCCAAGAATTCAGTATTAACACAGCCAACAAACTCCTCCAAGTAAATGATAACATTTACATATTTTGCCACCTGCTGACATCATGTCTCCCTTTGCACTGACTTCACTGTGAGATTATTTCTAAAGCCAGTCAGAAAGACTTCATTATTCTGATCCTTTTGAGCAGTCTGTGAAGTCCCTGAGCAGCAGATTTTGGGAAGCTGGGTGCCTGGTGTAGCTAATATGATTATATACTTACTGTTCTCCATATTCTTCTGTAGGCATCTACTGTTGGTCACTCTTGGCCAAAGGGCACATATTGGGAAAACGAACCTTTGGCTTGCTCCAGAATGGCCGTCGTTCTATGTAAAAAAAAAAGAAAAGAAAAAAGCCTACAAACAATATCTAATCAGTCACCCAGAATACTAAATAACAAGAAACAATTTTGTTAGCAAGAAATGATCCTGAAATCAAACTACTGAAAATCAACAAAAAGGAAAAAAGCTTTTCTCAAAGTGACTTGGCTCCATTTTCCTTAGTTCTTGGCTAGAATATTTCCATTGATAGAGTTGCTAAATGCATTCTATTTACAAATATAAACACTTGATTTTGATCAGCAAAAATGCATCAGTGCACTTGAACAGTGTCAATGATGACATAATTACACTCACAATTTCCTCTCTGTAATGATTTTTAAATGTCAGCAGTCATTTTTTGTCTAATTGTAGCCTGCATGTCAGCACTTCCTCTTAAAACAGCATGTTCCTCTCTGCTGGAATTTCACACCTCTCCACTCACTCACTTCACCAGTGAAGATAATGAAGATGATATGGGGCTCCAGGATATTTTCACTCCCGTGCTGTTTTACCATTTAACATCAAGTAGGCAGAATGAGGACTTTTTTTTTTTTTTTTTTTTTTTTTTTAATACAGAGTTTGATCAGTTAGGCTTTAAATAATTATTTGGTTTTAATTAACAAATCAAAAAGTAGTCTTCGTTTTTTCTGGCCCCCTGCTGGTTCTTTGCTGATAACCTGTTTAAAAGCATGGGCTTGTGATAAAAATATTCTCACACATCTATACGGTAAATGTGCTCACTAGAGGAGAAAGCTTACCCTGCAATGCCAGACAGTCTCTTAAGTTCCATGTTTAACACAGTGTGAAAGCAGGTGACCCTTTCTCTGCAAAGGCAGCCTGTTTAGAGTTGAAATCACTACTGTCTCATGCTATGACCTAGAAAGTGACTTTTGGAATGCTATTTTGCATGGTTCCAGGCCTCCAGAGCCCACAGCACAACAAATAGGTGCATCTGGAGTTCATCTCTGAGCTCTCTTCCACTTTCCATACATCACAGACCACATCATCAAGTGTATGGAAGTGTATCATTTGTGCAGTGAACTGGAAGCTCTGCATTGAGGTTAGCAGCAAACATTTTCCACTTATCTGAACACACACTGGAATTGGAAACAGGGGCCAAAGAGGGCTCCTTCAATCCAATTTGCTCACAACTCATCTTCAGCTCTCTGATGATGATTTACTCTAGGGTTTAGGAGATAAAGCTTACAATTTAGTGGTCCATTTATTATCAAAATAGGTGAAGAGCCTTAAAGAATGCACACTGTGAAATCAAATAATGAAGTAGTGTTGAGATGTCTGATAAAAAAAAGAATACAACTGAGTATCTCTGATTACTAATATACACACCCACACAGATATATCACCCTACTTATATGTCTGAATGGGTCCCCAAAAGATAGAAGAATGAATTCAATAAATAAGGAGGGGTGCGTGAGGGGGTGAAAATTTGTTTTCTAAAGCCCATGATAACTTTTATTTGTCTCCATGACAATACCAACACACGTCACACATACAGAGCCGTATGTAAGCACACAGGTGATTCTGCACATATTCATATGACACAAATGCTGACCTGGTTTTCTTTGTGGTTGATGCTTCATTTTGTGTCCTACACTTTGAGTTTTCCTTTCTGATTAAATCAGTGCCTATGAAATCTTCTGGAGCTGTTGGAAAGGGCAAGAATTTTTTTAACAATAGCATCCTACATACTTGTGAGATGTATGAATGGGTAGAGACAATGTCAAAACAAATGCTTCTGGGTCACCCCACTGCAGAGGGATGTCCCAAGGACCATTTCATTAAGAAAACAAAGCAAACCAAAGAAACTAACAGCCTAGCAATGAAGACGAAAAGAAATCACAAGCTTCGAGCATGCCTTGCTCGAAATATGAGTGCTGAAGCTAGAGGAAGACCTGCCATGGGGAACACAATGGATGCAGCTAGCTCACCTGTGTTCACCCTTGAGAGAACCAGAGTCAATAGAAATACTAAAACCAGAAAGACTATGCAAGAGGTTAACCTAGAAAACAAAGAGACACTGATCTAGAACTTTCCTTCTCCCCTATCCTTTCCCAGTTTCATACCAAAGAGAAAAGGAGGGGATATTAGCATTAATTCTAAATTGGATGTAATACAGGGAAGCTGGTATACCGAAACTACCACAAAGCTTCCTTTCCCTGTGAGCAGGCTCCTCTTCTATGCACTGCACTGCACTACAGAAAAAAAAAGATCAACACCTCCTTGCCATGTTGCTCAGCTAAAGCTAAATTGAGAAAAGGAAAGGTAAGGAGAGAACCATTCCTGGAGTCTTCTGCAGTACTAGGTGGCTTGGTGGACGCCGTGAAAAAGATTTTCTTAAGGCTAATAAGGTGAAGAGGCTACTTTGAACAGCAGGTCCATTTGTTTGCATAGGAAAGCAAATAGGACTTCTACATGTCAGTTTGACTCTTTGGGTATACCCATGGGAGACAATGAAAACCCCACACAGAGTTACCTGAGCTAATTCTCAATTACCCTTGCTATGAGTTTTTGAGATAATTGCTGAGTCTCGATATTGTAGTTTGAAACTCAAGCTTTTTAATGAACTACAAAAGGCAAAATGCATTTCAACCCCCAACCCCCCCCCAGCTCTCCCCCAACATTTAAACACAAGGAAATTTGCAAAAGGAAAGGGGAAACAGAGTTTACCGTTTCAATGTACCCAAAGTATTGGATTATTGATGTTTCACATAAGAATTAAGTTTGTGTTTTACAACATTAAAAAAGTCAAGCATTCCTAAAGCTTCAGAAAAATAAAGCAATGCTACTGAGAGAATAACACACTGTTCATTTAGTGTCTAATGGTGGTAGGTTCAGCCTGTAGGAGTACAGAAACATTCCCTACACTAACTGAAATTGGTTTATAGCTTTTTAAAATAAAGCTGTTATGGCCTGTACTGTTTGACAGATTATTCATGATTCAGTCACTGCATACAGGGCATTGACTTCTGCTGCATCTGAAGGTGCTTGATATCACTTAAAATCATGCTGAAAATATTTCAAGTTGGCCTCTCAGAAAATGATGCACATTAAATTAGAGACCACATCTGAAAACTTCAGTTGATTTGCTTCATATGAACTTGAATTGAACCTCAACCTTACAAAACAGGGCATATTAAAACATAAAGACAGCTGAATGGTAACCATGACAACAGTACTTCCAAAAAACCATAATTATAGCCAACATTTATATATACTTTGATGGATAACACACTATTTTGTACACTTATTAATATCAGTTCATGCTGTGTACATAATGTTTCACCAGCAAAACGGTAAGTAATGCAGATCTTTCAGATACCCTATTAATTTACCATTGGATGTTTTTCTGCTACTCTGACAAGGTCCCTACAAAATGAAGTTGGTCAAAATGTTTCAAGTTTTAGATTTAGTTACAACATGGTCTCAAAATATTGTCAGTTTTAGACGTCTTTCTTTTGGTAAAATTTGATGCTGTAACTACAGGTTGTGTTCCATTGAGCCACAGTATTGGTTATAATGTTTTCCCTTTTTTAAAAAAAAATTGTAACAAAAAGAGTGAAATTTTTTCTTTGCTTTATTTTAGAATGAGGGCTACCTATTTTTCAAATAGCTTGTTATATTAAATAAGACTTAATCTAGATGTCTGTAATTTTTTCAGTCCTTAGACTAAAGGAGCAGTCTTTAGTTTGGACCCTTGTCAGCACTGAAGCAAAATGCTTTATAAGGTCTCATTTTTATAACCCATTTCACCCCCAAGCAAGGTGCATTTTTAATCCTTTTTTCTCTCTAAGTTGAAAAATGCAGCCCTTTCCATCACTTTGGACAGAAATATGTTTGGTTTATTTTGAAATACCCTGCCGAGGGGCATTTTCCTAAGTGTAGGTTTTCCTAATCTTTAATTAGTATCACAAATACTTTTGCTGCCTCCACATTCCTCCAGTGAAAGGTTGTATAGAACAAGTCACTGAATTCTGCATGTCCTGTGGGACTATGTGAGGAGCTACACACTCCCCTTTCACACAGTGAACAAAAGCCAAATTCTTGCTTTTTTTTTTCTTTTTAAGTCTGAAATGCTAAAGCTATGGGTGCACTACTGAGGGCTGAATACTGATGATCAGGCCTTCTTGGGTGGTACCAGGGGAAGGCTTGATGTACCTCTATAATTCATCTGCTATATTTTCCTTTGCTATTACATTGCTTTTCTGGCCTCTTATGTATTTTCTAAATAGCACAGATACAGTGTTTACTATTTCTTTGGAGTTCTGATGAATTGCAAATACAATGTTCTTTTCCCTGTCAAGACTAGACCATAAATAGTTCGAGTACTATCACTCAGAAGCACTACACATACATATATAATTATTTCATATTTTTAATGTATGTATATATATTTATATATGTAAAAAAAGTAGTCCACTGACAATGAGCTTTAGTCCATTAACTTGTCTTATGATGTATGTCTTTGGGATCAGCCACTTCTATTATATAGCACATTTAAGTAATAGCTAAGGCAGCCTTAGAGTATAAAATCTCTACTTTTGTGCTAGTAATGCGTATCATTCTTAGCTCATCTGTCACAAGCTATGTTCGCATTTCCCTAACTAGATCTGCAATCATACCTTTTAATCCACTCCGCGCTTTAGGAACTAGACCTGGCTTACATCTGGCCTGTCCTCGATAGCTGTGCTTGCAGTCTCAGAATAGTGATTTAAGTGAGGCTTACCCATCCTCCGAGGACAAACCTCAGATGTGATCTGGTGTTTAATTTGTCTTGACTTCTGTGTCTAGAAAACCTGGTTGGCTCCTCCCAGGCTAAAGCCACAGTGTAAGCTAACACATAAGTAGTATGGATAAAAAGGGTGCCCAGGATTTGACTACAAACTGCCATCCAAATTAGCAAAATTGTTCAGATACTGTTATAACAAATTGCCTAAGGTTGTAAGGACACCTCCAAAACCTGAATTTGTGCAGCTCTCCTGATCTCAAACATAGGGCTCTATTTCTTGCCTTTTCAAAATAAAGAGCTTGTAAAATGAAACTTACCTTGCCCGTTCCACTTGCCTGTTCCAGGGTACATGTAGTTTAGGTTGGATTAATTCTCAGATAAAATGACTGACATCTAGGCAGCAGTTGTTAGGTGTACCAGTGACAGCTGAAGTGATGGCGACATCTGCCTTTTATTATTTTCTTCATTCTAAATTATCCATTCCTTAGTATGTGGAACCCTATTCTACCTTGTGGACAGCAGGAATACACAACTCAGTAAATCCTATCTCCATCTGGATGCCCCCCTCCTTTCTTTATCTGGCACTTACTGCAGGAATGCTACTATAAAGTTACTATGAGACAGCACTAAGGGCACAAATGCACCTCATTAATTGTTCTAGCAATGAGAAATTCAAGAGCAGTGACACCCTGGAGGCTTTAACGGACAGAAGAATCATGCCATGAGCAATAAAAACCTGTCAAGCTGTCCTCTTGGTGTGACCCTCCAATAAGAGGGTTTTAATTCAGCCTGGGTACTGGCCTTGGGCTCTCTCTGGACATGTACTGGCAATGCAGTGGCAACAGTTTGTGCCTGCTGCTGGCACCATGTATCCTGCAATCAGCTTCTGTAACCAAAGCCCATTCAAGCCGTTGGGCAGAAGTCCAAAATCGGCCATGGCACTGCTACATCTTTGGGTGTCACCAACACTAATTGAAATCAAGCAAGCCCCTTTCATAGCTATTTAGTGTCATCATACTCCTTCCATCTTAAATGCAGTTGACCCAAGAAAACATAACATTAAAGCAATGCTATCTGGGATTTGTGATGCTCTAAAATCTTTAGTGAAATGGGATATGTAGAAACAGCAGCACATGTTAGACACTCTCTCGTCCCAAGCAAGACAATACTGTGACATTGCACAGACTAAAACTAAGAGTTATTAGCCCAGTTGTGGAAGATATCGCCGTGTGTAGCTCTGTGCCTGTGCTGATCTGGGCACAGTGCCACAGTGATGTGTCTAGGATCCACACTAGCTGGGTTAGCACAAAATCAAAGCTCTCTGCTGAAAGATGTAAATTCCAGTTTATAGAGAATAGGGAGAAGAGACGCTGCCTGTCTTACAGTCCTCTGTGAAAAGTTATTGCTTCCACAAATGCTTAGGGTCACACAACAATCTGATTTATTTCTCCAGAAAATTGGGAAAACACATCCTTTACTGCTGCAGAGGTTCCTAAATGAAGCACAGCTGGATGGCTGCCAGTAAAACCTCAGTATAGTAGTTGGCTAGGGAACAAGGATGCCCTGGCAACCACGCATTAGCAAGGATGCTGCATAATCTTTAACAAACTGTTGTGAGCTAAGGCTGAGGGAGAGTGGAGGCGGGGAGGTGGTCTGCTCCCCAGTGATTTACATAGGAGCTGCTGCAGAGGAGAAGAGCACTCTCCATCAATGGAGAGCAACACTAGAGTGATGGAATCTTAGATGTTTAAGGCTAAAGAGCCTTCAACAATTTTGTAGGTGTACTTTACAAAATGCGACAAAGTGCCTTCTCATCAGGGGATGGAAGATCTAAGGGAAGGTTATGCAAGCTCCTTTTGAAAATAACAAAAATTAAAGCTTACAGAGAAAATGGGGGAAAATGCTAGGTTATGAATTTCAACTACATTGGGCTGCACTGACGTTTGTTTGATCCCTGATTTAGTTTTGTAGCTTCATTCTCTTCCTTTGTGCAAATAAGTGTGCATCAGTGCACTGGTAGTTAAGGAACAGTTATAGGTTTATAATAGATACTGATGGTTTCTCTTGCTCTCCCAAAAGGCTAGATCAGATCAATTCTTGCATGGTGAGAAAGCAAGGTAAGTTGTCTTCAGACAATCGCTACTCATCATTTGATGACCCAAGCCTAGGGTAAAGGTCTCTAGGGTAAAGATTTTGATGCTTTCATAAACCTAAACTTCTGAGGATGACAACAGGGGACAGACCATTGTCTTAAATAAACCTGCAGAATACCACTGGTGGTGCAGCTATTAACTGAGGCTTTGTGAGCATGTTCATTAATTCTGCCTACTAATGACAGCCTAAGATGTATACCAGCCCTTTGTGAGGTGCAGGTGAGGTCTGGCAAATTCCACCACCCTGCACATGCATTCAGATGGAGGTTCCTTCAAAACTTTTGTGCAATAGGAACAGCCACTGCTAAAGAGTAGATGTGCTTAATGTCACAAGGAACTCCAGTTCATTGGGCAGTGGAATAAATGCGGGGACAGATATTATGTATTCCACAAAGATGGTGTAACTCTTACTATTTCATAGTATTAGTTAATATTTCTGAAGTTGTCCAGGTTTCCCAGGAACAGACCCACAGCCCAGCCATGGCAGGTAGGCTGTGAGAAGCCCCGAGTCAGCTGGGAAATTCAGGCAAGGCAGCTGCCCCAGTCTGACTCACAGGTGTATCCCATACCACTTACATCAAGCTCATTATAAAAGGAGGGATTTTAAGAAGAGTGGGCAGTTCCTCCTCGTGGGGATCTTCCCTCTTGGTCTGCTGCTCCTGAAGACCTGGGTGAGTATAACTTTGTATGCTTTATAATAGTGATAGTATTAGTTTTGTTGTTTCACTAAATCTCTTTCTAATTTAATCCATGGGGCCTCTCCCTTTTTAACCTCATTCCCCTTCTCATCTGGGGTCATTCGGTGGTAGAATGACTGATACAATTTTGCCTGGAGCACGAGGTAAAAGTAGACAGTTTATTTGGTGCCTGATGTGTGTCTGGATATGAAATAGCTCATGTTGGTGAATCCCAGAGTTAAAGTTTCAATAGATATTACAAACACTCACTGTGTGGGTGGGATGGTCTGTGGGTGGACTGCTCAGGTATTTGGTTTTGGAATTACTTTTTGAGAACTGGATGGCTTAACCATTTTTTATTCTCGGACTGTTATGGTTTATTGCTTTTGAACATGATCTTAGAGGTCTTCCATTGTTATGTTTCATGGTGTTAGTTCATGGTGTAATGCATTCATTTGTAGTTACACTGACTTCTGATCTCTCTGACCTGGTGATGGGCAATGTGACTTTGGAATGCCCTTGGGATGCTTTGACAACTGTGCTTGTTATAGGGCCTTTTGAATATTTTTTCAGTTTCTTGTCCTGCTTAAAATGAAACCATGGCATAGGATTGGGTGCTCGGTAACTGCTACAGCCTCTGCAATGGGCCCTGCAGTCATCTCTGCCCCTGCAGGAAATAATGCAGGTAGTCAGACTATGTAGAGGTGATACAGCCACCCTGAGTACTCAGCTGGTGCCAACCGCCCCTGTGTGTAAGAGGCAACACACAAGAAGAGCATGTTGGGAAGAAGTCACTACTCGGTCTCTGTCCCTCATTGAGCTATGAGACATCGGTAAAGATTATAGTTGACATGAGGGTGAACCACTGGTTTCTTGGCTGCTCTGGTCCTGGGATAACAGAGCTGATGGCTTGCAACTGGAAGGTAATGAAGCCAAGCAGCTGGGACAGATAGCAAGAGATGTGAGCATTGATAAAGGTCTCACAAGAGAAGCACACCCCCTCAGTTGTTGCAGATGACTTCTGTTGTCTGTAACAAAAAAATAAAAAAAAAAGGTCTCCCTTTAGGGATGCAGTCTTGTACAGACCAAGCAGGTGGATGACCACTGGAAAAGGTGTGCAATATCTGAGAGAAATAGCTGGGCGGGAGCTGATATTTGCTTGTGTGCATGACCCTGGGACACCAGTGGATCCAGAGGCACTACGAGTTAGTGGATCTATGTAGCACAAGCGGGTTTTGTGTGCACTGCCAGCCTATGCCCATACGTTGGTGTTACGTAGCTGGAGAGATAATGAGGCACTGACAATAGGTGAGTAGGATGCTTGACTGAGGCAGTATGCAGATAGTCTTTCTTCCTCCCCATGGGCTGGCATCTCTGTTGTGGATACGCCATCAGATAAGTGCACAGAACTGCTCAGTAAAGTTCCTGACAGGTTGTTCCAGGTGGAGGACAGGTTACACTTCCTGTCAGTGCCAACAAGTGTTTCTGCTGTCCAGAGAAAGCGCTCCCCTCAAAGCCCTGCTCGAGAGAGAATGCACGCATCATGGGGTACCCTGTGGCTCTTCTTACAAGGGCGTGGAGAGGTCATCAGACAGTGGGATAGAAGCCTATGTCAGTTTTGCAGGCATGTGTCCATGAAGTGCAAAACAAAGATAACTTAAGATGGTGTTCTTCCAGGCATAGTGCTGCTGGAGATTCCAATGGGCAGCCCCCCCACGTGGGGTAGATGGGCCTCAGATCCTATCTTACAATGTGTGACTGATGAGAAGAAGAAGTGCAGTCCACATGAGTTGCTTGGACTCGTATGGCAACGCCTGCTATGTTTCTCTGAATTACAGGGGCCCTGCCTCCAGCCAGTAGAGGAGAGGGATAACGGAGTCTATTGGCCATCGAATCCACACAGTCCTGGCATGTCGGTACCACAGAAACACAAGGCTCTGGTGGACACTGGTGCACGATGCCCCACCGTGCCTTCCTATTACCTCGGGACACAATCTATTTCCATTGCTGGAGTGATGGGAGGGAATTCCAGGAACTGACTGCAGTTGAAGCTGAAGTCAGTCTGACTGGATGTGAGTGGCAGCGGCAGCATATTGTGACTGGCCCTGATGCCCCATGCATTCCTGTTGTGGATTATCTCAGAAGGGGATACTTCAAGGACCTGAGGCGGTCCCACTGGGCATTTGGTATAGCAGTGGTGGAGACAGATGAAGTTGAACTTCTGTCTACCCTTCCTTGCTTGTTGGAGGGCCCTTCCATGTTTGGGCTGCCGGGGATCAAGGATCAGAAGGTGCCTATCGCTACTACAACAGTGCACTGGTGACAGTATTGTATGTCTCGAGATTCCCTGAGCCACATCCAGAAGCTGATTTGCCAACTAGAGAGCCAATGGGTAATCAGCTGTACTCGCTCACCCTTTAATAGTCCTATTGGGCCAGTGCAAAATCCAATGGAGAGTGGAGACTGAATGTGGACTATAGTGGCTTGAATGAAGTCACACCACCACTGAATGCTGCTGTGCCGGACCTGCTAGGACTCCAGTATGAACTGGAGTCCAAGGCTGCTAAGTGGTACGCCATGACTGATATCGCCAGCGCATTCTGCTCATTTCTGTTGGCAGTGGAGTGCAGGCCACAGTGCGCTTTTACCTGGATGGGTGTCCAGGACACTTGGAATTGACTGCCCAAGGGGTGGAAACACAGTCCCTTGATTTGCCATGGACTGATCCGCTCTACAATAGAAAAGGGTGGAGTGCCTGAGCATCTGCAGCATATTGATGACATCATTGTATGGGGTAACACAGCAGAAGAAGTTTTTGAGACAGGGAGGAGTGATTCAAACTCTACTAGAAGCAGGTTTTGTCATCAAAAGCAGCAAGGTCAAGGGACATGCCTGAGAAATCCAGTTTCTAGGAATTAAATGGCAGGATGGATGTTGCCAGATCCCAATAGATGTAAATAACAAATTAACAGCGATGTCTCCATCAACTGACAAAAAGGATACACAATTTTTGTGAGGTGGTGTGGGTTTCTGGTGAATATATATCCTGGATTACAGTCACCTTGTGAGCCCTCTATATGAAGAATGAACCTCAGCTCACAGTGCCGAGTGATGTCTCAACATCAGCATCCCCAACACAAATTGTGGGTATGACTGAATCAAGGTCCTGGTTTCTCAGGAACAGAACCATGGGCCAGCCATGCAGGCAGGCTGTGAGAAACCCTGAGTCAGCTGGGAGATCCAATCAAGGCACTGACTCACAGGTGTATCCCATGCCACTTACATCAAGCTCATTATAAAAGGAGGGATTTTAAGAACAGTGGGCAGTTCCTCCTTGTGGGGATCTTCCCTCTTGGTCTGCTGCTCCTGAAGACCTGGGTGAGTATAACTTTGTATGCTTTATAATAGTGATAGTATTAGTTTTGTTGTTTCACTAAATCTCTTTCTA
Source organism: Podargus strigoides (assembly GCA_028020825.1). Lineage (NCBI taxonomy): Eukaryota > Metazoa > Chordata > Aves > Caprimulgiformes > Podargidae > Podargus > Podargus strigoides. The sequence continues at coordinate 17,493,773 of CM051628.1, forward strand.
ATTTAATCCATGGGGCCTCTCCCTTTTTAACCTCATTCCCCTTCTCAGCTGGGGTCATTCGGTGGTAGAGTAACTGCTACAGTTTAGCCTGGGGCACAGGCTAAATGTAGACAGTTTATTTGATGCCTGATGTGTGTTTGGATATGAAATAGCTCATGTCGGTGAATCCCAGGGTTGAAGTTTTAAGAGATATCGCTGGATATCTCATCCACTCACTATGTTGGTGTGGGTGGGATGGTCTGTGGGTGGACTGCTCAGGTATTTGGTTTTGGAATTACTTTTTGAGAACCGGATGGCTTAACCATTTTTTATTCACAGACTGGTATGGTTTATTGCTTTTGAACATGATCTTAGAGGTCTTCCATTGTTATGTTTCATGGTGTTAGTTCATGGTGTAATGCATTCATTTGTAGTTACACCGACTTCTGATCTCTCTGACCTGGTGATGGGCAATGTGACTTTGGAATGCCCTTGGGATGCTTTGACAACTGTGCTTGTTATAGGGCCTTTTGAATATTTTTTCAGTTTCTTGTCCTGCTTAAAATGAAACCATGGCATAGGATTGGGTGCTCGGTAACTGCTACAGCCTCTGCAATGGGCCCTGCAGTCATCTCTGCCCCTGCAGGAAATAATGCAGGTAGTCAGACTATGTAGAGGTGATACAGCCACCCTGAGTACTCAGCTGGTGCCAACCGCCCCTGTGTGTAAGAGGCAACACACAAGAAGAGCATGTTGGGAAGAAGTCACTACTCGGTCTCTGTCCCTCATTGAGCTATGAGACATCGGTAAAGATGATTATAGTTGACATGAGGGTGAACCACTGGTTTCTTGGCTGCTCTGGTCCTGGGATAACAGAGCTGATGGCTTGCAACTGGAAGGTAATGAAGCCAAGCAGCTGGGACAGATAGCAAGAGATGTGAGCATTGATAAAGGTCTCACAAGAGAAGCACACCCCCTCAGTTGTTGCAGATGACTTCTGTTGTCTGTAACAAAAAAATAAAAAAAAAAGGTCTCCCTTTAGGGATGCAGTCTTGTACAGACCAAGCAGGTGGATGACCACTGGAAAAGGTGTGCAATATCTGAGAGAAATAGCTGGGCGGGAGCTGATATTTGCTTGTGTGCATGACCCTGGGACACCAGTGGATCCAGAGGCACTACGAGTTAGTGGATCTATGTAGCACAAGCGGGTTTTGTGTGCACTGCCAGCCTATGCCCATACGTTGGTGTTACGTAGCTGGAGAGATAATGAGGCACTGACAATAGGTGAGTAGGATGCTTGACTGAGGCAGTATGCAGATAGTCTTTCTTCCTCCCCATGGGCTGGCATCTCTGTTGTGGATACGCCATCAGATAAGTGCACAGAACTGCTCAGTAAAGTTCCTGACAGGTTGTTCCAGGTGGAGGACAGGTTACACTTCCTGTCAGTGCCAACAAGTGTTTCTGCTGTCCAGAGAAAGCGCTCCCCTCAAAGCCCTGCTCGAGAGAGAATGCACGCATCATGGGGTACCCTGTGGCTCTTCTTACAAGGGCATGGAGAGGTCATCAGACAGTGGGATAGAAGCCTATGTCAGTTTTGCAGGCATGTGTCCATGAAGTGCAAAACAAAGATAACTTAAGATGGTGTTCTTCCAGGCATAGTGCTGCTGGAGGTTCCAATGGGCAGCCCCCCCACGTGGGGTAGATGGGCCTCAGATCCTATCTTACAATGTGTGACTGATGAGCATAGAAGTGCAGTCCACATGAGTTGCTTGGACTCGTATGGCAACGCCTGCTATGTTTCTCTGAATTACAGGGGCCCTGCCTCCAGCCAATAGAGGAGAGGGATAACGGAGTCTATTGGCCATCGAATCCACACAGTCCTGGCATGTCGGTACCACAGAAACACAAGGCTCTGGTGGACACTGGTGCACGATGCCCCACTGTGCCTTCCTATTACCTCGGGACACAATCTATTTCCATTGCTGGAGTGATGGGAGGGAATTCCAGGAACTGACTGCAGTTGAAGCTGAAGTCAGTCTGACTGGATGTGAGTGGCAGTGGCAGCGTATTGTGACTGGCCCTGATGCCCCATGCATTCCTGTTGTGAATTATCTCAGAAGGGGATACTTCAAGGGCCTGAGGCGGTCCCACTGGGCATTTGGTATAGCAGTGGTGGAGACAGAGGAACGTTGCACCATACTGACCTACCCTAAAGGACTATCATGACATGGAAACCACAGCCATGGACTAAAAGGACATTACACATTACACATTACACATTACACATTACACATTACACATTACACATTACACATTACACATTACACATTACACATTACACATTACACATTACACATTACACATTACACATTACACATTACACATTACACATTACACATTACACATTACACATTACACATTACACATTACACATTACACATTACACATTACACATTACACATTACACATTACACATTACACATTACACATTACACATTACACATTACACATTACACATTACACAATTATTCTTCCCACTTCTCTATATTTAAAACTGTATTTGTGTAAAGAGATGATCATGATGCAAATGGTATGGGGTAAGGGGTGGAATGGTGTCCTGGTTTCCCAGGCAGCGACCCATGGGCCAGTCATGGTAGGCAAGCCATGAGTAGCCCTGAGTCAGCTGGGAGATACAACAAGGCAGCTGACCCAAGCTGCTTGGAACTGAGTATAGCCTTGTATACATTGTTATTCTATTTTTATTTCATTAAATCTGTTTGTAATTCAGCCCATGGAGCTTGTCTCTTTTTTCCCTGATTGCCCTTCTCAGCTGGGGAGGGACATTGGGTGGTAGAACAACTGCTACGGTTTAGCCCTGAGTATAGGCTAAATGTAGACAGAAGTATTTTAAATTCCCAGAGGAATCATTATAAAGTTGCTATAGACATTATTTCTGTAACTGATGGGAACCATACTGTGTTCTACAATATACAAAAATGCTAATATTGTTTTGTATCTTAAGCGTACTTATGTGCTTTGTAAAATTTCTTATGTAAATTTTTGTGTCCTCTGATCTACAGGAACTTTATAATGATATGAAACATTGATGCTTTGGCATTGTTTTTTACTGTGTTCTTCATGCAGACGTCCAAGGAGGGCTTGCTAATGGTATATGTGTGCATTTCAGTTAAACCTTGTAATGCTAGGGGTGGAGATCAGTTTGACATGGAATTCAGCTGCTATTGTTTTTAAAAGGAGAAAAGGCCTGCTGGATTTAAGAGTGTTTGAGTATATATGGTGGTTGGAACTGTTTCCTTAAGGAAGTATTCATTCAGTCGATGTCCTGAAGGGTTAAGAAAACAGGAACCCATAGTTTTACTGCTTATGTATGTTGCCAAGGGAACAGTAGTTGGAATGTGTAAATGTGTTTCTCCCTAAACCCACAGGAGAGAAGCTTGAGAGTCTTGGTGTGCCCTAATCCTCCCAATTAGCTTCTATGTGGTGGGGGGCTTATAGGGCTGAATTGGACTTAAATAGTTGTTAGTGACACTGGGTAACATTTCCACCATGCTGGAGGGAGAGAATTTAGCATCATACTCATTACTTAGACTCCCTTTTCAGCTTTAGGTTGTGATTGACATATTAAAAGCCTCTGTTATTGCTTTTCCCTGAACCCCATGGACTGCTTTTATTAATATACATTAATTTCTATAATGAAGACCAAGGAGTTGTTCTTAAGACCTAGGTAAGAGAAATCATGAGGCTGATTGTTGACTGAGATCTTTGATATCTGTACTGCCTTGACTGACATGTGATTTAACTTAGCTTCACTGGTGTAAAACTGGTGGAAGTTCTATTAAAACTGTTTCAACAGAAGAGGCAAATATGAGGATTGTTTCTATTTTACAGGTTAGGCTCTTGCACTGTGAACAGATCAGTCTGCAGAAACTCCAATCAAGCCCTCCTTGCTGTCAGATCAGTTGTAACAAGGAAAATACTTATGTATATCTGCAGAGGTTAGCTGTGACTTAGATCTTTCTGTAAACTAGTAACAACAGTGTTCAAGACCACCCAAAACCTTCTAGTGTGCCAGCACTCTCAATGACTGGGACTGTTCTACCATCATGCATTTCTGGTGGCTGGCAGCATCCATCTGAGTGAAACCTATCTGAGCAGCAAACAGCCTCTATGGGAGAAAAAATTTTTCAAGAATAAATGGAATTATACTAAGACTGATGTGTTTTTCCTAGCATGTAGAAGGATCTGTATTAGAGTAGAATGCTGTCAGTTTTGTACTTATACCCCCTTTCCCTCAACAAAAGGTTCTTAATAAAGTACAAGACAACTGTGTCTTACAGAACAGATTAAATTATCAGTCCTGTTACAATGAGTGTGGAAAACAGAGTCTTTTTCTCTTTACAGGTTCCCACCATGTGATGGAAAGCCTAAAGTATTCTTAAGGTAAGGGAGAAGGGAGAAGGGAGAAGGGAGAAGGGAGAAGGGAGAAGGGAGAAGGGAGAAGGGAGAAGGGAGAAGGGAGAAGGGAGAAGGGAGAAGGGAGAAGGGAGAAGGGAGAAGGGAGAAGGGAGAAGGGAGAAGGGAGAAGGGAGAAGGGAGAAGGGAGAAGGGAGAAGGGAGAAGGGAGAAGGGAGAAGGGAGAAGGGAGAAGGGAGAAGGGAGAAGGGAGAAGGGAGAAGGGAGAAGGGAGAAGGGAGAAGGGAGAAGGGAGAAGGGAGAAGGGAGAAGGGAGAAGGGAGAAGGGAGAAGGGAGAAGGGAGAAGGGAGAAGGGAGAAGGGAGAAGGGAGAAGGGAGAAGGGAGAAGGGAGAAGGGAGAAGGGAGAAGGGAGAAGGGAGAAGGGAGAAGGGAGAAGGGAGAAGGGAGAAGGGAGAAGGGAGAAGGGAGAAGGGAGAAGGGAGAAGGGAGAAGGGAGAAGGGAGAAGGGAGAAGGGAGAAGGGAGAAGGGAGAAGGGAGAAGGGAGAAGGGAGAAGGGAGAAGGGAGAAGGGAGAAGGGAGAAGGGAGAAGGGAGAAGGGAGAAGGGAGAAGGGAGAAGGGAGAAGGGAGAAGGGAGAAGGGAGAAGGGAGAAGGGAGAAGGGAGAAGGGAGAAGGGAGAAGGGAGAAGGGAGAAGGGAGAAGGGAGAAGGGAGAAGGGAGAAGGGAGAAGGGAGAAGGGAGAAGGGAGAAGGGAGAAGGGAGAAGGGAGAAGGGAGAAGGGAGAAGGGAGAAGGGAGAAGGGAGAAGGGAGAAGGGAGAAGGGAGAAGGGAGAAGGGAGAAGGGAGAAGGGAGAAGGGAGAAGGGAGAAGGGAGAAGGGAGAAGGGAGAAGGGAGAAGGGAGAAGGGAGAAGGGAGAAGGGAGAAGGGAGAAGGGAGAAGGGAGAAGGGAGAAGGGAGAAGGGAGAAGGGAGAAGGGAGAAGGGAGAAGGGAGAAGGGAGAAGGGAGAAGGGAGAAGGGAGAAGGGAGAAGGGAGAAGGGAGAAGGGAGAAGGGAGAAGGGAGAAGGGAGAAGGGAGAAGGGAGAAGGGAGAAGGGAGAAGGGAGAAGGGAGAAGGGAGAAGGGAGAAGGGAGAAGGGAGAAGGGAGAAGGGAGAAGGGAGAAGGGAGAAGGGAGAAGGGAGAAGGGAGAAGGGAGGGAGAAGGGAGAGGAGAAGGGAGAAGGAGAAGGGAGAAGGAGAAGGGAGAAGGGAGAAGAGAGGAGAAGGGAGAAGGAGAGAGAGGAGAAGTGCGCCTGACGGCAGGTCCGGGCCTAGAACATGACCGAAGGAGAGAGGGAGAAGGGAGAAGGGAGAGGGAGAGAGATGGGAGAAGGGAGAAGGAGAAGGAGGAGAAGAGGAGATCACACTTATTATATGTGTGTGTGTTGAGTATGAGCAGAATCTCTGCTTTTCCCCTTCTAATGTGTGTACAGGCATCTCTTGTGGTTTTGTAGTGCTTTTTTTCATTTACTAAGTTTATTTTTCTCTCAAGGTTTTTGAGATCTTTTTATTTCCTAGCACAGTGTCTTTTTTCATTTACTAAGTTTATTTTTCTCTCAAGGTTTTTGAGATCTTTTTATTTCCTATCACAGTGTCAAGGAGAAAGCTGTTCTTGTCTTTAAGTTATGCACCCCTTACAGTGCCCCTTAGTTACACAGCACAAGAAAAGGAGAAACAGAATCCATGGCATCATGCAGAAATGCTGCACTGTGTTGTTTGCCCTGGTTAAACATTCCCAGAAAGGGAATAACACATCACTCTGGAGCTGCTGCACGTCTTTTGGCCTTTGTGCTGCAGAGGATATAGGCATTTAGGGTTAAACTGAATCACTGCTGGATTCTGGGGAATTGGTTTTCAGATCTGAGCTACATAAATGAGAATTACTTCTTGTTTTTATTCCTCAACACTATCATCTCCTCCATACCTGAAATAAGTGGCATCTGGAGCCTTAACAATTGTGGGAGAATTTCAATTTGATTTAACCACGTGCCGCCATCTTCACCTACCATTTCTTGATCTGTGTCCAAGCTACTTAAAGTATTTGTACAAATTCATGCTGGAAGTCTTGTACATACAGATATGTTTTTGTAGTACGTAATTCTTTCATTTTTTGACTTGCGTTGTAGATATTCAGGAAGATGTCAAACTGGAAAGGAAAAAAATGGCAAGTTAATCTTTTCAAACCCTGAGAGAGGAAAAGGTTGCATTTTTGGATCAAGTATTTGTTAGGTGATCTCACTTTGTCCTCAGTACCGACCTTGATCTTTCTCTAGAGTGTTTTGGTGAGGGAAGCTGAGCAGAGTCTAGTCAGCTCATTACACCTGCTGGGGTTTTCAGAATTACACCTCAGTGTGATCAGGGCTAGTGGCCCCAATCTACTGACAGAATGGATCAAACCATTGGATCTAAACAGAACTTTACATTAAATTCGAAGATGCATCTATAGTCTCTGACTATATATACTATATATATACAATATATCTGCCTACATATACTTTAAACACATAGCTCCAAGATCAAACACTCTATCTGCTTATAGTTACACTTCTCATTAAAGCATTATGCAGTCTTTCTTTAAAGTTGCAAGGAACTTTCAAATATAACATGCCTATCACTGGCCAAGTCCATGCAAAACGCTGGATGGTAAAGCAGGTTTTGGTTGTGCATAAAATCAGCTGCAATTGGGAGGCAACAGGATTTTAATAGTGCCAACAAGACCGAAAAAAAAGCCTTATCCAATAAAAGCACACATTGGAATTACATGTTAGCAGAGATTATGTTCTCACAGCAAAGGTAATATTAGTTAATAGAAAAGCCCTTTTCTGATTTGTAATTAATATTATTGCAAACTATAAAGTAAGGTTTACCTGCAGTTCTGCCAATTAATAACTTACTTTCTGTTTTGTTCAAGTGATTAGCTATTGGAAATACACGGAGGCAAGCATGCATACAATGAATCCAAGCTTTCAGCACATTCAGACGCTGGGGATGCTGGCATACATCTTCCCTTTCTGGCAGGCTGTAGCTGCGTAGAACAACAACAACCACAGAAGAACCCATGGCCTTTGGTTAGCCCCTACATTTTTACACTAGGATTTGTTCAGATGATATTAAATGGTAACTCAGGCAGTCCAAGTCAACACTACAGGAGGCCTCTATAGGGGGAAACACAGACCCTAAACATGTTCCCCAGAGCCTCCCCAGTCCAGTTCAAAGAATGCAGCTTTTACCATCCTGAAGATGAAACCCCCGCCAACTTTTACAGAGGCCACACTCTGCTCACAAAACCTAGTCCCTTCCCTGCAGGCATTTGGGATCCTTTGAAATGGAAAATTTATGCTGTACTGAAATAGTTCATACTATAATAAACAACTAGTGCCATCATTCTGCTGGTATTCAGAGTGCAATTAAACCTGAACCTCGTGTGCGTACTCCATTTGCAGTGGGAAAGGCAGCTCCCCCCCATACAGTCTTTCCTAACACAGTGGGTTTTACTTTACTGCTTATTCCCCTCCCCTTGCTCTCTTTGTAGTGAAATACCCCTTCCCCTCCCCACACTCACATGGGGCATGGGGGCTTGTGGGCAATTATATAACTTATAGGTCAATCTGTTGTTTGGGCAGAAGTGCTGCAAGAATGTGGTATGCTGGCTGAAGCTGTTTGTTTGCTTAAGTTCTCAGAGTTCAATGAGGTCATTTTCTCATCTTCCCTGTATTTTCTGTATTTTCCACAGACCTGCCAGCCTCAAACAACACCCTCTTTCTTCACATTAGAAATGGAAACACGTCCTCTGCAGGAATTTTCCACTTAATAGCTCCTGCTTTCCTACCGGGGGCCTCAGTGCACCACCACTGCAATGCTGTATTTCTTTCCACTGCAGTTTGACATTTTGCAGCCAGAACAACGAGCGGCATTCACTCCATCCTGATTTTTGGAAAACATATCTCTATAGGCACACAGATCACACCCAATGCAGCAATCACCAGAGGGAAATGCCGAAGGTATTTAAACATCATTATGCATCACTAAGGATATGACATTGTCTAGTACTAATGATCTTTTATACCGTTGCTTTTCCTTACGCTCCCCGTTTCCTCCCCCCTCCAACCCTTTATACACACACACACAGAGACACCAAAGGCTATGCCTTGCTCTCCCATTACCAGCCAGTCTTATGTTCTACACTTGATTGTAATAGTTTGCCTTTATGAATTATTTCCTTTGCATAACATTTGCAAGCTGTATATCAGGTCCTGACACTGTGAGGAGCAGAAATGCAGACTGCAGATAATCTGAGCAGTAAACAAGGAGCCTGCTTTAAAATGCGCAGAGTGACCTGTCTGAAAGCAGCAATATTTGCAAACTGTTTACTGCTGAGAAGCGATGATATTGTCTGAAATGCAGCAGCCTGAAGATTGGATCAAAATGGGATCTCAGCACTCAGTCGAGCGCAACCTGTAATTTTTTTGTTTGTTTGTTTGGGTTGTGCTTTCTTTAAAGAGCTGTATTATAAATTATTAAGAGCTAATTTCCAAAAACCCCTTTACTGCATCCGTGAAGGATTTTTTAATTCCTCTACAGGAAGATAAATATATGGAAGTAAACGTTGTTTATTGCTAGAAGGAAGGTTTCCCCTGTCTGCACAGTGGTAGAGTCTCAGACAGCAAGGTCCCAGTAGGTCAGACTGGCACACTGAATTGCGTATCAAATGAAACTGGTATTCTGGAAAAAGCGTGGAAAGAGGAAGAGGGGTGTTAGTCAGGAGGTTGCTCAGGCCAGGAGGGTGGGCCACTGAAAAACAACAAGGGGAAAATAGGATTGATGATCTGCAGAACACCTAGGGTATTTCTTTCAGGAGGTATTACTTCCACTTTTAACCAGGAACAAGAGCTGGTAGAAAAAAAAACGGCAGGAGCTGACAGCTTTGTGCTGATCAAAGGGACATAGCATTGAATGCCTGCCTTTGCTAGCTATTTATTAGAAAGGGAGAAGGGCTCCTTTGCCGTTCGACTTGGGAGAGAAGGGATTAAAGATCAAAAAAGAGGGGGACTGGCCTGACTTCTTTGTTCAGAAAATATTTCTTTTTTTTTTTTTTTTTAGCGTGCCATGCTGTCCACTATAAGACAAAAACACCCTTTCTTTTTATAGTATTGCTGCCTTTCTTTTCTCAATGAGCAACATTTCTGTTGATGAACAATTCCAGCAGCATCTTTTTTTTTTTTTTTTTTTGATGTAAAGAAGGCTCCCTTTGGGAAACTTAGTTAACTGTCTTTTAGCCTGATTAACCTAGGAAATAAAGTTTAAATGCACTGCTGGGATTCTATTAGGATCATCAGTTCATACAGATAACAGCAAAAGGTGTTAAAATGCACTTCACTAGTGCAAGTGATCTCATGTTGTAAAAATGATTATCCCCAGCAGAACAGGGAAGGATTAAGGGGCCATGTCTACATCTGGGAAACTCTGTAAGTGTTTTATTAGCATTAATACATGTATTGATCACACACAGAGAAAAGGCCCATCAGGATGGTGGCAAATGGCACAGTGCATTAAACCTACTCTCTTAAGTCAGTGAAATGTGATCTTCTTTATTCCTAGAATTGCAATAAAGCTGTTAAGCAGTCTGAATGAAATTGGGAAAAACCTACTTGCATGGTTGTGGATCATTGTGGGTTGCCTATCATGTTAAAAGAAAGACTGTTACCAAAATAAGACTCTCCCATTGCAGAGAATTTGAAGAAGTGTGGGGTACATTGGGTATTCTAGCTCTAAATCAGTTAAACTACACTGCATATAAGTTTGATCACAGTGGCCTAACTTCTTGTTTATATTCTCTAAACATTTATCTTAAGTGGATCAGAAAGTCTAACCACGTCCCATGCTTTTGCTTCCTCCTCTGGTCCTTAGTTCAGGTTGCTGCTTCCTAGCGTCAGGTTGCTGCTTCCTAGCGCGAGTGAGAGTAAGGCTAAATGGCTGTGCAAGCAAGGTTGAGGTAGACACTGATAAAAATAAATGCTGTTGACCAGACACATGAATAACTCAGCAGATAAATACCGCGGGGTTTGACATGAGCAGCATTTTCCTCACTATCATTCTGTTTCCATTTGCAGCCCCTAAATTTTGTTTTGGCTTCAAAGAAACCACAAGTATCAAAATGAAAGATTGCCAAGTACATGGTGATTTTAAAGCAAGATTTTTTTATAAGGTCTATTACCAGCATTAGGATAGCAAAACAAATGCATGGTGACAATCTTTAGGGTCCTTTTTGATCTCCAACCTCCAGTGCCACCAAGACAAATCTAAGACCTTTAGTGGAGACTAGGAATGCAACTCTCGAAAAAGAAGTCACAGAATCACAGAACAGCCTTGGTTGGAAGAGACCTCTAAGATCATCAAGTCCAACCATTAACCTAACACTGCCAGTTCCCCACTACACCATGTCCATTAGCACCTCAGCTACACGTTTCTTAAATACCTTCAGGGATGGGGACTCCACCACTGCCCTGGGCAGCCTGTGCCAGTGCTTGACAACCCTTTCAGTGAAAATTTTTTTCCTAATATCTAATCTAAACCTCCCCTGGCACAACATGAGACCTTAACCCCTCGTCCTATCATAGTTACCTGGGAGAAGAGACCAACCCCTGCCTCACTACACCCTCCTTTCAGGTAGTTGCAGAGAGCAATGAGGTCTCCCCTCAGCATCCGCTTCTCCAGACTGAACACCCCCAGTTACCTCACCCGCTTCTCAACAGACTTGTGCTCAAGGCCCTTTACCAGCTTTGTTGCTCTTCTTTGGACATGGTCAAGTGTTTCAATGTCCTTTTTGTAGTGAGGGGCCCAAAACTAAACACAGTATTTGAGGTGCGGCCTCACCAGAGCTGAGTACAGGAGAACAATCACCTCCCTGCTCCTGCTGGTCACACCATTTCTGATGCAAGCCAGGATGCCGTTGGCCTTCTTGGCCACCTGGGCACACTGCTGGCTCCTATTCAGACAGCCTCATATCTTATGCTGTAGTCTCCTTTCAGCTATGCTATGTTTGTTGACAATAACCATACTAGAGGAGCATATAGGAAAGTCTCTGTAAACACTACTTTAGCACCATGATAGATGTGATAGTGAGACAAATTATTGACTTTATTGCTAAAAATATTATAGTTATACATGTTCAAATTCTGTCAAGCAGTTGCCTCTTTCTTTCCTGTATTAAACACTTTCTCTTTCAGCGGATATTTGGAATATTGTATATGTCTATCACCACAGCAGTGACATTTGTTATTTTGCTCATCAAAATGTCACCTGCCTATCAAGATATCTAGGATAAGTAGGACTGGGAAACTTCGTTGAATCATGCACAGGCTTTTTTCTGCCAGCAAGCGTACTACAAGAGGCACTTACATTGATGTGGAATAGCAATAGAAGTCAGCTTTCCTGACTGCAAAGTTAAAGGAATTAACATTTGCCTTAAGAGGATATTTTTGTAATTGCTTCACAACATTACAGAGACAGACGGACGGTTAAACCAGTCAGTCACTGATAATGCAGGTTTGTTCTTAATGTAACTAGTGTTTGCAAAGGACTTTGAAGATGAAGAGGACTCTGTAAATGTTAACCATCATAAGTACTATATTATTGTGAGCGTGTTTAGCTAAGACACTTGGATGCCCTAAAAGCCTGAAGAAAACCTTAACTGAGAGCCAAGTACGAATCCAGGTGACAAGAGACAGGAAATAGGGGTGCTAGATAAGTGGAAAGAAAATTCTAAACAGCGAGGCGAAGAAGAAATGAAAAGCCAAGCCTATGAAAATACAGCAAGGTTCTTAGAAGTGACACCATTATGACAAATGATCAACACTGTTTCAAATATACTGTATTTCTCCACCCATCCCTGAGTAGATCTTAAGTACCCTTCACTGCCTTGAAGTCAGATTTCATGCCAAAATGTCTGTGTTACTAGTTTTGCAAGTGCTACCACTAATTGAAACCACATAATGTTGCAGATCTGAAATAAGGCAGGCAGGGCAACCCTGCTGAAAAGCTACCCAGCAGGACAAACCCTTTGTTCTCTTTTAAAATGAACTAATTCAAGAGAAATGTTGTCTAAATCATTACTTAAAAATGTATGCAGAATTTCCTCCCCACCTCCCCCTATAATTTTCCTGGTTAGCTATCAAAGGACTTTGCTATTCCTGTAAACTGCAAAAATGGTTTTAATATGCACACTTGTCATTTCTAGGTGTACACATTTTGCTTTTGCAGGGATCTCACATGGCACATATTTTAGTCGTTATATTTTAGTTGAATGTTTTCAGGAAGCTTTTACATTGCTTGTTTGCCTGACCAATGCAAGCTCTCTCCCTTCCCAGCTCCCCTCAAGCTTGGCTACTTGTCCTGCTGCGTAGTTTTAGCTGCGTTCCTTTAATAAATTAGAAAGGATGCAGCTGTCATTATTTTGTCAATCATAAAATTTAAGACATGGAGAAAGTCTTAGGAAGGAAGGGTCATCATACAATTTCTATTGAGAAAACAGTTTGTTCCACAATGCTTTCATCAGTACTTTTACTTGACCTAAAAGAAAAGTGTAAAAAATGGAGTGTAAAAAATGGACTTTTATCATCAAGACTTGGATTTTCAAGTGAATCACTGCGATGTGTGTACATAAACATCACTTGATACCTGGTTTGGAAACCCTCAAAAGCCACGCTCACCACTTTTTTGGGGAAAAACTCATCACATAATTTCATTCTGAGCCTCACCATCATTAAAAATTTTGGTGATATCACAATTATTTATCTACAGAAACACCAGTGGAATAGGTAATATGGCTGTGGCCCAGACCAAAAGTGTCTAAATCAAAGTGTGTTCCTTGTCACAGAGAATGGAAAAACTGAAAAAAGTATATATAACTGGTAGCATGCAAATAATTTGTCCACTTGCAGCTTGACAATGAAGACCTTGCTCACTGTGTGCCCCTTTTAAATCAGTCATTTTGGATAGTGATTTTGAGATTTAGGAAGACTTTCAGGGATGTAAAGACTTACAGAATCCTATTTTTGTTTTCTCTCTGAATAGATATGAGAAACATAAGTTCATTGTAATGTCAAGATTCCAGAAAAAGATTGCGCAGTTTTGCTGTTGAAATTCTTATTGCAAAGCAGTAGACAGATAGGTTAGTGCTTGCTTTTCAGTTCTCTAACTAAACTGGCCTTTACTGATGCTATTAGTATTCCCAGTTAACCATATTCTCATCATATAGGTATTACAAATTAAAATGAAATAACCTCATAAATTCCTACCAGTTTCTGAATGTCTGCTATAGATCACACACTAAGGATCAAACTTTTAATATTTGTACATGCTGGAAAATATTTTTATATGTGTATTTTCTTGACTAAAAATTCTTATTCAAGTATGCCAAAAAATTCTGTTCTTATGAAAAATTCCTTCCTGACCATTGATTATCTTGTTTGTGTGTGTGGAAGCACAAATCTCAACAGTTACATCACTTTTAACTTAAACAGCTAGTGGCAGTCTAATTATTTATTTTCTTGAGCCCATGGCCTTTGGAGACACACATTTCCAGTCACCGGTTAGCCTCTGACTAGTGGGAAACCTTTTGTGAAATACGGGACTTCAGAGGAGGAGGGAGGGGTTTCCTTTAGAATAAGAAAAGTGTCTGTGGGTTTTGTTTGAAGATACAATGTATGAATAATGATTTTCTATTCACTGGAAAACTGTAACTCTCATTAAGTAAAATGAAAGTACATCAGGGTAAAATGCAGCCTAACTGAAAAAGAGAACTAAGCCTAAGAAATCAAAGCCTCAACCTTTTATTTTTTCTGGGCACTGAACAGTAAAGGGTAAATGTACTAGGGTTAAATTTCCAGTGAAGAAGCCAGATATTTTGTTGCTTTCTATCTGCTGTATAGAAGACGGGTCCTGAGCTCTGCCAAGGGTTGCATGTTGCTTGTCTGGGCTAATGAATGAGTTATCAAAATACAAGATTTATGACAGCCAACAAGGAATTAATGAGCAGAATTATGAAGGCTGAGGAAGCCTTTGCAAACCCTCAAAACAGAGAGAAATCTCTGCTTGAATCATCTTCTGTTGCGAATTGGTATGGCATCTGCTGCTACGAGTCTAAGAGCGGAATAAATAGACAAAGAGTTTCAGATGTACAATCTATTCTTAATTACCAAATAATAACAAAGAGGAACTCCGCAACAACCCTTCTGTGAGATCACTCTCAAATTAGCCACACGTTCAAGTTTTAGAGCAACAATTTCCTCACTTCTATTTATGGGAACACTGTAGTATATATACCAGGCACAGAACTTCCTGCGTCACATGACACGGATGATTTTCTAATTGACTCACTCTCTATATTGCTTCATGCATGGTCCCTTAGGAGATTATTTTACTGCAGAACTCAATGAAGCTCACTGTAGAGCTCTTCTCCTGGCCAACTTTTGGGTGTGAAGAACAAAAAATTTAGCAGAACATTTTATGGTGCCTAAGAAAAAATGTTTTGTTTGTGAGACTTTGTATTAATCCTAGCTATATCTATCTGCTTATTCTGTTTTCATGACAGTGTCAGAAGAGCTGGAGAAAAGTTTGATTTTTATGTAGTGCTTTTGATACTGAAATTATCCTAGTAGACAAAGGCAAGTTATGAGTGTTGTCAGAGGCTGTTAAGTGTGCTTACTGGGTAAGCAGAATGAAGCAGTCAAGTTGTGGTTAAAGATAATTCACATAAAGCACCAGACAATGAGAACTTGAGTGGGAAAGCAGGAAAAACTTGGCCATCGAATGAGTATACCAATATATCCCTAACTTTTTTCCTTTCCTTCTTTCCTCCCTCACCAAAACTCTCTCTTGGTTCTTGGAACCGAGAGACTAGGAACCCAAATTTTACTTTGCATCTGCTCCTTAATGTGCCTTTTCCTCATTCAACCAGGCATCAAATACTGCACTTTGCTGCATAAAGAATGAAGTGGTCTAGGAGTAGATTTCAAAGGTATTAGACACCTAAACAATACAGTTAGGATCACAGCAGGATTTTTCAAAGGCGAAAGAAGAAGGTACTCAATGGGAATTATGAGCCCTCTGCTTTTTTAGCTGCCCATGAGACTTAAATGAAATGAAACGGAAAAAAAATCCTGCTGTATTTCCTCTTGAGGGTCACTGGCCCAAGAGCCATTTCCACAGGAGCAGTCCTGAATCATTTAGGTTAAGAAGAAACTAGAAGAGTAATTCGAAGCAGTGGAGCTTCTTTTACTATTTCAGAAGTGGGATCAGGTCTATTGGCATTTCTACTGTTTACTGCAGAACAAAACATATCTCCTGGAACCTGTGGTAGAACCACTCCAGCACATCCCAGCAAGATTGCATCTGAGGCCTGCAGGTAACACTGTGCTAGTGACCCACATTTACATTCTGGATATTAGTAAAAGTAAAGCAAGGCTCAAAAAAAAAAAAAAAAAAAAAAAAAAAAAAATCAGACCAGCAGCAATTAGCCTATCAATTCAAATAATGCTCTTTGAGTTGCTGCGTGAACTATCTCTGACAAATAGTTTGAGATGAATTAACACCACGCTATGGGTCTCTTCTGATGAAGATATTCTATTTTGATGGAGCTCTATCATAGCCATTGAGAAAAAAGAGCATTTGGACATTTACCCAACATGTGGAGCAACTGGGTGCCTGATGTCTTATCAGTATCAATACCAATACATAGTCAGGCACTTAATACAGTGTTCTGGCCAGATACCCTGCCACTCAGAATCACCCATAGCCTGGGGGTTTCTCAGAATAGTAAAAGGCTCAAAGAGAGTTCTCTTACAACATGGGAGAGTGATTTGGACATGCCTCTTTTTTCATTGCTGAGAAGAAAGAGAAATTTTTCCAAGTTCTTGCATGTATAAATCATGCCTCTCTGCATTTCCACTACTTGACTTTAAACAAACACAAACATAGTACAAATTGATGCCTGAAAGGGAAAGAATATGCTCTTTAGAAGACTAAGTGAAAACAAATGTCAGTTTTGGGTCAACTGAGACATTTCATTCCACCCAAAAATAGTCATTCGCACAAACCTAAATAAAAAGTGCTAGAACCAAGCTGTAAAAGCTATTGATAGAAGGAAGCTGATTCTAAGTTACAGTGCTCTGAGGCTGCCTGGCTAGCTGGTGTTCAATCACTAGAGAAGAAATAGGTATATTTTCAATTGACAGATATGAAAACTGTAGTATCCTTTTGCCCTTTTTGTCTTCCTTCCCCACCTCCACTGCAGGTGGCTTCTCCATCATGTGCCATCCCACCCTGCTTTGAGTCACAATTAGCACATATTTTCATACTAAAAGTAAGCCTCTCACTCTGTCCTCCCAGCTGTGCTTCCCACCCAAATTCCCATTATGAATCAAGACAAGTACATGTGTTTAAAATAACAAAAAATATGTCTTCCCTCCCCAGCCTTGCTGCCTTTTTCTACCCATTACCTCAGCTTCACTGAAATATTTCCTGGTATGCTCCAGAGTTTCTGCTGACCTGAAGGCACCTCAACCACCCCATTTCTGCTTCACTGTTTTCAGAGCAACACATGAGCAGGGCACTGGGCAATGATGCCAGGAGTCTCTGTCACACTTGCTTAAAAGAGATGAAATCGACACCAAAGGGTCATTGATGGAGGTGGTCTAGCAGCCTTTGATGGAGAACAACATGTAGGCATCTCCCCTGGCAGAGCTCTCCCTGGCATGGGCTACAGCCAGTTTCAGAGCCCAACCAGTATGAATTTAGGCTTCCATCTAAAAACACTGCATCTTATCTGCTCATTAACAGAGTATGTTCAATTTTTTCCTCCATTCCTAGTACGAGTTAAAGCATACTTTCTTCCCAAAAAACAGACTGGCTCACCATAACACTCCATCCCCGTAGGATGAGCTGTCTCTGGGAGGGTTCTGCCTTTCAGCTCCTGAAAGGACAGTCTCTGTCCTGGCTGTGCACATCAGCAGCTTGGAAACAGCACTGATCAGCCAAATGGCAGCTGAGAGCAGAGGGGCAGCTTGGCAAGTGGCATGTGGCCAGTGCATAGGAAGCAAGATGGGCTTGAATGCGGGGGGAAGGGAATGTGGGCTCCCTATATCAGTACAGGTATCATATGCTCAGGGTAAGCCCACAGGCACAAGATGATGCCCTTAAAGCAGGATGAGTATCTGCACAAACTATCTTCACCCTGATCTTGATGGTGTGAAGAACCTTTGGTGATGGGAGTGACACAGAAAGAGGAATGATAAGGGATCCTAGAATTCAAAGTGCTTGGTCAGCATCTGAGAGCAGGGATCTGCAAGTAGTACTGCCTTTCCACTGGCCTTCAGGTACGTTGGAGTGCAAAGACTTAGGTAAAATTTTTGACAATCCTGCAGACAGGAGGAGTGAACTGCACCAAATGACCATGAGGAAAATCACACCTGTTTATGCCATATTTATACCTGGTGAAACTTGTCAGAGAAGGCCCTTTTTTTTAATTTATCTTTTTGCTTAATAGTACAATTGGCCTGCATAAAATTAATTCTAGGCACAGATTGTACCTTGGAAAGGTAGAGTTCAAGGTAATAGATTTTTTTTTTTTTTTCTATTTGGTAGTTAATTTATTATTTGGGCAATGCTGGAAACATGCTAAATGCTGTACAAGCATGCCCAGGAAAAATAAAAGGTAAATTGAATCATTTACAGAGAACAGGCTGCTGCAGACTTTCTGCTGGGGTAATCAGGCAGGGGAGAAAGGATTAATGTCTCTGCATTATTAAGCTTTGGTGTGCCTGTCATAACCTTCCACCAGCTTTTTGCATTTGCTCACTAAAACCTGGCTACCAGATGGCATTATTTGGCTTTGCCTATGCTTCTGAGACACCCTAGTATCATCCTGTATTCTATCCAGAACCCCTTGGTGTGTTGTTATACAGTAAAAAGAGTGAGTCTGGCACCTTTCATTAGCAAACCATGCAGTAAATAGCATGAGATCCCCAGGAACAAGCTGGTGCTGTTTTAATGCTCATTTAAGTCTAGCATTTTCCTGGCCAATCTTCTCTGGATTTTAATTTATATCATAATCTCATATTTCTATTTTTGTTTCTGAAAACTTGTTTTCTTTTTATCTTCCTGCATCAGGAAAAGCAGGCATAAAAGCTTCAACCAATTAATTTCTCTCCCATTAGTTTTCTGTCTTTATAATACTAATGTCAGTATTGATTGAGTTAACCCATAAATTTACTAGTATAAATAAAGTGCAAATTGGCGCAAATATATTTCCCACCATCTTCCAAGTATTTATGTCCTGCAGTGGTTTTTGGTACTCTGCCTCACCCCAGTGATGCCTGTCAATATTTTTGGCCTTTAACACACATTGTACAAAAATATTCAGCAAAACTAATTTCTGAAAACAGAAATTTCCCCCCATTAAGTCTTTATGAAGCAACTCACGAAGTTAAGAAGTTATGGCATTTCATAATCAGTTGAGCAATCATCCTCACATACTACTGACAGCTAAATTTTAGTTCTATTTATATTATTCTTATATTTTCTATTCTGCTAAGTTTGGGGCAACCCTTTATAGCACTGACTGCTGCTGTGAGCTGTGTCTTTCATCTCCCAGCTAGCTGAAATAGCTGTGGTGGCTATCTCCAGCCTTAGCCAATGCCAAACTGTGTTCTGTAGTGTAGAGTTGTTTTCAACAGTCCTGTGGTACAATGACATTTATTAAATGTTCCAGAAGCTCTTTTAAAACAGGCAGCTAGCAAGTCCTTAACTATGACATTTTATCTGTCAAGACTGGGATAAAAATCCCTAGGTGAGAACAGAAATTTGGTCCTTCAGCCACAGTTCTCTTAAGGAAACCACTACAGACCCTGCAAGAAACATGGCTCAGTGTACAACTAACTTAAGGATGCCTTTAGACCTGAAGTTCTGTGCATGCTCAGACTAGGCAGTGAATCGTGAGCTGCTTTTGGCTTTGGCCATGTAGACAAGCCCTGGGCCCCTGCTGCCTCTCCAGCTATTCCCCGCAAAGGTCGCTGCTTTGGAGTCAGACCAGGACTTCTGCAAATGTTGACTGCACTGACAGAGTGTGTGCATGGGGCATGGACTCTGCATTAGGTAAATCCCTCAGTAGGATCTATTTAAGATTATTTCATGACTATTTGTTATTACCTAATATTAAAGGAAAGGAACAGGAAAGGAAAAGGAAAATTTGTGGTCATTTGCCTGAATATGTGAGGAAGAACCTTGACAACTTGCTGCCATGACTTGTGTTGTCTCGAACAGTAAACCTCTTCAGACAGGGCCTGGTGCAAACCACAGAGCCTGTGCACTTCCACGCATATTTGCCTCTGACCTGAATTCCATTTCTACAGCTAAAGCTTGAGGACCTCAAAGTATGGTTACAAAATTTTAGGACTCCACAGTTCCCTTTGGCAGTGCCTCCAAGTTACAGCTTTTGTTCTGCCAAGCTTGAAAGGTTTTGCAGTTAAATTGCACATAACTATCTGAAGACAAAGCTCTGAACATAGTGAGTATTCACAGCCATTTAGTCACAGTATTTCCATAATGCAATTGCTTGCCTATTTAGTTAAATAATGTATCTAAATACAATACATCTCTGCAGCAATAACATATTCTGCAAATTAAACCATATTTGTCACCTGCTTTTGGATTCTTCTAGTGACATTAGACAAACTCCAGTGACATGAAGAGTAGGAACAAACGTTTTTAACTTGGTCACATGTTCTTGGTATTTCTATAGGACTGGGTACTGCCACAAAGGCATCATCTGTGCTTGAATATTTGTATATTTTTCTCTCTTTGTAATCCAAAGTGGACCATGGGACAAAGGTAAATACCCTCCTGAAATACACCAGAGAAATATCTATTGCACTTTTTAGGTGATTTAGACCAACTTCTTATTGACACCATGTAGGAATAGCCCAATGATACATAAAAAAGATGTTCAATATTTGTATCAACGCACCAGCCATATGAGAGGCTTCCTGCAGCTTTCATTTGTTAGCTTTTTCTCAAGTCTGCAAGGTAGGTTCTGCAGTTACAGACCTGTTTACCACAGGTACATTTGCCTAATCCCTTGTCCTGCTTGCAGGGCAGTGTGTTTTAGGCAACAACAGGAGCTGGTGGGAAGACCAGTGTTTGCAGCTGGAACCAAAAGACACATTTGTTGCATCTGAAGACCCTGCACTAGGGAAGTGGCTTCTTGTTGCGTTATTCTCTGTGCAGCAGAGGAGAGGTTTGCATTTGTTTATAGGGTTTGTGAATTTGCACAATTAATATCAGTCAATAAATCTGCTATCTAGGATCTCTCAGGAAACTAACCGAGTTGCACTAACTGCATTCTCCAAAATCAGTGACCTTAACAAAGACCTGATGAGACACTCCTGCTGTTGGTGAACATCATTCACACATGCAGGGAGAAAGCTGTGTGGTCAGGCCCTGGGCTGAACCCCATATGTGGTACAAACCTCAGCACAACAGCACAACAGCCCTCACGCTTTGCCTCTCTTCAGAAGCCTCTGTGCCATCTCCTTTTAGTCCCCTTACATAATTTACAGTGGGTAGCATCCCTCACTGTGCCATCTTTGCAACACAGCTTTCTTTAGAGATGCAAAAGCCTGCTTTGCTTAAGACACATATACAAACCCCTTATTTAGAGCTCTATAAAAGGGCTGAGAAAATCTTCTCATGGTGAACTTAATGGGGATTTACCGTTGACATCAATGCGGCCAAGCTCCCACCTCTTTTTCAAGCAAGACTAAAACACTGAGGTCAGATGGCTGGCAGAAATTATGCAAGAATTACAACCACCTGGACAGAAACACAGTAGGCTGCCACGTAAACCTTTAGTGTAACAGGATCAATGAGCATCAATGCAGTTTTATGTTTATACATTTATTTATACATGTCACCATTTTGAGGCAGAGCTTACGTGTCCTAGGCAAGTCATGCAAAGCTCCCATACCTCATTATATACGTGTATTTAAATTTTCCATGCATAGTAAATCCACTCAGAAAGTTTCATTTTTTAAGTTGCCTTTCCAACCTCTTCTAATGTAAGCTCTAAGCAAACATGCAAACAAAAGCCTCACAACCACACGTGCAGAAACAAGTTATGAGTAGCATTTAAACCACCTGTCCAGGGAGCTACTTTGGGCCCACAAGATGAGCCACCAATGGAAAGGTCAGAATGAAGATGTTGGCAATTGCAAAGGCAGGGTCATATCTTAGCACAGAGTACAACTGTGCTAATATGTTGACCCTTTGGCTCCCCTGTCAGTCTGAGTCCTGGGATTGCTGCTTGGGTTGGGGATGGCAGTCAGCAGCAGTACAGGTGCCTTCTGTAAGATGACTTGTGCATGAGTGCCTGGTTAGCCATTTGTTCTACTGAGGGGTGACTGGGAGGGGCGCCTGATGAAGTAGAAGGAGCGAGGTGTGCTCAGATTTTGGAGAAGAAAACACAGGGGCAGAAAGAGCTGGAGGAGGACACCTGCTCCAACAGCTTTGGTGGTATCATAAAGCCAGCAGCACTCAGATGCCCTCAGGGAGTGCACAGACCCCACAAAGAGTCAGGAGTCCGCACAAGCGAGACAGCTGAGTACACAGTCTGGAGAACCCACATTAAGGCAGCAAACAGGAGAGAAATCACAGAATATTTTGAGTTCTGATAAAACTCTAATCTTGTTTCTAATCTGGTTAGGAGTAGCTCACACTAGCATACACCAAAACAAATGGTTAGCCAACATTTTCACAGTTGACTCCTAGGGAAAGGCTCTTCCTGAAGAGTCCTGGACTGCCTTAAGTCGCAGGATGATATAATCATCTGCAGCAAGATGACTTTGCAGTAAAAATTGATGAATAAATCAGAAAGAGATCACACTTAGCAGACGCATCAGTAAACTTCTGAAATCCTACCCCATAATCAGACCTTCCTCAGTGTTAAAACAAAAGAAATGGCCAGAAATTTCTGACCAAATATATTTCCATGGATTAGTCTGTATTGTCAAATGTATAAAAATTTCTGAAGAAGTACATATGCCACAAGTTTTAAATGTGAATATTCCTGTGCTGCAGATCACTTCCTTCCAACTACAGAGAGAAAAGGAAAAAACAGTGACTCAAAAAAAGGGATTTTTTTTTTCCAATTTAATAGACAAATGCGACAGTTCTGTTTTGTGATATTTTCCAAAGATCATATTTTCTGTGTTCCAGGGTGGAACAAAAAGAATACAAGACCTTTAAAGTTATCATAGAATGGAACTGTTGTTCTCTGGCCAATTATATTAAGCAGGCATGAAGTTACAAGGAATGTCCTCAGAAATGAGAGATGTAAAGAAAAAGAAGGGCATAGGGAGCTGAGAAACAGTACTGTATGTTTAACTCAGGAAAACAATGGTCTGCTGTAACGTCTCTGATTCCAAAGATAATAGTATCTTAAAGACAATGCATAAGATCCTTGGAACAGAATAACCTTAGACAAGCAAGAACCCACCACCCATATAGCATCTAATAATATTATAGCAGAGAGAGGGCATTTTTTTTAAAAAGTTGCCTTTATCTCTCTCCAAATAGCTGTGCAAATGCATAGCCCAACCTAGCAACTTTGCAAACATTAACACTTGTGAATAGTTGAGTCAATGTCTCTCTCAGCTCTGCAATAAATAGAGACAGGAATTTATCAGATTAAGAGTTAAGTTTGGCTGTCTAATGCTGAAAAACAGAGACTTTTTTTTAAATGGAAAAAATTGTAAGATGGTCCCTTTTGAACATTTTCATATTTCTGAAAAGAACTTTCATGCTGTTTCTGCAGCTCACGGAATCATTATTTCTGGAGGAGTTATCATCACCTAGTTCACCAGCTGGCCAGCCCTTCAGTATTGGCTTGCCTTTAAAAGAAGGCATTAAAATCAGTGAAGAAAGTGGCGATGATTGTTAGTAGAATTTCCCAATTTAAATACAAGGAAAGAATCAGAATACAGAGTACAACCAAACAGAGTGGTGATCTGGATAGATGACTGACTGGTTGCCTTTCTTTCGATGCTTATCCTGAAGCTACTATATCTGAAAGCCCTTTGGGACCCAGGGTGCATCTTGGTAATGTTGGTAAAGCCCTTGTCACATTTTCAGCTCTGTGTTACTATTAAAGTCAAGTTGCAGATTCCAATGTTGTAGAGAAAATTAAATGCTAATTAGAAGGAACAGTATTGCGAAGCTCTAACACAGTGCCTGTCTGCTTCATCCCATAAAAAATAAAAAAATCCCTGATCTGCAGCTGAACAGTCCTTGCAATTGCCCACACTGCAAATGAAAGCAATTTACTGCATATTCTTCAAAGGAAACAAGCAGAGAGGCCCTGTAAATGTGTTATACTGTACTGAGAGATAGACAAAGATATGCGGTATGAATTTATTTTTGTTAACAGCCAGAGAAATAATGCTAGTTATTTTAACTTTCCCTTGGAGTTACTGCTCTAAAGGAATGTGCTAAATGCTGTGCATTTCTCGTGTCTATTTGCATATGAAGATTCAACAGCATGAGGCTACATCTGTTCTAAAAAAAAAAAAAGATCAGTGCTTGGCATCTTGGTGTGTGCTGTGCTACAATTCATCAGATTCCTTGCAACGTAGCTAAGATCTACATTTTTAATATTGGCTAGTGGTGCTTCCATTTTGGAGTTGTTAGCCTAAACTGCCTTACAGATGTTGGATGTTCTGAGAGTGAGTATTCAGTGCTGCTTAGAAAAGCCTTAAATGAAAAATCTAGTATTATTTTGGGAGGCACTCCAGTAATATCAATTGCCTAAATACATTAATATTTCAAGTGCTCCTAAAGATAATAGTGCTTGAAAACCTCATGCAATAATATTCTGAGATGTTGTAGAGCTTATTTCCCATTATATCTCTTTCAGCATTGATTAAATATTATTTGCTACTCATTCCAGCGTTCATGAGAGGCTCTACGAATCTTTAAAATATCTTGAATTTGGAATGGATTAGTCCAGCCAGAAGCCCTGTGGCTCAATTTGAATATATAGCAACTTCATTTTTTTTTACAAAGGAAAAAAAAGCAGCACACTATTTTTTCTGTGGGTTTAAATTTTGCAAGTCTTTCCAATACTTGTACATAATGAGGCTGGAATAGTTAAACAAGTGCAATAAGCATTGTTTAGTACCACACAGAATTAAATTAGAGAGTACATGGAAATGGCTTAATTTGAACTCAAAAACCTGAGTTAATAAATAAACAAACTCTCCAAGAGCTCCAATACAAAACAGAGAAGCATGTGCTGATAATTATATCTATGTCAAGCAGTACTTTTCAGAACTGGCTTCACTTTTGGGTTGCAAAGAATGCAACAACCAACCAGTCTGAGACTTGCACTGCTTAGCTATGCTCATTTCATCGAGCATTAGCCACCTAAACATGGGATGTTTAAGCTGCTTGTCTATGCTGCCTCACTGCTTGCTGCAAAGAGACTGATACATCCAGAGATGTCTAAGAGAGGGTGCAATGAATAGCCCTTTGGAGGTGCTACAGTTATTTGAAATAAATCTCTCCTTACATTTGCTAAAAAACAGATTATAATTCGACTTCTAAACACAAGCAGCCACTTTGGAAGATGTGCATTTCTATTACTGTCTTACTGTTTTATTAGGTCAGTCCTGCACATGGATGTTTGCATCTGGTAGTATCTGTGTTACTCAATCCACCCCCAAATGCATTGTTCCTATCACTTTTAGAAGTCATTTGTGTTCAACTGTTTTTAAAACAGAAGTTTCAAAGCTGTATCACAGAGGTTTTGTGGAAACAAAATTTTAAACCAGCACATGTGAGGATCTGCTTCATAAATACTTGAATATGTAAAAAGCACTGGGTGACTTCTCTGATTAATAACAATTGAGCAGCACAGCTTGACTTTCAAATACTCATAATCAATTCATTACATAAGGAATGAATGGAATAAAATTATGGTCACAGATATTCCACAAACAGAAGGGAAAGCTAAATGACAATTCTGATGTCTCCTCTGAATATTTTCATGAGAAAACTATATTAATATTTAATGCATGCATTACCTTTTTCAGTCAGCTCTAATTTAAGTGAATTTCATTCTCTGTGAAATGCCTGCTAAGAGAATACTAATGCTAATAGTTACTTGCCATACTTGGGGAGGTAGGAGTGAATATCACTAACGTCTGTGTCTAAAGATGTTATTCTTAACACTGAATTAGAGAATGTTGTAACCATGTAAATTTATACACTAGCACAATAGAGATGGAAGCAGTGTGTC
The DNA here is from genome assembly GCA_028020825.1 of Podargus strigoides. Lineage (NCBI taxonomy): Eukaryota > Metazoa > Chordata > Aves > Caprimulgiformes > Podargidae > Podargus > Podargus strigoides. Next base: position 17,519,573 of record CM051628.1, read on the forward strand.
AGAGTGAGTTATTTAATCTATCTACATAAATACTTAATCTCACAGATGGCAAACAACCCCAGATTTGAGAAACAGACTGTGAGCAATACTCATACTAGAGAAAAGCATGTCCCTAAAGTGGCAAAGGCTGGGGTGTCTTAACAGCAAAGTCAATACACCACATTTCTAATTAGCCTAAGTTGCCAGAGACCTGCCTGGAACTGCTAGCTAATTTTCCCAGGTTTGTGACCCACTCTGTGATGGAAGGCACCATTCCCATCTCTAGTGCATCCTTGGGGCTTTTCTGTATGGGCTACTAAGTGGTCCCTGCCAAGGGTCTCTAGCCTGGTGAGCAGGGGAACATTCCCCAGCATTAGCAGATCCTGAAGTCATCCAGCATTTCAAAGCTGGCACTCCTGAGCCTTTTTCATTCCCAGACCTTCCAGGACTGATAGTGGAACTGGCGCTCAGGAGCTTCATTGCCTTCATCCATGTTTCAAGAGCACATACTTGCCACCTTGAACTGGTTTAGCTCAATACAGTTCAACACTACCTAATACTTAAGGAAGACTAGTAACTACACCTCCAGAAAACTAAAAGCAAACTGCACGCAGGATATGGTGCAAATCCTTGATGTGAGGAGACATTATATTTTGTTTCATACCACTTCGTTGCAGCTCACTATTTCCCTTCTAAGAGCAACAAGGAAATAAAAAACGTTTACAGAGTTACCAAAAGGTTCATGAAGAAATGAAGGGCACAGCCATGCATTCACATGCTAATATAATATGTACAATTAAACGAAGCAAAGGCTTAATGAGTGCACTAAAGAAAGGTTATTTTAAGTGTCTTATGCTAATGGTTTCTCCATCAGCTTTTTAATATCTATGGAAGCGACTGACTTTATGAAACAATGCTTCTATGCAAGTTTGTTTAAAGAAGTTTAAAACTGAACTTTTATACAATGCTATGAATGCTGGTCCTAGGACAATAAATCTGTGAAGACATATCTAACTGGAGGAAGAAACGCCAGCCAAAAGGGAAGAAGAGAGATCTTGGAATGTTTGAGCATAAAGAAATATACAACCAGGCTTGATGCACCAGAGTGCTCCAGACTTTGTTGAACTAAAAGTATCAATTTTTAGATTCCTTGCTAAGTTTCTTTGCTAAGTCTGGCTTACCAAACAGGATAACCTGAACAAATATAATGTACATTAACAAAACAAAACAAAACTAAACAATTAAAAATGGGATCTACTCTCTATTGGAGTTAAGATGAACCACCTCAATTTATTCCTTACCCATGGCACCTCTGTCTGATGCCAGCCAAGCTTTAAAGGGAGACAGGCCAATGCTTTAGCAGACAACAAAACCTCTTTTCTTAAGACATTTCTTCTCACAGTAGAAAAAAGTGCTGCCAGTACTTCATTCATTATATATTTAAAATAAACCTTTTGTGCTTCCTGGGGCAACTCCTGCTTCCAAAGCCATCTCTCTGGGAGTGAGATCAGGTGTTACTACTGTGCAAGGGCAAGGAGGAAAGGCAGGTGCTCTGAGAGCCAGGCAAGGCTCTGGCACGGGGGTCAGCAATGCCTATGGCAGGTGGCATGTGGCAAGGCTGGGAGCTGGGCATCCCCAGATGGGCACCCCCAGCTGGTGTGGGTGGGCAGCTCCCTCCATGTGCAGCAGCAAGTGCCCAGGAACCCACTGAGGAGCAGCATCTCCTAGCTCCCACTGCTAGGCTCAATCCCTGAACAGGGAAGGAAAATCACAGTCTGGCTGACCAGCACTGAGAAGCCGCCAGAATCCGTTCTAAAGCACAGAAAGGAGGTCTTACAGTTTATATGACCTACCACTCTCGCATCCTTCTGCATCTGAGGGGATATATGAATACAGGGTGATGCTAAATCCAGACTCCTTCTCACGGGAGAGTGTGCTGGGAAAGTAATAACCCCATCTCAGACGCAGACAGAAATATTGCCTGACACATTTCTGAATAGTGGAGGATTCGGGCATTTTCTTACTTTTTACCTCACTCTAACGCTAATTGAGCACGGCAGTGTAAGAAGTCAATGCAGTGAGGGTTATCCTGGTGGTTGAGTTCAGACTGACAGTGCTAAGCCTTCTTTTTAGCTGCTCTGTGCAACTAATCTCAAATCTGAAGAAGTACTGTGTTACGGACTAAGCCACTTTTGTTTACATCAGGCTAGATTTACAGGAGGTACATGTACAAATTCTAGAGAATTTTAGGAGATCTTGAAGTTTTCCCTCTCTTCCTAAGTCTAAATACCAGCAAATTCCTGTAGAATTGAGAGGTATTTTTGTAGTGTTGCCCTGCTTAAGTGCACCCACTTTACCTACATCAGGTCATATCCAGATATGAATACTGTACTGAGAGAGTAAGTCACTAAACAGGCATTTTGTTGTCCCAAGCTGCCTTATGGAACCATAATCTTTCCAGGCATCATATTGCTTGTGAGGGATTAATGGCAATGGCTGATGTGAAATCTGAGGGCTTGTCATATCGTAACTGTAGAAAAGGAGAGGCTTTCTGCACAATGGTTTGCTAGATAACATAGAACACTTTATTCATAGTGCTAGGACGTTGCCCATAAGAGCTTGCCTTTTTCTCCCCTCTTTCTGGAGCACATGAAGTGTTCTGCTGAGAGCACGAAAACAAATTAGGTCATTGACCTTTCCCATGACCTTGACACAAATTCCAGTTTCCATTGACCAGCAGAGTGCCTACTTGAATGGGACCTGTCCTGTCCTCTTTCTCACCATGCCTCACCCATTTCAAAGTGGCAGAAACAGAATAGAAAACCAAAGTTCAGATGAAAAGGAGAATTTTTTAATGACAAAACACTCTTGGGGTCTCCCTGCCTTCATAATTGAAGGAAACTAAGTTATATCATTCTAATTCTGATATTTAGCAGTGTTGACAGCTCTAATACATTGTAGATCCTTCAGATCATATTGTTAAGCCAACTCACTTTTACAAATTAAGCTGAAAAAGGACAGATGCCATAATTTATGAGGTTGATAATGACAATTGTGCTTGCATTTAAACACAAAGTATGTTTCTTTTCTTCTTGTGCTGCATTCACTAGTCAGAGAGCACCCAAATATTTTCACAGCAAGAATTGTGTCTTATTTTATGGGCCACCTCTTGTGCCATGGGAGAGCAACACAGATCACTTCTCCTCCCTGTTGGTTAACTACCAGTAGCACAGCAACTACAATTGTTTGTGTGAAGTTCCTTATAATCAAAAAGGTATTTAGGTGCATGTCTTCTAAAGTATATGGCTGCGTGTGTAAGCGACTGTTCAATTATGGCCATAGCTTTGTATTCACTTAGGCTGAGGACTGCAAGATCCAGGGCACAGGCAGCTATGCAGGCAGCAGAAGGATTTGCTTTTTGTGGCTCTTTACAGACTGTGTGTAAGATTCCTTCCAACTGGGAAATCTGCACTCTCCCTGACTGACTCCAGTTCTAGGCTGCGAGTAAATACATGTGTAGAGGCTTTTTCCAAGAGTAGGTATTACACCAGTGCTAATGAGGGGATAAAACCCATTTAGCTCCACTCCTCCCCTAATGAATCCATGCTTTTTATAGGCTTGCCCAGACTTCATGCCAGTGATTGCTCCTTCACCAGGAAGGGAGCTTGAAAGGAACTGGGAGTGTGGTGTAAGGACATTAATTTTTGAGAAGAAAAATGTTGTAGCTAATCATAATGGAGTTTAATTGGCAGAAATGAAGAGGAGGGTCCAGATCTATGTGCACAGCCACATCTTTCTACACTTTAGGCTACTAGTTGGTTTTGGATCATGATTTGAATGTGTGCGATGATCAAGAAAAAAAGTGTTTTCCAAAGCATTCATCACAAGCCCAATTTGGTCTCCTGTAAGTCAATAATGAATTCTTGGATTTCTGTCAACTGAAGCAAAGTTAAGCCAATGCTAAACAGTTTTGAAAAACTCACCCAAAAATCTTATCCAGCCATTCAATTCCCATTAAGGATACTCCTGTATAAATTCACAAGCAACTCAGATACACAGTTCCAACATGCAATTGTTCTCTCTGCACAAACAGGATAGAGTGGTTTATATGCAGTTAGCAAAGTGAATGCATCCCTGATCCTTTTACAAATAGGCATTTGATTTCTTTGCATGAGGAATTCAAGTGTGTGCTCAGCACATTTTTGCAGAGGGGAAGAGGGCTAGAATAAAACGTTTTTTGTTGTTTGGTGACTTTTCTGCTTATGAAGACATCTTTCTTCTTCAGCTATGCAACCTTAAAGAAAATGGCTCTAGTTCACAGAAAAGCTGTGCTTTGTTTAAGATTACCTTGAAAGTTACTCAGTAATTTGTTGCTCTAAACAATTATGCCAGCTGCAAACTATAAAGATTAAATATATGATCCTAGCCTGAGCAGAAGGCTAATCTCCCACAAAGGGAGATGAGCCGAAGACTACATCAACTGGAGTAGGGATTTCAGTATTGCTCCACAATTTTATAAGGAAGGTGTTCATATACAATCCTGGCAGAAAGACAGACAGATGAGGAATGATGATACATGCATGCTCTGTCATGGGAATTTTGGATGAACTGCATGATTTATCTAATTTTTTTTTAAGTAACAGGAAAGGAGAACTTGATTAGGAGGATGTTGGAAATGAGACAAGCAACTTTTTACAGGAGGGTTGATGACTTTTTTAAATTACTTCAGTAGAAATCATCACAGCTATTAATATTCAATAGCTAAGTAAGAGCTCTTTAGAAATAAAAAGAGAAAACAGAAGGAGGCAATTGTGTATTTAAAGTAGAAATTACTTATTTGTCTGTAAGGCATCCCTGGGGACCTGTGCAGTTCTCCTTGGTGACCAACATTCAATTTCTCATCTGTGAGTTTACCCTAGCATTTTCACACCAGAGGGGAATTACATTTCTTGCTCAGTGTCTGAGTGGCTGCTTCTTCCTCAGCCCCAAGCTGGGTCTCCTTGTCAGGAGAGCTCTGTGAGCTAGCTGTGTCACAGTGGCTCTCTGGACACATGAGGAGAGCTCCGCTTTTCAGCTCCCAACCTGTTTTTCAATATGCAGCAGCAGTTTGCTGCCATTCAACCAGAAAACTTTCCTCAGCCCTCTTCCTCTGCCACCACTGTGCTGTGAATGCTTTGTAAACATTTTCAATCATCATAGCTATAAAAAAAGTGAAGCTTTATAGTAACAAAATACTTATTTGTCTCCTTAAGTGCTTGTCTGTAATTCAGTTTAATGATGCTGCACTTTCTTGTGGTCTCTCATTGCCTAGAGGGTACTTTGTATTGATTTAGTCATTCTGTAGGTCTCAGTAACAAACAATCACATAAAACACAGACTGGAAGAGGAAAAACCTTCCTCAGGTGGAAAAATACATTTATCACAGTAATGAAAGTTTTGATTCGGAGAATCATTTAGAAGAAATACAAAAAGAAAGAAACTTAGTGCTTAAATAGAAACCTTCATGGAGAGGATAGGGAAATACCCACTCAGTTTGTTGCCCTCTGTCCTTTCCTAAACCAGCTGACCAGTCCCACCATAGAATATGAAATATTGCTCTGTATGCACTGTGTCAAGTCCCAGTGAGCATGTATATGCAACACTTATCTAAATTCAAAAATAATGATTTTGTCCCAGTTGTGGTTATTAACAAATATTAACTCAATTCAATTAATTTATTTTCAGAGAAAGAAATTTATATGTAAGTAGTAAACAAATGTTATGTGATAAAAGGCAAAAAGTCATCCAATCAAACTACTATGCCCATATATTTAATAAATTATCTGAGAAATAGGACCTGTCATTTGTATTCTTCCATTCCAGCTCCAATATAAAGAAAACTCTTTCAGTCCTGTAGATTTTTTTCCCAGAGAACAAATTTTCTAATGTGCATAGGGTAGTCAGGTAAGAAAAAGGTAATGAAAGGAAAAACGTGTAAGTAGTCTCAGCAAAATATGTGGACACCATCCCCAAAGAGGTCTTCAGGTTCCCTCCTCCCCACAGGGATCAGACCCCACACCTGACCACCAGGCTCCCCACAGGGAGCGTGAGAGTGCAGGCATCTCTGACAGGATACAGGACGCCAGGCAGGGAGCCTCCTTGCACAACCAGAAGGAAGCAATATAGACAAAAAGCCTGGGGAAAAGTCTTATGTTACTGCCTTTCATGTACAACTTTACAGGCCAGTGCTCTCCACTAAAAAGCAGTGGGAATTTCAGCTTTTCCTTCTTTGATGGTGATTTCTTGAAGCAAGCTGTGACTGACAAATGAAAATATTCCTTAGATCACACTGGTGCCCTCTTCTAGTATCGTTGTCACCCTGTACCTTTCCAACTTTTGCAACTTAATATATAATGTAAGTCAACAGACAATATTGTAAGTTCCTCTCACCCACAAGGGAAGATTATGACTGGCTTTTAGTTTACATGAGCTTCTAGGTATCTTAATTTTTTGCCCTTCAAAAGCAGAAATTGTACTGGAAGACACTACACACTACGTAGAAATTCAGGAACTGTGGAAATGTTCAGCTAAGAACTTCGTCATGCATGATAGCACAATGAGGGTCTTAAACCTAAGCTTTAGGGTCTCTTGATTGGAACCCCAACTATGAGCAACTCCCGAACTGAGTGCTAGCTCAAGTGAGAAGTAAAGGCTCCCTCTTTTCAATTCAGTCTCTTTTTAATTTGCTGGTGTTCACACTCACTAGTGAGTAGCCTCAAAGCAGTCATAATGAAGAGACTTTCTAAGAATTTCTCACTGGAAATAACATTTTGAGCTGATTTACAGCTCTCACGCTATTAACCACCCAATTGACAGAAACTGAAAAATGATATTTAGAATTACTTTTGGACAATGTCTAAGTTACCAATTTCTTATGCACTAATGAGACGGATGTGCATTTTGTGCAGCACAGAGCTACAGACAAGCAAAGCTATTTTTTACAACCACATCACTTTCTTGGTGACATTCATGTGCAACACTCTTATCATACAATAATATTCATGAAGGACCAAGAAACAAGCTAAATAAGACCTACAGTTTGAATGATGTTGGAAATACCTCTATAGATCGTTTCCTCAGAACAACAATCTAGCAGTAATTGTCTCAGCCACACGAGACGAAGTATAGTCTTGGTTTATGGCCTGGAATTCTCTTTTTCAGAAGATGCATGGGCCTGGAAACATATTTGTGTTCCTAATTGTAATCATACGAATACTTCTATCTTTTTTTTAAGAATGATAACATTTTCTATCTTATCTTTTGCTGGAAATTGTTTTTTTCACAGGGGCCAGAGGAAGAGAAATAAATGTTGTATAAAAATTTTTACTGGCCACTTCATTTAAGAATTTAATTTCAGTAGCAGACTTTACTTCTTTGTTATTCATTTACAGACATCTAAGTCATAAATATATCTATAGCAAACACTTTAACTGAATCAATTAAATAGATTCCAGAAATAAAAGCTACCTTTGTAAGAGTTCCAGATTTTTTGAATACATTGCTTCTGTTCAATATATATAATATTTATATGAAAATATTGCATAGAACATTAATACTACAGCAGTAGTAAAAGTGCTTGAAATAATTTATGGCAGATAAACAGCACTTCAGGCATTTTCTTTGGCAATCTTTAATAAACCGTGAACCCTAGGATCACTAAAAATCCTCACAACTGATGTACAATACTACATAGTGTTGTAGCTCATCCATAAGAGAAGAAAATTTCCCCATTCTATGTCTCTTGGGCTGAACATTTTACCACAGATGAGAGGAACAGTTTAAGTAAACAACTTTCAACTTCTAGCTGTTCAGCAGTGCAATCCAGGGCTTGTAGGTATGAATCATTGATACCGACCCACAGGGGTGATATCTGGTGTAGGTTTAGTGTGGAATCAACAGCCAGCAGCTTGCCTGTGAACATACATTCAATGAGTTTTCCAGATTTTAAGAATACAGGCTCTATAATTTGAGGCTAAGAATCATAACCAAGATTAACACTTCACTCCAAAGGAGTACGTGATTTGTGAAAGAATCCAAAATAATCTCATCTAACCTATGTAGATAGCTCAGACACGCAACACACAGCTTCTCTTGTGACATTTTCTGTTCATATGTAAAATTTGGATACTGTGCAGTACAAGAAATGCCAGTATCTTCATAGTGTCCGATTCCCATCCTATGCAGGTTTCACAGACTAGGTAATTACATTTTGCTAGGTGCACAGTGTTGTGGTGTTGGCTGCTGAAAACAGCATATGGTACTAAAAATATATTGGTCTCAGAGAGGAGCTACAGGATGCTTCCTAAAACCCAGAGAAAAAGCATCTACATGTAAGGTTGTTTGGAGATTTTCTTCATTCAAATATTTAAAAAAAGTTAATCACAGTGTAGCAAGTGTAAAGGGACGTTAATAACTTAGGTAGCTTTATAGTTTTAACAACCCTAGGAAAAGAAGCAATAATTCTACTGTAAACAGACACCAAGAGAAGCAGCAAATTTGCACCTTTATAATGCAAATTCATAACCTTCCTGGGTTCTAGTCCTAAGCAATCAAGTTTTCATTGCAAACAACGGCTTCTCTCACCTCCACATAAAATAAATCCAGCCTCTAGAACAAAATTATAAAGGAACACAGAGAATCACATGATCAGCTGTCCCAGAGTGACTACATTAGAAGCTATGATTTGTCTACATTATAAACCCTTACCTTCTGTCATGAATGAAAATGCTACCAGGAACTGTTAAATACTCAGACCCCTCCCTTATGTTCACAGGCACTGAAGATATCTGGAAGCCAAGCTACTCACAGAAATTAGTCTCTTTAGTCCTTGCATAAAGATTTTGAAAGCTTCCATCAGTTTCTGTATTGCCATCTGGGAATGACACAGTCCTGCCTCCTCAGCCTATATCCTACAGATGGTACTTGTTTTTAAGGCAAGTTCTCCTGAACTGGCTGTGACTTGTGTAGGGGAGGGTTATAGTAGGCTACAGTAGCGCCATGCTCACAGCCCATGGTTGATGCTTCCACTATAAGATGGCTTCTTACTTTTACTCAATAGGATAAGATGTGCTTTTTTCCTACTAAGGGTAAGTCAAATGTGGGCATCTGACACAGAGGAGCCATAGCTATTGGGATGGTATTCCTGACCCTAGGCTGCTGCTCTGAGGCATCCTTTGGAGGAGTCTCCTTTTCTCTGCTGGGTGCATAGAAGACCTCAGAGGATGATCAGTGTTTCATTCAAGGTGTCACAAATCTACCCACACAGTCATGCTGGACGATTCCAGCTTGCGTTTGACCAAAGGGAAAGCTGTCAAGAAAGAAGGCCTACAGGGGAAGAGAGCTGATTGGACATGATTGGGAGATGTCATTCCTCCAGCACCTGGAAGCAACACTAAATTTTTACCAAAGCCCATTCGGTAATTTTATTGAGATCCATTAATTTTCACAGAGATGTGCTGAACTCTGGGCAGTGTGCCTGTCCCAGAACAGCCATACGAGCCCATTTCAGGATGCTGTTTCCATGCTGTGAACTGTGACATCTTACTGTCACTGTTCCCTGCAGGAACAGGAAAGGCAGCTCTTCTGCAGGAGCACAGGAAGCTTCTCCTGCCCAAAACTTTCGTGAGCACTATAGGCAAGATTTGCTTCTAGCTCAGGCATAGAAGAGAATGCCATTTGGGGATGCCTCCCTCAGAGACTGAAACTGCTCAGCAATAGAAGTTCTTAAGAATAAAACATGTCCTGGCACTCAATTTTGTAATCAGCCATTTTCTATATTTTCCTGTCTTGGTAGAGTTGGGTGAATATGGCCAAAAGGCTGGGTTTATGATGGATATTCACAAGGAATCCTGCTGAAGAGACTCATCAGAGGCTGTAAGGCTGGCAAATAGTATCCAAACATCTCTAGGGAGAAGTAGCTGCTGCTTATGTCCAGTTTCTTTAAGGTTTTCTAATTTGTGAAACAGATGACAGCACCAATAATTTACTCTTTCATAAGTAAGAAGTGCCCTAGTTTTACTTTAAGACATCTGTCTCCAGAATTTCTGGGGTGGATAAGTCCAAGAAAGAATTGCATTTGGTTCTCTCTTACAGAATTTGCCAGGTAATTCTTTTCTTTCTCAGTACACACTGTGCTGGCATCTGATAAGCATTTTTAGATGCCAATATAATAGGAAGCAGACTTGTGGGAAGGAAGACGAGTGTGGCTGCTGAAGATACAGATGTGATTTTAAAAATCATGTGGAAGATCTCACAACTCTAACCACCCTCTGGTCCAAAGGGAATCCAACCTGTGTGAAAAATTAGTATCTGCATAAGTGATCTTCACCACATAGCTCCAGGAGAGTTAGCAGAGGAATCTGCAAATCTTGACATTCCTTCTGTGATAGAGGCAGGTCATCTTTTTGCCTACTCAGAACACTAAAGTAGGTCCTTTACACAATGTGTAACACAAGACACTTAAAGTTTACAAGGATTCTGGTATAAGAACAATCCATCAGGGGCTGTAAAATGCATTAGTGATGCTTGTGGCTCAGAAAATACCTGATCTGCTCATTTCTGGAGGCTGGAAAAATGCATCACTGAAGTGTACCTGCTCTGCTCCCTCTCAATGAGGTTACTGACAGCTGTCAGAAATAGAAAATGGGCTAGAGAGACTCTTGGTCTGGTTCAGTACAGTTATTCTGATGTCCTCATTTAAAAAAAGAGTTGATCTGAGTGTGATTTTTACAGGCACCAACAATCAAAACCCTGTCTGAAGTCAATGGTAATTGTGGATGTTCAAATCTTCCAAAAAATCAGACTGTATTTTATTTATTGAGACTAACAACCAATTTTGAAATTAACAACCAGTCTGATTATTACCATTGTAAATTGCACCAGTATTCTCCTGGCACAGTTCTCCTTTCTAGAAAAACCTTAGGAACATCCTGTATTTTGTGTTCATAGGAATACAAAGAAAACGCAGGCTCAAGCAGCACTGCCAGCTCTTGTGATTTTATCATAAACCTGACAATATTTCATGTTTTCTTTAAGGTCTAAAATCCTGGATTTATGATGAGAATCTCAGATTACACATTTGAAAAAGTAAGCTTCTGGTTCTCATGGTTGCAGAGAAAGCTTGAAAATCTGTATTTTAGACTTCATAATCAGAAGACAACAACCTCTACAGTCTTTATGTTGGTTTTTTTTTTTTTTAAAAAAAAAAAAAAAGATAAAAGACAAAAAGCAAAAAGAAAAATAACTAAACCAATCTCTTTTGGGGAACCTGACTCAGGATTTGAATGCTTTGATTTGGCATTAATGTTTAACTTCATCTTTGCAAAACAGCCTTCATGTAAATGCCTAAGTCTTCATATTTTCCATATGAAATTGGCAGGCTTAGACATGTTTTAGGGGCTGCAGTTTTATGCCTGGTCAATATGAGTTTGTGAAGACCGTAAACACAAGTCCTTCTAACTATCATGAACAATTCTTCTTTCTCACCCTGTTTCTGGATCATGACCCATGGATTTTCCATGCCTAAAGTGAAGGAGGCAAATATTTATATGTAGAGCACATTTACATTCAAAGCATGCTTAACTTGATGGGCCTTTAATCAGCACTTCTGGGTTTTGGTATCAGCACTGGTGAGAGCTCTTACATTGAGTCTGGAGCAACAAAGCATGTTCAGCTTCTCCAACTCCCACCCAAGAGCAAATGTTTAGTTTCTTCCAGATTTAAACACAAACAATGGCTGATTCTTGCTGCTAGCAGAAATAAGAAAAACAGATCTAGAAAGGAAAGTACAGAGATTTAAACCTTGCTGGGTAATTGCCTTCTTGGGTCTTACTGCACCTGGGAGGGCAGGTGAACCTGGGCATTGAATACGTGTCACCACCCCTGTCTCAGACCAGGCATGCCTGATCTCCTGTGTTGGATTCACTCACAGACCTCCCTAAGTCTGCCTGCCTTGGCAAGATTGGCAGATGTAAAGAGACAAGTATTACAGAATCTGTCAGATACTCACAACGTGAGTTCAGAGTGCAATTGTTAGGTCTGCAGCTAACAGATCATTGGATCCCTGCAGAGAGTTTCTTCTGCCTCCCCATCTGCAGAAGCTTGCTTTCCCTAGAGCTCCCCAGGTATGCCCTGCTTTCCAGAGACTTTCTGTGACGTTTGACATTCATATTACTGGAAGAGAGAGAAAGTTTTTGTACTGCTCCCTACTCTCCTGAGATAGGAAATAAGTATAAACTAAGCACTTTTTCTCTGACATTTCCTTAAGGCTACAGAAGAAGGGATGACATGAACAGAGTTCTCTGAGGACAGGAGTGGAGAGTGGAACATAGTGACCCTCAGGTACCTCATTTACCTGAAGAATTGTCTCTGGTAAAGACTCTGCATGCTACTACCTCTGTCTGCTGAAAGCAGATGACTTAGTGGGGTTGTATCACAAGGTCAGATGGTTGTAAAGAGAGTTCAACCAAGTAAGTCCATACCCTTAGCAAGTAACGCAAAGACAGCTTTCAAAGGACTAAGAAAACAGAGGACTGAAAATTAGCCTGAGGGTTGCTTTGTGTTTCATAGCTTGCTCTGTAATCAGAAAGTTGCCCATGCTTGGTGCTTCTGTTGGAAGCTGAGTAACAAGAGGCAGTCCCTGATCATCAAAAGCTGCCAGCCCCCTCCAGCTCTGAGCCAAGACAAGTCCCACTGGGAGCTGGCCAGGCAGACCTGGGATCTTGCTGCTCTTCCCTGTGTTCCTGTGAGAGCACCACCATGGCCACCACTCTAGAACATAGATATTCTCAATCCCAAATACAGATTAATTAAACAAACACCGTGCAAAATTTTCCCTCACCAACATGCAATTTTCTTCTGCCCTCCACCTTCATACAGGAAAATTTCAATAGATACTGATATTTTATGTCAGATTACAAAAGAGAAAAATATGACGGAATAATATTGAAACTCATCTCCAGCATGACTGAATTATAGAATATTAAGCTTTTGATAGCTGCTTATTGGTACATAGAGAGTAGCTTTCATCTAAAATATAGCAGAAGAGGAATATGTCATTTAACATTCACTTTTTTTTCACAGAGCAAATGAATTCTCTGTACTAAACTGTCCTGTTTTAGGGACACTGTAAGGCAAGAGATTACAGCCTACGCAAGTTTTTTTGGTAGTTAGTTACTGAAAATTTGAGAGGGTGAGAGAGAAGGAAAAGGGTGGAGGGATCTCCTGATCCCTAAGTGCTCCTAGATATCAGTAGTTCCTGATGAAGCCTAAATGGAGCTTAGCAGGGAAGAACACAAGTAAGCTTTTGTAAATAGATTGCTTTAAATGTAATTCAGATTTAAAAAAAAATAATCTAGTAACTTCAGTGTCATGCTGAGGCACGTAATACATAGTAACCAAAAGGTTGTATCTTGACTTGCACCATGACTAGCTGGAACTGAAATAAAGTGGGTCTGAAAAGAAAGATTATATAATAAAATAACTGAGAAATACCATTATAAACACCATATGGCCTTTGTATGCATTCAAGAACCTTTGCTTTACCAGTCCCAGTTGTTAATGGTAAAGCAAGAATTTGTTCTGTCCCTAATCAATCTAAAGTTAACAAGACCCCAATATCACTTCATGCCTGCCCATTTTTGAATCTACTTGGGGTTTACTCATCTTTGGGGCGGGGGGGGGAGAAATTGCACAGCTTAACATACAACTCCACCAAAACCCTGCAATGAGCCCATTGCTAAGAACCAGTTATTAAGGTAATTCTAGAAGCCCAAGTTTGTTTCCGTAGCTACATAACATTACACAAACATTTTGGTTGCAATTTTGTGGCAATGGTTTCACAGTTATTTGATTAAAATGCAGTGTGCTGCTGCTTGGAGCCTGGGAGTGTCTGATATCAGTGAAAGCTCTTTAGGAGTGCTACAATTTAAAATTACAGCTTACCCTGTTTGAAGGGATATTTTTAGTCTATTTATTCAGAGTATAAATATAGTTCTATACATCACTGCTTTAATGTCTCTCTCTTGAGCTGGTCAGAAAGACACTTTACCCAGCACCAAACAACAGTCAACAAATGGCTATATTTTCTTTTTTTTTTTTTCTTCCTTTCTTTTTTTTGTAAAGCAGCATTAAGTGCTTTAGAAAGCAAAGTATCTTGTCAGCAAAGACTGCACATCTAACCCCTTTACTGCAGTGACCTACTTATAGGAAATACTCCTACTGAAAAGGGCTTTTCCCAAGATCTAGCATTTCAAACAAAAATGTATCTAAAATTAGGTGGAAAGTGTTTAAGGGATCCCTGAGCAAAGATAATCAAAAGAATAAAAGGAGAGCAAAGGGAAATGGTGATGAATCACCATGCAGTCAGGAGGAGTGATGTAGTGCATATTTCTATGAATGGCCATTCTCTGGCTTTATTATCAACAGCTTCATGAGTTATTTATTTCTGATTATTTGTTTGGGTGTCAGGGGGATGTTTGTGCCTGCAAACCCCTGGAAACCAAAGTTATGTACATACAAAAGGCACAGTAGCGACAGTGCAGGCAGCCACATCCCTGCTCAGCTGTTGCCCTTGCCCCTGACCTAAAGAGATCCTCCCACATGACAACCCAACAGCACATATTTGGTTTCTGTGTTAATGTAGCTCTGGGCTTTTCTTGAGCTGGGTTTGCTAGTTATGCTGAACTGTGACAAATTTTTCAAGGAGCAGTAGGGTTAGGTTGATTTCAGGTTTGATGTGTGCTGGGGGAATCGGGGGAAAGGGAGAATTTCTTCTAATAAATGGCGTCTCCTAAACATATCACTCTTCCAATTGGAGCCTACCTCAGTCTTACTGCAACTTACAGACCTGAGCACGTAGAAAAGATCACAAAGATTAAATGGGCTCTGCAGTTCACATCTTAGTGAAGTTCCCAGCAGAAGAAACACAGCAGAGCCACTTCTGTTTCTCAGCATCTCTTTTGGGCACAAAAATCTAGCATCTTTCATACAGTGGACTGCGGACTGGTGTGTGTGTGTGTGTCGGGAAATGTGCATAATGTTCCTTTCTTGAGGGGGAGGTGACTTAAGTTTTTTTGAGGTGAATGTCAATGGGTAGAGGAGTTTGGCAGTCCAGAATCTGAGGAAAGAAGATGAAATTTCTGCACATGCAGAAAAAGACTTTTGACCAGGAGGTACAACACAGGCACACAGATATACATCACAGGACCACCCTGAGAAATTAATGTTGTTTCTAAGGATACACATTTATCAAAGTTCGTAATAGCTATTCAGGCACAATCTCTTTTTAACATGATTTTAAAACTTAATTTTTGAGATGGTCTTTTTATTACTAGCTTGTAACAAATAAGCAATTTGGCTGAGATAGATCCAGGTTTCAGTAGAATTATTGTTCTGATTTTTTTATTTTCCAGTTTTGACTATATATTAACAAAATTCTCCCCGATAATCATGTACCAGAGAAGCACGAGAGACTTTGCAAGACATGTCAGTCCCGTTCCCAGTTCTCTCTAAGTTTGGGCATATGTCATGATCTTTGTATGTCCCAATTCTTAAAGTATCTGGTCTGTCTCTCTGTCTTATTTATGCAATCTGAGGCTACATCCTTAACATTTAATGTATCATGCAGATGCTGGTGTCACTAAGTAGTAGAATTACCAAGGGAAAAAAAAATCAAATTCATTTAATCTTTACTTCATTAACTGACCCTTCTTTTGTTCCTTTACTCTCTCCATTTCAGAAAATGGAGATTTCTCCTTTCTCTGGACTATTAAAATGCAAGGAATGATCTGGAGAAATATTCTGCTCCCCAGGCTGCAACACAGAGACTGTCGATCGCCAGCTCTGCACTCGCCTGATGTGCGGAATACATATCGACGTCAAGGGGAGTTCCTCCTGCAGAACAAAGGTGGAATGCGCAAGCGGGAATGGCGTGGGGCGCCGCTGAAAAAAAGGGGCTGCTCCTGTTTGGCAGATGAAGGATAAATACAGTCTCCATTGCAGTCAGAAGAATGGTGTGACGTAAGTGGTTTTCCTGCTAATTTTTCTCTCACCCTAAAGAAACTATTGAAAAACACCCAAAATGCATAGCATATAAAAATATTGAGGAAGTTGTTTCTCACTCCAGTGAGGTACACAGGAACCCTAAGAACAGGACACTCATTTCTGTGTTGCTTGCATGGTTTTGTGCCCCCTGAGCTCTCTAAATCGAATTCACAGTATCTGCAGGCTGTGACGGGACTCCCCTAAACACTGCAGTTCTCAACACAAAACCTGTGAGCTTCAATGCACTGATACCCCTTTCTGAATTCTGCTCATGGTAGCTGTGTGGGTTTTACTGTGTCCTCAGCCACCAGCTGTCCTTTTTCATTTCTTTGTGAATTATTATGGCCATAATAAGGAATACATACTTTAACCTGAACTTTTACAAATCTGTATGAACCATATTGT
Source organism: Podargus strigoides (assembly GCA_028020825.1). Classification (NCBI taxonomy): domain Eukaryota; kingdom Metazoa; phylum Chordata; class Aves; order Caprimulgiformes; family Podargidae; genus Podargus; species Podargus strigoides. Next base: position 17,536,037 of record CM051628.1, read on the forward strand.
TTAGTAAGAGAAGTAAAGCTCTTTCTCCAAGTGCTTTTGTATTTTTTAATTGCTACTAGGTTAAACACAGATTGTTCATTACTGGTTTTATATAACTTGAAGTCTTCGGACTACATACAGTAGTCTGCAACCTACTCTCCCAAGAAAAATGTCATTTCTTATTTGTAGGGCAGAAATACAATAGACAGATGACAATGTGATCACTGCCTAACATATCACCTACCTCACAGCAAGGACTGCACCTGAAAAGTGTTTATTATAGCCAGAAAGACAGCCCTCCCCAAGACATTTTAGGACATGACTCATAATAATGACTAATAGAAAGTTACTTTACTCATAAATCTGCTCTGTCCCTAATCCATCCGTTCTTCTTCTTCTTACAAAAGGCTAAAAAATTTGGCGGAATGTTTTTACACAGATATAATACATTTATGTGACTGACTCCATTGCTGCTGGAAAAGCAAGCCTTTATAGCATGAGAATATACTGTAGGAATTCCTTTTGGGATAACATTTTTGCAATGGTAATTCCAGGTGAGCCATCTAGAGGCAAAAGCAAGATTTTCTTAAGAATACTCCACGCTAGTAATGTAATGAATTTCTCTCAAATAAATATCCTAAAAAACTTGTAGCATCATATGTACCAAGAGCTAAGAGATTGCCATCTGCTAAATTCATAAACCTCTTAAATGCTTTAATTTCCTGTACGCTCATGCTTTGAGTTTAACAGTTTCCTCTGCTTTTAAAAATGATTTCTGAGAGTGGTTTGGATTGCTTTATGCTAATGTAGTATCAAGAAAAGCCTATATTAATTATAATAAATAATATACTAATTACGGGAGGGAGTCTAGAGTTAGAAAAAATTTGGAATCTCTTCCTGCTCTTGACTGTGTGTGACACTGGGAAATTCTCTTAACTGGAGTCAGTTTTACCACCCATAAAGTACAGCTCATAATTTTACCATCTTTGTAAAGCACTTTATGATCTTTGGATGAAATACCAAAACACATATAAAGATACACACACAGTAAGTACAACAAATGGCCACATTTTGCCTTTACTTCCCTCTTGCTTAATCTTATTAAAACCAGAACTACATGATGCACAAATCAGAGCAGAGCAAGCAGATGCCTTTGCACTGAGCAACAACAGCATCACAACAGCAGCATCAGAGCTTATGAAAGAAGGATAAAAGCCACGAATCCAGAACACAACTGGGGTGATCTTAGAATAGGGGTGCACATGGTGCACCTTGTGGGAGAGTTTAGAGTGGGTAGTCATCAAAGGCTTATTTACTATTAAAATTACTAAATTCCTTTGAAAATATTTCTATTCATACAAATTTTTCCTGTGCCATCTAACTGAACCCTAGTGAAATACAATGTTTTCTTCTCAACATGCTGGCTAAAGTAACGCAGCCAGAGGCCTGATCTGTAACGCAGACCCAGCTCTTGCAGCTGATTACATGGTGCAATGTCAGCAGGGCTGCCTAGGTTGTGAAGTGGGAAGTGTAGCTTCAGCCCCAGGGACTCCGCGTCCCAAATCCAGCTGAGACTACCCTGATTTAGAAATTGCTGGCATCCAGTGCAGCCACAGCAACACCAACCACTAAAAGTAGACACAGATGTTCCGCCTTTGTACCAGTCACAGCAATTGCAATGGGAAGCAGAAGTGAAAAACCTCACTTAGAGGCATTGTTCCAAGCCCACACGTGGGCATCTCTGCTACACACACAGTCACCCTTGGGAACTAGAAGAGCCCTTCCTGGACTACCAACAAGGCCTGAATGACCATTTAAAAAAAAAATCTGTATGAAGCCTGTGCTGTAAACTGTCTGCTATATAACACCCTTGTAGTATAAAATATGAAACCTACATCAGCATATGTCAGCATAGACATACACTGTGTGTGAGTACTGGTGTGTGATGCTGGTCCAGCAAGGGTAGAGGTTGTCCATGTGGAGGTTATCATGGGTGGGAATTTCAGGAAAGCAAGAAAGGATGGGGATAAGGGGCAGGCTAGTGATCTTGTCTCCCTTCCCCAAGTTCACAGAGCATGTTGGGATAGCCACTCTGGGAAAACATTGTGTTCTTGTCAAAAAAATAAAGGAAAGAAATGAGGGCAAAGAGCCAACAGAGCAATGGTCCCCCCTGGGAGCCAGAGCGAATCAGAAAATGTCTTCCAGCCTGAAAAGACAGGCTTTTCACATGGCATGACACTGTGCATGGAAGGGGGTGATAAGGATGCACAAAGGTGAAAGATGGGGAGCTGCCTGTACAGCAGCCCATGAGTGGGTCACTACCCTGTGCTGTACAGTAACAGCTAACAAAGTCAGGATACAAGAGCACATGGACTTCTGCCTGCTCCTCTCCTGCAAGAGCTCGCATTTTACTGGGACTGCTAGGGACAGGGTTGGCCAAGTTCACAAACTCGCTATCTTGGCTACTGTGGTGTGATTTGGATGAGGAGATCTGACCCCATGTCTGTTCCTCTTCATATCTCCAGCTTTGGTGAGCAACGAGCAGCCCTCCGCCTGGCTCGCAGCATGCTCCAGATGGGTGCCGCTATCTTCTGTGGAAGGGGCCAGTTGGACTCTGGTCCCTGTTTGCTTCAGACAGCTGTGATCTCCTGTGGCTTTCCTCTCTTCCCCAATATCATAAATACTTGATAATATATTTGAATAGATCTTCTTCCACCCTTCTCTTCTGGAAATTACAGATGATTTTTGTTAACCATTTAAATAGTGCCAATAATTGCCCTCATGTAGTTGGAGATACCTGATATGAGCCTAATAGTAATAAAAGCATTCACTGATTTTCCACAGACACAAGCAGCATAAACCTCATCTATATATCACAGACACTTATTCAGACAGAATAAATAAGTTCCATCCAACAGCTGTTTCCTAGGTAACTGAACGAGGACCACAGAAACAGACTGCGCAGCTTTAAGAGTCAAAACAACAAAATTGTAGCATTTCTTTCTGTCTCCAAAGTTTTGATTTTGTAGGGCTACAAATATGACAGAAACATTTCAAGAATGAAATACATAATTGGAAAATATGCACCGACTCTCAGGTAGCCAAAACACGTGATCCCAAAAGTCCTGTGATATATCACTTCTATAAGCCACTCAGAGAAACCTTACCTATGCTTGGATTTCTGCGAGTGCCCAAACCCTGGAAAGCCACAGAGAGCAGTCATCAAAAATCATGTCGTTGTAAGGGTTTCTCAAATGTGAAATCTAGCCACCTTAGGCAAATATGCTTAATGTGGAAGCTGAAAGGAAGTCAGTCCTACACAAGGGACTGGTGAAAGTCCTGGTCTCTTCAAGCAATGCAAGGACTCCCTATGGTTAAAAAGCTGGAACATCCCAGTGGATGGTACCACCACCGTGCATCAGCAAGATGTGAACAAGATTTTTGCTTAGTGAAACTGTCTGCACCCACAATGCAGATATGCAGCAGATCAGATCCTTTCAAGCCCTGTTCTGCCTTACTTTGTCCATGACAGACTGCCATATTTGCTTGTCTATTCAATCATATTCTTCTTAGCAGTGGATGTGGATAGCCATGCTTTCAGCAAACTTCAGAGTCTGTTTTTGTGGGACATAAATCCTTTTTACATATTTGAATGTCCACTGAATTAACTGTGCTTGCTGATGGCTGATTTTCTTGTGGGTTGCTTCTTTTTGCCACGTAGAGCAGCCTGGGCACCTTACCACACTGGGATAGTTTCTGGGTTTCTGTGCTGGCTGCCAGCCCAGGGAGCCAACAGCAGCACCTGCCTTCCTCAGGGGTGGAGGGAGACCCTTCAGTTGAGCACTCCGTTCCTGTGCCCACCAAGAAGGGGCAACAGTTATTGCAGAGGGCTCTGCTGCCACAGTAGTGAGTTAGAGGGGAAAAAATAACAACCCCTCGCACTCTGGCAGGGAACTAGGTGGGTGCAACTTTGCACCTGCAACAACAACAAAGGGAGAGCAGTTGTGAAAATTCTCTATAGCTAGACAAAGGTGAAATTATTTGGCTTCCCACAGTGCAAAAGTCTGAAGTACTTTCTGTTATGGCTTTGCATTCAGCTAGGAAAATTAGAGAAAATGAAATAAATCACACTGGGTATACCCTCATTTGATCTATGAAAAGAGTAATATGCAAGTAATCAGCTGCTAAGTGATGTTTGTGACATTGTAATAATTGTTTCCAAGTATGTATTGTGCTGGTTGAAATAAATGTACTTTTTTGTTGTGCAGAGCTATGGAACAGTATTTCTGCCTTATGAAGTAGCATCTTTTTGTGGATTAGAGTGACTGTAAATGTGTTACTCTAATGACAAAAGCCTGATACATACATAAATATTTAACTGTTGGGTTAGCTGTAAGGCCTTCTTCAGCTGTGCTAATACATCTAGCTATTTTTTAAAAGACGCAAAATGCACATACCAGTGTGGAGAAGGAAAGTTTTTAAGTAGTGACACCAAGGCAAATTCATATTCCTGTGTAAAAGGGTCAGAGGATCATAAATACCAGTGGGGAAAAGAGACGTCTTCCGTTTTCATGATGAATTACATACAGTTTTTAGAAAAGAAATTAGAATGTATGCCTATCCACCCAGAAACTCAAGTTCACAGACTGAATTTCAGAAAACTTGGTGTCAGCTTTTCACTGAATTACATTTGTGTGGACCTAGTGAAGGTAATGGGGTTATAAGAGGTGAAAGTCCATGCAAAAATGGGCTCAAGCAGACTCTCTAGAGGTATGTAGAAACTATAGGGCCTGAGTCTGATCTCTTTGAATTTAAATTATATTAAAGTCTAATGATTTCTCAGTGCATGAACCGTGAATGTATGCCTATGGAAACATAGCTGTGGGTGATCTGACTCTAGCTATATCCAGCCCTGCAGCTGTGAGCGTCAAATTCTGATAATATGGGTTTGATCCTTCTGGTCCATTCCACTTCCATACGCAAATGCTCAGACTGCAGGGAAACAAGCTTCCATCTTGTCTGCTTCCTGTTACAACTCAACAACTCTCTGAAAATTGCTTATTCTGCCCCCTTGCAGTTCACCAGCAAATGGGACACTCAATAATAACTGTTCACATACAAATCCCAGTGAATCAAGGAAAACAAGTCTTCACCTGAACTTCAACCAGAACATTCCCAAATGACAGGAAAGAAGCTTGGTACTCCCATTAGTTGGCTGGTCAGAAGCAACAATTAAAACCAAACAGCAAAGCACCCTTTGTTGCTAAAATTCAGAGATCTTATTTCAAAGCCACACACATTTGTAAAGCAAGAAAGCATTTAGTTACTGTAGTCACTTGCCTGAATGTACCTATTTTAAAATTTTATCACCTACATAAAAGTAAGAATAGAATCACATCATTTCGTTGGCTGCAAGTCATAACCTTTCTTTAAAACTGTGTACCACCTTAAGGTCCTGTGAATACAGGAGGCAGTAAAATCTGATGCTATTCATATATCACCTAGCTAGGAACAACAGACAGTCTCCTGGGGTGAAGCTCTTTAGTAAACATGGCAGGATTTTGCAGCCCAGCCAGTTCAACTTTCCCCTGGGTAACAAGGAAGTTCTTGAAGGCCAGGCTGGGCACCCAAATCACAGAAGTACACTGCTTTCTCTTTCCACATAGCTGGCTGGCACCTGTGGCTCTGATGTTTCAGATGCAAGGGTGCCTAAGTTACTCTGACTTGCTAAAAGGCTAGGGATGTCTCTCTCCAGCAGACAACGTCCTTTATTACAGAGAATATCTAACACGAACAGAAAGCTGCAGCCTGCCGGGGAGCGCAGCTGATCTGTAGGCTGTCTCATGTGGGAAGCTACCTCCCACTGCAGTTTTGCTGTATGCCTCTTCCTGCTGGATAGTCTTATTATTTCACAAATCTGGTTCAAAAGCATCCTGCAGAATTACTAAACCAATGAATCACTTCGATGAGATGTTATGAATGTGAAAATACAGAAAGGAATTTAAAAACAGGCTAGAGAATCCTGAGGGGTCAGACTCAATGTCATGCTGATAATGGACTCCAGGAGAATCTATTAATATTGCCTGATGAACTTGCTCATCCAAATGATTGTAAAATATAGGTAAAGGTACAAGAAAAGCATATCATAACTAAACATTAGAACAGACATAATGTCCCAATAATGAGCAAACCTACACACACCCACTTAATTTTGTAAGACAAGCTGTGTACAACTTACAGAGTAAAAAATGAAACATATCCATGACTTGGCTTATATTTTCCATTCAACCTTATTTCTCCCATACCTGTAATTAATGTTACACTGAAGCACAAGCTTCAGTCTCTGCCTCTAACTTCTACCAGACTCTTCCTGTCTCAGGATTCATACTGGAAGCTCCCCTTGTTTGAAATAACATCCAAAATGAAGAAGTTCATTGCTGTCCCAAGGGGCTTATGGAAAGATCTTAAGGCAGCTTGAATGAACCTCTCCCTTTAACTAATACAGATCACTGGCAGAATATCCCATATCATAGATACTACTGTGTTTAGTACATCAGGATGTATTAGCACATCAGGCTCAGTGCAGAGTCTGAAGGATAGCATATAAGAAATTAGGGCTCATTCTTCCTCTCCATCAGCTCTGTGAACCTGGAAAGATTTTTGTCCTCTTGCTTTTGGTTGCTTGATGATTTGTTTCAGTCATTCTCTTCTGGCTCTCTTCTAGCCTAGCAGCCTTTTTTTCATATGAGTCAAGAGTGAATTGAAAACATAAATCAGAAGGAAGGAGTTCAGCTTTGTTAACTTCACAAGCTGCAGCATTTACACACATACTTCGAGAGTACAAAATGTATATCATTTGAAAGGAAGCAAGCTCCAAACAATTAACCTCAAATACTGTAATTAACAGTGTTTGTTTTTTTACCCCAGACTCTTAAAAAAAAAAAATCACTTCAATGACAGTTTTGTTATTATGGAAGCCACTTAATATAAAACACCTCAGGTCAGAAATGTTAGTAGCAGATGAGCTTATGCGATCACAGAAGGTCTCCTAGTGATTGATCAATGGAAGTACTGTAACTGGCAGGCAGCCATCAGCTCAGAGTTTTGAGGATGTTTGTTTTATTTTAGAGCTATTTCTTGCAGAATCTGGCAAAGTTTTAAATTTCATTTTCATATAAAATTAAATGGCAAAACAGCGGTGTGTTTTCCTTAGGTTTACTTCATGCAGTGTTTCCTGACTGAAGCAACAGGTGATCTTGGTCACAAATACAGAAAGGTTTGTAATTCCCCACTGCACAGCTGAGACAAAACGTGCCCTCATTCCTCACTCCAGTATACACTAGCTTTGTAGAGACGACAGGCAGTCCATATACACCACTTAGTTTAGGTGACTGTGGTTCTCCTGCTCTCATCCTCCTTTTCCTTGATCCACTTATGTCCCATTTTCAAGAAAACAGCTACATTTGGTTTCAATGACCAGTGATATTACCCAAATTGCTCTTACTTTGTTGAAAGGTCAGTGAACCATTCTGCTGGGCTAGGCTTTCAAGTCTCCAAAGAAAACTAGTGTAATTCAGATGCTACAAGCTCAATGCCAACATTTTACATATCCATAACTACGAGAGACTGTTCTCTGGCTCCATTTCCATGGAGGGGGCATTAGACAACAAGCCTTTTGGCACAGATAGCTCAATGCACTGAGCTAGATCAATGCTTCAGAGCATATACTCTGCTTAGCTTGCTGGTGTGTAGGCTTTCAAAGATAACTAGATGAAATGAAAAATTATAATTAAACATTGGAGACTGATTAAAATAGCTAGCTGATAACATGGAAGATTATACAGGCAGGACATGGTTGTTACACTCATGTGAAGGTATAAACTGTAGTATCCTCATTTTAACTTTACAGTGTGAAAATAAGAGATAAAAGGCACTTAGTGTTTGCCTCACAATGATAAATCACATTTGTAGAACACGTATTATTTTTCCTAGGCCAAATTCTTTACTTTTTATGATATTCACAAGTGTCTGGAGATTCTCAGTGAGGACAGCGAATATCCTATACACCATATAAGGTCCCTAAAACCTAATGATCCCACCTACTGAAGGTGGAGGAAAGGAGAACGTGTTGGCTCCATCTTGGCAAAACAGGGAGTCTTCAGCTACCACACTGGAACACTCTGCATCCCAGGCTAAGACATGCCTTTTTCTCCTGAATTATATAATAATTAATAACAATCATTTAATTAATTTATTGTAATGACAATCAACCCTGACAACAAAACTGTCAGGGAACTGCACAAGCAATTAAAAACACAATCCTACAGAAGGCATCATGAAATTGGTAACATAAAATGAAATAAGTTTTTAATGTTCCACTTAGAAGTCTTATGAACCTGCAAATATTTAGTTCTAAAATATATGAAGTTATTTCTCCCAAATGTAAATAGCTAGTGCTGAAATATGTTGCAAAGGTATACAGTGGAAAATAAAGGACATGGGCTTCACTCTTTAGGTCTGAATAACCCTTTGCAAAATGGATTATGCGAAAATATCTTGCCTGTTAATAAGAAATTCTTTTTTGTCAGGGATGGTATATTCCTGGGATTGAAGCTGTGTGTCCACACTTCGATTTTTCTGGAACTAGAGTACTGTATTGTAATTGCTGATTTTGCAATAAAAACGCTAGCAATATTGTTAACTGATTTCCTCTCCCGATTCCTCTTGGTAATATAGTAATTTTTCCACCTTCAGGATTATATTACCTGCCAACACAACCACAAATGGCCTGGAAAAGAAGGGAATTTTATTACACTGCTTTAGGCCATGTCTACATTGGGTTGTTGAACCACTTTAAGTGTGGTTAGCGCACATTAAAGTAGCTGGTGCGTACATCAGATTGGTTTTGTAAGTGTTTTAGTACCTCAGGCTACACTAAGCATCCCTCCTAAGCATTAATCCATTTTGCAGGGAGCCTGTTCCCTGTAGAGTTCATGTGGCACTAGCTGCTCTGCTGCCACAAGTCCTTTACTTAGTAACTCCCCCTGTACTAAGCTGCCTTCATATTTCTATGTCACCAGTGTGTTGAGGTTGCCTTGGCCAGATGCACTTCCTGTTTAATTATTAGTAGCCCTGCAGGCATCAACATATCAATTTTATGTATATGTCCTAGGACACATGTATCTCTCTGAGTTTCTTCATGGATCAATGCATGGTTCTTAGATCTGACTGCTCTTGCCAAAGACACATAGCCTCACCACAGTAAGATATCCCACAGTGTAGATGCTTTGAGGGAAGTGCTAGAGCAGAAAGGCAAAAGGCTGACCAAAGCTTGACTCAAGGCTGAGTCAAAGCAAAGAACTCTAACAAAAGTACCATAATACAGAAGACCACGACGGAAACACAAGCAAAGATCCTAGACATGAGATGATGACTATTTTTGTACCCAAGACATGGACAAAGCCAAAACTAACATGGTGCATATTGTGTGCAGCAGCACCGTGACAAGTACCCACAATGGAACTGGCAGGCTCTGAGAAACCGCCAAGAGCACCCAGCACCCCATGCATACATGAGGTCTGACCTGGAGGAGAATTACAGGGTGGCTGAGACTCAGCAGATGTGATGGAGACAAAGAATCCCAGAAGGACAGCCACGCTGAAACATGAACTCAACAGCCAGCTAAAACCCACTGCTGGAACTTGCCAACAAGTACAATGTGCTATATTGTTACACAAGTGCCTATAGTGATTTCAAAGGGTTGAGGGCTTTTTGTTACAACCTACATGGCAGGACATAGCCTCTTTCCACCCGCTTTTTAAGATCACTCACACAGACATCACCTTTGTCCTTTTATACATGATGTTCAAAGCTTCCCTCTTACTGCCTCTCCCCTGCTTCAAAGACTGGGTCCTTCTTCCCAGATCCTATCCCCACATTAAAAACATTGAACCTTTCCATTTTTGATTTAGGGCTTCATCCTCCTCACACAACAAAGGACAATGTCTCCAAGGAGTGCTGCTGTGCACAAGCAAGAGGAATATGCAGGACTTGGCCCTTGCATTGCAGTCCGAGAAGCTGGTGGTAAAGCCTTTGGTCTGCATGGCAGCTGGGGGGTGAGCAGCCACCAAGAGATGCAACTGGACTAGGAGCAACAAAGTATCCTGCCACAGAGAGTGTTGATTTGGGACAGGAGGGGGATGAAAGGAGAACAAATCCAGAATCCTCTCTGCCCTCCTTCATGCAGCGGGGTGAGAGTACAGAGGGGACAAGCACCTCACCACAGCTTCTCACTACCAGATGAGGAACACTGTCCCCAAGAGATGCTGTCCTCACTAACCTAGAGCTCTTCAAAAGTGGAAGAGTTTTGCAAGCTCTGAGGATTTGCTTCCTCTTTGCCACAGTACACATTCACCGTGTGTTAATGCTTCAGCTGTGCGTCACTCACTCTCTTGATCTCCATTTGGGACAAAGAGGCCAAGCATAACAATGGAGTCTTTGCACTCATAACAGAAATAAAGCGTTGCTAAAGTTTCTACTGATGCCAAGTCTGCCAACAGTCTACAGCTGCATCCAGGAGAAGCTAGTTCTACTTTCATTAAAATCAACTATAGGACCTCTTCCACAAGTCCCCATGTAAGGCCAGTGAGTGCGAGGCGTGTTCAACGCTGCCATGGAGTGACCCTGCAAGCTTACCACAGTGAAGTCATTGGGGAAGACACTTTTACTGCAGTGAACATAGGACCAGTATCCCCCATTTGTCTTTCTATGGTAGAGAAACAAATTCAAGTTAAGAGTTTCAGACAGGGAAATGGCCTGCAAAGCTGGGTAAGCCCTTGATTAAATCTCTTGAATTCAGACTGCCTTGACATTCAAATTTCAGATAGAGATGAGAGCTCTTGATTCTCACTCCAATTCTGTTTCAAGAGAGAAGACTCTTTTCCTTTCCAAATACAACAAAAGATAATAAATTTTATTTGCTCCAACCTTTTGTATGAATAAAGGAGAACTATAATTCCTGGGCAAATAAAAATAATATATCACAACATTGCCTTTGTGTCTCTCTTTCATGCTACAAGTTCTTTCCTTTACTCTTGAATTGGCTCTGAGCAAAAAGGAGTGAAGAGAGACGCAAATATAATCTCCAGATCTCCGTATGCAAAACTATGAATCATTAGTAGTTACTGGTTTATTTGTCTGACAACAAGCATCTAGTGCCAACTAGGTACCCAGAGTAGCCTGCCTGACCTCCGCGCTGCTGTTCCAGAAGGCTGCAGGTCTGTCCGAGGTCCTACATTGCATCTTCTCTCCGACCCACATTCTTGATACCTGAATGTCTCAAACTGCAGCGGATGTTTTCCTTTGTTCAAGGTACCTAAATCAGTCTTACTGCTATTTCCACTATTTTTAATTTCTAAGCCACAATATATGTTAGTATGCAGGAGCAGTTTCATTTTAGCACTGCACTGTTGAAAAACTTGTCCTGAATAGGGCCACCAAGTACACACAAACACAGGTCCCTCTTCTGCTATACGTTGTGGTCTGTGTTGTGAGGCAGTAGTGAACAATTCAGGGTCTGACTGCCCATCTCTAATATTGTGTTTGTGGACCTAAGAAAAGGCCAAGCACAGGTTTTGCATAAGAAATTAAGTAAGCTTTGAGCTAGCTAGTGTCATGGTACTAAATGCCTCACACATCTATCAATACCAATGCACAGAACCACTCCAACTAAATGCAAAGTTTGCAGCTAAATCTGCATCCCACTGAAGTCAAATAGTAAGACTCCCACTAGATTTCAGTGGGCCTGGGGCTTGCTCTATATGGATAGTTAGGAATGCAGTTTTTTAGTTTGGTTTCCTAGGGGGATGGGATTTATTCAATTGTGCAATCAAGCATGTCAGTCTATTCCAGTAACTTCGTACCCATTGGACAATTTCAAAGGAGAGCCAAAAGACACTGAATTTCTGTGAGCTCAGTAAAAGTGAGGACATGGGTGGCAGAGAGAGACCCTATCAGTGCCCAGTGTAGGCTATATGTCAAACTGAGCTTTCTCCTTGTTACACTTTGATCATGCTTGTTACTCCTTGATCATGCAGGAGACAGATGTAGGACACAGGATTTCTTTAAACCTGCAACTCATGGAACAGCTCGATTTTGTTACTTTTTTGCCACCTTATGCTGAAGATTCAAGATTAAAATCATTCATGACTTGGGTTTCTTTTAAATAGAAGACAGAGCATGTCAATGGCTGCACAAGTGAGCAGAGGAGTTGTCTCAACAAATGCAAGCAGTGGCCAAACACCAGTCCTGCTGTGACACTATCACAGGCTCTCAAATATCCTACCTGCAGAAATAACTGAAAAGTGATTTGAAAAAAAACCACCTTGACTAGCAAGGTACTGCAAAAGCTGAATGATCGTCCCTTTTTCTCATCTCTGATTCTTGGGCACTGCATTGATGCACTGCATTAAATTATTCTGGCATTTGCATCTCAGTGACTTTCCTTGGTAAACCAAGAAAAATTTAGTTCCTAATTATTATGTTTTGGATGTTTTTTATATAAACACAGTAGCCAGTTTCAGCTGTGATCCAGCGATAGAGAAAGACGTATACCTAGGGGATGATTTGCAGTTCACAGCTATGACTATACATGTTCAGTAGCTTTTGTATGGGGCTAACACTGAGATAAGCGTGGGGCTTGTCTTGGTCTCCTTGGACCAAACTTACCATAGCTAGAAATCCCACATAAATTATGAATTCAGTGCCCAGGAAAAGCCTATTAGTTTTCAGATAGAGTAGAACTGTATAAGACCCACATGAATTACAACTACCTTACAGCAGAAAACTTGTGACTTTTATTTTATTTTCTGCTATGCATCCCTCACACTTGAAGAGCCAATAACCTGTGGTCAGGCAAATTGCCTCTTTTGGGCTATACTTATAATTTTACTAGAGCAACATGATTATAAAAGTGTCTATTTAAATTAATAGATACTAATGAGTCACTAAAATTTAAATTAATAGATACTAATGAGTCACTAAAAAGCCTATTTTACTCTGGAAAATTACACTGCACACATTTTTCTGAATAAAGCAGACTATATTCTACAGATAAATGAATAATTTCTTCTGAATTTTACCCCCAATAGTAGTGCTTTTCCAGTCATTTCTTTCTGTGTCAAAATTGTTGGCTATTTTTTTAGAATATACTATAGTTCTAGGATATCTGCATTCTCAGAACCATCCTTTTTTACTGTGCACAATCCAATAAATAAGAGAAATATTCCTGAGTGAGAGAGCTCAGTGACAATTAAAGAATGAAAATCTTCAGTAATACCGAACAATTTTATGGTGTTTTTTTGTTTTTTTTGTTTGTTTGGAGTTTTTTTTTGTGTTTGCTATTACCCATAGTTTCTTGAGGACTCTACCTAGTGTTGACAACTTCCACTGTCTTTAAATTAATTAGTGCATAAATTAACATATATGCACAGGCAAATTTGCGTGTGTACACATGCATCCACACAACCTTGAAGTCTTTACTACATTGCAGTCTGTGGACATTTTTGCATTATCTTCCACATGCACTGTAAGGAATGATAACCTTGAAACAGAAAAGAACTGGGTGATTTGACAGCTGTAGCAAGACACAATGTGATCAAGATTTCCCAACAGAGAAGTTAAAATATTTTAATGGAGCTACAATAGTTGATCAAGGAGACATGCAGTACTCATGGGTACAGAGAGAGGATATTCAGGGTCCTTATATCTGTCATAAAACACTAATGGGGACCCATGAGTACACTGTAGCCAATTTACTTTAGTTCAAGTGAATTCCAGAACCTTAAATTATTAGAGACAACCGAGTTTCTTGCATCACTTAACTTCTTTTTTTGCCTTATACCCTGGTGGTTCTCCATTCCCACTTGTTTTTTAAACTGTGCAACTACTACTGCAGATTTGGGGTTTGATTGGTTTGGGCTGTATCTAGGCCTTTGTATCATATAGAACAGAAACGACAGAGATTTTTGTAGGAAAACATGAGAAAAGTTGCAGATGTCCTGCATGATGCCTTGGTGACTTCCAAGAGGATAATCCAAGTGCAGGAAGACACCTTGCTCAGTGCATTCAAGCCCTTATACACAGTGAAAGCATCTGATAGTTGAGGGCTCCAACACGAGCTTATAAAAATACAAAATGCAGTCTGATCTTCTCCTATTGGAAAATGAAGTAATTCTTCTACAGGGAAATTATTATAGGAATCATTACATAAATGATGTAATCATGTATATCTCACATATGAGACTTGAAGATTAAAATTTTAAAGAGCCAGAAGCCTTCAATGCCTAACTTTTATTGAGTTCCCTAAGCCTCACTGAAAAAGCTCTGCCTTTACGAAAGCTGAGGCTGTAATGTTATTTCTGAAGACTTCAGCCGGGTCAGGGTTCCACACTGGCCCTTACTCTGAAAAAAATATGCAGTCTCAACCACAGCAAGATGAGTTGCAGCAATTTCTGTAAAGTTGTGTCATGCCTTACATAAGAGGCTGGCCTAGAGAGTCAGAGTGGACCCCTATGGCCTTATGAAACAATCAAACTTCATATGTCAAAAGTATTATCATTTGAAGAAAACAAAAATTCTGCAAAATGAAATCTTTCAGATTTATGCACATACCTAACTGCTCTGCAAATACAGATCTTTTGCATCATATTTTTGTTGGCTGAAGTGCTTTGTAATTTTGGTTGTTTGCTTTACTATAGAAGTATATGACAGCTAGCAACCAGGCATGTCACTTAAAGAATTCACTGTGACAGTTATAAGAAGCATCCAAGTATTATTAAACTCTTTGCACAAGGGGATAGTGGGGCATTTCAGGTCTGCAGATTGGGAAGAGGGTCTCTCCTATCAATAGCTCATTCTCATTTGTTTTATTCTTTTCCCTGGTTTCATCTCACCATGGGCCAGGCCCTACCCCAGGGGAGCGTGGCAATCTAACAGGAGCTGTGGTGCAAAAGGGAATTTGTCTCCCCTCTGGATTCTTCTCCCTCGACCAAAGCAAAGGGCCTCTGTGGCAACACAGCCCTGGGGTATCTCTGTGCAGTTGTGATGTTGGAGATGCTCATGTAGGAAAAAGAGACTTATAATAGAAATTGACTGAAGTCAAGCTTTTAACTGTTCACATTTCTTGTCCAACAACAAAATTTTCCCACCCCTTTATCAGCCAGCCATGAAGGAAGTGACTGAAACTGCTCCAGCTGCCTCCCCATTTCTCACCCTCAGATGCCAGATATCTAATGGGTCTTCAGTTCTGCCCTGCTTCTTGCATTAGCCATAGGTTTTGTCTGCTGTAAACACAGTTCCTTGCTTAGAACAGTTGAAGCTCTCTGTCTTTGAAAGGACCAACAGCTATGGTCTCACACATGTAAATGCTGCGGTGAATGCACACACGTTTAAAATTCAAAGGTAAAGTTTGCCACAGAACTGTACTGCACACAGTTAACTACTTATGAACACAGAAGTCTCTAGGCACCCCCCAACAAATTCGCATATAATTTTTGCATCGTGTGCCCAGGGACAATTTGGCAATGTACAAACTGTGGTGGCAAGATGCCTTTTTTTTTTTTTTTTTTTACTTTATTCTCTTAAGTGAGTTTTTGATTAGTTTTCAGACTTTTACCATTAAGGCATGGTGAAAGTATTTTGCATAGAAACACATTGCCATACTTCTGGGGCTTTGAATTTGCATTACTCCAATTAAATAAAAAAGTCAAAAAAATAAAAACACCTCTTGCTTTGGCTTTCACTCACTCTAGGTTTGGACTCCTCTGAAGATTACAAAACCAACTTCTGTATTTTCTCTTGAGACACATGGGATTTGTACTTGCACAGCTAAAACACTGTTTAACTGGGGGCTTGCTGATTGACTTGTGCAAGTGGAGACAAGATCTTTTGCATCCCTCCAGACTGTGTTTTGTTTAGTTCAAAATTTTCTTGGCACAATGTGCTATAGGTGAAATGAATCCATGAATTCAAGATAGAATATCAGTTAATTTACTTATGAAATTCTACTTCCAGTCCTAAAGTTGGGGGGAATCTCCCAGAAAGTTGGGACTTTTTAAAGTGCAAAGCTAGCTTTCAATCATGCAACTATTTGCAAATGAAAAAGACCTAAGTATCATCCAGGTAACACAGGATATTTTATACAGGAGTGTGATTAAGACTGAAGTAAAATCTTTCACTTGTCCACAGAAGAGGAGAAAACTAAACAATGCTAAATACAGCCACCATAAAGAAAGTTAATATTTTACCATCGTATAGTTTCTGCCCAGATACTCTAGGGTAGCTTGCTCACTCTCTTAACCACAGAGTATTTCCTGTGGGTGCTGTCCTGAGACCTTGTAACCTTCAAGAGCAGACCTAGCATACAGTTTTCATACACCAAGTGCTACTTTCAAAGCAATAGCAGCTGCTTTGAACTTGTAGCTTATGTCTACAAAGAGCCAGGGACTTCATTCAGAAGAGCAGGGAGATAACCTTATGTGTATATATGATCAGAATGCAAGTATCTTACATCTGTGTGTACATAAGAAATTTCCATTTGAACTTCCATTGTACATCTTGGGCATGACCTTTTTTCTCTCAATACATTTCCTAATTGGTTCAATTAAATATTAAAAATTAGACCTTCAACTAAAGAAACTTTAAAAACCTATGTTCATGCATGTCCTGATGACTTAGTTCACAAGTTGCAAGCTAAAATAATTGGAGATAAGCAAAAATACCACTGGATCAAGTTGTACCTCCAGCTGCACCAAACTAATTCAAAAGAGAGTGTATTTATAGATTCTAGGTGGTCCAAGCAACATTTTCTGTTGACATCAATAAGACAAACAGTATTTATCTGAAATAATTATTACACAAAATATGTATTAAGCAGTACAACTAACCACTAAGACAGAAGAAGACAATGCTCCAAAAGACTTTTTTTTTCCAAATAGAACATATTTAGAAAGTAACGACCTAGGTGACAGAGGTTAAGTCTTCTATTTACAGGCAGTTTTTTCATCTTAGTATCTAAACGCACTTTGAACTTGCATAAGTTACAACTGAGTGCCGACTGAGAACTGTACATCGGTAAACATGGGAACAAGTTTTTAAATGTAGACTGTTTGGTAGCCAAATGACAGGAATATGGCCAAAATCAAAATGGACTGTGCAACTGGAAATATTGCTGATTAGCTTTGGTTTTCTTCTGAAATATTGTTCTCAACAGTTACTTGTAAAACATGATTGATTTTAAAAAAAAAGGAAAAAAAGAAGGTACTTTGTTTAGAATGTAGTTATTTAACAATCTGCATACTAAAGAGCACTTTGGTTTTCCCAGCATCCCAGGCAGGAATTTTCACTTAACATCTGCTTGAACTATTACAGCTTATGTAAAACAATTTTTTTTAAAGAAGTAAAATGTACAATTCTCTCAGTTACAGAAGTATAAAGCAAAAGTAGGGTTGCTGGCTACACTACATGAAGGCAGGTGTTTCCAAGTACATTAAAGAAAACGTTATGCCTGATAAGCTTTGATTTTACCTTTGAATTCATTATGGGACCAAGCATGGCTCACAGGAGCTTAAGTGTTCAGGAGAGAGGCAGGAGGGGAACTACCAGAACTGAAGTGCCTTATTTCTGTAAAGAGCATGCTTTCCCCTGGGACCTCAGGAAGGCGGAGTAAGGAAAATACCAACTGCTTCACATTCTCTACACTCACTACCATAGGAGAGGTTACTTTAATCCTTTGTAGCCTGAGGGCAGAAGGGGAAGAGAAGGGCGCTGTGTACCTTCTCCCTAGTTTAATGCTCAACTGTAGACCTCAGCTGAGACAAATCAGGCTCCAAAGCTTTTTACTATTGAAAATAATTTAGTTCCCAATTATCAACATATCAACCTTACAAGGTGGGTTTCACCTGTACCTTATCACAGAACAGCCTTGGTTGGAAGAGATCTCCAAGATCATCAGGTCCAGCCATTAACCTAACACTGCCAATTCACCACCATGTCCCTTAGCACTTCATCTACATGTTTCTTAAATACCTCCAGGGATATATTGGAGCTCTCATACTACCTTTTAAATTATTAATTACCAAAGCTGATCACATTTTCTTTCAATTAATTTGTCCATTATTTTAATTTCTTCTAGATAGAGAGAGGCTTGGGGTTTTTTATATGCTTCATATTTACACCTTCTCAAGTAGTTTGCAAACAAACCCCATCTGTTAGCTATACCTGTGTTTATTTGGCTATGACATTGTTTATGCTCCTGCTTTAGATTACTCAAAACTTCTGAAGTAAGCAGCATCACCAGTACCAGTCAACAAGAGCTGCTGCAAACACCGTTTTCCAGTAATTTGCATAGCTGTAGAGATAAACTAGTAAATTTAATTATGGTTACTAGGTTAAGTCTCTTTCTGAACGGCCTACTGCAATACCATGAACATCCACAGAGATTGCAGCAAAACAGACTTTACAGGTAACAGAGCTACAGACAGTGCCAGACTCAGTACCTTTAGAGCCAAGTGATCAGGCAGTTCAAATTAACATAAGGCAATTGGTGTTTTTCAGCTTTTCTGAAAGATTAGACCCATCATGTCTATGTGTGTCTTAAGCAACTCAGCATCACTACTCCAGACGGGCTGCATGCATGTCACAGCTCTGCTCTTTGTTAAGTGTTGTGGCTTTTTTCCTAAATCTAAAGTCACATGCAGTCATTTTGATGGCCAGATTCCAGTAGATCAACTCACTCCTTTAAAGCAATATGCAAAAAGTCTCCTGGCACACAGAGTTTCCTTCCAACAGAGCTATGCTAGTAGGAAAAAACAAAGCAGGGAAAAGTATCTCCCCCATCATTTCTCAATTATATGTGTTTTTAATTACAGAATCAGATTTAATAAAACAAGAAAGAAGTCTATTAAAAAAACCTTTCTTACTTCCCTCCTTTTTTTTTTTTTTCTTCTCCTAAATGACCGATTTCTTTGTACTTTTCTACATCTCTATGTGGGTTTTCCACAGAAACCCAATAACCAAATTTCCATTCTATACCATTGACACTGACTAGGTATTCACTGCCACGGCCTTTTGATTTTTATAGTGCACAGATCTTAACCTGAAAGGAGACAATTCAGCTGAAGGCTGAGGACGTCCCAAAGGCAGCCAGAGCTGGCTTCTTTCACATGCAACATTTCATACTCTGCACAAAAACTTCCTTACAAGGAAGCCAGCATGTGCCCAAGGCACTGTTGTGGCTTGGTTCTTTGAGGAGGCTTACTGCTGCATCACTCCTTGCTTTGACTGAGAGCACTGCATACCACTAGCCTTCAACCGTCTGCCAAGTGCTAGTGGCAAACAGAGAGCAGCAGAGAAGAGAGGGTGTCTTCAGACCATGCATGTCAGTAGTTGCTGTCTGCAACCAGTCCTTCAGTACTCCCATGCCCGCCTGACAGCAAAAAGCCATTGCCTAATCTGAATTTGCAAATGCAACTATTTTCCTCTTGAGTTTAATTAGATTGAGTTACATCTGTATTAGGGAGACATCCTCCTGTGCCAAAAGCCATAGCTTGAAGCAAGTTTTTCCCACTACAAAATCTAGGATTAAAACCAGATGCTGCTCAGTTTCCACCTTCACAAGTCATATTAAGATGATTAGTCATTAAATCTTTTTTATTATTATTATTTTCACTACTAAATGAGATAAGATAGTTACAAGAAAACACTAACATGGGTAAGACTTTTGTTACTTGCCAATGAGTTTAACTGGTTGTGTGTAGAAATCATGGAAAATGGGCATTGGCTAATACAACATGGGTATATATGCTGACAGTCAAATTAAAGAAATTATACCTTTATAAAGGTGATGA
The DNA here is from genome assembly GCA_028020825.1 of Podargus strigoides. Lineage (NCBI taxonomy): Eukaryota > Metazoa > Chordata > Aves > Caprimulgiformes > Podargidae > Podargus > Podargus strigoides. The sequence continues at coordinate 17,555,920 of CM051628.1, forward strand.
CTTTCTAATTTCAGTTTTCATGGAGTTAAATATAAATGGAGCTTCATTTGCTGAAAATTCACTTATTCCGTAAGAGCAACAACTCCTCGAATTCCAGGAGCTCACATGGGAATTATTATTCTGCTACTGGACATTTAAGAGTGGTAAATGCAGTGATCATTTGGTGATACTTTTTACAGTGCTTTGAAGTGACATCTGAGTTTCAACATTTGAAAACTTGTGTCAAGAAAGAAATAAAGCAGAGATATTTCTTAGCAAATCAAAGGAAGGGTTACTTAAAGTCTGAGCACGAGCAACTTTGAATGTGTAAATGCTGAAAAAAATTTTATCCAAGGACAATATAAATCATGCTCCTGAGGTTTTCAAAAAAATGCATGTGACCTATGCTTTAACTTCTATAAGCAAGAAGTTACAAAATACATGTGCTGTCTGAAAGCATGAACGTTCACATTCAGGTGGCTTAGAGAAATAACCATTCCCATACAAATACAGTTGTCACTAGACTCCACATCTCCATCCTTCCAGTGTATTCCACTGATGCACTGCTTGTCTTTGTTGTCAGCACAGTATGCTGGTTCTGAGACAGCCAATGTCCTCCTGTATGGCCTTGGGGGGTGTCTTTAAAATTCTGCACTTAAACAAATACTAGTATGCAAAAGCTGTGGCAAAGCCCACCAGCGAATGGAAAAGAGCAACACAACTAAGGGAAGAAGGCTGGAAATTACAGACCCTTAGTTTTCCCCCATCACATTCTGACTTACAAAAGAAGCTGAAGTGCCAATTCCGTTATGCCGAATTATGGAGGCAAGATTTAATGTTTAACTAATGTCAGTGGTACAGTATCGACACCATGTTGTTCCTCCCCATCACCTAAATCCACATTACAACCAGAAACAGTAGCAGGACACCAGTTTTCAGGAAGACTCCAGGCAGGATGCAGAAATATCCAGAACAAAAAAATCTAATCTTTGGCATGTGTCCAAGTGGTTGAAACAATAATAAAGAATAAAATTAGTTAACACTCTCATGTAATGGGCAAGAGCTGAAAAGGCTTTTTACAAAGCAATATCATACTGCCCAAATCTAAGAGTTACCTGAAGATGTTATTGAACAGGCAACATACCAAGGCACCATCTCACAGTACTCTTGAAACCACAAGAAGCATTAAGGGCTCTAAAGGAAACTGAATTACTGGAAGATCTATGCAAAACCCTCTCAGGGAAAAAAAAGTTTAAGAGTAAGAAAAATTACTCTACAAAATAATTGAGCAGGTATCAAAGTGACTGAAAAACTGCAGAAGGATTTCATTATATCAAACAAGCAATAAAGTTGCAAGTGAAATTCAAAGTAAAATTGCATATTCAAGGAAAATAACCCCAAATACATTATTCATCATTGCTTAATTAGCTATAACATGAAAATTACACTGGATTCTATGTAGACTGTTACGTGGGAAATGCAGCTTGATGCTCAGCAGCATTCAAGAAGTCAAAAGGATGTGAAAGCGAAATTAGAAATGTAATGAACCTAAAGAGAAAATAGCATTGCATTGCTATGCTGATCTGTGGTGCAGCAACTCCTTGATACTTTGTGTAGTTATTGTCACCTCATCTCAGAAGAGGGAAAAAGACTAGAAAAGAGCAATGAGGGTGATCCAAGAAATACCTAACAGCTTCCATGTGAAGAGAGAGTAAACAATTTAGGATTCTGGTGGAACAGCTTGAAGAGAGTGCCATGGATGTAATGGGACTTTCAAATATTGAAGGGGTGGATAAAGTTAACACCTGACTACCAGGAGTTGGCCATGAAAATACTGATTAGTAAACTCAAATAAAAACAAAGAAAACATCTTTTGCATGCAATGCAGCTGATCTTGCAAAACAATCAGAAGCATTGAATGTCAACAGGGAAACAAACAAGATTTACCTTCTACATTGTTTATACAAGTTCATAGAGAAAAGCCTCAAAGAGCTATTAAAAACTTTGGTGCAGATGAAGTCTTACTCTTAAGACTACAGACTGCCAAAAACTAGTAGTCTACACCAAGGATCATTATGTTTGCCCTGGTTTTATATTCTTTGCCTCAGCATGTATTGCTGCCTGGCTGCTGTCAAAGGCAAGATATCAGTTCAGAGGGACCATTAACCTAATCTGGTAGGGCTGTCCTGGATTCATCCAGGTCAAAAGGATATATGAAGTAGGTGGTACAAGTTTTGAACATCCACACTTTAAATAAAATTATTCAAATGGCAATAAAGCAGATTTATGGAATATTTATCTCATTTTTAATCTTTCGTAATTTGAATTTCTTTTTCATTCAGGCAAATCCCTTAACCTCTTCAATTACACCCTCGATTATGAAAATGTTTCTAGACTCTGTGCCCCATAATGAAAATATTATCATAGAATATTTAATAAAAAACACAACACCACCACAAATATATCACGACTGCATATTAATTTCTCACTTTCTCTTTGATCTAGTCATTTTAATGGTTATGCACCTTTCCTCCATGAAATTGTCCAACTAAACTGCTCCATATTAAAAAGAAAAACTGGCACCATCTAAACTTCAAATTATAATTTTAGAAAATATGTAACTTAATAGCTTTGAGAAGATAGTAAGAAAATAATTTTCAGAAGAGAGGCTTTGTGAATACTATTGAGTTTCTCCCAATAGACTATGGGAGCCAGGTTCTTAGGAGGCAGCACAGAAAGCTCAGTTCTGTTGTGTGCATCCACATGGTGAGAGGAGTCCAAGTTCAGGCTTTTGACTTGGACTGTCCCTAAGTACAAGCGTGGGTTTTTCCCCCCCCAGACCAACCAGAGGATATATGCGACTTCTATCCCCTTTGCTTACCAGTAGCAAGGAGTTGAATGAATGCCACACATGTTCCTCATGATGCACAAACCAGTCTCCTGGTTAAGAAGCAAAGTGGTGGAATGCCTCAGAAAGAATTACTAGTGCTCCATTTTCCCGAAGGAATTGACTTTGAAGACAGTGAAGGGAAAATGCTGCTAGGATAAGAAATGGCTTTAACAGATTTCAGGCACTGGTCTCCTAGCAGGCAAATTACAAATATAGGACATGTTCTGTACATGAACACAATAGCATGTTTTATTCCAGAGCAGTCAGTGACTGTCAGCAGCAGGCAGAAGTCTGATACATGATCAGATGTTTTCTAGACTTTCCTGGGACACACTTCATCCCTTGCATAAGGCATATGGACACCAGCACAAGTTGTCTACGAGGATGCATCTCTAGCACTCAGCGTGCCAAAGCAGGAAAATAAAGTAGGAAAATGTAACAAGTCAGGCAAGTAGAATTTCCTTTCACTTACAGTTGTTCCTAGGCTTTAGGACAGATTAGTTGTGGAATGTCCAAGTCCACTGGATGCAAGTGCAGCAGACCTACAGAATAACATCACTTAGCAAATTGCTCAAAAGAGGACATCCCAGTATACTGAATAAATTGGTCTAATAAGAGATGCCACTGCTCTGCACAAACCTTTCTTTGCACTGAATCAATGATAGTCAATGTCTTTGTATTTCCTTAGGGCTATTTTGCCTTCTTGGTTAAAAGCACAGAAATAACAACCAAAACCTAGACCTACTCTGATTTTCAGAAGGTTTTAAACACAAGAAGGCCAATTAAGTAAAAGTCTCCATTTTGTCCTAAAGCACTGACTGATAGACTCCCTATGAAACTGACCAAAAAAAATAATTATGTAGCCTTATTGCTTGGCAAAAATAGGGCATCTCTGCACTCCTCCTTTTCACTCCTGAACTCTTCTTCCCTTTGTAATATTGTCAGGATAATTGACTTATCGTAGTATCATTGTTCAAACCATTTTATATACTGCTGTCAACCAACTGATCTTCCTTTTCATCCTACCCTCAAGATCTATAACAATTTGTAAAAATACTACTGTATTTTATTGCTCTTAAAGCAGTGAATGCCTGCCATAATTAGTCTGTGCAAGCCATTTACATTTCAGACTTTAATTTTCCATTGCCAATTTCTTCTCAACTTCTTTCTCTCCTGTAGACCTATTCTCACAGTGCACTTTACATCCTGGAAACAATATCTGAATCAGCTATACTGACATAGTTGAATGGCAATAATGACATCACACTTCTCCTAAAAGTGTTTAAGTGTATATTATTTTTCCCTGTGCTCAAATTTCCTTTACAAAACAGACTCACAAAATAAATGCAAGGATTCAGGTTTTTTTGCTTAAGTGCATTGTCTTCAACTTCATTCTCAATTTGTTTTACAGAATGTGTTTGCCAGCTCTTCTCCTCTTACTTTCATATTTCTCTATAGCCAATTTTCTAGTTAAATACTTACTATTTGGCCCAAATTCTGCTCCCTAATGTGCATGATTGGAAGTCACAAGCATATCCAAGAACTGGAATTGGCTCTAGCTATTCACCCACAACCTGTCATATCTTTGGGGTTTTTTTGGACTACATCCATTTCATTTTTCTTAAATGATCTAAGATATTTTACTGAGGCAGCTTTTAACAGACATATGTATATAACTAGCAGCACCTTTGCTAAATTTAACATTAGTCAGAGTTGATGTTTTTCGACTTAGTGTGAAGCAGGTTATATGATGTAATATTTTCAGTAGCTGAACAGAATCCAGTTCTCACACATAAGTGCATTTTTTAAAATCTCTTCAATTAGGAAGTCATATTACATGAGTTATATAAGCTCTCTAGCAAATTTAATCTAATACAATATCTGTTTGCCAGGTGTAGAAGCATTTAGATGGTGTTGTTAGATTCCCCTTCTCTTATAGCCCTGTAATATATTTCCAGGCACTTCCGTCACTCACTCTACGTAAGTACATCGTAATCTTTTAGACAAGCATGCACAATCAGACTGTCTGTTATTAGTTTGTGGAATTCAGTATTTTGAATCTAATAAAAAAGTATTTTTACTTTAACATAGGTGACAACATTTATATTCTGCCTTCAGTCCTTGCCATTCTCTTGCCCTTTATTTTAGAAACTGACAGGAACACATTCAGAAAATGGGTTAACTTTTAATTTGTGTTTTAGCATACTGGACTATTTTTATTAAACTAAAGGTTAGGGAAGAAGAAAGCCCTAAAGAAACAGTCTTAGATCAGATGATTTACTTGTGCAATTAAAAATTTGCAGCAGGCATTAGCAGAAACCTACCATGCTGTAAATGGCTTTTATTGACTTGCATTAAACTATTGTCTGGGCTTTGCTTCACATCTCCTAGTTGTAGCTAGAACCTGCTGCTTCAGAGGAAAGTTGAACTCTACTCTTGGTAGCAGTAAGATCAGGCCCTTGCATAAAGTTATATATGGGAAGTGGTTGCTAGGACCACTGTAAGGACTTATACTATAAGTCAGTCACAGCAAGTACTGCTGTCAAAACCAGTCATCACTGTGTCTTAAAGATTCATGTCATTAGCTGTAAAACTTCTAGATACTCTCTAACATGAATGTTATTACAACTGTATTCAGTTCTATTAATAGATCAATAGATATTTTAACAGCGACAGGATGCTGAAAAAATATATACCAGCTTCAATATCCAGCAAAATACTTGGACTCCTTAGAAATACTTAGAGGATAATATGGCAATTGACACATCCACATTGGATATTGTCCTGTAGGGGAGGGGAACTGGATTGATTTGACATTGTTTCAGATAATAGGTGCTATGAATAGAGGAGATGTCATACCCTGAATTTAGTAAAGATTTTGAAGGTGGTTGGAAAATCGTATCCAGAGAGCAGCTGTCAGTTGCTCACTTTCAGGAAAGGAGGATATAGGGAAACAGAGTTCTGAAAGAGTCCACACTGGTTCTGGTACTACTCACTGTATTATAAGTTGATTGTGCAACTTTAATTTGAATTCTAAACAAGCAAACAGAAAGGTAAAATCACAGATACAATTCAGTGAGGGAACAGACCAACTATTCTCAGCAGCTCTTAGCAATTCTTAAGCAAGAATTAAAAATATAGAATTGTACAAGTAGCTGTTCTATAGAAAATAACCAGAGAGTTATAGCAGATTGCAAGCATGAACTACAAAAACCAGTCCTTTTGCTCTATTCATCATGCAGGTCCCATAGGGGAAGGACTAGCTAGACTGTGGACACCAGACTATAAGAATTATCTAGGCCAATTAGAAAGAGTAAAGTAATTAGAAATAATAAAGGCCTAGAAAATACAGCATGAGGAAAGAATGAGTCAACTGGAATTGCTTAATCTTAAAAAAAAAGATGCTGAAGGACTGATACGGTGAACTGCAACAAGAAAGGAAACCTTTCTATTCCCACAGTAGATAGGTTTAGGGGCTAAAAGGCTTCAGCTGATGGAAGTGAAACCAAAGAACATGAGGAAAAGGCAGAGTTTGGAAGTGCAGGAGTGGGCTGCCAGCAGGGGCTGAAGTGGCTTTCACTGCAAGGTTTTACAGCAAAGAAACACAGGCAGAAACAGCAGAATTACAGCTGATCCCACCTTGGGAACCAAGAGTGGATCTTACAGATCAGTCAACATGCATTCTATAGAGAAGGTGATTTTTTTAATACTAGTCCTCATGTGCTTCTGCTGCTTTTCTGAAAACTAGACTTCAGGTATTTATTGATACTTCCTCTCCAACTCTTTTGAAGATTTTCATTCCTCTGCTGCTTGAATCCCAATTCCTTATGGTTTCTACTTCACCTTAACAGAATACACTGTGCAATTGCTTATTACTGCCCTGAAAACGACTGCATGTTTAGCTACAAGGTATTGAACTGCAGGACTACAAACAGTGACAAGCCATGAGAGCAATTCATCCCTCCCTGTGTTGACTTCTGTTTGGCCTAACTATACAAAGCATTTCAGCTGTTACCTTGTGAGCTACTTCAGAAGAAAAAGAACATATGCTCAGCCCTTCAGACCAGGGAGGTGGTTAGAAAGTGGTAAGAAACTCTGACATGCATTGTTTAAATAGGTCTATCAGAACAGGTGATTTCATAGTAAAATTACCTTATTAGACCATTCCAATGAATTAGACACCAAAGCTATAAAATTAATCTTCAATAGCTAAGCATGCAATAGAACATAAATGCTGTTATTTATACCTGATAAAGTGTGTAGAGTTTTTATAGTAACTTGTAATTTGCTTATGTTCTGCAAAACAAATTTAAAAAAAAAATATATTTTTTTAATGGAGAACTGGGCTTTACTTGCCTTTTTTTGTGTGAAACAATCCTGCACTCCACAAAGTATTTTGTATACATTAACAGTATCCAGATTTCAGCCAAAGATTTTAAAATTATTTCTGCAATGGCAGAAATTATGGCTGCAGTGTCATCTGATTTGTGGCATAGATGCCACTTGCCTCCATTTCGTAGGGAAATTGCATCACACATCATGGTAAGCCCAGAAACGGGAACTTGAGAAGCTCATATGACAGCTCCCAGATGACCAGTTCCTATGTTTCAGGCAAGATTTACATCCCACCCCAAAGAGTCAAAAATTTTCCCTGAAAATTACCTCCATTACCCCCTTCACCCCTTTTCTTCAGAACTGTCAGTGGCAATTGTTTTTCTATTCATAGTTTATATTCATGCAACCCTCAAATTTATCTAAAGAATAATTAGTAGACTAAGAGACTGCCCGGAGATGTTCTGGTAGAAATTACACAAAAATTACTAACTATTAAGTAGAGGGATATCAGAGATGGAAGACATGAATTATGGGACATATACACACATGTGCATACACAATGTCCTGTCTGGACAAAGAAAGAAACTAACACTCCCCAGCTGTTACAAAACTTAGTTTAAAAACCAGAATCATGCAAAGAATAATAAAAAACCCTTTGTCTTCTAAGTGCCACAAGTAGAAGTTGCAGATAATTCCCACATCATACCTATACCCTATTTTCAGACAGGACTTTAGCATTTAGGAGACAAAGATCAAGGAATCCAAATCACCCAAGACTTTAGTATTTTGGAGTGTAAAGATGTACATGCCTAGACGAAACAGCTGTTGGAAGAGCCTAATTAGATTACGTAGCTAATTGAGACTGGAAAAGAAACAAAATTCTCACTCGTGTATGTCTTTAAATGTGTATTTTTCATTTATATTTAAATAAAATGACCACGTTTGTCACTCTTGTCATCCCTTTCTGAAAGTACTAACCTGCAGCCTGGTGAAGTCCTTTAAAGACAGACTTTCTTTGTCCCTACCACCTCTCCAAAAGCTGTGTAAACTATTACCTTCTGCCCCAGTTACAGCCACACGGTGTTTTGATTGCACAATGCAGCTCAAAGACTCAGGCTGTATAAGAATGCCCAAGTTTCACTCTGATGGAAAAGAAGTTCGAGGTGAAATAAAAGTAGATATGGGTAATATTTGTATCTTCCTACTGCCCAGTTATGCAACACTGTGACTCAACATTAAAACATTTGCTAAATAGGAAACTTTTTTTTTTTTTTTAAATCATGACTTCTAGCTTAATTTACACTGAAGTTTTCAAATGAGAAGATTTATTCCTCTGAACATTAATCTAGAGATAAATTGTACACATGGGTATGGATGCTAAGTGGGAACATTCCTTCTCAGTCGTCAAGCAAACAGTCTTGAACTATTTTTAAAAAGTAGTAAATAACTTAAAGTAACAATGACATCTTTTGGATATCTGCTCTGTTTAAATTGGCAGCTCAAACCTTTATCTTATTCTCACCGAATTTCTACATAACCACAGTAATGCAAAACTAGCCTTCCTCATCTAAAGACTAGCTGCCTGATCTTCCTTCTTCAGTGATAAAATTGATATGCTGCCCTTGGCTTCACTGGCTGTAAATCTGTGTTTCTGCAGATTATATCTTAAACTAGACTGCATTACATCTCATTTCAGTCCTTTTTTTTGTCAAGGACTTTATCTTTCAAGATGCTAAACTAGCCCACGCATGTGGATTATTTCTTTAGAGTCAGCACTGAGCCCCATTTCAGCAAAAGTTTGAGAGTGACGAGAGGTAGTATGATTACCTGCTCAACAATCATTTTGGAAGACAAAATATATCTGTTACTCCCCCTGCATCTCTCTGTACAACAGGTAATGAAGTGATCATGAACATAATTAAGTGTGCTACCAAGGATCATATACTCACTGATCAAGTACTTTTTTCTTTAATAATGTGTTTCACCTTCATTCACTTTAACATTGCAAACCTGCCCTGTCTTGCTGCACTAGATGTTGTGGAAACTCGTTACAAAGGACCATTTGTCCTCCAAATGCGTAATCCAACAATAAGCATTATTAAATACACTTGTGATATAATCTCTTCTGAGAATGATTATATACCATGCAAAGATTTTTTCCATCTATGAGTTTAATAAAAAGTTATTAGAAAAAGAGAGGCTGAATAATTGCTTTTTCTAGAAATAGCTCATTTATGTCAAATGTCATTCTACGTACCTCAAATTCCACAAAGATGCTTTGTTAGCCTCAATCTGGTTTGCATTTCTGAACACTTGTCACTACCCTCAGGTAACAATTTTAGTTACATGAAAAGATATCAAATCCACATTAGCCAGCTTCTTAAATACAATTTCAATCCTTTAAGTTGTTACAATTCTTGCAATACTTAAATCAAGATTTTAAAAGAAAATAGGAAAGAAACTGCACAGTATTAAAAAATTTTTCATTTAAAACTTTGAGAGTGTCATGAGAGTACTTTAAGACCATATAGCCACCTGTATGTTTTTCTTATTGACTTGAGACCTGCTGATCATTTCCTTCCTACAGCAAAAGGGCTCATCCACAGTAAAACGACTTTTCTGACTGTTTTCACAGACAACATTAGCATGCCAAAACTATATGTCAGAGTGCTGCCACAAGCCATGGCTAGGATTCTACTGTAGGGTTTAGAGATAATAGTTAAGTAGGAAACTTGTCTTTTGCAGCACTGGTCTCCATTCTCAAAAGCCATGTTCTATTGTGAAAAAAAAAAAAAAAAAAAGGAGCATGACACAGTCCAGTCCAAGAATACACTGTGTTTTTCAATAAAAAGCCCTGGCCACTGTTCCAACATTACTGCAGGAATTGGTCACTGTTCCTAAGCTTTTCAAGAACATTTGAACACCATCTAGCAATGCAGTTATTGCTTTTAAATCAGTTACAGAAAAATTCACGATGGTTCTTGGAGGAAGTGAAAGAAAAGTGCGCTAGGAATGCATGCAGAATTGGCCTTCAATAGATATAAACTGGTCTCAACTTTGATTGAGATGAGCTCCAGATGACAAATCAGCGTGAAGAACCAGGATTTATGTAGGATTAAATAATTTTACCCTTGGTTATAAAACCAAGCAAGGTAACAATGGGAACAATGTTAGAGACTACTAATACTTACAACAGTCAAGGCAAGAGCAGTTCAGACACACCCTTGAGCACCCACATTCATGATGCAATTATGAAGCACTATCATACTTCATCCCACCTTGTGACGTTACTGGCACTGCCCATCTGGGTTTCTTCTGTCCAGAAATGCTATCTGAGCATGATGCAAACATTGGCAGGGACTCATCTAGGCTGCGCAGATGTCCAGCAGCTAAGGCAGTCCTTGAGCCACAAAGGAGCCCTGCCCACCTCTGAACCATGTTTGTCTGCAGCCATGCCCTGAGGTACCAAGGAGTGTACCAGCTACATACAGGATGCAGCAGAAGGGCTCACAGCACACCATTAGGAATGGCAACTGCTGCCCTCTGCTTTTACAGGTGAGCATGGTAACCCCATTTCTGTCTGGTAACCCAGCACTGGGTTCTATCTTGCAGGCACCACAGAGAAGAGGGAGCAAACACTGTCAGGGTCCACAGCACTCATTAATGTCACCCTGCTGAGAAGGGACAGCTGGTGCCACACCAGCTTTCTTAGCAAGGTCGTTTAAATCCACCTTTAGAGGAACATGCTAACTAAGACTGTTCTGTAGCCTACATGTTGCTATCAAATACAGAGTTAAGTTAGTCACAAATTAAACCAGAGCATACCACTCCTGATGGATAGACTGTAAAATAGATATTTATTTCTCTAAAATTATAAAGTAGAATTTGACAATCAGGATGTGTTGTATTACTGAGATTTAATCAGTTTTCTGTAGGGTCTAACATGTTTTGAAATATGCTCTCAGATTTTGCTATAGAGACAGTTTGACCTTGACAGATCCCAAGATAATGATCTTTTAAGGGCATTATGTACTTAGCTGACACAAATAACATATTTTAATTACAGTTAATACAAGTCAGATTTTGTTTTGAACTACATGATGTCAAACCTGGCATGCTCCTTTAAGGAGTCTGCACAGAGAGCACAATAGTTTTTTCTGTAACTCATCTGGGCTTTTCTTGCTCATGTCAGTTTGACCTTGAAAAGAACATGATGTCTTTTGAGATCCTTTTTAAAAAGAAAAGTCACACTCGAGACCACCAATTCTTTCACTAGAGAGACCTCTGTATCTTTAGCTGTTGAAATCTGTTGCACTATCATGCACTAAGAGGCAGTATTCCCAGTGCTCCTTGTTTACAACAGAATACAGATACAACTGAGCTCTGATTTCAGAAGCATCACCACTAGTCCTGGAATTTTTGGTACCAGTGTTGGGAGTCTGTTGAGATTGGCTGTTAAACATATGTCAGTGGAATGCGAGTCTGTACAAGCTTATATAAGGTCTGATCTTTTCATTACTGAGGTAAGAAAAAAGGCTTCTGAAGGTTACTAGACAGCATAAATAGCCTAATTGATTTCAGTAAAGTCATTTACGCATTACCCATTATTAAAGTCTGTGAACTGGGGCTATTACACTAACAATCAATTGTAACTGATGTCAGTTAACTCATTACATTTGCTGGCATATAACATCTGGTGTTTTTACTGATATCATAAGCTGTCCTTCAGATTCCATCATCCAGCAATAGTTCAGTAAATATGCCAGCAGCCTCTCTAGGATTTCACTAGATAGTTAAGTGGAATTAAACAAACGAGGCTGATAATAACCAAGATACTTTCCTGCCATTCCTGCTGTAAGAAATTGGGACTGACTACAGGAGGGTTTTAGAAAATCCACAACACTGTTTTTCTGATGTGCAGTGCTGGGCAAATGCTCATAGACACTATTTTGTTTACCTGATCCATAAAGCACACATACAAAATTCATCAAGATCAATAGGGATATTAATCCAAGATAGATTTATACCTCCACATAATCCTGCTGGCAGCTACTTAGTCATAGATTGTAAGGCCAAAAGGGACCATTATGACAGTATAGTCTGACCTCCTGCAAAACACAGGCCAATAAACCTCACCCAATAATTTATTCCTCGAAACCATAATTTGTGCTCAAGTTATAGCATCTATTTTCGAAAGATCTTCAGTCATGCCTTAAATACTCTAAGTGGAGGTGAAACCACTACATGTCTAGGTACATTGTTTCAGTGATGAATAACCCTTACTGATAAAAGGCTACCTTATCTCTGATCTGAATTTACATAGTTTCACTTTTTGCCATTGGATTTCTCTATGCCTATCTATTATTTCTCTCTACAAAGACACTTGGCTACTGTAAGTCATATCTTAACCTTCACTTGGAGAATTTTATAGACCAAGTAGACATCTTTCAACATACAGCAAGTCCTTGTACTCTAATTATTAAATTTTTGTAGTTCTCTGCACTTTTTCTTATTTTTAATGCATCTGAAATGCCATACCAATAGGGGCCATATCAATTCTACAACTCCAGGACTGTTTCTTTCTTACTACATAGATACTCATGCTTAGTGAAGAAACTCCCATGACCCTGTGTCCTCGTGAAACTAGGACAAATTACTTAAATAGAATAGCTTTATAACATTATTTAAAAACATAGAAGCAATTAAAGATGCTTATAGTCATCTTGGTATGTAATTCCCACTGACAGGATGGAAGATACCTGATCCTGGATTTATAAGCATTCAGCATTGATAGTTACTGTTTAACCTACTGTCTTCATCTATGGTGAGGGCTGGGTTTTTTGGGTATCAATATAATTTTCTTTGTTTCTTTCACAACTGAGTACAGGAAAGTTTGTTGCATTTATACTTCATCAGGATTAAGTTATATTGCCCCCAAGCCTAATACCGGACACTACTGAAGCTAAGATTCCATTTGTTATCAAACACAAGAATTCCTTGTAACTACCCTTTACTTAAGAGAAGTGAAAGCAACTAAGTATTTTTAGAATGTCTGATTTTATCTAAACTTCATATTTGGGCGTGTCATTTTTAGCCTTAGGCTGCATTTCAGTTCCCAGAACCCTAAAAAAATCCCCCTAACAACAAAACCACAAACTTTTGACATTTTTTACCCACACTTACAAAGTCAGTTTTGAGAAGAAAGAAGTTGTTTGCCAGTGAGGTCTGTATTGGTGGAAAACAAATACATACAAACAAGTAATTAGTTCTACTCAATGCTGTTTAGAAGTGGCAGACAGTTAAATAAGCCCCCAAACTTCTGAAAGTTTATGCGTGGGAACAAGCACTCCAAACAGCACCCACTAACCCATTCCTTAGCTTGAGCCAGGATCTCTTCTGTTTCTATGTCAAGATGTCTCCCAGGAAACTGAAGAAAGCAGTCACTTCTCAACTCCCCACAGATTTGGGTACCCTGCCTTTCCACTTTTTCTTCTTTCTGGTTCTATTGGGGAGCTCACTGATTTCTCTTGAGCCAGTTATGCATTGTGTGCACATACATGCATTTGTTTATGTACACACATACATGTGTATACCTATTCCAGCTGAACTGGCTTTTTTTTTTTTTTTTTAAATGGGGAGGACTGAATATGCAGCAAGCCTTCCTTTGGCCTGTGCACCAGGTCAAGCCAATTTCTATACCCAGCTACAGTATATGAGGTGCAGCAACTACTTCTGAAAAATTAGTTGTATGTGTACCACATGGACACGTAAGATGTTAGTCTCACACAAGCAGAGAGAATAATTCAAGTCAAAAATTTATAAAACATTAACGCTGTCTGATTAACAACAACTGTTGAGGTCCTCTTTACATTTTGTAACTTAGACTTCAGGATCCAAGGCAACTGTATTGCACTTGGGAAAACAACAAAACAATACAGTACTAGAGAATCACTGAGGACAAACCAAAATTATTTGACAGAGATATGACACTTGTGCTGCATTCTTAAACTACATTGAGTCATGTTGTCTTATTGCCTGCTTTACAACCTTAACATAATATCACATTTCAGATTCATGGCCAACCAAGGTGGTTTCTTCATTTATTGATAAATCGAATACTAGAACAAAGGGGGTTAAGGGATTTCTGTTCTAAGACTGCAACAATACTAGATCAAGATCCAGAGCAACTAAGTTCAAGGGTCTCATTAAAAACCTGAGTGACTTAATTACTTGCATTAACAATTAGAAGCTAGGCACACTCTGAAGATGTTATGTTTAATGAAACCCATGCCTCAGGCAGCAGAGTAGGTAAGGCATTTCTTCATAATGCATTGCATAATTATCAGAGATTTTGGCTTTCTGCTGAAGAGTATCCCTATGTACAAGGGACTGGGAAATATGTATGACAAAGACTTGCTCTAGCTCCTGTGGCAGGTGCCTCTGCCTTTCTGAAAGTTTCAGCAGTGCTACTGGCAACCCATTAGACACGTGGGTGAAACTGTAAGAGTACAGAAACAGTACAGAAGAGATCCAGTCTTCCTCCTGTGTTTTTTTTGTTTACTAATAGTGGCTTGTTCTTATACATACAGATATGAAGCATTAGAAAATAGCTTCAGCTCTTACAGAACACTTGCAGTCAGATATCTGATGATATTTTATAAAGCAGGGCAAACTATCATTCTTACTGTTTTATTACACATGGGAAATTGAGGAGCAGAGGCACAGTGAGAAGAGGAGGTAGGTTCATTTTTCCTGCCTGCCACACTGATATGCAGCCCAGAAACATAAGCAAAGAGATCGAACCACGTCTTTATCTAGAGGCCTTTGGGTACAAGCTGCACTGATGCTTATGGCATGAAAACTGCTAGATGCTCTGCTTTTGCAATGAGGACTTCCGTAAAGTTTAATCACCTTAACCCAAATCTTACAAACAAGATCCATAAAAATTACACCAAGTGGTGATATTGGAAAAAAAAACCCTTAAATCTCATAACATTTAATATTTTTTAGGCAAATTGCAAAAATTTATAGAAACTTAATATTTCATAAGTCCTTCTATAAAGCTATAACTAACAAAAAACCCAATATAAAGCTTAACATGACAAAAAAAAAAAATCTTACAAACTTATCTAAAATTTCTTTTTAACAGGAGAGTTTGCTTCTGGTTAATATGTACTGTCAGAAACTGCATGGAAACAACTAGATAGGCCCAGTTCTATGCCAAACTGTATTAAATTACTAAGTCACTTTAAGGATTTACTAGTGCTCTGAATAACTAAGGTTTTAGCTCACAAAGTACACTTCCTCTAGATGCAATATGGAAACCACCAAACGTCTGACTCATTACTATGAGTTATAAATCACAGATTAAGTCCTGATGAAAAGAGCCATGGAAGAACCCACACAGTTGAGAGATCACTGATGGTATAAACAGCTGTTACATTAGTAATTCGCTTCAACTACATCAAAAGAATTAGAACACCAGTTTTCTGAATTGCAAGGTTATACTCATGTGGTTAGATAATGAAGATTCAATTAGAGTCCTTACTTTTCAGAAATTATTTCTGTTAATAATACATAAGCTTAAGGTTTTAGAGATGCTCTTATTTTTGAAGGACTATCAGAGTGTTCCATAGAATGTTTGTTTTTCACCACTACTTTTTTTTGGTCCTTCTTACAAGCACAAGAATATCCAGAATTTTCTGTTACATTTATGATATATATTGTTAAATGGACACACCTTAACTAAAAGCATATGACTTCAGAGCCTTTTCCATTCTAAACCAAGTATGGAAGAACAAAACCAAATTAAATCAGAAGCAAGCAGAAACGTACAAGAAAAATAAAAATAGGCTGGGTCCCTCCAAGAAGTGTAGGCAATAGTGATAAAGACTGTTTCCCTAGAAGACTTCATATATCACTGACTGACATTCTGAGAAAAATACATCAAGAGGATGATTGCATATGGCCCCCAGCAAATACCAAATCCAAAGTACATTTACATAGCATACAGGCTTTTAAGATAGCAAAGTTGAGTACCTGAAATGAGCCACTTGAAAGGATCTCTGACTTACCTTCACTCTCAGTTTCACAGGTACTCTGTGGCAGGTCTCTCTTATTCTGGAAAAAATGACTTGGTTCTTGGTCTACATCTGCTGCCCTCCCTAAATGGGGGGGAAAAAAAAAAAAAAGCTTAGCAATGCAGCAAGAAATGTTCAACTTACCACATTAGAGAGAATCACCTCTGTAACATCACTCTTCTAAATTATACTGCAACCCTTTCCCAGGTTCCTTTCATAGATCTCCTCACCTTCAAGGCACCCATGTTGGCTGCATTCTCACAGCAAGCCCAAAGCAGCCTCGTGCACTCCCACAGCTTCTGGGCACGTGACTGGGCAAAGGCAACACTCCCAGAACAGCTGAGCAACTCCCACAGCAGCTGAGCCTCATTGCTCTTAATAAGACTAGCTCTGAGTTTCCAAGGGAGACCCAGGTGCTGAAACTGGCAATTTTCTCACACCTGGGTGTGGTTAATTTAGTGACAAGCTGTGGATGCACTTAAATAAATGTTGCTCATGATATAAAGCTTTTCACTCCATCACAGACAAAGCTGACTTTGACATTGATACATTCAATAGGTGAGAGAATCTGTTTTATCTGGCAGAACATTTTACAGGTGCATATACTGTAATTCAATAGGATTGTGTGACTCATTTGATAATTAGTGAGAAGCCTTTTAACAGGCACGAACAAGAACCAAGGAAACTAATACCTTCCAGGAAACTTCCTTCTCACCTCTGAAGGGTTATATACCAGAGCGAGGAATGGCTGACCGTAAGCAGAAACACCTGGAAGCTGCCACTACAAGGCTGCTTCAGCCAAATTAGGGACATCAGCAATATAAGGTAATTATATTTTGTTGTTCAGTAAAAAAAAATCATTTGGGGAAAAAAATAGAGTAAGAACAGGCAATAAAAATGATACCATCTACACTTACCAAGTATACCTTGGTTTTGATATTCATCTATTCATGTGCAGAAGTTAAGAAGTCATGGCAATACACATACTGTTATTTCTTGTAGGTGTTGATTAAACGATAATGATTTCTTATTGTTATCATGATGGTGGTGAAACACTGGAACAAGTTGCCCAGAGAGGTGATAGATTCCCCATCCCATACCTGGAAACATTCAAGGTCAGGCTGGATGGGGCTCTGAGCAACCTGATCTAGTTGAAGATGGCCCTGCTCGCTGCAAGCCTTTAAAGGTCCCTTCCAACCCAAACCATTCTATGATTCTATGGTTTGAGTATCCTTATCTTAAAGCTCCTTACTCCCATAACACTTTTCATCATTGCTTAGCAACAGTATGATTGGGCAAGGAATTGACTAAGGGACCTGTTGTAAAACAATGTCCAGTGCCAAGAGAGGGAAAAAAAGGTGTAAAAAATATAGAGGCAGCTAAGGAAAAGACTGCGTCAGCAAACCTCTCAAAGTTCATATTACCTAATGACCTTGTTCTTTGAGTTTCAACTTCTGCTGCACTGCAGGGTCATTGTCATAGGCAGAGCATACAGGAAGAAATAAATCCTGGACTTACTCAGGTGAGCAGAAACTCACACCTGTTTCAGTATGGGCCACCTCTGACTTGTTCCACCTCATGTCTGTGATGAAGTCATCCAGACTAGTTTAGCTTCTGCCACCTGCTGAAAGCTCAACATTATCTGATACTCAAGTCAGCATTTGTATGAAGAAGTAATAGCCTTAATTAGAAGAACAGAAAAAAGCTGGGAAAAAAGCAGAGTACCTTGCAGGCACTCAGCCCATCAGCAGGCTGTGCAGAACACAGTTTCAGACATGAAGACAGACTGAGTGCCTGAAAGCCTGTGTTTTTCCAGGAATATCAATCTAATAAAAACTATTACCTCTCCCTGCAGATCTTGCCTCCCTTATATTCTTAGTCTATCATGGCCTCAGAAATGATCTTACAAACATCTAGGAGCCACTGCTGGCGAGGACGGGTGAGTTCCAGCAATGCTACTCCCTGCCATGCCATCCCTCTCATTTCCCAGCCAGAAATAAAAAGATGTGCTCCTTGTAAGAGTACTTTGAAGGGAAGGTGGCCATCATGTTCACCACAATTAGAGAGGAGACTTGTAAAAAGTATGCTCTTGCATTATAAAAGAACAACCTTGCTACTTTTTATGTCTCTAGTTCAAAGATGTCAATCTTGCCTCTGTTTGTTGGAATAAGGTTGACTTAGACCACAAGATGCAGATTGTTACACATAAATTGCCAACTTCAGGCTAAAGTAGCAACAAAATATAGCTTTTAAAGAGGCAGGTAGCTCTCTTGGAGAAATGAACCAACCTTTCCCATTCATCCCTGACCTTTTACAGCATGTGAAAACTCAGTCAATTAAAGAAAACAAAAACTAAAAAAGCCAAACCAAAAACCCCAAACCTCTTTTTTTAACTAAACACCACAGCTGGATTTACTAAAATTATAGTTCAGACCACTGGAAAATTGCTAGGGTGATAAAACAGCTTGTATCATAACCACCACTTTCATTCTGCTATGTGGTTTAAAAACTCATCTGATTTACTCTGTAGAATTTTTCTTGTCTGAAAAAAATGTTAGTAGATGATCCTTAGTGGTTAAAACTATGGCTGAGTCATTCTACTTTGCCACAGTCGACTTATCCTTCAGAAAGCCTGCTCTCACCACACTGCTTGGAGAGTGATTGGACATGCTTTGGCTTCTGCGGACCATCACATGGAAGGCGACCATGTATATCCCCACAACTTGAAACCACACAGGAAGTTCTTTGGAAGTTAGGGACTAGCGCAGAAAATTCATGTGAGAAAGAGTGTCTAAACAGAGTAACTGCAAATACTGCAAAGTATATTTCAGCAGCTGATAGCTTCTTTCACACTTTGACCAGAGGGTATTCTGGACAATAGGTTGCTTCCTACATATCTCAGCTTCCCACTTCTAGACTCTCTTTGAGAGATTATGATCTATCTACAGCAGATTATCCATTTGACTGATTATTCATATGGGAAAAAAGAACGGATGCAAGAGACCCAAATCTGGGAGCAATGAGAGATTAAGACAAGGTCAAGGGAGAGTCTCTAACAGGTTGGAGAAAGGTGGAGAGGGAGAAAGTCTGCCAGATAAACTCACTATGAGAAGATCACTTTTCATTGTCTTCTACTTCTGCTCACCAATACTGCATGGACATCCCATGCTGGCTTGCAAATCCAGGAGACCCTGTTACTCCCCACTGATTCTGTCATCACATGCTATAAGTATGCCAGATCTGAACATCAGGGACATGGCATGTATGCCCCTGGAGACTTGTCAGGTTTTCATTGCATGTGCCACCCATGAATTACGACCCTGTTTTTCTCTCCTCAATAAGAATTTCTTCCTCCCCAGCAATAAAATTATTAGCAGTCACTGCATATGTTCCATCTCAAAACTCAGCATCCCTCTCAATTACTATTTGGTACCAATCACTTTATCACAGGAGAAGATGCTAAATTGCTGGTGAGATTATTCAGGCAAAAGAAACCAGCCACATCAAAACAAATATTTATTTAAAAAAACCCTATGTTAAACACTGTTCTTTGGCTCTCACATCCCCGGAGTAATAATAGCAGATCTTTTTGAAAGTGGAAGTTGAGATATGATACAGTCTTAAATGATCAGAGACAAAAAATCCAGACTGTGCTCTCAGCTCATAAAAAAAAAACCCACAACGCATTAAATTGAATATATTTACTGCAGCCCCCAGGGATGCATAGTGAAATGGTGTATTTTGTACTGTGCAAGACCTATCCCAAGCCTATTTCATTTCACTTGGGAGTCCTGTTTACACTGGGTTTAAGTCACTTCCTTCTGATCTTTGCTCAGTGAAAGAGGGAGTTAGATACAGCTTGTGTAAAAGAACAAGCCAGCTTTTTGTATTTAGTAGCTTGTTCTCACTGTATAGTGAGATCTTACAGTGAATATTGGTAGGCTCTTTGTGGTTAAGTAAAGATAAGCAGATAGATGTAGGTGCTTTCCAAGGGATTTATGGCAACTGACATGCACATAACCACAGGAAAGGAAAGAAACCGATGACCCTTGTGCTAGAACAGCAATGGAGCAGTATTAATGGATGAGGTTTAAATGCAATTTAAATACAGCATCTTTCCCTGGCCTAAAATGGTGCAGAAGTGACTTAAAGAATTTTTTCATTCCATGACTGTCCCTTGAACTGTACAAGAGACAGAAAATATAACCATTCTGTCCCAGAACACTGATAATGCCTTAAATATCTGTCATCTCTGAACACACAAAGCCCAAGCTTTATCGCAACATAACTCTACTGATCCTTTGATAGCACAAGAAACAGAAGATAAAGTAAAATTTATCATGTGTAAACTGTTACCAAGCATTTATCACAGGTATCTTCATTTCCAAGTACAGGCAGAAACTGTGGTTACGCTGGACATTTTCTGGCTAACTTTGGCAAATGCTGCAGTTATAATGGCAGATATCATATACAACACTGACAATTCTGAAAGATCATTCCTGAATATTTTTCTAAGAGCACCATTTTTTTTTTAATGCTGAAGTTCACAGGTGATTGCAACAATACTTTGTCTGAGATTTTTTACATTCATTATGTAAGTGTTGATCAACAGCTGAAAGGGAAGGTGCCAGTGGATGCCCTCACTGCCAGAGAACCAGCCTTGCCAGGGAAGGTCTCCTCTGTCACATTCAGGTTTTTCACCAAGATTTTGAAAATTCTTGGGCTATTCAAGATGAAACATCAAAATGCCAGATTATTTTTTTAAAAATAATAGAAGTGTTGTTTTCTAGTTTAGATTTGTATTTTATGCTGTCTGATATGAGCCCATAAAACATAATAGCAGTACTAAATGCAGTCTGTTATTACAATCCAAAAATTGTATTGTCATGACAATATAAAGGCAGCACATTTAGACACAAAACCTTAATGCTATCATTTCCTGATTTTTGAGTGCCTAATGTAACAATGCAGTGAAGTTCACTTAATGCTGCATTTTTTGTTAACATCTTTTTGATCCTGAGTATTCTATCAACGTAAAATTGTTCAAAACTCAAAACTGTCAATACTTTAGATTCTACAAAGAGAGAAAGGTTTAGGTTTACAAAGGGGAAAAAACTTAATATTAGGCCCCCACCTTTGTATCATCCTTCCAGAACTCCCTCAAAACAATTTATTAAGAGCACATATAAGAACAGTAGTTTATAATAATAAAAAAAGAAGTTTAATAAAAGAGAAGCATAGCGCAAGAAGAAACATTCACTTTTAGTCCCTAAGGAACTGAACAGTTTTATCTATAATAAAGATTTCTCAGATAAAAAACTAACTATATTTTCTTTGTTGTGGTTCCTATTGAGTTTCGTTCCTGTGAGCCAAGTGGTGCACAAAGATGCAAAAATCAGATTTTTCAGATAAACCACAAAGCAATAGAAACTAAGGCTGTGGCAGTTAGATTATATCAAACCCAGGAAAAAGACTACTAAGAAAACAATATAAAGAACGAAGTGTTGATAATTTTCCTAATATGATGGCTAAGACTATATTGGTAGGCACCTAACCTCTAGAGCTCCAGAATCCATCTGTACTCTGGGATCATTCAGTTCTAGTACAATGTAAATCAAACTGTGGAAGGCATCCCAAGGCAGACCTCACGTTCTATAGTGTTTGCTTTGACTTTACACTTCAGTAGTATATCCATTGTCTTTACCCAGATTCTATGAAAATTTGGCTGCGAGATCAAATCTATCCTAATATTTAATCCAAAACCTCAGCACATAGGTATGATGCCACCATATTTCCCAGAAATTGAGATTTTGGCTTTGTAGCTCCACTTTTGTAGAGCATGTTTTGAAAACTGCCAAGAGGAAGGGTAAACAAAAGCAGTTCGTCACCATCTTTACATAAACACATACCTATCACAATCATATATGTATACAACTTTACATCTGTGTCTGGGATCAGTTAAGGGCACTTCAGCCTCTGAAGTAATTTTGCTGCTGGTGGTGATAGTTGTACCCTAGCCATCCACAAAATAGTAATGCAAAGTGTAGCATGGAAGTGACCACATCGGTTTTAGCCTGCCTGGAAAAGCTTCCAGATAAGGCAACCTTTCCATGCCCTCCTAAGGCAGTTTTTCCATCATTCTTGCATTGCTGGGATCAAGGCACTGGTTCTGTTTCACCAACGAAGTCAAATTCTGTTTGTCAGTCTACCTATTGCTGAAGACTGTGAAATTACAATAAGAAAATGTTCCCTCATCTTTGTTAATCACAACAAAATTTAATTTACATAGTTTTCAAAAGTAAGTTAACTTGACACCTATATCACTTCCATTTGTATTTTTGATATTCCTGGTTATATCCCATTTTAATAAGTGTTAGACTTACAGTGGTCTGGAAGACTCTGAGGAAGCAGATTCTATGACCTATCAAGCACCTTGCACTAGCAGGCCTGAGTAAAATGAAAAGACAATTTAAAATTTAGTTTTACACTCTATAAACATATAAACACAGTCCCAATGGCAACATGACCTGCATTTCCCTTCACTGGTCAGTACTAAACTTCAGTAGTAAACAATGACATGGTACCAAATTTCCATATATGAACACTAAAAATATAATCTTGTTATTGGTACGGGATAGATAAAAGCAGAGCTCTAAGAGAAATTAAACTAAACCTTTTTCACTTAAGCCCAAACCAAGAACTTCTCAATAGGCACTTAACTCCCATTTGTTTCAATTTCCCTCAGAGAATTAGGCAAGTATGAGTTCTGTCTTCAAATACCCTTGTGAACCTGGGACTTAATTTACCAAGTGCTTAATGGAGGCTAAGGATAATTTATTTATGAATATTCTCCTGTGCTTCCATTCCAGAAACTGGAGCTGGAATTAAGTTATCTACTGGACATTGCTTTAACAAAACATGGTCTCGTGAACTAGCAACAGTTAGATGCTTGCAAAAGGAGTTTTTGAGCACATTTGAACTAGCAAAGGAGAGATACCTTTTATGCATAGCTGTGGTTTGATTTTAATATGGGGGCTTCTGGAAATGATTTAGAAAAAACATTTTTCTTAGACCATTATTTTGTCACTTCTTTTGTTGTTTGTTTAATCAAGAAGTAAATATACTTCAGAACTGACTGGTTGATTATAAGTTCAATAACTACAGAAGAGTGGAATAAGTTGCAATTGGACAGAAAGCAATAAATCCAATCAATTCCTAATCATGGCTCCTTTACTCTAAATTACCCAAATGCCCATGTTTGCCTCTGACAAGCAAGCTGAGATCTCCTGAAACAGAGTGATTAAATCTTTGGCGTGAGGCTTATTCCCTCAGGCCATTCACTTCTTCGAGCTTCTGCTCCCTGAGATGACAGGCTTCTTAGTCAGACCCAGCTCAGCTTTTTCAACAGTCAATCTAAGACTAGCTCACTGTATTTCATTTTTCTCTTTTTTAAGCACTATGGTCCTCTTTAACAGACAAATAATGAAACTCATCAGAGACTACCTATCCACTTTGAGATGGCAGACAAAACTGATTACTAGTTTTAAAATCATTCTGTGTCTATGTATACTGGTCTGCTTGTTATTCCCAAAGGCATTTCCACACACTAGCTGGTCCCACGCATGCCTGTGGCATGGAGCAGGTGTGCACACAGCCAGCATGCTTCCTACTTCCTCATTAAAAAAGAAAAATCAAAACACAACAGCAAACACCAAAACAAGCTATGTGCACGAATGACAGCAAATCTGCCAAAACTTCTAATCCATGCTTATTTACAGATGTTCTTAACACATCAATAGCTTTCACCCGTGAAAGCTGGGACAGTCTGGAAGAGCAGAACCACAAGATACCACAGACATAAGCAAAGAGTATGCTCTACTGAGGCGACAAATATTTTCCCATTAAGGCTGGAGAAAAAAAAATTTGTAATTACACCTTTCAGTCATAGATTAGGAGCTGCAAGAGGTGGTGAGACCTTGATGGGACTGCACACACGAACAAGAAGTTACTTTTTGGAAACAAAGGTGATGTAGCCTGTCTTCTGATGTTGTCCCAGACTCATCAATGCAGGAAATTAGCAAGAAATAATTGTCACTGTGCAGTGCATTGGGACAGTTTAGATTCATGCTTGCTCTACTTTCCTCCGGAAGAAGTTTTACAACACCCACACTCACAGCCAATTTCACTGTATTTAATTTTCATCTTTTTTAAGCACTATGTTCCTCTTCAACAGACAAATAACGAAACTCATTGAAGACTACCTGTCCAATCTGAAAAGGCAGACAAAACTGATTACTAGTTTTAAAATCATTATGTAGTTATGCATTTTTCTTAATGTTTCCTCACTGAGTAATAATACCTATCTCGTGACCTTAATTTTTGTTGGTGCTAGTATACAACACATTTGGTATAAAAACATGGTTGTACCTGTAGCCTTACACAGCTTCTTTAAAACTCACTGATCTTAAGGAAAGGGATTGATTAATTTTTGCATTGGCTTTTTTTTTTAATTCAGCTGTTAAACTTCTGTATTTTTTCTGAGGATACACATAGTTCATTCAGCTTGCCTTAGTTTATGTCCATAATGTCCTAGCATTTGCTCCGTTGCATAGCAAAAATAATATATACACTTGTGTTGCTTAAAGTCCACATAGAGAACATAATAATTTTGACTGATTCTTGAACTCAGTCAGATTAATGTAATACCATATTGTCTGTTTGTATATTAGATGCTAAAAACCCACTGTAAGTTATAGAAAGAGTTACGTAATAGTGAATGAAGTTCCCTCACTTTTTTCCTAAATAGCTAGCAGCTTTTAAAAAGAAGAAGAAAATTTCACGTAAGCTATGCCTTACTTTGCAATTATATACTTTTTAAATTATATTTTTTATTATTTTAAACTTCAGCATCTTAAGACTCAGTTCCTGGTCATTCATAGGATAATTTCCAATAGATCCAGTCCTGTATGAAAATTTTAAATCACAGTAGTACAGGTAAAATTAAATCATTTGGTGACTGAACTTGTGCTTAAAAGATATTCATTCATTATTCCTTTTAATTGGAGATGAAAGTACTCCGCATTATAGGAATCAAATACACTCTTGAAACCTTTGCTTTCAGGAATTCAGCTACCACCCCTCCATTTTAATCTCTTAGTATGTGGAAAAGAAAGAGAAAGGGGAGGTGAAACAATGAGTCTGAAATTAGGATAAAAAGGAAAAAACACCCATGTGTTGAGGGAAGAGTAAAAAAAAAAAAAAAAAAAGAAGGCGGGGGGAGGGGAGGAAACATTTCTACTCAAGACCCCCTTAACTGGATGAGAGAAGAACATGAAGGGAGGTTAATGTTGAGGAAGAAAAGGTAGTGGTATTGTACCACATATTTTCTCCTTCCTGAAACACTGCCTTCAACAGGTACTTTCAGAGAAGACATTGATTGGTCATTGACTTAATTCAAGGTGAAGCTTTCCAGTTTCTGCAAGAACACTTGGAAATTTTTCCCAATAAATACATAACCATGATTTATAGAAATTTGCTTCAGGCAGATGTTACTGTTTTCAGAGAAAATGGATACAAAAGGCACTGTAAAATAACTGCTTGGCAGGAACCCCCAATCCAACTTTCACTCAACAAAAAAAATCAAAACAAAACCAAGAGGGTTATTTTCTCATAAGCCCTATAAAGTAAATAAATAAGAGCTAGCTTTTGAGATCATTAATCATGACAGCTAATCCTTGCCTCTACAAAGAGGCTCACAAGCTTCAGTGTGGCTTCTTATGTGCTTGCAGCGCTCCCCAGGGTGAAGAGCTCAGTTGTTTTGTCCACAACCTGGAGATTAGAGATGAGAACAATATATAGTTGCATCTTAGTCTCCATGAAATCAGGAAGGCCTGTGTTCCTATTGTAATTTCTCTTTTGAAGCATCAGCCCAAGTGTTGCTAGTGAGAGAGGTTCAGAAGTGCTTTAGCAGCACGTACATCCCATTACTAAGCACAGGCTGTCCAGTAACCAGGCAGAGAAAGTGTTAACCAACAGGATAGCAGAACTGTGTTGTTGTTGCGTATTTGTCTGCATGTGAAATATTTCAGAAAGAATGACAAATTACATTTTTTGGCAGGTTTAAATGAAAATTTTCCAGGTGCTGAATGAAAAAGTAGAATGTCATCTTGTTATATCTTTTTGACTAATGGAATTGGACAAAACATTCTTCTAAATATTGTACTGTGATTTGACAGCAAGTATAAAGGAAGTAGAAGTGTTTTGATTTCAAACAATAGAGAGAATTTAAGCAAGCCCAAGTTTAAATGCCTTGCTGTTAATATTTGAAATTACTCAACCCAAAGTACTTTTAAATTTAGCAGATGGAACTCTTTCTCTAGTGGCAAAACCCAAAATGATTAATCTTGGATTTAAATACTATTTAACTCCAAAGTATTCAAAAAGCTGAAGCCAAATACTGTAACCATAGCTAATCTCAAAACAAATGAGAACATTGCGACATGATTCAAACCAAAAGATGGAAGATGAGTGTTAAACAACATCTGGGAGATGAACAGTCACATAAAGTGCCACTATTCTAAAAAAGAATAAATAAATAATTAAATGGACACAAAAAGCAATTAATATTTATTTGAAGTCCTTGAAGTCATTTTAGTGCATCTAGAGATGGACTAGAGAAAACTCCAGCTCTCTCTCACTAGAAGTATCTAACAGAAGAAGAAAGGATTGCCAACTACAGAATTTTATTTTTTTTTCTCTCACACAGCCTGGTTGAAAATAGATGTGGTTGCTTTTTTTCTGATGGAAAAAGTTACTATTACAAAATACTAAGAAATTCTGATGAAACAGAAATACCACTCAGGAAATTATTATTTTACAGGCAACCACCAAAAATTTTCATTTAAAATTGAGGAGTGTGGGCAGACTTAAAGCAAATACACACCTGCTGAGCAGGAGTACAGGCAGGCTTATACAAACATATATCTGCCATAATTCTTTCTGAATTTCTCAAGCAAAGTCTGATCTACTTTCATTTGAGGCTCAAGAATTCATCAGTCATTTGGAAATCATTGGGTAAATATCAATTCAAAGGAATCAACACCATTAATTCTAGAATAGGCAGCAAGTCAACAAGAGCAAAAACCACGAAGGACCTTAAATCACTATATTTTAGATAAACAAGAAGATACACTTTTCATAGAATTGTATTCATATTACTGCCTTGCCATTCAGGGAGAGGAGAATATTATTATTAAGACAGTACATGCTGTTATAAATATCCTTGGCATAAGAATTCAGGCTTTTTTTTTGCTGTGCCAGAAGGAATACTGGTGTTACTGGCTAGTTCTTTTCTTTTGTCATATCTTGAAAGTATCTTTAGATATTGTGAAGGTTAAAAATACTGTTATCAGGAGTAAAATGGGATTGAATACAACTTATTCCTTGTGTTCCCCCTCCCTCAAGAAGGAAATTCTATGGAAAGAAAAGTAGGAGGTGATATATAATGAGAAAGGTGATAGAAAGGGAAGATAAACCAGAGGAAAAGACAAGTAGGGGAGAATAGATGGGGGAAAAAAGGGATTGGCTAACAAAAGGCATTTCACTAGACATCTCTCAAAGTTTAACACAATATGATTTGTGAAGCTCCACTGGACTTTACAGCCCTCTTAGGCAGCCTCCTTCATCCTGAAACATCTTCAGTTCTGTGGCCAGGGCCACCAAAATGTCAGTGTTTCACCTGCACTATGCACAACTCTCCTTCCCACTGCATAGCGCTTCCCACGTGCTGCTTATGTTGGACAAACATCCAGTGAACGCCTCAAGTACAGCAGCTGGGAAAGTCACATCCATTCCTTCAAAAGGTAATAGAGTTTTGAAAGCTTTCTTCCCTTCTAGGAGAGTAAAAAAAAAAAAAAACCAACTTAGAAATGTGGGGTTTTGCCCGATGGAAACAGATTTCCAGGAAAAAAAGAACTGTTTTGGAAGAACCATAATGAACTTTCTCTTCCTGCTGTGTGCTGGAAAGGATCTTGGTAATTTCACAGGAATAAAATTGATGGGAACAGCCTAGGCTGGCAGAAGCTGAGCTCCCAGATATATATTGCCTCCCTTGGCTGGCTGCTGAAGGGACAGTGAAGCAACGTACTCAGCATCTTCATCTCCCAGTAAGATATTCAGAGGAAAAGAATTCCTCAGGTTCATTTTCTCTCTTCAGGCAAAGTTTTCGTAAGGGGAAAACATTTTCTTTCCTGAAAAATCAGTATTTTCCCATGGGGGGGGGGGGGGGGGGAAATCACTAAAAAGGGCATTTCATTTCAGAGAATTTGCATGATGAAGAGACCCATGTGATTTTATCATTCAATAAAATTGATTTCACAGTAAATTTTTTTTTAAATATTTGTTAGGAACAGATTATTAGCTCTCAAGAAACCACACAACTGCCTTTCTATTTACATATTCATACTTTAAATTTTTAATAAAAATTAACCACTTCCAAAGGAATAACTCCTAAAAATAAGCTTCCTTTCTGACTGCTGGAGTTCCTGTGCTTTCCCATCTCTGCTGCTCTTTCCAGTACTCCAGTATTCCAGTTGCTCTTCTGGAGCCATTGATCTTCAAGAAGTCAACCTCACACAATGAAATGCTCTCAGTTTCTTAAAACACAGAGATGCTCAGACTGTTGTTTCCTGGGAAACATTCAAGTCATCAGCTGGGAGATTCAGTTACTGAGCATACAGAGTCAGTAAAACCTCACATCTCAGATGTGACACAAGAACTGGGAAGGACAAAGTAACTAAAGATTAGATGTGACCTCCACTCTTCAGAGATTCACATGGTGCAACAACCAGTGTAACCACATAACCCCTTTGTGCCCCCTCTGCATCATGTGATGAATCAAGTTCAAGATCTTTTTAACTTTAATAACTCTGTATTCTTGCTCCATCTTACCAAATTGATCCTTTAATCTCCATGTGCCAAGCTGAATGCTTTGTTCTAACACAGCACATCTTTTCCCAAAGCCCAGATGGAACCTCAGGGGCTGCCCACGCTCTTTGTTGAGACTCCCTGGTACTTACTGTGGTGATTTGCCCAGCACATTCAAGAACTATAAGGTCATAACCATTAACACCAGAAAGACTTTCTATCAGTTTTATCAGTTTCAGTTTGGGTCATTACTACTCCTTCATTCTCTTCTTAGAGCTGTCTTTTATTTCAGTATATTTTTTAAGAACTGTACTGAAAATGTTCCATAAAATCCATGACATACAAACAAATCAGCTTCACTTATCTAGGCAAATGTGCTTTTAAAGATTCAGTCAGAAAAATATTTATGATTAGTTGCAAGTGCTGCATTATAGGCATCTCTTTCTAGGTGAAGAAAACTAAAATATAAAATGTCACTATTTCCCTTATTTCACAGTGTAGCTACCATATAATAGACAGCCCTTTGTCCACTATGTCGCTTGAACACTCACCTGGCCTGCCTTTACCAAGTAGTCAATGCTGAAAAAATGCCAGCAATTCTATGTGAATTTAATTTGGTTAAGTAATGAAAAAAAAATCCCAAAACAGATTAAACCCCATAAAAAGTCCACCCTGCACCCAGTTTGCTACGTACTTTGCTTGAAAATGATGGTTATCCTGTCTCGTAAACATCTGTGGAAAGACTACCCTAAACTATGAAGATTTGCAAATGTGCAAACAAGCTTATGAATTTGAAGCTAAAATGTGGTATCACCTGGTTAATAAGATACTTCATAGCTTTGTGATCTTTTGACAGCATTGTACACACAATTCCTTGTAGAAATTTTTTGCCATTGCTGTAGGAATCAATGAGAACTACTAAAATCTGTTCTTGGAAAAGAAAAATATGAACAAAGGAAGCACAATCCTGCCTTATAAGAAATCTGGCAGAGACAGCTGATGAGTTAAAGTCCTGATGAAGTACTGACAGCTAGAAACTCTCAGGCCTATAATCATCCTCGAAGTACTTAACAGGCTTAACTAATAATGCCTTTAAATATCGGCTTCATAGAAACCATTAGTTGAGTCATAGATCTCGGTATAAATGAGTACCTGGGAAATTTGAACAGCTCTTGCATGACACATTTTGAAAGCTGAAATGTGCTTTATGGAGGAAACTTCATTTCCTAATCTAAGAGACATTGCAGACCCATACCAGGTACTGCAGGCTGTACCAATTCAGCCTCTTGATGTCAAAAAGAATTGCTCACACAGTATGTTCTGGAATGATCCGAAACAGTCACACAATAAACAGGGTGACCATGAATGTAGATCATCGAAATGTGATGCCAAGTGACTGTTCCTAGCTCTGGGATGATTTATGACCCACTTAACCTGTCTGAGAACAAGAGGCCTGCAAACCCTCTATGGTGCTGGTTTCTGCACAGCTCAGAGCTGCGTCTTTTTGTAACAGCACAGCAGATGACATGTATTTGCTTATGCTTACAGAGCGAGCTGCATTTCTATTCTTACTCACATAGCACTTGGGGTAAACATACAGCAATCAACCTTGTATTCAAAACCAGAGCTTTCCAGACTTAAGAACCAACTGATACTGACTAAAGTGTAAATAAGAACAGGCAAGAGTATTTTGCTGCATTATAGCATTTACCACCTTTCAAATTTCACTTGCACTTCTGTTATTTAAATTTTTTTTCTCGTCTTGTAACACCACTTATTTGTGGTATTAAGTTTTGGAGATAACATGTGCATCCTTCATTTTAATTACAGTTTCAAGGTACTTGTTAACCTACAATTAGCATGGTGTGAAGCTGAAGGAGAACATTGGTTGGGCCCAGAATAACCTTGTAATTTTTTCCTTATTCTCATCTTTCTAAGCTCTGAAGCTCCAGATTGTTTGATTCCCATTTGGATTTTTAGCCCATCATGAACTTGACACAGTTGCTAAGATACATATCAGTCTGCACCATGTTGATACAATATTATTTAAACACTTCAAAAGGGCAGCCTAACAGTTCTCTGTAAACACACAACTCTGCTGTAAACTGTTCTCAGCAGAAACAAGCAGCCTGACACCAAATTTAAATCCAAAGTATTTCAAAGACTACTATGGAAGGTTTCATGTGCATCCATCCACCACCAGCAAAGCACCTCACAGTTGTGTCACCACCCTGATCTAGCCTCACGGTATACATACATCCTCTGACTTGATGCCTGCAGCTCTGTATCGAGTGAGACTCCTCTCCTGCTATCACTATCACAAGTACACAGGGAATTTGATTTGATATAAGCAGCCCAGGGACAACAGGTGTTTCCAGGCCTGCTTCAGTAATCTGCCCAAAGTCAATTTGACTTTTGACCTGGAGCCCAGATCATGACCGAAGGCCTTGCTGCACTACCTGCTGTTGAAATAAAAAGATTAAAGTTTGCCCCTTTACAAAGAAGGGCAAAAGATTCACACAGTCAGCAGGAAAATACAAGGAGAGAATACAAGCGAGGCTCAGGAGGCTTTTCATGTAACTGAGGTTTGTCTTGCATGATAATTTGTTAGTTTGGACAACTGTATGGAAAAAGATTTAAAGAATTGCTCAGGTGATGCTAAGCAGTCTTCACTGAAGTACAAAGAAGCTCTTTCACAGAGAGATTTCCCTGCAATATTTTCTCAGTGGTCTTTGCTGCTCAGCCTTAGTCTGTGGACTGGTGAGCTGTACATCACCTGATGTGCTGACCACTGCCTCTGATGCAGCTTTTCAGAGATGTGTGCACTGGAGGGAAGTGTCTAACAGTGCCTCGCAATCAATAAATAAACTAGAGCAGCTCACCACAGGACAACCTTAGAACAACATTTTGATTTTAATAGCTGATACAAAACCCAACCACTCCCATGTCCGTTTCCAACTTTCTGAAGCTAGTGAGGAACATCTTAGGGGCAAAAGATCCATAGCTAGGACCCAAGATCCAGGGATCATATCTCATGCTGGGTGCTAAGAGCATTACCCTGGTGCAATCATCTGCTGGATCAAACTAAACATTGGCAATAATGGACCAAGTTTTCAACAAAAAATTACCCCCAAACCATATACTGTTTTCAGAGTTAAACTACTTGTCTCCACAACATACCTTGGTGACTCCAGGATATTACAGTCTCAAGAGCTGTTTCACAAGCGCAGGCATCAATGTAAGTGACGCAGGTGCTCAAAACACCTGAAAATCCTCCTTCATTTACTCAGTTAATGCCTGCAGGGTTTGCTTTTTTACTAATTATGCCAAGTTTCTTTGTGTCAGCTCTAAATTATAACAGTATCTTTGGCTGTTTTCCTGGTGTTATTGAACTGCATTAATTACAACACTGGTAAATATTTATTTTCTCCCTTTTATTTTTACTTCCTCCACTAGAACATATTCAGTCTATTCTTCAATATTTCATGTTCTTTGAGTCAGGCTACATTTTTTTCAATGCCTTATCATCTCTATTCTATGTTTGCTCAAATTGCTGCATAAACTTTTCTTCTACCTGATCTTGTCTTTTTCAATATATTCCTGTTCAACCCTTGAAATATTAGGTTCCCAGTGATGAGAAAAAAGAAAGCAAGGCAGGCTGGGGTGCAGCCAACAGCCCAGCTCACCATGCAAGTCCAGAGCAGTAAGGCAGGACCAAAGCCAGGTCAGGTGGGGGACATGAGCCTCAGGGCTGGGGTCCAGATCAGCAGGACAGGACTATGGCAGAGCTGAAGACCACTGCTACCATACTGCTTAGGAAGGGACCAGTGTCCCTGGGCTGAACTTAAATGAGGCTCCTGGGCCCAAGGGCAGGTGGATGAGGCTCCAGGTGAGGCTGATCAGGGCCACTAAGGAAAATGCATCCATGGTGTCCACAGGGCTCTTACACCACACACATATATATGCAAACATAACCATGGATGTTGCAATAGGCCAGGACTATTAGCAAAGGGCTGTTTGCCAGCTGGGGTGCAATGACAGCTATTTAGCAAAGGACAGCAATGTGGCCTGCAGTATGGCTTTTAAATCAATATGCTCATGTGGGTGATTCTTCTCTATGCAGTTGTGAGGATCCTCTCCAGAATGAAACCAACAAAATACTCTTGACATCTATGACATATAAGGAAAGAACTTGGGTTTTGTGCAAATATTTTCAACCTTCCCAACACATGGAAATAATTATATATTGATTTCTTTTGGGTGCACTACCTAATTTGCAGAGATCTCAGTTACTATATGGGTAGACTTTAATCAAATTCATCTCATAAGCACCACAGCATGATCTCTGGATTAGCCACGTGTCTGTATTAATCATCTGCCTTCTAGAGACCATTAGATCAGAGTCAGAAATGCATCCTGAGTCAGAAGTTGGAAATAATGCAGTGAAAGGAGTTAAATAAGTTCTCTGACACAGATGGACTGTCTCTCTCTCTGGTGTAAAGAGATTTTTAATCTCACAGAGCAAGCCATGACACCTAGTACTTGTTTCTGTGTTGGTTTTCAGACTCACCATTTTGCAGGCTTGCAGAGGCAACCGCTTTTTATCATTCTGTGCGCTTGTTTTAGGGTTCTCTTAACATTCATGCCCGTTGACACTTTGCCTACAGCCAGCTCTTCTGAAAGACTGCACTGTGGCTACCATACAATTATTTTGAAACTTTACTAAGTATGGCAGGAATAATCATCTGACATGACTTAGCTACGCAGGTGTTCTCTAGCTTCTTTTCACTATGTAAGTGACAAGGCTAGAAAGACATGGAATACTTTGTTGTTTATGAAGTGTTAAAATGACAGAGATATAATAATTTTTGATGGTCACATAGCATTTTTTAATAATAATATGCTGTGGTGATTTTGAGACCTCGTTTCAAATGTAGATGACCATGGAAAAACCAGAAGAGATGATGGAGAGCATGAAGGAGGCCCATGGACCCAACAGAGAGAATACCTGTGAGTATGAGGGCTTTTTTTTGCAGGAGAAGAAAGAACAGAAATTATTCTCTAGTTCTACTCTGATCCCATGAAACTGTGGAAAGTCAGTAAATGAGAGCCTTATGGAGACCCGAGATATTCCAGTTAGCACATTCTAGGATCTGTGCCGTGCTATTTTATATGTGTGAGCAAATATTTTCACCATTTTTTAAAGAAAATAAACCAAAGCAGTGCTTTAAGACAGAATCATAGAATTGACTGTTTTAAGATCCTGATGCTTGGATGGATATTGCACTAAACATACATTTTTCATTGTAAATTCAGCACTGGTAAGTGTCCCCACATGTTCTTAGGCCACAATGACACTCTCTAGTTAGGAGTTATGAGGAGGGCTATAATGTGAGAAAAATCAATAGTGTTATTTTAAAATGTTCAGCCATGAAAGAACAATCATCGCTTGAAAAGACCAGAAACAATCAATTTCAATGAGCAGTTAATATTAGGCAACGAGGCAGCACAGAGATAGATAAAGATTAAACTGATGGGAAAGAATATTTAAAGCATTAATTAGATACACTAGAGCTTAACGCCCCTCAAAAGAGTTTTTAAAAGAAAGCTCTATCTTAAAGTTTCACATTCCATTGCAGAATTGCATCAATCAAATAGCACATGACAAATGTGAAACTGAAAACTATTTTCTTTTAGAACAATTATAATTCATTAAACTCAAGTATATACTGCTGGCTGGATTCTGCAAGATTGTGTAATGACATTCCTTTCCTTGTCTGAAGGTAATGTTGTACTCTGCAGAAT
Source organism: Podargus strigoides (assembly GCA_028020825.1). NCBI lineage: Eukaryota > Metazoa > Chordata > Aves > Caprimulgiformes > Podargidae > Podargus > Podargus strigoides. The sequence continues at coordinate 17,590,933 of CM051628.1, forward strand.
AAAGCTACTCACATGCCTAAGTAAGTAAGTGCCTAAATTTATTGCCAAGTAAGTGACATCTTCAAATTAGGATTCCAATCTGGAGCTGTCATAACATAACATGAGACCTTCTTAATGTGAAAGGCCTGAACACCAAAAAGGCAAATGACCCCATTTCCTTGCTCTTGTTCAGAAGCACTTGGAATCGGGCATCCATTTTGTTTTTAAGATATATATGCATACACAAATATATGCGTGGTATGTCCACTCCTTGTCACAGAAAATTAATTTATTCTTTATTTCAAAGGTTTACAGTAGAGTGTCAGGAGAATAGAAACACATTGCAAGACTTAAACCCCCCCAAAAAACCGCAACAAAACCCCCCAAAATCCCAAACCACAGCAAACTAGCTAATAGCAAGACTCTGAAAAGCATCTAGATGTAGATGCTTTTTTCTACATTGTAGAAAATAGGACTATATTTAAAAAGAGGGAGGAGAGGTAAAGGAGTACTCAAGGTTGAGATCTCCAAAGTTTTATAATGTTCTCTGAAATACAGTGGGACAGGTTGACACAGGGCCCTCATTAAGGCTTTGATTTACCTTTGACAGTATCAGACAGCCAATAACAGTCTACCCAAAGATAAATCAAAGTCATATAAAATATTTTCAGTCCAGGGTAAACCTAAAAAGGTATTTCTCTATACAAGTACAGCAGTAAATGTACCACTAGTTATTCTTCTCAGTTATATTATCTAGTGCTCTTCATTGAAGGACAGAGGACACTTTGTCACAAGAAAAAATCCCAAATCAGCATTTTGTCTGATTTCCTATTCATTTGTCATGGAAACAGTATAAAACTTTCCTAAGACATGCCTTGAACTAGCAAAATATGTACATTAAGTGCTATATTTCACCATACCAAGACACCAAACAGTCCTTCCCTCCCCTAAACTCACTAACCTCACTTGACAGAGCGTTCATTTATCATATGGACACACAAAGAAAAACCTGATCAAAAGGCACTACATATTCATTCTTTCTCCAAGACAGAAGGGCAGAAAGGTGATTTATACGTGGTAGAAGGCTGTTAACATAAGTATTTGTGTCTCTGTGGAAATGAATTAGGCAGTAAGAAAGCTTTCTTATGGAAGTACAGAAAGCCTGCACTCAAATTTGCTTCTCTATCTTTCTGAACGTGAGATTATGCTTAGATTATGCTAACTCAGATTAAAACTTGTCAAAATTTGAAATTTCTTTTTGGTAGCAAGCCTCAAAATATCATGGGTATTTGAATTCCTAAACAGATGACAAGTAAAGGAATCTAAAACTATTTTGCAAAAAATAAAATTAAAAAAAAAATTCTGAAATGTTACTTAGTTCATTTAAAAAAATGTTATTATGAAGGATTCTCAGCATTTCTCAGACAGGCATTCAGAGTATTAATTCAGACAGTACACTGGAGATTTGTCCTTCTCTGTATGTCTACAAAAATAGCCATAAGTGATGAAACAGAAGGGAACTTCCTTGGAAAAATCAAATGCCAGCATAAGTACAAGGAAAAACACATGGTAACTGGTCAAATTCACAGCACTAAATCCCTGGCACAACTGTCACCAAGACCATTCCAGCATTGACTGTGGTAACTGCGTGCAGTACCCTGTTTCTGAAGTGCTTATACCACTATCCTGGTCATGCACAAAGACACACTCATGCTCACAGGTCTGCGTACAGTGCCAGGGCAGCCCCTGATCTGGTGTTCAGTTGAGATGCCTGGCTGGGCTCTCCTTCAAAGAACACCACCTTTCCGCTCTTCACAGTGATGCTGCAAACCCTGAATTATCCTTCTAGATGTTCATTTTCAATCAAACCTACGTACAGTACTGCGGGTTTTCCCCTGCTGACTGCTGCTGCCCAAAGAGTAAAAGCCTCTGGCAGAGCACCCTACCTGTTTGCATTGGCAGGTTCTGGTTGCGGCTGAATGCATTGCTTGCAACCTCGAATACCTTGAACAGGTTGGTGTGGAGATTTCCTCTCTTCATCTGTGGTACCACCAGATTAGATACCTTCTAGGAAGTTAGGCCAGATGTTCTGTCACCATGGTCAGGGAGACAGACGTCCAAAGCATAACAGGGAAGTCTTATGGATGGTAGCTGTGGAAATTATAAATGGAACAGTTCAGAGGATGAAGCAACACTCCTACATTTTATATGGTTATAACAGCACAGCAACAATGCACGCTGAGAGGACCAAATATTTTCCTCTGGCACAGGAATTCTTTTGAGTCAGTCTTTAGTTTTTATTCCCACTTGACTTGCTTAAACTACTTGAAAAATACATAAGAGGACTTGTGCCTATACTGTTCTGAAACCTCTTGATCTTCATGTTAGTCTACAACAGCATCTGCCCCTGCCTACCCCAGAAACCAGCATCCAGGGGGGGCTGGCACAGACCTGGGCACACACAGCCCAGGTCACACAAATTAATCACAACAAAGTTTTTCACGGAGGTGTGATCATGGCTTCACTCCCCAAGCCTGTTTTTCCCAATGACACAGTGCATACCGACACACCCCAGACTGCCACAGCCACCTGCAGTGGGCACTGGGGTGCCGCTGTCCCACCTGGGTCTCACTGCCGTACTACTCAACAAGCCAGGCAGTGCCCAGCCAGTCAAGCACACGCTGCAGGGCATAATTCATCCTTATCTTACTCCACATACAACTTGTGTCACTGGATCTCACACACAGGGTAAGAGCCAGGAAAAGAAAGTACTGGTTTCAGGCTTCTTGGATGGACCGCATACTTCAGCAGAAATTGCAACAAAAATCTCAAATGCCGATAGGCCTAAAAGCCAGGCAGAAAGGGAATGCCTCTGCCTGCTCAGCCAAGTACATCTCAGCCTCTTTCAACTGGAAAAATAAACACACTAGAGATTCAGTTGTTGTGTTTACAAGAACAGCAACAAAAACCTGAAGAACTGGGGAAAGAAAAGAGCTCTTTGGTGGGAACTGGATTCCACAGGAGTTATTTTGAATTTCCTGAGCCATCTGGTGCCAGGGTAAGGCTGATTTTCCACTGCCCTGCACCTTGTAGAATCATTTACACTCCTCAAGTGGATGTAAAAACCTTACAGACACTAAGGGCACCGTTTAACACCCACTTTGCAGAGGTGTTAATGTCTAAACAAAGTATAAAGTCATAAAGAGTAGGCCCAGAGACATTCAATTAAGAGCTATTGCTGAGAAAGTGCAGGCTCCTCTCCCCCAGGGCACTCACGGCCAGCATGCTTCCCACCGCTTCCCCAAAGAAGACCCCTTCTGTGGAGGCATGCTGCAATGCTTACCAAAAATCTGGTGAAAGGAGATTATCTTTTGGTGGGTATCGTGTGCTGGAGAGCTGTGTTCCCCACGACCTCCCCTCGTCCTGGGCAGCACTTCTGAGGCAACTCACAGTGCTCTGCCATGGGCTCCATCCCCATGGGGCACTGCCACACTGCCATCCCCCTCTGAAACGAGAGCATGGGAGGGAGGTAATGGCAGGCATGACCGACCAGAGGTGAAGCCTGTCGGCCCAAAGCCCACCGGGTGCACCTGAGGAAGAGGCAGCACTGGAGCAGCCTGAGGAGCTCGGTCTGTGCCAAGCGCAAGGGCTGGGCAGGCCAAGCTGTGACCCGGCCAAGGGGTGGTCTCACCAGCTGGAGAGCAGAGCTCTGGCTGCCGCCTCACCTCAGCCAGCTGCTGCCCAACTCTGCCATGACAGGGCACTGCCTGAAGGAATGGGGCAGCCCCTTGTACCCCAAACACTGAGAGAGGCTCCCCCATGGTAGCTGGGCAGGGCAGCCATGCCGGACACAGCTCCCTCAGGGCCAGCTGGTTACTGAGGGCCTCAGGCCTGGGCTGCAGAAGTGGTGGGAAAGCCCAGAGGGGGCGGCCGCAGCTCCTCATTTGGGAGACGCAACACACCTGGAAACCGTTCTCTCTCCCCCCTGGGGTGTGTGACATGTGGCATGGGGCATGGCCCTCCTGGCAGGGCTGTCAGCCCAGGGACTGCCAGCTGCTCCCACATTCTCCTCCAGAGCGGGTCCCCCTGTGGCTGCACGGGGACGGGCGGGGAAGCGGCATTTGGGCTGTGGTTGCCTCCACAGCAGGCATGGCCGTGAGGGGGCCAGTGGCCCACCAGCCTCTGCCCTCACACTGGAGATTTGCAGGTGTGAAGACGTCTGGGTTCGGCTGGAGCTACCAGGAGGCTGTTGGAGAGCAAGGGTTTCTTTCCTTTTTTAAATGTTTTTTTTCCCTCTTTTACGAAAATGCCTTGGTTTTTTATTTTAACTTAACCTTGCAGCAGCTTTGCCATTAATTTGTTTACAAACAAACACGAGCTGTGCATCTACCTAAATGTGAAACAGTTTAATCCAATACTTTTCATGTTTTTCAAGGATTTAGGAAGCATTACTAACAAATTCATATTGTATCTCCTGGCACAGAGGTCTAGTCAGGTATTATTGCTGGATTTTGGTCAAGTGAGGCTGCTGAAACTCCAGCCCAGTGGTGCTGGAAGCAGATGGAAGCAGCTCCTCCTGAGCCACCACTGTGGGCTGCTCATGGTGCAGGAGATACGACAGACAAAGGTGAAGGCTCTTTCTATTCCTCCACCCAAAGCTGGGTTTGGGATAAGGATGTTTGGGCCCAGGAGAAAGGTGGGCACCAGCCCTGAGTTTGCTGCCCACCAGCTGCAGCTTCTCAGTACCTCTGTGTTTTATCTGCTCTTTTTTAGCCACTTCTGAATCCCCACATGAAACTTGCTGTGTATACACTGAGAACAGCATTGATAAATGCTGTCCTCTAAAACAAAATCGATTGTGGTTCCTGCTCTCTTTTTATGTTTTCATGAAGGGTTAGAGAGTGTAGAGCCAGCTGGAAACAGGGGAGAGAGAGCACAACATTAACAGGAACAAAAGACAACAGGGGAACTCTCATTGTACCTACAAATATATTTCCCAAAGCACATCATGAAAGAAAGGATTGTGACAGAAAGAGAGAAGGGGACAAAGGAAGATGAAAATATACCACAGATGGGGAGAACACTAAAACTACCACCCATTCCTGTGCCTGAAATCTCAATTAAAAGGTGACAGGTAGGTAATTTTGTTTTAAAGGCAAAACCACACCATAAAAGAGATGTTGGCAGGTTTAGAGAATAAATGTTAAATGTGTTCAGTCTTGCCTTTGAGCAGTCTTTCTTTTCAGTTGTCTTCTGTTTTTGTAAATTTTATTTAGTTTCCTGCGGTTCCTTTGCCAACTCTGTCAGCGCTGGCCATAGATCTGAGAGATGTTGGCCCATTTCTTCCCTAATGGGTGCTCGACTTTTCTGCTTTGCTCAGGGCAGGTTACTTGTTCCCAAGCAAGACGAGCCCCTGTGTGCTTTAATTGCTTTGCAGCCACTCTGGCACCAGCTAAGGTCACTCTGAGTCACTGCGGCAGAGAAACAGCAGTAACTCCAGCCAGTGTTATTGTGATGGTCTTTAAAATGCAAAAGGAGCAGAGACCCAAGATAGAGCACTGCAGGCACCTTTCCTCTTTTAAATAAATTTAGAGGAAATACAAGTGTAAAACTCAACCATCGCTTTTTATCATCTTGTCTCCTTTTAATTTAAACCTGTTTAAGAAACAAGGGCACATAGAAACTGTTTCTGCAGTGGCAAAGAAAGCGAACACATGTATTTCAAATAGAGAAAAAGATGAATTTGCCCCAAATTTCTGCTCCCTTCTGCATTTGGCAACCCTCCCCTTTTGTTCCTTCTGCAGTTCAGGTGTTGCTGTCTCCAGCAGTGTTCAGGCACAGCATGGGAAATGAGGAGGAGGTTGGAAGTCATTCTGGAAAGTCTTTAGAAGTCAGGACTTCATGAACTGTCCCACTGAAGAGTACAGACAGCAATCTGACTCTTAAACTGACAGAATCTCTTCTCTTTTAGGTCTGGACAAATCCCTGTAAAACTTTCTGTTCATTTCTAGTGATCTCTATAGGATTTCCCTAGGAAATATGGAGCCTGGGACAAAAGGCTGGAGTTTGCTTTGGTGGATGAGTCACTCTGAACATCCATGCCAGGGGCTGGGGAGAGGAAGAGGAGCATAAAGAGGTAGTGAAGCTTTTCAGCCATTATATGGCCACTGGCCATGTGGTTACTGCTGAGGAGAGAGGTTGTGCCTTGGGTAAAGCACGTGGCTCCTGGGCAGTGAGGCACTTGGAAAGCACTTTTTGGATCATCTGCAACCTGACTCTGAATCAGCTCCTGCAGAAGACAACCAAAAGTTTCCCACTAGTTCAGTTCTGCGTACAGACCTATAGAAACATGGATAGTAGATTTTTTGCATATTAAAGGCAGCTTTTTCCATGAAGGAAGATAAATTTGGTCTCAGTGCTATAGCTAGAACATTACTGTTTCTTACTGGATTCTTTATTAACTACTTGCTTACTTGCTCTTGGAAAATTTTTAATTTACAAAACATCTTAAAAAAATTAGAGGGGGAGGTTCTCTCAGTCACAGAATCCAGGCTACAAAACTTGAACAAAACCCACAAAGTATTGAAAAATTGAGCACTGGAAGATCAGCACCATTGCGAGATTGTACAGGTTCTTTCCTTTCCCCACTGCCCCTCTCCTGTCCCCTCCTTCCACTGTGGAATTCCTCTGTAAGGAGTGGGTTTTACATCCTGATGGGAGAAAAGCTTCTGTCTGGAAACACGTAAGATCATACTGATTTTTAAGCAAATTTTTTTTAGAGCTTTATGGAGACTATCACGGGTCCTTCTCCCATTCGTGGATATTCTGCAAACAAAGATCTATGAAGGGGGTCTTTGAAGTAAGCATCTTCCATCCCAAACTCTGAAAGGTACTTACAGAAAAATTTCTGTCTGCTCTTCAGAGAAATCTTCTCCTAAGGATTTAGTTGAGGATAGCACTAATGGCATTAGATGCAGCCAGGCATGACTTGCAAATATTAACCAATTAAAGCAAGTCATTCATTTCCTCCAACAAATGCTGTGATTAAAAATGTGCTTGGGGAATGTTATAAATATACATCTATGGCTTGACTTTTTTTTCCCCAGGAATCTCTGGCTAAGCCCTAGTGAATAATCTGGCTCTAAGATGAAACCATCAAATGAAAATGAACAGCCAAATATTTTAAACTATTGCTTTTTATTATAATTACACTGGAGCACAAATAAATAAGCACTAAATTATTGTAAAATATTGTCAATGCACTAAAGAAAGCAGAATTGATCTTCAAACAACATCTTATTACTTCAGAAGTATCAAAGTACATTAAATTACATCTTACCTAAAAAAATCAAGTACAAAAATGAAAAGAAAATTAATATGTATTTATACTGTGTATATAGAAACGGCTAATAAGATATGATTACAGTTAGCCTCTAGCTACTCCTTACTCCTACACAATCTCAGGCACATACCTGACAATTTCTAATGAAATATGAAAAAAAGCAACATGACATTCAATTTCAAGATATTGGTAAATGTATTACATTGGAATGAACACAGAATGATTTTATTTTATTTAAAAACCCTGTCATTTAAAAACATAGTGCCATTGTCCACTTAAAAATAAACAACCCAAAACAAAAAAAAACAACCCCATACCATTTTATACCATTTGCTTTGTCAAAAGGAGCAATAAAGTAGACATACATTGGCTAATATACGTAAATACATTTTTAGTGCAAGAATAACAAGACCTGTGACTTTACTGTGCTTTCTTGAAATCACAGTGCACTTTACACAAATTGCTACACTATAATGTTCAACTTCAGGAGTTTAAAGCAAAATAAGTGCATACCAAACAATTTCATATATACAGTCTTCGTAAGTGTGTGTATATATGTGATCTGTATGTATATACAGATTGCATATTTATACAGACTACAGCTTTAATGACCGTGTGTAACTAAGCACTGTCATTCACCCTGTGACACAGAAACTGCTGATACAATAGGTGATGTATAAAATGTTTAACTGTGTTGTGGTGGCACGCTCTCGGCAGTACGACGCACCTTTCACTCGAGCGATGGGCGGGGCCAACAGGCACAGGACAGGGCAGCGGCGTACGTCTTGCTCTGGTTCTGTCCGTGACCTTTGGAAACTCCACCCGAGCCTCACTTCCCTCGTCTGTAAAATGACTCTCACAAGTGTGAGGTTTAGTTCACATTTCTAAAGTGCTTTGAAGGTAAGTGCTAAGTTTTATTTTATTTTTTTCCTGTACTGTCGCACTTAAAAACAAAAAGCCATTGTTTCCATGGGATACAATGGAGGTCTGGAAGCACATGAGCAGTTATTTAGAAGGACAACATAAATAGTGTTGAGCAATGAAAGCAAAACAAGGAGTGGTTTTATGATGGGCTAAGTGTACAAGCAAATCTATTTAGGACAAGAATGCTTCGATTCCCTGATCTTTATCCCTATTATGTATTGATATGAAAAGGACACAATATGAACAAACACTATTACACACATAACTGTTCACATTAACATTTGCCTTCCCCCCAAGGGCCTAGAACTGCAGCGCCCGTGCGTACCCACAGGTCTGGACTGCAAAATCGATGCTTCAGTGGCAGGGTTTTTACAGGAATTGCTCCAGGAAGAGACCAGTGCAGAGAAGGAGTATCAAGACTGACTGAATGCCAGCTTTTGTTTCGTCACCAGAGACTTAGTGCAGTTGGGGAAAAGGGCTGAGCTAAGTGTTTCACACATGGTTACGAGAAATTCTTCTCTTGCCACATAACAAGGAAGACAAAGCATAAACGCTTTCTGAATAATGAACCTGTTATCTCAACAGATTTCTCACGACCAACAAGTCATCTTCTTCCAGCAGATTCTGGAACTTTGTGAGATCTCTGGAGTTTTTCTTCTGCCATTTTCTCTCTTTAAAAAACCCAAAATAAGCAGAATATACAGTTGGTGTCTTTTGGATGTAAAAGGCGTTCAAAGATTCCTTCACAGCCCCTGGTTTTTTTCATGTCTTCTGTCATTTCGGCTGTGAGGAGCTCTTTTAACCTGCATTTCAGTTGTGTACCCATTCCAGCCACTGTATATTCATAACACACACCAGTATTTAATGTATGTGGTTATATACGTATGCACACATCTATGAGTATATAGAGATACATGCATATATACATATATATGCGTGTACACATATGCATATATACATATACAATAATGCTAATATACATACACACATATAAACACACACTTTATCTTTTACAGAAATCTCAGTTTGGACATCAAAATATACATTAGTTAATTAGATATAAAATATTTAAAAACTTTATTTCAGAGGCTGAAAAGAAACTACTACTGATAAAGCATTGCTCAAACTCAAGCTTTAGCAATATAGATTACAAAAACCTTCTAAAATTTGTTATTTTTGGTTTTTTGATCAGCAATTACAGCTGTGGCAATGCCGTCAATATAATTGCAAACAAAAGCCAATAGAACAAGAAGTTTCAAACAACACACCTTTTCTTCTTGGCGAATATATTATTAAAATGATTGTTTTAAATAGGGACTTTTGTGCTACCAAACTTCAGACGCAAAGATAGAAATTTAAATATACAAAATATATGCCATAGATCTTTTTTTCCCTACTCCACAGCAGTACAAGATTCCTTCGTTCTCAACAGACCCTTTTGGAAGATATTCACCGCACAGATTTCACCCTCATAAGCCATCTCTTCTCCCGTTAAAACCAGGAGGTCGTAATTCTTTGGTCATGACATAATATTCTGTTAAAATGGGTGTAATATAATACAGGATTGTAAGCCAATTACAGAAGTAGCCAGGAAGAAGACACGGCATACCCAGGAGAGAATGTGTTACGTGGGCCTCTGCTTCAAAACCGCATGAAATCAAGAGGGATTCCCCTACTGGCTTTCAAGGGGTCTGAATTCCAGCCTTTATAAATAACACAAGGAAATCTGATGCAGCGTAAAGTAAGGATGTGTTGCTGGATTTAAAAATAATAAACATGTAAACAGATTTTGCTGCCTTTATTTTCTGGACCAAAGACAAACGTGGACAGGAACCGTGGCTGCAGTGCCCCCGCCTTAACCTGCGAAGCGACTGGGTCTCTCCGACACGGGCTGTACAATGCTTAGTCACAGTGAACCATGGTCTCCGCTAGTCAGCTGAATATAATGAAGGAAGAGTTTCTGTTGCAGGCTTTTCTGCAGAAAATTTCTTGGCCAAATAATTTTAGTAACTGATCCATAGAAAGCCAAGGGCAATTTATCTGATTAACTTTATGAGAAAACTGATGCAGAACAATCCGTATTTGAAATGCAACTTGGGCATCCACATTAAGCACTTTCTTTTGCATTACTTGCAGCTTTACTGTTTCCAACCAAAACTCTCTCCTTTGTCCAGCCCCCTGCTGCCCCAAAGCTAAGGACATCTAACAAGTACGACTCTAGGTATCTTCTACAGCCCTAGCACCGAGTTGTTTTGTACACTGTCCTGTTCAACAAAATGTATAACCACATGGTTTTGTACAGAGGCCAAATCTAGGCAGGTAAGAGAAATAAAATGGTGGGAGGGGGTAAGGGGGAACAGTAGAATACCACATAGAAAATAGGTAATAAAACAGTATAACAGTAACATTATATAGTAAAATTCTTCATAAATTTTTGAATTTTATATATATATTTAAACAGTGTACTAGTTTGGGTGTTTTCAATATATTGGCGAAATATTTACATTTTGATATCTTCTGGATCCAAAAAAATCCTCGATAAATAAGTATGCCTTAATCCAGTTGGAAATGTAAATCTCTCTCTTGATTGACAAGTGAGCACTATATCTGTGGTTTTCTCCTAGGAAGTTCACCACCTGCAAGTAAGTCTTAGGGTAGAGCCTTTGCCTTATTAAGAAAGCAGGCTACCTGGGCACGGTGCAGCACAGTGGAGAGGGCATCCTCCACACGCCTGTCAAATTGCAGTGTCCCAGAAAACAGTTTGTTGTTTGGAATAAGGAGGAGGGCTGTATTTCTTGGTCCCGGTATTCTTTTTCCAACTCGGCAAAATAGGCATGCTGTCCTGTTTGCAGAGTCCTTTTTCTGATTTTTGTCGAGCTTTTATTTCTTTGCAGAGGCAACGTTTTTTCTCAATCATATCCAGCATTGTATGATCTCCTTGCAACCACTGCATACACGTCACCTATTGAGGGGGGTGGGGGGGTGGGGAGGGGAGGGGGAAGAAGAAAGAAAAGAAGGAAAAAGAAAAGAAGAAAAGAAGCATACAAATTAATATTTGGTTGTAGATTGAATATGTTGTTTCTCTGCAAGGTTAAGGTTACTCTTATTTGAAACACTAATTTGTTTGATGAACAAAAATCTCCATGCCAAGAACAGAAACAAAGTCATTCTTTACTTCTAACTACTACTTAAGAAAAAAAAGGTAATAAAAGGTCCCCTTTTTAACTTCTCCAGAGCACTGAAAGCTAATAAAGATAAATGTTTTTGGCAAGCTAGCACTAGTTGGATTTTAAATGATGGAATAGATCTTTAAAAGGCACATGGATCTTAACAATGTCCTTAAGTTGTGGAAATAAAAAGTTCTATACACTGAAACCTATGTTTTATATTGCTTTCCAAATCTGTTCTGTCACATTAAAAGCATGGTGTTAACACTTCTGCGTGTCAAGCTAAATATAACTCTGTGTTTAATTTTTTTTAAATGATTTAATGAACTCCATGCAAATTATATGGATTAACTGATCCTACTCTGTGATGATATTTCATTAACTGGAAGGCACCAAGGGTTTAGAAACTCCATGTTTTCATGCATGTAGAATATTTGAAAACATGATCCTGATCCAGAAAAGGAGGTTAGCATATGTTTAGTTGTGAGTACATGTCACAGGCCCTCTGAAGCCTGAGATGTGACTTCATTTGAGTTCAGTGGGGTGCTCAAATGACTGAAAATGTGTGTGTCTTCAAAGGCTTTCTGTTGGAACCAAAATCACTAAATCTAAACTATCCTGAAAGGGCTCGATGTATTTGGATGGCACACTGTACACTGGTAAATCAGAAAACTTCTTCTCAACACTTAGTTTGCAAATTTGAAGTGATGTCTTGAATCTCCCAACACTTATTATCCCTATTAGTCACAAATTAAGGACTTGCATCTACGCAAATGCATGCCGTACGCTTGCAGAGGCTGTCGAAGTACATCTCTGACCTTGTCATGAAAATGCACATGTACAGTAATACTTTGGCAGCATTTTATGATTCATGAAGGAAATGTATGCTTATTATTAAGAGTCTGAGTTCATCTAATGATGCATATGACTTTCGTTCACAAATCTTAGAATGCCAGTCCTGGGTGTAGACCAGATTCCTAGGACTGGGGACTGGTCTTCTTAGAAGCCAGGATAGAAACTTCTATTGATCTCGGTAGTTTTCATGATCAGCTTGAAGCGTACGTAGCATTTATTGAAAAATAGAGAAAATGTTCAGATTCATATCAGGAAACAAAGCAAAAGGAATAAATGTGAGCAAGCCTACCAGAAAAAGTAATAATAAACAATGTACTCAAACAGAAAAATAAACAGAATATATAAATGTGCATATTTTTTCAAATATCTTTGTAAAAAAAAGTTAAGGGGTGACACAAGATAAAATAATTTCAGATATAATTACCTTTCTTTATAGTGAAAAAAGTCACGCTTACCTTATACATTAGGTAGTACTTTAAGTCGAACAAGTTTAAACCACAACATGAATTTTGTTCTTGAATATTCTTACAAATTTAGAATTACATATCTGCAGCATGTCCTCCTGAATGGCTGAGCTGAAAGTCTTCTGGAAGCCTGCTGTGCCTGCTCTTCCTAATCAAGTACTTATTTTTAATTTCAGGAGTGATCTAATATTTACTGTGGTGTATGTAGGCAGGTACAAAGCATGTCATCCACCACAGCTGTGGGACCTTCTCTCTTTGGGTGCCCAGGCCCGGTTCAAAGCTCTCCAACTGAATGAGAGATGCTTCTCCCAGCCCACCCGCTCCGAGGTCTTCAGACAAGGCTCTACCCAAGGCAGATTTCCTGCCACTCTACTAATTAGTGATGGGTTAGTACTTACACAGCAATGTCTTCATTTTGGCTGGTCATCCTATACAGGGCAGGACAGGAACACAGTCTGCACGTAATTCATTACAAAAATATTCACAACACACAGCTGCACACCAGCTTCTCAGCTGGATTTGATGACAGTGGTGCTTGCGTGCAGGTTTTCTCTTCTAGACATCAGAAAACACCTTCTCTTTTACAGCCCATCATGTAAGTAAACAGAGCTTGTGCCAGTACCAAATCCTTAAGGTATGCTGTCTGCTCCAGTCACCATGTGTCACAAGCACCATCCGCAGCACGTAAAACAGTCACCATGAGGGTGTGACATCTGCGTCACCCCCACTCTCACCACTGTACTACATGCAGCGCTGTTGCCAACACAGTCAGTGTCTTCTGGAAGGGGACTGAAGCAGGACTTTGACATGCTAAGCTCTAAAATACCAGTTGCAACTTCCCAAAGATAGAAATGGTGTTGCAGAATGTATCAGTTACACAGACACTCTGCCACCCCCTGCAAAACAACCCCTAAAATAAACCCAAGTGTAGGCAGCTCCAAAATCCCTTTTTTATACTGGCCACCATATTGTGTAGCAATTAGTGAATCATTTGTTATGAAGAATTTTAGTTCTTCCACTTTCCCAGATGGATTTTCAAGACTACTTGTGATTTTTCAAATGTGATTTTTGTTTGATGGCTAAATCATTCATACCAGCATCTTCTTAGATGTACCATCCATGTGGCACATTCCTCTCCTGTAACTGCATTCAGGTAACAGCATGTGCAGAACAAAGTGCAGAGCTAGTATGTGCAAAGTCATTTGCTGAAATAGACCAAGTGAACACATATGACGTTGAACGGCTTGGGAAAGAGGCTTAAAAGTGAGAACAAATGTTAAAAGGTTTTATTTTGTATCTTTGCCCAGTTCTAGTGTTAATATGCAACAAAATAAAAAGGCACTGGACAAGTGTGCATTCCTCTTGAAGTTGCAAGAGACCTAAGAGCAAATCACTCAGTTTTAGATCAATGAACTACAGATACAACAATGATGTAGCTAATACAAAATCCTAACGAGTGTTAATTTTCAGTGTGGCTAGACAAATTACAGGTGCTAAGGCTCACAAGCCAGCACTCAACCCTTCCCTTTAATCACAGCAGTAACCCTCGATGACTTCAGTAGGGCTACTGAGGTGTTTAAGCTAATGTGTTTAACACTGCGGACTTAGGCCTAATCCTTCCTGTGACTGCTGAACTGATGGTGCTCACGATTATCTCCAGTACTGATTTTTTTCATATCCTCCCTCCTTCCTGGCTTCAGCCTGCTACTCTGGTCATGCACCAGGTTGTTAATATCCCTGCTACATCATAACAAGGGATTTGTTCAGCGTGAGAGACACAAAAATTAATGATGTTACAAGTTAATTTATAGAACAAAGTAGAGCATTCATAATATTATACAGCTAATGGCTCTCCTGTTCCTGAAAGGTCCCATAGCGTGTGAGGAACAGTACACACACTGTGGTATGTCAGAGCTTGGCTGCAGATGTAGAGAGACAGGCACAAAGTCCATCAGCACTGGAGGTAACAGACAATGAGACACAGCACAAGAGAAACAAAGTCGGTTTGACCACAGAGTCTTGGCCCAAAGCATGCTCTTAGTGAAAAGAGAAGAAAAAGCCAGCAGCTAAAGTTAGGATTGTAAGGAGGGGTCTCCTGGAGACTCCAAGGTGTGTATCAGGTACTATGTCACATGAGCTCCTTTGAATTATTGAAATTCGCTGATTGTACATCAATTTTTGTTTTGATGGAATTTTCACTCATTCAATTATCCAGTCTAAGAGACAATCTTTGTTCAAAATCAGACAGAGCAAGAGAGTGAAGGAGAACACCAGCCAAAGGCCTTGAAGTTCAGACATTCACCTAGGAGTTGTTCAAGGAAGGCTCAAATCCTGGCTCCTAAGCCAGCAGTAAAAGCTGCATGTTAACCTGATGTGTAGGAACCATACAGGAATGTAGAGTGGCTGGATAAATTCTCTCACCTGAACATGGCTGAGCCCAAGTATAAATGAGGAGGTCTCACGAGTCACACTAACTCTTCAACTATTCATTATTCTCTAGTTTTCCTCATAAATCGGCCTTAAAGCAAATGTTTGTTCCAAACTTGAACTTCATCAACAAAAAGTAAGAAACTTCTTCCACTGTGCAAAACTGAATTCTTCTATACAGGTCCAATCACCAACTTTCTGGAAGGCCTTAGGAGAAATCAGTCTATGTTGCCACCTTACTATTACTATCTGCCCTTTCAAGATCTGTTACATACTCTCAAATCCTATGTTGGCAGTGTAATATTATAAAACTACCTTTCAGCTAAGAAAAAACAACAGCTTTACACATCTCAAAATAATGCAAAATGTTTAGCCTAAGAAAACCTTTCTAAGTAAAAAAATATGACTTCTGGTGAGTATTTTAACGACTTATGAAGATCTGAGAGACAAACTAGACAAATTAGTTCCCTTCTCTACAAAGTGCAACTGGTGTATTTTTGTGTGTAGGTGCCTCCAGCAGTGGGCCTGTCTTCATTTTTTCTTACCTCATGGGACTAAAATTTTGAATAATTGCAGAAAGATAAGTAGGAGTCCCAGTGGTTTACAAATGTATACATATTGCTTAAATTAGATTGCCCTGAGCTAGATCACAGAACTGTCTTAGAGCAGGGGTTTGACAGGCAGAACATCCACAGTTCCATCGCTCTTAGGGGACAGGACCTGGAGCCAGAGGTCAGTACACACAGTAGCTCTTTGCCACATCAGAATTTACTGAGAAATAATCCCAGGGAAAATTCAAAACAGGCTTTAGGGAACAGATAATGACTCAGGCTGCCAGAAACTCGTTGGTGTCACAGCAGACCATTTCTGCTTTCTACTACCCTGGCAGGGCTCTGCCCCTGCCTGGGCAGTCCCACCGCTGCCCGCAGAATGATGCCAAAGCAGCTCCAGCCTGTGCTGTGCCGTGGCAGCCTGCACCAGCTGATTCACAAAAGTGCTCAAAATATGGGTGTTTAAAGCAAGAAAAAGAAATTTAAATGAACATAATTCTTCCCTTGCTCTTAATTAAGCAGGATAGTTTGGTTTGGCAAGGAGAATAATAGTAACAGAAAAAAAGAAAAAAAATATTCTCCAATAATACAATTGAGCAGCTACTGATGGATACAACTTCACACACCTACTAGCTGTGGCCACCAGGTGAAGCAAACATCTTGTATCTTTTTGTTGGTGACTATTCACAATATGAGATATGACCTTCTGGCCCCTCATGACCTGGACTTCGACCATATGGAGCCCCAGGCAAAGTGCATCAGTAGAGTGCACAAGCAGGTCTGCATATGTTACTGAACACACGTATGCTACTGAAAAACAAACATGGAACACCTTTCAGTTATATACAAACCAAGCAATCCCATGTAGCATAGCCTTTCCAAATCAAAACCATGAAAATCTGGGAGCAGGACTGAAAACATTGAGTGAAAAGTCCTCAGCACCAGGCCTAGAACTCTGTTTTTTAGGCATGATAAATTTTATTTGCTCATGTGTGACTGATAAATAGGTACATAAATACATAGATAGATAATGCTCTCTCTTTGTAAAAAGATGTATGTGCTACATAAGGCCCACTCATATCCTCTTGTCTCATGCCAAGTAACCTTAATTGCAAGCCCCACGCCCTGCACTCCTGCCTGCGCTGGGACTAGAGAAGAGCAAGTGCCAGGTGTGATTCTGCTCCTGCAAGGTCAGGCCACAGGGGTAAAATGTTAATTCCTGGTGCTGAGAGACATTTCAGGAAGCCTCTCATTGAAAGGTGCACTATAATTTTTCATACAAGTGCCCATGAAAATATGTGCTGCTAAAAATGCCACAGGGGAGAAGAAATATTTGAAACATCGTAGTCAGCACTATTACTAGTCACAAAGTTAGAAAATGCTACCCATTTTCAGTCATTTTTGAGGAAGCTTTTCTAACACTTGGCTTGACCACCTGATACTTTATGCTCTGGACACTTCTATGAGTGGGGCTTCTTCTTCTGCTGTATGAACTTCTAATGACCTAAAAATATATTTTCCACTATAGTTTACATGAGGGCTTTAGACAACACCATATCCCATTCAGCTACTTCTCCTCATGACATCTTGGCTGATAAGTGCTTGGTTTGCCTATTTTTAATGCTGCTGGTGTGTCTGAAGTGAAATCAAAGCTCTGGGCAGTAAGAGAGCCCCACAATTCAGTGGTGCTTCCATAATTTTTTCCTATTACTATAGGTTCCCATTTAGTGTGCTGAAATTGTAGAGGTCATAGGGCTGAGGAAAACTCTGTTCTCTTCTGGCCATTGTGAGTGTCTCCCTCACCTGCGGGATGGGCAGAGGGGCTGACTACTCATTTACAGGGAGAATGGGGAAAACCACATCAAACGTATGTGGTCCTGGATGTCATGTACAAATACCCTTTTCTTTATGACAACTGCATATCACAGATAAAATGAAAGCCCAACAGCTGATGTGAGGCTATGACAAAGTGATCTTAAACCAATACAAAATATAATGAAATAAAAAATACCAGCAACATTTGGAGGAGATTATTAGAAATGTCTCCCAGATCTGTAAACAAAGCCATCTCTGACAGTGCAATCTGTGAGCAGTGCTACACACCCTTCAGCAGAGCCAAGCATGCTGGTTTGTTTTGGCAGGCTACAGTAACTGAAGAAGAAAGGCTTTCTGAAAGCCACTTACCGTCCTCTGGGAGGAAAAGGTATTCCCTCTCTCTTGCCTGTTCTCAGGGCTTTCCAAACTCTCTTTCCCACTGAAACTCTTGACGGCACTTTCTCTGGTGCAGATGGGCCCCAGCCATCTGGCCGGGTAAGGTATTTCCACTCGGGAGGGTGTGAAATCCCACTCCTAGAAGGCAGTCGTGTGCCACGGGTGCAAGAGGCAGAGGGCTATGTTAAGAAGCAACAATTACTTCATGGTCTGTTATCTGATACTCTTAGCTTGATGTGGAGGTCCTCTTAGTGCACGTTCACCAATGGGGAGCTGCTCAAGGCAAGAGTTCAGCCAGAATCAGGATTCAGAAAATTTGAGCAGCGAGATCCTCACCCATTTGAAGCCAACAGGAATGTACCAGCTGACTTCATGGGTCCAAGAATTTGACTAGTTTGTTCAAACAAATAGTAAAAACCCCTCTCAAATGATTTTAAAAGCCTTCAGAAGAGCACTTGGAAAATTATACTGGACAAGATTTCTTTTGCTAACTGTTAGCTATAACCATTGCACTGCAGTTGAATGTAGTTACTTCCAGTGGCTGCAAAAGTTGGTAAGTGAGGGTAAAACTACAGGCTAAATCTGCAGCCACTTCTTTCTCTCTGACAGAGGTATTCTTCAATAATATTGACATGAAAGACAGCATAATTTGACCCAGGACAGTTAGCCATTCATATAGCTCTGTGCTGCTAACCTGTCCTCCTGTTACTGCTAAATTCAAAGCAACAATAGGTTATTAATGCAGAAGTGATTAAAAGCAATGGTATGTTCAGGACACGCAGGATGTGCAAGGTGAGCTGTGAAAGCAGACAGTCTCCATGCAGTTTGTAGTGCATGGTAATGCTCCTCAGGGACACTGGATAACATAACTGCAAATTCTTCTCTAGAAGTGTCAGGTGTTTTCTAGGTGGTGTCCGACAATGCCAGCAACCACATTGAAACGATCCCTGTGCATTCACACACTTGCATCACAGGCACAAGTGCACACAAGGTGCTAAGCGCTACACAAACTGCCCTTCCTGGCCTTTCATTAATTCTTCTTTTTAAGGGACACAAGTAACATAGAATCATAGAATATCCCTCCAAGCAGCTGGGAAAGAATTCCCTCAGCACACTACTTTTGATTCTGACAAAACAGTTGGGTGGAACGGAGCACTTTGTAATCTTATCGTGTATATCTAACATTAAAAGAATTCACTGACACCTGCTATTTCAACTTAGGAAACTGTATATGCATCACTTTTTAGGGCTATTGTAACATTTGAATTGCTGTGTTCAATGTTTTGATTTCCACTCTTCTAAATTTCTAAACTTCTGGAAACAGATTTTCTTACAAATGATACTACTGTAGAAAAAATCCAGAAAACTAGAGTCCCTGTAAAAACTGTTCTACCACTTAGTGTAATTACATGATGCAGCGTTGTAAGAAAAGTCTGGACACCATTTTTAAAAGTACAAGACTCACTAAAAGACTTATTGACACTGTCTTGTGCTCCATGGCCTGACTAATCCACCACTTAAAAACAACTGACAAGAATCTTTGGAAGGCCGAGAATTCCCAAAGATTCCAGATTATGAACAATTAATACTTATCCTAAAATTAAATTAGCAAATGGTCAGTAAACCTTCAGCACTTCTGACTCCAGACTTCCAGTTTCATGATTCATTGCTTCCAATTACTAAATGTCACAGTTACTTTATACAGAGCCAGCACTGCACATACTCCTATGCCTTGAGTTTTCCGGAAACCTTCGGATTATTGCTGAGGCTATAAAGCAAACTTTGAATGATAAATTCACCATCCTGCTTTCCATTTTTATACTGCCAATCAGTCTAGCTATAGATCTTCCTGACCTTCCATTATTTTATAATTTGGAAACATGTATTCTTCTCATCTAAGCTTTCTTTTTTTAACACCAAACAACTGTCTGAAACCTTCCGCTTGACCTACTGTTAACACCTCCTGTAAATGCCAGTATGTTTAAATAAGAGCCCGTAAAGTAACTCACATTAGGGACATTGTGTAAAGTTGTCTCATGCATCTCATTTATGCAGTGGATCATAACAAAGTGCAATTCCTATTTTCATGAGATCACTCATGAAAAATCAAAGCTTAATCTATGCCTTTGCTAGGCAATAAATGCAGAACTCAAGCTACCCACCACGATACATCCTGTTGTTCACTGTAAAACAGAGAGGAAAATTCAATATTATATTAGGTCAGTCACAGGAGGGACAAAGGACAGAACATTCTGCTAGAGTTCAATGATAGAAAGATCTCCTGCTAACTGCATTTTGCAGGGTACAGCACCTGCAGTGTGACACTCTAATGTCCTGGATTTCCTTGAGAGGTTACTGCTCATGAACCAGCCTTAAAACAGCAGGATGGTTTGAGGCAGTGACCTCAATGGCCACTATAGCTTGTCCTGCTTACCACCAAGTCTGCAGTATAACACACTTGTAATTAGTGCTTCTTACTCCAAATCATGGTAGTTTTGAAAAACTATCAGATTCTAAATATCATCCTGAGATGAACAGCCCATCCCCCTTTGCACTAAGAGGTGGCAGGGAGCAGTGCGAGCTGCAGGCGGGCAAGGTCCTTCCCTCCTCCGGATCCAGCCCCTGCAGACTGCAAAAGCTCTCACGCAGGAGGGAGCTGAAGGCAGCAGGGTGCATGCTCCAGGTTATTGCTGCTGGTAACCCACCAGAGGCCAACGAGGACCCAGAAACTGAATACGGAAGAATGAAAATGAGTGGAAACCAGACCAAGACTTTGAAAGAAATAAGAACTAGGAGAAAGTGGACATTGAGGCCAATCCTGAAGTTACAGAAACGTGGCATGTGGGGACAGCACAAATTCCATTTGTTTCCCTGTTTTATCGGACCTCATTTTTTCCAAGCTGAAAACACATACATGAGCTTCAGCACATTTTCTATTGACATCAGTACTAGAACTCAAGATTTAGCTAACTTATTGCTGTGACAACTGAAGAACCTCATCACACTCATTTTCCCACAAAGTCCATAAGCCTTTATATTTCTCTAGCACTTTCAAGTAAATGGCCACAAGAATAACTTTAAAATAATAATAATTAAAAAAAAATATCAAAATAATGTATGGAGAGAGAATGCCTCAGCACTGAAAGGACTGATGCCTTCAATTCCTCTCATTTTATATTAGGTGATCTAAATACACAACTATTTCTGTTACATTCTGTGAAGTTGCTTTCCAGATGAGTAATTTTGAAATGTGCTCTTACTTTTCTCCTTTTTTTTGATGGTGAAATTGAGTCAATAACCATTTTCTTAGATTAAATGCCACTTCTCAAGTATTGTACTGATTATATGGGGGAAAAATATTTAGGAAAGCACGACTGAAAACAACGTGGAGTGTACAGAGATGATCATATTCTTGTAGGTGGTCACATCTTCATTTTTAAAGATGTATAAAAACATGATTAAAAGATGGAGTTCTCCATTTACGATTAATGTCCTATTTAAAATGCAGTTAATGAACAGTTACTAGAGTTATGAACTGTACTGAGAGTTTACTTATATCAGGAATTGCTAAACAATATAGTACTGAAATCTAATATAGACATGATTTCCTGAAACACAGAATAGCTGAGATACAGGCAAGAAGCAAGGTTGGCATCTGCATGCTTTAGAAACTGGGATTCATTGAGTGCAGTGGTTCCCTGTGCCTTGTTTCTGTTGTTCTGTCTAAAAGGCAGGCTCCAAATGGGTGGCACTGGCTGATACAGCGTGTGATGCTGATTCCGCCTTAACTCACAGAGAAGACTGCAACACCCTAAACCACAAGCACCAGTCTGCTGAACCAAGGCTTCGCTCGCTTCAAGCTCCATTAGTGGAAAGGGTCCTTTCCCCATCCTATTTTTTGTTGAGGAAAAGCATTCCTTGGACATCCCAGTTATAGCTTATGAGCAAAATGGGAATTTGCCATTGATGTGAGGTCAGAATTAAATCTTATAACTTTAAATTAAACAATGAAAAGGATTGTCACTTATGAGATTTTATTGGGGTGAAGCTTCTTCATAGCAGTGGCTCTGCCATCCTACAAGTTCCTTAGTATTTCCTGCATAAAGATCTGTCTTCTGAGATCCAAGGAGCTGCTGCCACTCTGCTACACACTGAGACTGGTCCAGCTGGACAAGATAATACAATGGCAAACTTAAGTGTAAACAAAGCAAATTTATCACTTCTAGGTCTCATAGAGAAACACATATGATTATTATTGAAGCTCCAGTTCAGGGGGTTACTTGAACACATACTCCACTGGAAAATATGTATCAGTCATCCCCTTGATTTACAGGGGTATTTTGCTATTTAAGATAAGCTAGTGCTTTGCTGCTTGAAGGCCAGATAACTGAGCCTACATACAGTTGTGTTGTAATTAAGAATAATTTTACAAAGGGCTAATAAATTATTGTTAGCTGTTTTAATAAATGCTTAATCAATTGGCAATTACATGTTATTGCAGACTGCAAAGCTAAGAGGTCTGACAGATAGTGTCTGTAATGTTCCCATAAAATTGACTCATAAACTATGATATTTTCACTCATTCCTAAGGCTCACCTGCACTGGAGAAACTTCTTTCCAGTCTACGGCCCTTCTAGACCCAGTATTTACATGTGACAGATGTTACAGGCATGGGTCACCCCCTAGATTTATTGCAAGTCCCTCGTGTGAATAGAGTTGGGATTTGCAGCACAAGAGCCCAACTTGTTAAGGAGCACTCGAC
Source organism: Podargus strigoides (assembly GCA_028020825.1). Classification (NCBI taxonomy): domain Eukaryota; kingdom Metazoa; phylum Chordata; class Aves; order Caprimulgiformes; family Podargidae; genus Podargus; species Podargus strigoides. The sequence goes on from CM051628.1 coordinate 17,613,615, forward strand.
CAGCATACAGAGAACCAAAACTGCACAGTCTGGGCTGTTACCAAACATTTTTCAATCACAGAAAACTATCATGAGAAACACAAATATCTTTGCAACACTGGATCTGTTCAAATAATTTTTCTGAAGAACAGAAACCTTAAAATTAGTAAAAATAATAATATTTTAAAGTTCTCATTTAAAATACATGACATTTTTATTTTCATTGTTTAACAAGACAAAATGAGAATAAAAGAAGGTTATCAAAAGTGAGTGCTGGCATTCATACTTTTTTATAATTGGCATACACATAATGTATATGAATAGCCACACATTTCTAGTGAAAGACTATGAATAGACACACATACATATACAGAGATATATAAACATACTATACATACATACATGAGTGAATATACATATTTATGTGCATACAGTATACAGACAAGATACTATACAGGTACAGTAAGTGCAATATACTGTATAAGGCTATACAAACACCGAAAGATTCTGGTGAAATGGTGACAACCATGAGAACAAAGCTTGGATGGTTTGTGACTTAACGCAGACGGTGGGGAAAACCTTGCTGTTCTGTGTCGTGTTTTATGCATCAGGCACACACAGTTCGAACAGAAACATGGTACAATACATTCAGTTCATACACAAAAGAGGTACGATAAGTGGGAGTGCGTGGAGGTAACTGAAATGCATATGAGCAGACAAATAAGGTTCTACCTAGAATACAGAACGTTTGGTTCATTTACAGAGAATGTCTATATATAAACCCATGCTTTCATGAATTCATGCCATTTTTATTTCTATTTTTCCCTTTAAGAATATTATAAAATTCTTGCCCTGAGTTAAACATAAATACACACAAAAAAGAGGGGGGCGGGGAGGGGGGAAGGAAGGAAAATTGCATGCTTCTGGGTTTTTTTTAAATATTTTTTTAACCAAGGCACAATGTCTTCAATAGTGGTTGCAAGACCATTTGAAATAAACTTAGCAATTGCTATTGTTCTGGTAATGCATCCTTCTTAATGTGACTAAACTAATCATTTGCACACAAAAGTCTCAGAACAAGTTTTGAAGTGAATTTACAGGGTTTAGAAAAGAATAAGGAACTTTACAAGAAATGCCTTAAAGAGAGATTTCCTGAAGAGGAAGGAATGCTACCAAATGAAATGCCTTTATAGGCAACTTAGTGATGTTTGGACTGAAATTATTTCACATAAATTACATTATGTATTTGTTTAGTATTACTGTAAATTGTTACCTATTTTTAGTAGAACCATGTACAATGCTGTAAGAGCAGCTAAAAATGAGATGAAGAACTTCCAAATAGTTTTTAGTTTCTTCTTGTAGGCAGGACAGCAGAGTGATCTCATGGATTCATGGTTTTATAAGCTGCAAGAGTTACAGCTTAGGAACACTTGGTTCAATGATGCCAAGAGTCTTTCAAGGTGTGTCTCTCCCCATCTCACCGAACTGCATAAGTCTTTTATTGGAAATACTAGTTTCTATGTATGTCATATTCAATTCTACATATCTGGGTACAAGTCTGACTCTCAAAAGAAAGGTCGGGGTGCAAAGGCCATGCTTGGCTGTTGCCCCCCATGTCCAGGCCCGCAGGCACACACTTCTCATCAACTTCTCACCAACCTCCAGGGGCTCTGGAGGGTGCAACCAGGGAACAACCACCTATGCTGTGCTGCATCGGCTGCACCATCTGTCCCCATACATTTCTCTGTTGATCTAAGACTATTTTTTCAAGTACTGAAACACAACATCCCAACTCCATCAAAAACAGTCACAACACAACAACCCCCTGAAACCACAGACCATGTAAGATGAGATCTTCTCCTACCTGTCCTATGCCTTTTAAAGAAATTGTAACTCCCAATCTGAGAAACAACTAGGTAAATACTGTAAAAAAAAAAAGCTGAGCAGGAAGTAAAAACCCTCATAAATGCTCTATTTCATTCTTTGTCAGAATATTGTTGCCTTTTAAAAGTTTCATCAACTGCTATGAGGGAAAAAGCCTCTTTCTGCACTTTGCTGGCAAGCTGACAAAGCCCGTGCAAGAATGAGAAGAGATCAGAGTAAGGGAATGCAATATTCTTCCTCCCACTCCCTTCCATCACAGCTGAAAGGGCAGCCAAGCTGGCACTTGAGGGTGAGGAAAGGTATGAAGACAGACTCCAGGTCCAGTGCTCAGACTGGTCACTCTGTTCCCGTCTCTGATATCCCCCTGCTGTGGCACTACTCTTCCTACAGCTGACCTGCTTTACCCCTCACTGCTTCCCCCAACACATGTTTTTGTGCCCCAAGCCCATGCTATTGAGCAGTATGGAGAAGGAGAGCCACCAAAGCCATGCTTGGGCCTCAGGACCTCCTGAGACCACAGCGCGTGCTGGGATCCACCTCTGCCACCATAAATCAGAGGCTGCTTTGGTGATGCGAGGGCTTCCAAGCACGCACTCTCTCGTGCTCTTAAATCAGAGCATGAGATTTAAGTACAAAGTGGCAAAGTAGGACCCAGCAACGCAGTGACCTGCTTCTGCTGCATGACCAGCCTGGCTGAATGCTGAAGAAAAGATGTTGGGACAGCAACAGCAGGGCTGGCTGCCAAGAGAAGTCAGCTTTGACACGTTTGCTTCTTGTGCCAGTCAGTCAGGCGTGCCTTGGAGGCGAGGGATGATGGACGCAGCACTTCACTTCCAGGTTTGTGTTTTCTTTTCTTTCTTTCTTTCTTTCTTTTTTAATAAGCATCCTCGACTTGCAGTTTGTATATTTAGAAACAATTTGCCCTGCTCTGGACCCATGCACTGATTATGTAAGAGCAGATTCAAGCTGAAACTCAACACAATGCAGTGTGGAGCCTTCCCTAAAGCATTAACATTCTTGCTGTTGCTCTCATCCAAAATGTTGACAGCATATTTAGCTGGGCTGACTACAGCACAATTTTGCCCTCGTGTGTGCAAGAGCTTTTTTTTCCCCTCCCTGCAAGGAGAAATAACTGTGTAAAGTAATCCAAGCACTCCCTCTTGTGGGCACGGGGCTGTGCTGCATTTCATGACGGCACAAAAGCATTGTCTGAGATTTTTAGCAGTGTAAACTCCCCAGAAGGCTGTGCGACACTTCAGGACACAGCTCATGCCCCAGCACTTCTTTCTAGGTGGTGGCAATGAGTGTGGTGACTCAGCCCTGACTCTTGTGAACATTCAGCCTGAACAAGAAGGCAAAATTCTGTGGCTCTGGATACTCCAGATTTCGAAGAATGCTCAGGCCACATGCTGGTCAAAGCCAGACAGCATCTCAAGGTAAAAGCTGGCCCATGTCCCATCAGGGAAGTGCTTGTGCCAGGAGTGTTTCTCTGTACCCCACTGTGGGTTCTTCCATGCCTGTCCACCCTCCTAGGTAGGAACCAGAGGAGTTTCTTCCCCCCAGCAATTTCTGAAACCAGCATCCACAAAACCCAGCCTATGTCTACAGTCATTTGTTTTTGCATACACAGACACTAAAGACTTCTCCATGAGAGGGCCAGTTGAGAGATTTGCAAAATGTAATTTTGTATTTGTAAAATACATTTTGTATTTGTAAAATGCATTTGTAAAATGTTCCTAGTAAAATTTCCCTGGTTTTCCAGTTTTAGACACTCAAATGCATTTCATTGTATTAGTGGCATATAAAATAAATTAAAATCACTGTCAAAGATACAGTACATTGCACTCCAAATAGTTTTTTCACTTTCTAATTTCATACAAACCAAAGCTTAAGCAATTCCTGACAGTCACATACTTACCAATCTACTCCCATCTGCAACTGCTTACTTTCTCATCTATCACACTGAGCTTACAAATCCTTGGGGTAAGGACAGTCTTTGTTCTACACACATTGTCTACCAACACGGGGACCTTATTTATGACTATGACTCTTAGACACCACCAGAAACGTTATTGTGGTAGATCCTAGTGGCCAACATTAAGTAAGTTTTGGATCCAGTGACTATCCTAAGCCTTATTAAAGGTGATGGTTAAACATAAGGAGTAATTAAGTCCCTTTAAGGGAATAGCTTCACAGGCAAAAATAGAAGCTACCATCCAAAGCAATAAATAGCATATAGAAAGTCCAGACCAAACCCCATGGGACTTTGATTACAGAGTGAGAGGCATGGGACTGTTCCCACACTGTGGATGTACACTTTGAACGAAGAAAAAGATCAAGTATCAAAAAGGAACAACCATAATCTTGGCTCCAGGAGCACAGAGATCTCAGAGGCATTGCACTGGCTGAAGGGGAACACTTGGCATTTACACACAGGGAGAAGAAAATGACTGCCATCATCCCATGAATTGTTTCATATGTTTTGCTATTATACATCCAAAATACACAACAGGCTTTCAAAATTTTTGAAAATTAAGAGGAAAAAAGAGGGACAGAGAAAGCCATACTGGAGTGACAATTAGCACAATATTTAGATACTGCTTTTGAAGAGGAATTTGGGAATCCAGTTCCCCTGAGATCTTCAACCAGCAGCCCAGGGGGATCTTTTTTCCCTTTGACCCAGAGAGCAAGTACAACAAACGTTGGTTCTTTCATTGCAAATCCTTCTGCACTACTAGAACCACAAAAGCAGAATCACTAGAGTTTGATGCTGGTTTAGATCATGATTCTTCAAGGAGTGCATATAGCAAAGATCTGCAGTACTGAGCGATGACCCGGGCTGATGCTATGTATCAGATATGAATTCCCTTACTGGTACACTCGCCTTCTTTTTTGTTACCATTTCCCAAGTATTGAAACTGTATGAAAGAGTACTTCAGTCCACAGAGTTCTCCATCTACCTGCCATGACTGTATTTCTCTTATATAATGGAAGTTAAAAAAAGACTGCTGTGATCAGACACGGAACAGCGGATCTTGATTTATAGGTGCTCATTTTTCAGCAGCAGAATTCATTAAATGCAGCAGTCAGGAACACAGCCCTGCTAAGATGCCTGACAACTGCAGCATGTTTACTGCCTGCTCTGAATTCCTTTATTGCTGGGGAAAATGGCAACTTTATGCTGAGAATAACAGATGTGTTGTTTATGCTCGCGGAGTAACACAGAGCCCATACGCTTCCAGATGCATGTTTGTAAACTAAAGCATGATAATGCCAATTCATTGGGGAAGTATTTTGTGTCGGTGCCTTAAAAATTAATTAGAATTGTAATAATAACAATCTACCCTTCTTGCATTTATTAATTACAGGGTGAACACAATGCTTACAAGGCATACATAGACTATAATACACTTAGTATACACAACTAAGGCTAGAGACATTAAGAGCTGGGCTTGTGATATTTAGCTGACCCAGTACAGAGTTGTTCACGCACTAAGGCACGAGACAAATTCTCAGTGGCATCGCTGCAGAGTAATCCATACCTGTCAAAATTCAACTCCAAATTACTTTTAAGTTTTGTAAATGTCTTACAACAAGCTTATACTACACTTGAACTACAGGCTATTTCTTGGAGAATGCATGTGAAAAGGTCTCTCATCAGTTTCAAGGTTAAAATTTTCTTCATGATAAAATGTGGGCTTTTTAATTGCATTTTGGTTAGAACCTAAACACTGAAGCTTAAACAAGACATTATCTATCTGTTGTGTGGAAGGATTTGGGATTTAGCAGGTGAGGCTGGTGCAAGCCCCCTCCCTCCTTCCTTAGCGCCCGCTGATGTGGTATGAGGCTGTGCATGCTGCTGGGGTGGCAGCCAGCGAGAGGGCAGCCACCCTTCTGTGGGCATGCAAGCACCAGCGAGGAACATGGCTTATAACCACTTCTGCACAAGGCTCCTGCAATTATTCAATGCAACACTTATGATTGCAGCCAGCAAGGAAACTGAAAAAACCCCAACACATCGAAACCACTCTTCTTAAAATAAATAATTTGCCTCCTAGACAATTTGGGATTAATTCCTATGGGATCTGAACAGGTTCTTACCTTTCCCTAAGCTGTGCAGGGGTCTGTCACTGGCAGTGCCAAGCAGGAGCTCCGCAAGCCAGGCAGAAGGGCCTGGCCTCCTTCTCCAAGCAGGGATGAACCCTCCTGCCAAGCACAGCCCAGTGACCCAAGCTACTGGCAGCCCTGGTGTCTCAGGCAGAACTGAGCTGCTCAAGGTGTCCCCACCTCAGCCCCATCCCGCCGGGCAGGGGGTGATTGCCAGCCCACCAGAACTGCAGTGCTGCCCCAGACAGGCACCCTGCCTCGCACACCAGGCTCTGGGAAAAACAAACCTTTTCCTAATCCTTTTGGATTTTCCAAACTGTTCATTTTGAACAGTTGTTAAAGTGCATTTTCGCCTAGGCACGGACCCAAACAATAGAGAGGGTATTTTCTCATGCTCTTGCTGAACATAAACTAGGGTGCATTATACCTATCTCAGACCAGCTGGAACTAAATACGAGTCAGCCCACTCCCCTCACCACCATTCCAAGTTGCTGCTCTCCTCTGGAGTCTGACTACAAAGCCCAGCAGGAGGGAAGATGCCAAAAACATATCATTTCAAAGACTAACTGTAGGCTCTCCCTAACGCTCGGCACCCATGGATTAAGTCTGAAAAGGTACAAATGACTATTACCCAGCAATGGAAATTTTAACAACTGTTGTCTGTTCAGTGGTAAATGTCCAAATCTCCAATATGCACAGACCAGGAATGATCCCAGCTAGCTTTCCACAGCTGACAGAGGTGGTGAAATTAGGAGGCTTTAGCCAGGTTATCCAAGGTACCCGACATGTGGCTCTACACAGTCACTGAGGATTTAGATAGGTGAATCCTCTCTGCAGGCACCTCTCCACGTAACCCATGGGGAACCTGTATTACACCCCGATTTAGACAGCTCAGAGGCAGGTAGGATAGATGTGTACACTCAGTCCTTTATACAAGTCTGTTTTATTTAGCTGCCTAAACACAAATTTAAGGAGCCAGCTTGTATCTAAATATCTTGCCTATCAAAGATGCATACTCAAACTATTGATGGATTCACTTAATTTGGTGCAAGACTCATTATATAGTCAAGTCCATTCCGTGAGTCCATTTCCTCTTTGCTATATTATATTCAGATAAATCATAAAGTCAGTGAAAGCTCTCCCCAGTTTTGGAAGACAATGGTTAGTCTGTCCATCACATGACCGTTCTGTGTCATGTTCACTGATGGGGACATATGGGGGAAGAAAAATGTCATCTCAACTTGCTGGGGGCTCTGGCATATACCAAGTAATTAAATGAGCTGCAATTTTTAAGAAAAAATAAGCCACACAAAATTTCAGTGTTGAGTCTCATATATTTTCTAGGTTTTTCTTCACTCCTTCAATGCAAGTTGCAACTCTTTAATTCATAGCTGTCCATGCATCTTCATTCCCTCATCTGAGTTGTTCCTTCTAATCTCAGCATGGCTTCTGGATTTTACTTTGATCATCACTGCAAAGTTTAAATCTTCTTTCTTTGCTTAAATTTGAGCTAGTTATCATTGCCTGATCTTCCCCACAAGAAGACACCAGACCTTAAGAGGCATGCAAACCTTCAGAATTAAGATAGCATACCTCAAGGAGGCAACAGAAAAGGACAGTGCAATCCTCCTGATGAAAAGCAAATAACTAACAGGCAGCATGAAGAGAGGCTGCACATTTGCAGATAAAGTACACAGTTTTGTGAAAATCTGTCTGAAAATAGGCTCTGCTTTGCAGGAAAGCTGAAATACCACATTGTAACTATCAGGAGTTTTGATTTCAAAGGGTGTATTTTCCTCCAGATTGTTGATCTTCGTTATAAACACGCACTGCTGTGCTGCTATGCAGCTTAGTATGTGTGATTTTCTGATAGCAGTCTACATCTTAATGAAAACAAACTTCACTTTGAAAAATTCATTTGCAGCAAAAAATCTAGAGAGAGTTATATTGGCTCCTTTTTCTTAATATGGAAACCAATGTTTTTTCAGTGTGCTGAAGACTATTCAGGAGAAGCCTGGCAGTGACCTAGAGGTGATGTCATGCACATTAAAAATACAGATGCAAGATGCTCTGCTCTCCAGCAGAGGACTGCACAGCGCAGGTTGCTTGAAACGTTCTTGTCTTTTGTGACAGACATGCTCAGTGCATGTGTATCCTGCATGCGACAGGGAGTTTTGAGTCCATCGACAGTGTGTAATCCATTGCTACCCCAAGATGAAGATGTGGAGAATGATAGGATGCAGAGAAACACCACTGTATTGCAGTGATCCCTGTGACTCCAAATCCTGTTTGCTTTACACGAGTGAACAATTTTGCTCACTATGGGGGTCCCCTGATATGACTATTTACCACTGCAGTGTGAAACACCTGACCGTGCCTGCTACAGAAGTCTCAGGCACCACAACAGAGGCTCCTGCAATAGGGGTGATGAGTTATTTACTGGGGCATCCTTGCACCATGTTTATTTTACTTTATAAACCTCACATGGTGGTTAACTTCTACTGTTCTTTGTCCACTTGGATGGCTACAAATGACTGGCACTTGTTTTTATTTCCATATAAAAGCCAAAATCAAATGGACTTGCACTATTTCTAATTTTATTCACACATTCCTTATCTCTAAGATGTAGCTTACTGTACTTTCTAGAACATTTTTTCATTCCCTGTAAGCTCTCTGCTAACACTGGAGAACCTTTACAAGGCATTATGTTCTGTGATACTTCTCTGCTACTTACACTCCTCTCTTTATTTATATTAAGATATGTATTTAGGAAATACAGCTATATGCCACTTCTGTAGCTCAGCTATATTCCATGCTTCTGTCATATTACAGGTCCAAGCTCTCCACCTGACTTCCTCTGCTACTTCCTTAATTTCTTAAACTTTGTCATTACAAAGATTTAGGAAAACTGATTAACAGTAATCTGCCCTTTCCCAGATCTTGTATCCCTGGATGAATGTGAGCTGTGCCCATCTCGTCAACAAAGACGTGGATAACATGACGCGTCCTCTTAATCTTTTAGAAAGTCTAATTGCTGATTACAATGTGGTTAGGGAAACCAGTATCAATAAAATCAATAGCCACAGCACACAAAAATAAGTGGCACAATCTGTCAGATTCAGAAGGGGCTAACAACCCAGCCATTCCCCAAAATATTTCACTTGTCATAGATTATTTCCACATTAAGATAGAATAGGTGTATAAAGAACACAATCAATGTTTGTAGCTGCTATGGAGATAAGAAGACATGTCATTCTGCTGGCATCGGGGTCTAATTCACACCTCTAAAAAATTATGCCATCATAATAAACAAGTTAATAGATGAACAGTAAAAGATCGACAGCTTGAAGTGAAGACTTATGGGGAGAGAAAGCTTTTACCAGTTTTTGTTGTTTTTCACGAAGCCATGTCCATACCATACATTATTCAATTAACCAGATCACCCTCTACAGTCACTTGAAAATTCCTCTTATCATCTTTGTTCCTTTCTTCCGTATGAAGTGAGATGGATTTTTCCTCCATAGCTTCAGTGAACCCTGGCTGCAGCTTCTAAGAGGCTCATTATCTCTTCTATCACATCAGCTCCTGCTTTCAAGGCTTATTGTTTAGTTCTTAATATAAACTGAGAGACTAAAATCCCTTCAAAACACCTAAGGTGCCTTTGCCACTGTATAACCAGCAAAGCATCATGTCTGCTGTAAGACCCATTTAATCAAAAGTCACATGCTACAGGAACACTGGGACACTCAAAACCTTTGGAAGTACAGTTACCCTAATTTCTTCCTTAGATGAAGGAACACTTGACGTGATATTTAAATGGGCTGTCATTTTGAATCTCCATTATGGATTTGATTTTCTTACGTAAAATATGCTTTAGAAAAGTGCAAGGTTCTGTTAGGTGTTGTGTCCAGCAGGGCTCAGAAGTAATACAAAAGTTTCAGCTTTACCAGTTCAAGAATTCAAACCTGTATGGACTAGGCTACCCAAATATAACCTTCCTAACAAGTAGCTGGCTTTTTGGGTTGAGAAAATCAGCATTACTCTTACCAAAAGTCTTTAGTCAAGACCACCAAGAAGCAACTCACCAAGCTACAAACAACTTAAATACGTGATTATTTCAAAGCAGTCCTCAGGTAGTTTTCTACTCAAATCTTATTGAAATTCAGTAGGATTATGAGGATTAATTCCCTGAAAGCCAATCAAAAAATCACCATCTAAATAAGGGTGTTCGTGTGTGTGTGCACACGTATGTGTATGTGTACATATATACATACCTGTTTATGTCTCTCTCTGCACACATATACATACCCACACACATACAGAGTGATGTGTAGGCCCATACAAGTACATACAAGCGATACAATACTGGAGTGCTTTGAGCTTGACAGAAGGCATTCACACTATGTTTAAGTGAAACCTCTTCTCTCAATTGCTACTCTCAACAGTTAGTTCTGTCAAACTAATAATACAGGTCTGCACAGTAAAATGATACAGTATCAGTATTAGCATATAAAATAAAGGTAAGTATAGGTTTCCCATGTCTTTATTTCTTTTCCATTTTCTCGCTATTGGAGAAATTTGCCAAACCCAAACACTTTTGTTTCTTTCTCAAGGGTCTATGTGGCATTTTTGGTTTTGATGAGAAAAAAACAAAAAAGTATCTCTGTTTAAGACACAAAGAGATGTTACCTCTTTGATTTGTTTTTTGATTCCTAACAATATACAATAAATATAACTACAGTGGACTATTTAATAGTCCTGTAAGCATTACATGGCCTATAGCTGAAGAGAGTCTGGCTGCCTTAATTAAACAAAATAACTTGCTGTAAGAGCAGTTTTCAGGACAGTGATAAATTACAGTGTAATACAATCATGCATTAAGCTCAAAACAAATGTGAGACTGGCACAAATATTAAATTACAACTGGGCAGAAGTCAGGTATGTACAAGTCATTGACAAACATTGGTGCAAGTGCTTTAGACAAGACATTTAAAAGAAATTTACATAAAAACATAGATAAATTTATCAAAATTTGATAAATTTTAAAGACAGTAAAAAAGTACAGAAAACATGAAAAAATAAAAACCCCAGCCAATTCATACAGTACAGTTTTACTACATTTGTATTACAGAATGAAGACAGAAAAGGATACAAGGAATTAAGAGCAAAGAAAATTCTACTGGCTGTGGCCAGTGGAATTTCATTGCCAATGAGAGATGCGCACACACAGATGCACGCACACGCACAGAAAATAAAGACAAAACCAACAAAAAAATCATTTACTGTAACAAATGACAGACACAGAGGTGAGAAACATTTGGCATGTTGCAGCACATGAAGTCATTCACGATTGGCTAACGATGGTACCTGGCTCGGATGAAGATCACTGGCTTGCCTGAGCGGAGCAACGGACGGAGGAGGCACACCAGATGTGGATGCAGATCGACCTAACCTGCAACTTGCTTTAGGCTCTGCAGAGGAAGAGAGAAGAAAATACACCGGTGAAGAGGAGGCAGGTTACTGCTGCAGTAAACTGAACCATGGTGGACCCAGGATTCTCTTGAAACAGAGGGAACACCCCTCACCTGGTCTGTCTTTTCCTGAGAAAGGGTCTGCCTGTTTCTGCCTGAGAAAAATATTTGTCCCTAAATTTCCTGTTTATGGCCAAGGAAACATCTCCTCTCAACTCATGACTTTTGGCTCAGATGAATGTGTTCATTCTCCCCATGTTTTTTAAGCCCTTCCTCCCAACCCTGCACCTGTCTTTTCTATTTAGTGGGCAAACACTGAGACCAAGTACATTTGCACTCAGCAGACACAATTTGTACAGTAACAGACTCTCAATTTCAGCATTGGCAGTAGCACTTTACCATGATTAACAAGTAATTATATCATGCTTCCTTACAATGGTTTTAAAGCATTCCTCCTAAGAGAGGAAGGACCTCATGCAATCCTGGTTTAGCAAGTTTTCCTTTGAAGTGGGTCTTTTCTCATGTATCTTTTGCTTCTGTCTCTCTGAAATGTATTTTCTCATGCCTCATTTACCCTGCTGCTTTGTCTGCATTTGTTTTATACTAATAGCTCTATTTCCTGCATGGCTCTCTAGTATCATCACTAGACACCAGTTGGGCCATTGTTTGAAAGGAGTAAGATACCCATCACTAGCACATCCTTAAGGTCACTTGGCACATCTTGGAAACTTCAGGACAGCTGGCACATTACGCCACCTACCAGCAACACACTGAAATGTGTTCTTCCAATCTCACTGATGCTTTTTCATTGTCACCTTAAATGCTTATTTTCCTTGGATGTTTCAGAATTCAATAGGGTATGGAGAAGAGCTACCCACTTAAGCTGGAGCACTTAGACCAATGAAAGCATCTGTATGGGTGAATATTCATCAACTAAATATTAATAGTTTGGTTAACATCCAGCTGGCTGAGCAGCAAAAATATTTATGCTGTTCCACAAATGCATTATTCAATTCACTCATTCCTAGTCAGTCTGTAAACATACCACGAGTCAACACAGCAATAAGCAAGCAGAAAGGAGCAGACTGATCTCCCCCGTAACCTTACATTTTGTACATAATCTGTTGTTTTGCTTTTTTTGGACTTGGGCAGTTATTCTGAAGGTTTGATTAGATTTGTTTTTGTTCTGATTTCACACTGTCTGTCTGCCAGATTTCTGACTGCTTCTTTCAGTAATACAGATATAATAATGGATGCCATGTCTGTTCCCTCCTGGAATTTTGCTGGGGTTTGGGGGAGGGCAAGAACTGGGATGGGTTTTTTTGTTGTTTTTCCCTACCGCTAAGTAGACTGGTTTTGCTGTGACAAGCAGAATCAGACACCCAGAATATAAAAATCCCCAAGGCATTGTATGCCATTCCTCTGAGTTTTCTTTGTTTTGGGAAAGCAGAGAGAAGTGTCATAATTTCCAGTTTGGATATATGTGCAACAAGAGATTACCATTTCCTTGCCAAAGAGAGTCCTTTTATCTGGCATCAAAGAAATAACATCTATCACACACAGATGAAGTATTAGTTCCTTTATCTCCCTGCAATATGGTTTACAGTATTAAGGAAACTATTGCAATTTCCATGCTGATCCTCACCAAAAGAGGTTTCAGAGATGGCTCCATCTAGCTTTTTTTAAGTATGGGAATTTGGGTTATGCAATGAAAGGGAAATGTTTGGGGCTTTTTTTTTAAATAGCCGTTTCATTGGTCACAGTGTGAATATTTTTAGACCAAATAAATACTCTATTCTACTGTAATTAGCGCTCTGAGTAACATCTTCACACTGCACACTACTGTGGGGGAAAAATATCCATAAATGGTCTGTTGCATAAGTGATGCCCAACTCACTGCTCTGTATTCAGCAGCATATTATTTTTCAGCTGTGGACAGCTTATTCACTGTGCTGAGGCTAACTGTGTTTTGATAACTTCAAAATAATAATGATCACTTCAAATAATTTCTGCCTTAGGCTATCTAAAAAGTAGGAGGAGGTCTTCTTACATAATTATGTCCACTGTCCAGTCACTTTCAGTGTCTTTACCTCTTAGTTTTCATGTTTTAAATGGTCTTTTCAGCTTGTCTGAAAGGTCTGCATATTGATACCAATTCTGGTTCTGGAATGAAAATAGGTTTTCCTATTTACTGCTGAGAATCCTGGAAGAAAAACAATTTCTGCCAGCAAACTTCAGGGACAGTTTCTAGTGTTTAATTCATGCTTATCTCACATGGATGATATTGAGACAGCTCAGTATTAGCATCTGAAATGAGCAGTCTTGAGACTTTGTCTCAAAAGGGGACATGTCAAAAGTCCTCTGTGACAATAAGGCATGGTGTGGAGCAGAGTTTTAGCAGCCAGCCTGGTAAGCACATAGGAGAGGCTCTATCTGTCCTCTGAGGAGGACCCGTTTGCTCAGGGTCCACAATAATGAAAGCTAAAACACATCTAGCTCCATACTGATAAAGCTAACATGGCACCCCATCTCTGTACCATGCTTCACTGCCCAGGTGGATCCACAGACTCCCCTCCAAGCACAGGGCCCTCTCTGCATCCCCAGCTAGTGCCCTTTCAACCCTGCTGCAAGCCACTCAAACGCTGCCAAGGGCTAACAGCCTGCTGCCAAGCTAGAGAACTCACAGGCATATGTGTAAGTGCTTTACTGGACTGGGGCCAGGGGATGCAGTGCACTTGAGTAGCCATTAGAGATGCCCATTGCGATCAATGGGCAGCATGAAGTTTGATTTCAGCAGATTGTTTGGGGCAGCTACGGAGCTGCATAACATCTTTATTTATGCTATGCACAAAAATGTTCACAAGATTCAGTTGCTATATTTAACTGATGATACTTTGGTGGTATTATTTTGCACAGCTTCAAATGAGGCACCGCTCACACTGTGCCCTATTACAAAAAAAGCACTGCTCGCTCAGTGCCTGAACCACCTCCAGGAGCCAGATGCAGCGTAATGCTAGTAGGGGTTGGTGGGTCAACTGTGTCTCAGTCTCCTGTTACGTCACCCACAGCAGCCACAGCACTCCCAACACTGGTAGTGATAGGGACCACAGCCACCTTGGCTTGAAGAAAACCCACAGACGCAGTCAGCTTCACTGGGACCAGCATTACTGGACTCTCAGGTTTAAGCTGAGTCCTGACAATGTTAGTAGGATTACTCATGGACATAAGCAAGCAGACAGCCCCAAAGGACAGCATTAAGGGTGAGCTATTAGGAGACACTATCCAACACAGCAATACAGACGTTCCAATCACAAATAGGATCACCCTAAGATTGTGTACTTAATTATGTATTTAAGCACTCACATAAATGACCTGTTTTCCACAAGAGCAAGTACTGTCATTGTAACTAAAGAGGTAGAGGCTTGGCTGGTTGCATTTGGGGCAGGGGATGTTGCTGGATTTTCCTCAATAAAGCGGAGTGCTGAAACACGACAAGATTTTATGGAAATATTTTCGATCAGGTTTATACCAATGTGTTATGGTTTTCTATGTTCTCCAGAAATATAACAGCTCTGTATGATTTTTATTTCTGGATCTTAACGGGACGAGTTCTTTTATTCATCCAACGAAGCCTTCATTCTGCCTATCCTAATCTTAATTCAAAAAAATACTCTGGCTGTCACTTACATTGGAGAAGCTTCTTATCCTGTCACGGTCTCTTCTTTGCACATGAAAAGAGAAATATTGCTTATTTGCTACAGCTGCCAAGAAGCACGTTTTGAATTAAACAAGGCGATGTGACAGGCTGAGAGTAATCACATGCAAAAAAAGAAAAAAAAAAAAAAAAGAAAAAGAAAACATGCATACTGGAAAAATGAATCACACCTATTATCATCATACTGGCCTGGCCATGTTGGTCTCCTAAAAAAAGAGATGAGTAAGCTGAAATGTAACTTGAAATTATGAAACCTTAAGGTGCAATAAACTACATACTATTCTGTCACTTAAAAAGTATTTAGGACTTCACCTGCAGAAGGCACTTAGTGCTGAAACAGCACAGCAGCATGTCAAACCAAACTGTTTTCACAAAGGGAGCACTAAACCTGTGGAACTCGGTGTTACCAGATATCCATAGGTCAAAAGCTTAGCAGTTCTCAAAACCAAGCCAGGTAATGAGAAAAACCATGTCTGTATTAGATAGGGTATGTTTTAAATTAAGATTTGTTCTGAACTGTCATGTCTCAGGTCTATGTCAATGACTGAGGCAATGAGGTAAGGAATAATCATGTCCTACTGGCAGTATTTTTTCCTTAAAATTTCTTGCTATTTTTCTCTGAAGCTTCTGGCATGGGCTACTGTCAATCTTGGGGCTCTGGATCAAAAGGACAATTGTGCACTGTTCCAAATAGCTGTAACACCACTGCTGCAGAGCACAGCATGCACTTCTACAGTCAGGCTTTGTGACTGTGATCCTGCGCCCTGGAGATCACACACCTGGCCTGTGCTGCACTGGCTTGATGCCCTTAGCAAACAGCTCTCAAGACTACTCTCATTTTACCTTAGGTAACAGGCACTGCTAGGGGAGAGCGTGCGTGCAGAGAATGTGGATGACTAGGGCAGGCAAGCTCTGGAAGCATCACATCCTGGGCTGGACCTTGTTGGGCAGGCTGCCCAGTAACATACACCTCCAGCATTAAGTTGCCTTGACTTGGAGGAGGATTTAATAGCACAATGATACTCTGATATTGCCTGTGAGAAAATGTAGAGGTTGGTGGGAGTACTCAGCCTTCTTTGAGTGAGGCAGCCCTAGCTAGCATGAATTGGTACTTTGCCACTACTCCCTTCTTCTACCAATGAACACGCCTTGTATCTCGGACTTCACAGGCATCGCTCCAGTCCTGAAGAGTTTGAATTTAACTATTCATTACTTTTGCAAATCCACAATACTAGCTAGTCATTCCAACGAAGGGTGGGCATTTAGTCCTTTCCTGATAATCTGCAATGTTTTCAGCTCGAATACTAACGAGCTGTCTGAGCGATAAGCTGATGGTGATTCCAGGACACACCAGAGTGATTTAAAAGGCAGTGCAGTGCCTGTCTCTAACAGCAGGTGGCAATGCAAAACGCTTCATGGTTGCAGTTAGGAAAAAAGCTCCAACATTCCAGAAAATACTCTTCAAAGCTCCTGGAGTGAAGTTATCACAGCCTTCTGTTTCACAGATCTCGTTTGGCTGTTCACTACAATTGCACCGACTTTCCTAAATGCCAGCATGCCCTCAAACCACTTACACTGCTTTCCGTAGAAACGGTGGGATGCCAAGAAACAGAAAGTGGCCTTGACAAATTATGTGACAGATGAGAGAACAATCAGGCATTAGAGATGGTGATATCCATGTGCACCTGACAGGCCAGGCTCATTTGAACACAATGACCAGAAATCTCAAGATTCTGTTTGGAGATGGCTCATTCCCCCTCTGATCTTACTAGTAGGTGCAGAGATGGGGAGAACCCACAAAAAAAAATCAGTACTCTTGCTCAGGTATACACTCGGACCACTCCAGTTCCTAGATAATCTGTGCCTCAGCAGAGCTGCTGGTTAAGCATACATGAGAAGTCCTTTCACATCCTTTCTGTTTTACAGTGGAGCAATTCAACCCCACTTTCTTTAAATTATTCCAACATTGCCCTAATAAATGCCTGTACCAGTGTGAACTGGGAGGTAGGCAGCAAGCTGTGGTGTTTCATGGACATGTCTGCACAAAAGAAGTAGCCTTTTTTCTCTTATCTGTGATGTTGGAAAGAGAGCAACAGCAATGATATCTGTACTGGGGACTGCCCTGATTTTATTTGTTCCTGTGGTAAATCTAAGTTCTAATTTCCTAGCAAAGAATTACTTCATCTCCTTGACTCCAGAAAGCATTTGTATCCATGTAGTTGTATTAAATCTCTCTTCTCGCATTCTGTTACAGTTCTAATTTAATTACAAAGAATTAACTGCTACAGTTCACGTACAAGTTCATTGAGGAGAACTGCGTACAGCATTTTGAATGCAATACCCTACCGATTAAAGGTAAAACATGTTGCTCAGGCAACAGCTAGAGACACAGGGGAAAAAATATTCATGGCAGATGAGAGGCAGTTTTCATCAAATGAAATGTCATAAAGACTGCAGGGAAAGAAAAATCATAATCAGCTCTCAGATTTTAATCATAAAAAAGGAGTCAAAATTCAGCCAATAAAATATTTCGATGATTTTTCTTTGACAGTTCTAGCTATGTAAGACAAAGTCACAGTTAACTAAATCAAGGCATGATTCAACAACTATTACAGTTTGCTGATGCCAAGTGAAGACAGAGTCCAACATGTTTTGTCTGCTTTTGGAGATCAACCAACTCTTTAAAATAAAACTGATGCAGGAAGGTTGGCCACAAGCACTATATTTTGCTAAGAACTTACTGTTTAATTTTAATTTCTCTTCCATTCTGCTCCATACTGTCATCTCACAGAACTGAAAAGGTTAGTACACACCTTTGGTCTCATTATCAGATGTCCTGATACTTTGGTGTGGCACCTGTTAAACCCACCCTTTTACGTGCATTAGCTCTAATACACTGGGAAGAGAATTTTTGACAAAGCTGTGAGCTAACCTGGAAAATTCCTACCTACCAGGAAGCTGTGTGAGAACAGAGAAGTAAGCAAAGGCAGTAACACCCAAATACCCTGTGCTAGAGTCATGAGATGTGCAGAAAAGTCACTTTGCTGCTCCAGGAAGGAATATTGGGGGGGTCTATAGCAAGAAAAGCTGGACCACAGGATTGCTGTGAATTATAATTCACATCACAAAGCCTTTTCAAGTTATATACTGAGTTTCAGGTGTCATTTCCAGCAATGCAGGGAAAATGTGAGGCCCATTATCCCACAGGGAAGTGATGACCTGGGTGAGGGACAAGCATCTCTGCTAGCTTGGTACTGTAAAGTCTCATCTCTGCCACTGACTGCCCAGCAGACCTTTCATGCAGGAATAATTACTTGTTTGAGTAGCTCATTCATGGTATTATGCTTACTGAACATTGACCATGAGGCTCCAGTACTATACATGCCAACTGTTTTTAAAGTGGATATTTTTCACAATCCAACCAATAAGCAATTAAATTATTCTTTTAAGTGAACTGTCAAATCTCAAGAAGTAACAATGCAGTGCTTATGCCAGAGCTAAATTTATGTTTATAGATGTTCATTCATGTATCAGTTCTGTTTGTCTTAGTCACTTTATAAACAAGGCTGCATTATTTTTCACAGTTTATAGCAATTCGCTGTTTTATATATGTAAGATTTGATAAATGAAATGGATAGGTATGAATTTGAGACTTCTGAAATCCATAATCACTTCTCTAGTAATTTATGTACAAGCATAAAGCAAAGGCTGTCTGTGTCCACTCACTGTGCATATCAATAAGACAGCCTTGTTTCTGCATGGTGTGTTTTTGTTACTGTACGTGAAACGTGAATTTATGAACTTCTCTCTGGGGTGCCACCCTGGGAGTGTCTTTGCCATAGTGTCCCTTTTCAATGTCAAGTTGAATTCTTTACTTCTTTTAAAATAGATGAACAGCACGATTACATGCTTATATTATCTGCCACCATCCCAGTCCTGTTCCAGTACAAAGCACAAGCAGACAGCATAATGCTTATTTGTGCAGCAGTTAATGGGCAGGGTAGATTCTAGAAGATACTTGGAAGTCTAAAGAATCCAGATGCTTACCTTCAGCTCACAAGGAGATTCATGAGATCTTTCCTGCTCTGCTACTTGACATACCTGAGCTGTTGCTTCCAGCCAACATGGTTGGACTGACAGAGGATCTCCCCAGCCTGCTGGACACCACAGGTGGGCCTGGAGTTCCATCCCATTCCTGAGCTTTCCCTGGCTCCCTGGAGGAAGCTGTCCCATGGTGGCCTCCCCTCTCTTTGTTTTCCAGCTTTGGTAGTGGTTCAGTGCTGTGACTCCTGATCTTCAGCTCATCTAGTGGTTCTACAAAATACAGAAGTGTGCATTTTGTTACAGTGTGTCTGCTAATTACCCACATCATTTAACAAGCTTTTTCTCAACATTTCATATATATCAATCACAAATCTTTTACAGGCAATTTACATAACAATTTTACTGTCTAGGCTTAAAACATATAGTTTATGTAGGTTTCAATACAACTTTTAATTATGAAAAACATACACAATGCAGCAGATAGAAAACATGTAATTTTCCAGTTACAACTTTCACATGCCAGGAAAATATTTTTGAAAATGGTATCCTACCAAATAATGCTTTTCTTAAGTTATGGAAATATTTGAATTGCTTTCAACTGCCATTTCATTGGGAACAGATTCTTCTTCAGGCACTTTCTACGGAAGCTCCCTCCTACGGCAACACTGTGCAAACAACATATCTATACTCCCCGTAAGCTCTAATAAAAAGCACCAACCCACATAACCACCCAGTGTTAATATTTTGGGTGTGCCCAGCACTGTAACCTAGGGAATAAAATTTCACTTGGTTGAAAAATCCTTGGAGAAGATGACTTTCTGCTTCCAACACCATGAGTCAATAGAAGGAGGAGAAATTCAAAAAACAATTGAGTGATTTTTCAAGTGAAGCAGTGATGTCTGCTTTCTTCATGGCTGGTGATTTTCTGTTCTTTTCTCAAGATCCTCATTTCTTTTCTTGCAGGTTGATCAATGCAATAGAGAAACAGTTCATTCCTAATCTTTTCCATCTGTAGCTGTGAAAAATTCACATGAAAAAACTAGATACAGAAGAAACATCAGATTTCTTTTAGTTGTAACAGCTAATTACTGTGCTAGTCAGTTATTCAAAGCTTGCTAAACTGTTTGCCTCCTTTTAGGAAAAAAAAAAAAAAAATAAAAAAAAAAAAACCCCTGACTCTGGAATTTTATGCCTCGTATTTAAGCCCAAAGACATCCTTATGTGATACTCTCAGTTCTAGTCATCCAGGTTTATACCTGACATATCTCAGTTTCTGTATGTACCTACAGTCTTGGAATTCACATTTGACAGGGATGGACAATATTCCCTTGAGCCCTATCTCAAAATCTTTTTGTGGCTACAAGGGACATTACAAGATTTGGGAGAGCCAGGCAAAGGGAAAACACCAGGAGCCATTTGCAGGCTGGAGATGACAAGAGCTCCCCAGGGGACCCATGCAGAACGGCAGTGGCCTGGCTGTGCAGGAGTGCCAAAGACGCAACAGCAAAATTTGTCTCAGCGGCCACTTCCTCTCCCAGTTATCCTGATGGCCAGGCACTGGGACTATCCAACAGGGATTGCCACTCAGACAATACAGTCCCAGGAAAACAATCGCATTCAAACCACTTAAATTGTCTGTGGCTCAGAAACTCACACACTGTTTACCCTTGCTACTCCAAACAGTGGAAGATGCAATATCAGGTATCTATATGGTATGGTAGACACCTCACCTACCACAATGGTACAAAATCTCACAGTTTTTTGAGTTCTTTGACATTCCAGCCTGCAGATGAACTTGATGAGCAACAACACAGTCAGTCTGAAGTTTCCTCAATGAAAAATCATATAGGGAACATAAAAATATCTAACTGGATATGCAGTGCAGTGTGTCATCTTTAGTGTATTTCATGAATTTCTACCACTTAATAGTAAAAATTAATGTTAAGGGTATCATACCACAACTGTCAAGATTTTTTTTTAATTACTCACAGGAGTAGTACTCCATGAGAAAATGATATAATGACCCCAGTTTAGCAAGTCTTGTAAATAGGATTCAGTGACATTTTATGTGACAAAGACCTTCAAAAATCAAACCTCTTCCTTGAACTTTTGGGTCATTTACCGACCTTAATGTATGCAAAAAGACACCGTACTGAAAATCCAAAGTGTTTGTTTTACCTAATTGGTAACCCCAGCAGTGTACAAGGTTGAAAAACAGTCTGTATCAGTATCACATGACATCTGCCTTTCAGGGACCTTGCTACGAAATGCCTATGACACAGCTCTGGCTGTGGCTGTGTAGAGAGACTTGCTAATACCAAGAGCCATGCAAAGAGATGTAGAGCCCAGATTAGAACTAGATTTGAACTGTTTCAGTTATCAACAAAAATGCTCTTATATTTTTTCTGAGCATTGATCTATCAAAAATAATGATGTACTTTCTCAGATAACAGATACATGCAATCATATCCGAATTTCTTTCCTTACACCAATAACATTCAGTTCTTTAAGATACTACTTATCAGGGAAAAGGAAAGATATGACCAAAGTTACAAAATTCTTTGGAAAGGCACACAACCCTCTTTCCCACCGATACAGGATACTGTCTAGATTGCAGCTCTTCCTTTCCAGCAAAATGAAGAGAGAGCCAAAAGAATAGAACACACTATAAAAAAGACAGAATCCGGCCCTACAAGCATCCCACTAACTTAATGCATCATTCAATAACTTTAATCTACTATGTCATTCAGCTGCTACTGGAAATGCTGTGATTACCTTACTGAAAACCTTCTCTGTGTGCATCTCATTGACACTACTTGAACACCACCCCTTGAAATTTCACGTGCTCACGCAGTCAGCTCTTAGTTGCAGTGGAAACACTCTGGTTGAGTGCAGAGCTAAGGATTTATCCACTTCAGTTTACTTAACAGAGAAACATTTGTACTTGTTGCTTGATAAAAATGATTTGTGCATTCTTAGTTTTATTATCAGCTGAATCAAAGTACAGCAGTTCTCTGCAACCAGCTGGAAACTATGGAAATATTCAGACTAAATAAAGATTTGGCTTATAGTCTACTTCTTTATAAGGTGTAGAAAATCAGTTTTCAGCTGGCTGTCTAGACTTCGTAAATTTACATTCCACTATCCTTTCTCAGGGATTTTCAGCTCTCAGTTTATCTGAAAAGTAATACATCCTAAAAATGAAAAGCAGATTGAATCAGATTATAATGTCACGCAACCCATCCCAGAGCCTGAATCATTATTATTTGGTGATCACTATCAGTAACATTGATACACAGTCAGAAAAACAACACATCAGTGTTTTATATAGTTTTCTGTAATATTGCTTTCCTGCTCACTTGAGAAAACATAACAAATGAAAAGAAAAATTGATGCCTCACTTTTGCTCAAATAATTTAGGGAGGATTTTAGATTAATTTCAGCTTCCTTATTAACTGTCAATGGGAATCATACTCAAATTCAATAAAAAAAAAATAAAAATCAGTGTGCTAGTTCTTCCTGAACTGGCAGAGTACCTCACCCCTAATGTGCCTGTGACAGCTCTGGAAATGCAGACCACTCCCCTCCCAAGTCACGATGCGTTACTGGGACCTTTTGGTGACTCTCCTAGTCACTTGGATAATTTTTATACTGGCAACTCTCCCTGCTGCAAATGCAGCTCCATGAAGCAAGCTCAGTGGCACAAATTATTGTCTCTCATAAAAGCATGTTCATTGCTCTGTGTTCTTGCTCCTGCAGTCAGACACGAGGCATTGCCAAGAAAGGAGAACATGCATGTAGCTGCTGGCTATGGTTACCTATGGGTGGTCACCTTGTCGACTGAAAATCAAACCAGTATATTTTAAACAGGGCAACCCTTTATAAAAGCTACAGCAGGATTTAGATGGACTCTTTATCCACATTAATCCTATACTGAAAACATGAACTATAACCAGTCATATATATATATATACATATTCTGCTGAAAGGTAACAGTAGCTGCTGCACAACTTTTTTATTATTATTTTTTGAGAAGTGCAGAAACACAGATGGGATCTAAGTTAGCTCGTGCTGTTAGAATCCTTAATTTGGAGTTGGGAGATATTGAAGCTCAGTGTTACACTGGGAGTTCACTGAATCATACAATGGCCACAGGCAAATCTTTTCACAGTCAAGTGCTGTAGTTTGAAAGCTGAAATTATTCTGGAAAGCATCTTTATTGTTCAATAATTCGTGAGCCAAAATACTACATAAAAATGTAAATTCCAAGAAATAATTCACTGCTTTAAATATTTATGGATACAGTTGGCTGAACTGCCATAAATGCATTCAAATGTTTCAAGCACTTTCAGGTGTCACTGTATTTCAAATATCCAAAGATATGCATTTTTCTTATTTATTTCACCGGAATCTCAGGCTTTTCCATTTCAAGAATAAGATGGTGGCTAAAATCTCTTAGAGAGAACATATTTTACAAATAATTGACATGTACAGTTTCCCCTCTATGAAAGGCCCCCTAATAGCTGCACACTAGGCAAGGCTGGCACATGAGCTGTCATACTGGAAAACTCATAAATGCCAAAGAAAGCGAGGAACAAGCTGAGTTAATCAGCTATAGCTTGGACCAAAGCAAACTGCAAAATACAGCTACAAGAAAACACCTTACCTAGAAGGCTATCATTCAAATGAATGTATACTCTGTGGATGGTCTGCCAGTCTACTCTTAAGCACAAATTAATTTCAGGTTCTTCGTGTAATGCTAAATGATAAACAGCAGAACCTTTATTGCAGCTTGGGGTTTTGGGGGGAAGAAAGAAAAACAATTTTCTTAAGGAACTTAAAATGAGGGCTTCTCTCTGCCATCTCTCTCAGTTGTGAGCTGAAATGCATAAGCTAATCATCCATGCATTATTCATATACTCTCATTTTTCTGTGTGTTTGTTATAAACCTAAATAAATAATACATCACTCTAGGCAGAACTTGCATACTGTGGGAAGTAAGTGGTACTACTCACAGGGTCTAAAATTCAGCATATGCATACAGGTGTAAAGCACAGTAAGTCACTTGGGGTGGGGTTTAGATGTGAATCAGAACTCCCAATCTCCTCCAGCCCCAGTATGTCAAACCTCACCTCGTACAGCCGCAAGGCAGGCACGGACCTGGCTGAGGGAGCAGGAGTGCAGAGCACCCCCAAGGACACACCTGGCCAACAGGAGGGGTGGAGACGTGGGATGAGACTGAAGCTAGCACGTGTATGTGATGATCAGAGCTACCAGAAACATATCCCAGGCTTCAGCTCCTACTCTGGTACCTGGAGCAGGGATGTTGAGCTGGCAGCAGCCCTGCTCAGTGAGCTCTGCCTAACCCAGGGCCCTGCCCAGGGGGAAGGCCAGGCACTGCTCCACCAGTGTCCCATCTAACACTGCCAGTGCAACACCAGCACATGCCCATCTGCTACAGACTGACCACTTCCACAGATGTCAGATGAAAGCAATACTAAGCCCTTGAGAGCATCCCACAGTTCCGTCTTTCTGCACACCAGGGATTTTTTATTTACCCTTATTACACACTTAAAAATTAGAGCTACCTTTTAATGGCTTTCTTGATGTGTGGTGGTTTGTCTGATCTGAACAACTATAAATTTATCTCGACCTCTCCCAAAGAAAACTAATAGGCTGTTAATACCATGTGCAAGAAACAAGGATAACGCTCAGTGCTTAAGCCATTTTTTCCAAAAACTGGGAGTATATTATACTGTCAGTGAAAGCCACTTCCTCTTCTGTATTAACTATGGTGGTTTGTCTATTCTGACTTCATCTGCTTGCTAATTAAGCAGAAGTTTGCTTTGCATATCAATTTTTAATACTCCTTTTCTACAGTTAACAGAGTTCCAGCAGCCAGCTTGTTCAATTAAAAGCAGCTCTGACCTAGTTCCATGCAAAATCAATAGAAAGCATGAAGGAGTCTCACAAGCCATCTAACATTTAAGGAAACATGGCTGAAATCCATCTCAGTGTTCACTGAGCACGTGTTTCTGTGAGCAGTGTAGGGTTTGTTTTGTTTTATACGATGAAATCCAATGGAGATCACATCTGCCTGCTGCAGACCTGCAAAGATCAGCTCTGCGTGCTACAGAGTGCAAAGGGAGAGAAAGAGGGATTGCTGAAAAAATGCATTTGCTTGAGTTTCTATGGCTATCCCCAAAGCTGCTGAGTAGGCAGTCCTGGCTAGGAGAATATGACAGGAACAGTAAAAGCCCACACTGCAATTAATTGAAGACTAACAAAAGAAGGGATAAATTTATATAAAAAAAATAATCTAAATCTTTAGAATAAAAATATTTGATGAAAATTATGAGTGTTATAATCTGATTGAAAAAACATAATAGAATACAATTCTTTAGATTTCAATAAACTTCAGTTGACATTATTGGTCACTTAAAAGATGATGTTTTGAAAGTTCTGCACGGTAAGACATATATTTAACACTGTTTGATGTCCTAGAGCAACACACATAGGAAATGCAAGCACATACTGCCATCCCCACCCTAAACTCAACACTGATCAAAGAAGACAGTCAGGTGAAACAAGCAATTAAGCTGTGGAAATCAGTGACTGTAAAAGGCTGCCCAACTGTTACCAGTGTTTGATCTGTAAAGAAGATGATGCCTACTATTACTTAACTGGATGCCTTCCCAACCCTGTTCATTTCACTGCACGCTCATTCCGTTATTGGGGTTCTTCAATATACAGTCTTCACATTTGAATGAGGAAACAACAGTTTGATGGGCACTGTGCAAGTCCTAGCACAGTCTGGCAAGAAATCAGAAGCCAAGGGTGAACCAAAAAAAAGCTAAAATATACAGATGTTTTAAGAAGAATGTTTTTGTAGAAAGGTCATGACCTTAAGTTGCAAAGCTCCACTTAAAAAATATCAATCTTTCATAGAAGTGCTGACTATATTAAACTTGTCAACATTTTTTTGGTCAAGTTTTCTGCTGAAAAAAAACCTTTGAACTATATCAGCAGTTTGAATGCAGAGTTTTTTTCATTGTTTGACCATTTTCATTTCTTCTAAAGCATATGCCTTCGTCCAGATTCAGTAGTAAATAAGAATCTGTTATTATTAAGAAAAATGCAGAGATAGTAAGGGGCACTGCTTATGAAAACTGGGGACAGAAACCCTCACTCTCCTATTTTCACATTAATAATTCAATTAGAAGGTTGGAGTGAAAATAAATTATTTCCTGGGTATTTTGTCTATATTTTAACTACCTTTGTGAAAAACATTTTTATTAATACTTTTCTCTTTATTGAATTCATTAATGGATGAGAAAATTTGCCATTTGTTAGAACAAGTGTCCTATTTGTATAGCTCTCCTTCTACCACAACACGTTACCAGTAAAAAGGAATCCTGACGTAGTCTAAACATTTGCCCTACCTGAATTTTGCTCTCAGTTTTACAAAGCCAGGCACAAGCACACAGCCTTTTCTACGCAGCCTCTGTGCCAAGCCTAGCTGGATGAGGGTCCCAGAGACTATTTGCTCTGCAAGTTAACACTCGAGGTTTCTCAAGATTACAAAATGAAACCTATCTGTCATTCTATATTTCTACATCTTTTAATAGAGTCAATCATTTTAGGCCCTCCCCACTTTCTGATTAGAGGTTTCACTTTGTGAACTGGTTTTACTCTTGCTAGCTAAGCAACTGCTACCCCATGGCAGCACAGACTTCAGATCCTGAGGAAAGCTGATGGTCTTACACAGCTCCAGCCAGTGCCTATGCTTGTAAGACGTTACTATTACTGCTTGCACAAGTGTGCAAAGCAGCTAGTGTGGCTGGCACAAGTGTCTCTGTATGTATTACAGCACATACAAATTAAATATAAATTATGCAAACATTGCCCAAGCAGCAAAATGGCTTTAGATTTCCTGGAAAAAAAGGTACTTTTTGAATTACAAATCTAAGTCACACAATAAAATAAATAATTTCCATCTCCAGCAAAATTAAACATGCAGCTTCTCTTTTACAGATGAGTAGTTATAAGAACAATAGCTCTCCTTACTCATTCTTAAATGCCAGATAACGTGCTAATTGCATGTTACTGTTTTAACAAAAAAATAATTATTAGGGATGGATTATTCTGTTCAGAGGAGTAAAAGTAACCTGAACCTTCACATCAAATCAAATGTAAATTAACCTAATTTTTTAATATGCATTATTATCCTGACAATTACTTCCCCAGTGTTCCTTTACTTCTCACCTTATCTATACCCAACATGTTTGTACACCCCTACAGTTTCACAGTTCAATATTTGAATCAATGTTACATGTATAACCCAAATAAAGCTACTTTTAACTCTTTGATTTCTCTTGTTACTGATAGACTCCTAGAAGGCTCAGAGAAAACTTAAGGAAAAGCATATCCACCTTCTCTCAGTTAAGAGTCTAAAACTTTTTATCAGAATATTATGGGTAGATAATACAATGACAAAAAGGTGCAGCATATCATGCAGTCATCCACTATTCTTTCTTAGTCTTTGTATTATCCAGTGCTACATTCTGAATACCTAAGTGCCTTGATTTGCAGAGTGGTTTTGTAAGGAACAGCAGCCTAAGACAAGGAAAGGACCTCTCTTACCATAAGATATAGTTCAGGGGATTCCATTTTAAATTATCTCATACTTCAAGGAACTTTAAATTGAGCCTTTAACAACAGGGTTTAAGAATTGAGCTCACTCTGCCAGGAATCAAATCAGACATGCCAGAAAAAGTATGTTTTTTGTAAATGGATATATAAACCACTTAGCTCAAGAAATTGTCAGTCTTTGTTACACAGATCAGTAAGGTAAAGGCATTTTAAGAAATATCAAGAGGAGAAATAGCAGTTGGAAGTATTGGAGGATTTCAGAACTGAAGAAGGAAACCTTGTTCTTCCCTTAATTCCCTCCAAAGTTCCCACCATCTGCTCTTAAAATTGCAAGCTTCTACAGCTAGAGCTGTGTCACTGTAAGTACAGATAAGGCATTTCATTAAACTCCATCTCTTGTAAAGATGCAATGACAGCAGCTCAAGAGATCATGAAACCAGGTTTCAGATCATAAGCTGGCATGCAAAAGACTTGCATTTAACAATGATCTCAAGCAGCTCCTCTGGCTATGATGTAGATATTCCAATTTCTGGCAAAAAAGCGCAGATTTTTGTTTGCAAAACTATTTTTTCACTCACAGTAAATTCTGGGGTAACTGTTACATTCTGCTCTCTTTGAAACTTGCAGAGTATTCCACCTTCCTAAACCTCACAGTCCTTGGCTTGGTGGTGGTGTGGTGGGGGGAACTTTGGCTATTTTTCCAAAACAAAACTGTGATCTCCTTCCTTGTGTTTTAGTTTAAGCAAATAGACTTCAGTGCTATCTCAATATACCTACCTCTGCAACACTTCAAATCTGGTTCAAAGTGCTTTATGAACATCGAGCTTCTTAAAAATGAACACAATAAATGTAGCCCTTCCTACTAATGGTTTCTAGATTTACTTTTAGGACTTAACAAACAGAAGTGTACTTGCAAAGCAAATCTGATTCTTAACTTATCAAAAATGCAAATCAGGGTCCAGCACTCTGTTATAAAGACAAGTTCTGAAACATCTAGCAGCTGCCGTGAAAAAGGAGCTCTGTCTTGCCAAAGCCAAAGGCAGAAGCACCACCAGGCTGTCTGGCTTCATTCAACGCGGCTGCGCCAACTTCCTGAGTAGAGGCTACGTAAATAAAACTGCACCATTCCTTTAAACCAAAGTAGTTTGATTCTTATATTCCTTTTTTTCCCTTCTTTCGGAAAAGGAGAACCCTGATACCCTACACTGACACCACCTTCCCTAAAAAACACAGTGAGAGATTTTAAGAAATTGTATTTATAGTTTTGTTGAAGGTAGTATATGGTTATGGAAAAATTCACCAGATTAAGCATGTCTTACCATTATTACTGAGTACCCATAAATTGGTCATAAATTGTGTGGTCTTGTTTGAAACAAAAAGACAATAAACTCTCCGATTCACCGTCCTGCTGTATGACTGCAACATTCTGAACACAAGCTTTTCTAGTCACAAAGGACACATTTTCTTGAAGCCAGAGATATAGATGGTGTAAACTGGAGTAGCTCTCCTGATTATCAAACAAGAAGGGGTGATTTATACGTGCTGAGGAGTTGGCCTAAAGGTCAAGGTATTTCCTTCGCTTAAAAAGCTCTGTACAGGGGGAGAAAAAAAAAATAAAAAAAAAATAAAAAAAATCAATGGCACTTAAAACTCAGAACCTATTATCATTATCCATGTTCTTAAGTGCAGCATGTGTTACTTTGCTTATTCACAACACAGGGAAGTAGGTGCCACTAACTGAACATAAGGCCTTTTTTTTCCTTTATTTTTAACAACTTTCAGGCAACTCACATCTTCCTGTACATTAAATTTTTACTTGAAATCTAACAAAAGGAGAATAGCTTTATCTCTATTAATTTTTCTGTTTTACCCCTTACAAATTTATTTATTCTTCATAAAAAGAAGTGTTGATTAAATTGCTAACTAGAAATTCTATCAAGCAGTCAAGTAACATAAACAGAAGGAATAACTAAATCCATATATATCAATCAGAAACAGCAGCTGTTTGCAGAAAAACCTGAGCAATTATTTATGAAATTATGTCTTCTTCAATGCTTCTGTATATTGTCACAGTCCCAGGAGGACCTGATTTTCTGATGAGCCTAAATTGCTGAATTAGAAGAGGAGACAATGTCATGGTACCAATTAGCAAAACCATTGCATACCATCTCAAAACGCATGTGTTCTCTTTTAATTACTGCATGCAACAAAGACATTCCTTCATCTTAAAAATGGAGGGGACATCCCACCCATTAGTGACTTGAACGACTAAATGCCCTTAAAATAGACATACTTGCTTTTGTGTGAAGGCAGAAAGACAAGAAACGACATAGTGCACATTTCAATCAAGGAATGGGTACCTACTGATTATCCATCCAGGTTCTCAAACCTGGCATTATCCTTGGTGCTGAGAAAGAGCTGAATTAGTGGCATGCAATGCAAAATGAGGCAGCGATGGCATAGCTAGGGCAGGGGATTAGCACCCAGGGACACGGAAGCTGCCACTGAGCTGCTGTGCATCCTTTCACACATTTCTTCTTTGTACCTTGCTTCTCAGCTCACTCTTTCTCACTTACAGTAAACACAGGTGAAATGTTGGTTTCCTGCCTTTTGTGAGCTTAGCTGAGTGACTTTACTGTCACCTTATGATTTTTCTTTTAAATCATTTCCTGTGATTGTTAATTGGGGAACACGTCAGCTTTACCAAGTAAGAGGCTCCAGCTGGCCAGGCCAGCTGATCTGGATCAAAGTATTTAGTCCACTGCCCACCCTTTTCACCAGGGGATCTAAGGATTACTGGTGAAGGACAACAACAGGTATGGCTGAAGCAGCACTCAAGACCACTCAACTGCAAGATGAATCTTGTTTTTAGCCAAAAGCTTGGTTTCTGAAGGATGCTGACCGCATCTGGTCACTCCCATGTTTACACTGCAGTCATTTTCAGTTCTGTCTCACAACATCGCATGTCCACCCCAACAGGAACGTCTGTTAGTGAAGGGAGTGAGACCTAACTGACACCAGCAGATCCAACAGCTCGTAACCCTTGTGCGTGCGGGTGTACACCGCTCTTTGCCCTGAGCGTGCACTCACATGTGAACACTTGAAGAAAGTACTTCTGATGCTGCAACTCCTTAGCTTGCTTTTATCTCACTAGATAGTAATTGATGGGCAAGGACAGAGGCTTCTTCAGGCTTTAACTAAATGTAGTTAACTGTGATAAGACCATATCCTTCCAGTGGTGAATGAGTGCCATTCACTTCAAAGCTGGTGTTCTCTTACCCACTGTTCCTTTTCCTCTGGCACTTCCCCCTGCTCCCCTCCTCTAAGGCTATTCTTTCAGATCTTCTTTCAGGACTGTCAAACAAGACGTGACTGCTGTGATCACCTGGTCTAATCTCATATATATCAGGGCTCATCAGACTAGAAAATCTAACTTCTAGTGAAACAGCTGCTTCACCTGTGACAGAGAAGCCAATACACCTCTGGCTCAAAGGTACAGCATCAGTGACTTCAGTTATGCAGTATTATTTCTGTAAAGCTGTAGCTATCTCATTAGGCTGAACATAGCATTCATACTGTATGCAATCAATTGCTACAATGCAGAAAAGGGTTGGAGAATTAGGCTGACATTGCTATATATAAAACTACAGAAAATATATTAACCTAGAGGTTAGAAATGACGTAGGCTTCCAAATTTCAATCTGTGATACTGACTCTCACCTACACAGTAGCTGAGCATTAGTACAGGTACCAACCAGGAACAGGAAATATTAATAATTAACCCAATTTTCAATCATTTTAACTGAATTTTCAAAGTAGCACATTCACAAATTTCCTTCCTATACGTGACTAGAAGCTGAAGAGTGAAACTCTCTGTAGGCAAAAGCCAAAGCAGCTATGAAGCCCTGCAGAGCAGCTGGGGAAAAGAGCAATGAGCTGCTGTGCATCGCGTGTCCCGATCTCACACATCGTGCACCGAATCAGGGCACACAGCAGAGGTAACTATTATGTTGTGTAATGCATTAAGATTAATATTTGCAACACTTGCTCAAAACAGGCATGAAGTTCCTAGAATGTTACAAGGAAAATTAAAGCCTTAACAAATGGAAACAACCAATACACAATCAGAAAGGGCTCGTCCTGGCAAGGGTTTACAGGACCATTTCATCCAGAAAATACGTACTGCCTTGAAGTGAGAGCCTGAAGTGAGTTCAGATGCACACCAGCAGCTTCTCTGTTTTGCTTTTTAGGATGTGGGTATGCCTGTAGGAACATGACTTCTGTTCTATATTTTCACAGAGTACAGCATGTTTCTGTGGTGCAGCAAAGACAGAGGCAGCAAATAGAGCTCCACAAAATCTGAAGGCTATTCCCTCCCTCTCACTCCATAATTCCCTCTTTACTGAAGGACATGGGTAACACAGTCAGTACATACACTAAAAGCAAAGGGAATGTGTAATTCCACACAGCTGGACTGAGAGGTCATACTTAAACACCTTCCAGCTGCACTAGAAAAGGACACACTGCAGCAGCCCAAGGACACCAGGCAGTGTTGGTACCCTTTAAATAGTTTCTCTCTAACCTTTAAGACTGACACTGCATTTCACAGGGGTCTGCCAACTGTGAGGGCATGCCACCATGTCACCCCACACAAAAGCAGGAAGGGTTAAAGAACAGTCAGTGGCAATTAACAATGTCTGTCTTTCCCACCCTTTCACACTGTTCATGCTCCACATCTTTCTTCAGTTTTCCATAGGGGTCATCCATCTTTCTGCCTTTCTTTGTGATCATTTTCCACCATTTTTCCGTTTCTGATTTGGCCTTACAATTGATTTTTCTTTGTTCTTTTCCCCTCGCCTTCATAATTGTGCCATAATGCATATTTAAGATGCTAACAGCACACAGAAGGATTTTTAGAAGAACACAGTACAATAAGGGAGCTGCTGGTAAAATCCAGATACATGCATCACAACTGCAGCCGGTGGATGCTGACTGCAGTTAGCAACAGGGCTGGGGCTTCAACGAAGCTCATATCCTCAGAAAACATGGCCCTGAGGTGATAGTCTCCTTAGTATCACTGATTTATCCCAATTTCCCACTACTGCAAGTCCAGTGAGCTCTACAGGAATAAAATACAGACAGATAAAAAAGGAAAAATGGCAGAAGAGCAAAGAAAATAATACAGAAAGGCTCCAAGGGCAGCTTTGCTTGTATACCAATGCTGTTGACTGAAATAAGGTTTGTGCAGTCCCCCTCCTCAAAAAGAAACCCACTCAAAAATGCCACAAATTAAAAATCAGCAAATACATTCTGAGTTTGGACTCAGATGCCAAATTTCCACAAAGTTAGTAATAACAATAAAGATGAGAGAGCATATTTTGCAGTAATAACAATAAAGATGAGAGAGAATTTTCTCTGTAACTGCTGCAATATATTCCAAATACACTCAGCTGAATATAATATTTAGTACTGTGCTTTTTTTTTTTGACTAGCATATGGCAGTGAGAGCTTCAGACAAGTCACAGAGGGCTGAGTCTTGGAGGATTCAATGAGAAAGTTGCTTGAGATGCACTCTGAATAATTTTATATTTTAGAAGCAAATATTCTTAGTTTCCTAGCATGATTTCATAAGAGCCATATAACTTCTTTTTTGTGTGTGTTTATTATCCTCTAGATTCTGGAAATCTTTCTGTATGCTGAGAGCAAATTACACTGAAGTGACAACTATAAAACCACGGCACTCCCGTACTATGCATTTGCTCTCTCATAACTTAAAAAAAAAAAATAATTCCAGAAATGTTAGGGTGCCTTAGGCTTGCAGGGTGATTTTCAGGAGCAAGATTTCTTTAACAGATCATACGCTTAGTCCAGTCTACACTATCTATCACTATGTATAATCACAGTATGTAAATGTGCCAGTCTGGATATTCTATGTTCAAATCCCACAATTCGGTTTCTTTATGGTGCACCATTTTCACGTAGAATTTCAAGACCTATGTATGTTTTCTGTAAATCTTAGAGTGTCTTCTATGTCTGTAATATCTGAGCACAAACCTGGTTCTCGCTCAGTGCAGTAATCCCACAGGATTAAGTCATACTGTAAATATCAGACAAATTACAATCAGATTAGATGGGCAGTCTGTTCATTTACTCAACACAGCTGCACTCCAGAGCCTTTTCACCATTGGTGTCTATTTATAACATGAATGTTTTATCCTTAAAGTAAATGAACACAGTTTCTATTTCATATTTCTCTTGTCTAACCATTTGTGACCCATAAGGAGTACATTTCTAGTTCCTAAGGAACAAGTAGAATGCTCCTTGAGAGGCCAAGAAGAAAGCTGTTCTTGGTACAGATAGGCAGGGCAAGATTTATTTTAAATTTCTCAGTGAAAAGTCCCTTGAAAGGTCTCCATTCAATTTCAGTCAAGTGGAATATAGTGAATATCTTTCTGGAAGTATGTATGAGACAGCAGCACAGATTTGCTGAAATTTCCCAGGTCTTGCCACAATCACTGCAGGCGTTTCCACAGGTGACAAAGCTGGTACTTCTGCCTATATTGGTGAGCATATAACTGTCCAATTTACAAAGCTCACCAGGTAGATCTGGTGTAGCATGGGTTTTACAGAGTATTTCGGTTCATGTATGAATAAGAAGAATGTTTAATAATGTTCAATATTGTCTGTACTTTGCCAAAATCTCCCTACCACTTCACTGCAATTATTTATAAATGTCACATCACATCCCTCATAATTGTTCCAAATCACAATTGTCTTGCTTTTAGGTACAAACCTGTTTCTAACCAGCAGGCAAATCTAGCATTATTGTATTTTTATTACTGTAATCACTCAGTGAAACCCTGAGTCATGGAGCTAAGGCTTTCATATAACAATATTTATGATTGCAGGTAACAAAAATATTAAAGTCAAATTAAGCACACTGCTGCACCAACATGTATTCTTAGTACCCTGCTACCTCCATTCTCATCTTCACCTTCTGATTTCAGAGCCACTATTCCTGATTTGCACAAAAATAATTAAGAATAAAACTGTTGATGTTGGGGCAGTAGGAGTCCATGAACCAGCAGGAATGCTTTGTATACCAACCCAAACCATTGCCACCGAGCTTTTGCATACTTACACCTTTGTGTGTACTCACTCAGCTGCAGAGGTGTGAGGCAGGCAACCTCTGCCCCTGAAAACACAGATGGGGTGCTCTTGTGAGCTCCCTGAGCATGCCTCAAAATGATGCGACCACACTGCAATGAGTAATGTAACAGAGCAGCACAAACACAACCAGAAAGGCAGTGCAGAATTCACCTCTCTTCTGTAGCAACACGGCAGCCCGGAAATCAGAACACCTTCCTTTATCAGGTATAAACCAGTGTAGTTTATCACATGGTTTTTAATACATTACAGCTGCCAAATAGGTATAACATGGCACTTACACAAACTTAAGATCCAAAAGAGAGCTATTCTCCAAAGAGAGCTTTTCCATTAGGCAAGTGTCCAGAATTTGAAGTCGTAAACCGATGATACTGAAGTTGGAGGAGAAAGTGCACTGAGCCCACTTTGCTCTCCGACAAAAGGTGTTACGGCTACCTTCCACTGCAAGATGTCTTTGGCACCACTGACGGGAATGTTTTTGCAACAGAAATACTGGTGCCAGGTTCTGCTTTCACTCACACCTGTGACTCCTACTGATTTCATTAAGAGTTGCCGTATTTCACTAGCTCAGATATAGGTGTACATTGTGTAAACATGAATGCATATGGGACAATGATTTCATGATACAGCATATGAAAAGTCAATACTAGCTTAAGGTTTTCCTGCACAACTTCCTCCCGTGCTTTTCTCTATGTGAGAGTAATGCATTATAGGTCACGCTGGTTTTCAGACTGATGCACAGTGTGGCCTCCCAACCAGTCACGCTAGCACAGCTGAAAGATACTCTGGCACAGCACAGAAGGAGGCAGTGGGAAGGAGAGGAATGGTTTAAGCTGATACTTCTGGTTGCCATCACTCATGCCACGATCACCGGCCAAGTTAAGGGTGATCAATGGATCTTTGCCAAAAACCAACTACTGTCTCGTTATTTTACTACAAGCTGCTTGGACAATTACTGCGTCTTAGCATCCATCAGGGAAGGAAGGATGTGACATGGTGGGAAGATCCCAACTCACATGTGACCCTTACAACTGCAGAAAAGTTAACGAGAAGTGACTCATTAGACGGGGCTTTGAGCAACGTGGTTTACTGGGAGGTGTCCATGCCCATGGCAGGGGGGTTGGAACTAGATGATCCTTGAGGTCCCTTCCAACTCAAACCATTCTGTGATTCTATGAATACCAAGCCATGAATTGTACTTCTGTAGTGCAGTAAGCAAACTTAAAAATCTTAAAATTATAACAATATAAAAACTAAAGCAATTTTAACAATAATTACTTTTCTTACTATTACAATACATTTATATAAGGAATTCAGACTTCTGAAGTACTCGATTTTTGCAAGCGTTTTACTTAGTAAAATAGTGAAAGATATTATTATACAAGGAAGAATAAGTAAAAATTACATCAAGAACTTACTTTCTGCAGGTTCCTTAGATCTTCTGCCACTGGAGGACTTCCTCAGGAGACTTCGTCCTGAGGTAAAGAGGCTGGTTAGTTCCTCCAGAGGACTGGTGGGTGTCCGAGAACGGGAACCACTCTGAGATGATGACCCGTAGGTACTGACCGAGGCATTTACCATCTTTCCTCCTTCTTGCAATGTGTTTCTGGCTGTAGAATGAGGCACTGATGGAGAGCTTCTTGAGAGACTTCCTGAATGTACAGAGTCATAAGGTGGAGGTCTTTTGAGGCTTAAGGGGGTAAGAGACCTACCCATACTGACAGGAGAAGGTGAGGCAGAGTGACTTTTAGGATAACCATGTGGAGACTGTGTTCTGTATAAGGTAGAAGGATGAGGAGGTGAGGATGTGTGCCCAGGGGTGCTAGTTCCATGAGATACTGTCTGGTCTTTCTCCAGTTTTTGATGGCCTGGTGTATGAGGTGGCAGTGAAGATGGAGAAGCTCCAGCTTGTTGCTTGATGTAAGACACATTTTCTAAAACGGGAAGCTTTGTGACCTCTAGTGGAGTTAGAGGAGACTCGTCAGAATTCGGGGAACACTGCACTGGTGCTGGTGGGAACACCAGCAGTGGAGGTCTGTGAGAAAGCAGGTTTGGAAATGGTG
Source organism: Podargus strigoides (assembly GCA_028020825.1). Taxonomy (NCBI): domain Eukaryota; kingdom Metazoa; phylum Chordata; class Aves; order Caprimulgiformes; family Podargidae; genus Podargus; species Podargus strigoides. The sequence goes on from CM051628.1 coordinate 17,650,697, forward strand.
GGGGTATATCACAAAGCAAGCCCTTCGGAGTAGACGGCACTGAAGACTTGGTGAAATCTAGGTCAGGCACTGTGGGAGTAGCACACTGAGAAGAACAAGTGTGATGGTCATATTCACATTGACATTTTGAATCTTGGCCTACATCATCAAATATAGGGTATTTCATCTCCTCATAGACTGCTTCACTTTGGTCATCCTCGTCTTTTTTGAAGTCTCTGAGAATATTCCCAACCATTTCAATATAAACAGGCTCTTCTTCCTCTGTGTCTGGGGCAGGACTGCTGACCTGCGATAAAGAGGCATCCCTAGTGAGTGTTGTCTTCATAGGGCCATGCTTTTTGATATACGTTTCATCAAAAGATGTGCTTAGCTGAGTGTTTGGATTTCGTTTCGGCTTAGGAGGTGGAATCTTCTTTGTGTATTCATCACTGTGAGGTCTTGGTTTGGCTGACACTGAAAACAGAACAAAATATAAATTCATCAGAAGCATGTAACACACTGTCAGCCACAGGATCTCTGTTACAGTGTCATAATCCTGGAATGGATTACCTGGGACCAGCCCGTTGCTGGTTTTCTCTGGTATTACATCAGTAGAACACTATAAAAATAACACTCTATTCAAAACACTCCTGATCTTCCCCAAGAATGCTCTGACACTTCAGTATTAAGTAGCTAGTGAGCACTTCCCTTCCTCCGAGACATCTGTTCTCTCCCAAACTCTTTGGACAGAGGATTTTCCATTTTTAAATATAATGCTTTTCAAATATCACTGTGGGATTTTAAAGACCCAAAGAGTTGCCAAAGACATAAAAAATAAGTATCCAAATCAACTCCTTATGGCTGCAAGAGAACAGTTGAGATCCTGGACATTCATCCTGGAATGACAGTGATGTAACTCTGCTGTGACACAGTGATGAATCAAGACCTTTTTATTTATAGTAACTTCTTGCATAAACCAGAACAATTCTCTCAGCACTGACTGAGAAAAAAACACTCACATACAAATACTGTAAAATTTGCTGTTGGGATAATCCTAATCATTTATCTGGACTCTACCCTATGCATTAACAAGAATTCAGTGAAGTCGAGGGGGAACAAAGTATCTCACAGATTCAGATCCTTCCCAAACAGGTCATTTCTAGAAACAACAGACCATTTTGTCTTTGAAATTATAAATCAAAAAATTGTGATGAAATTCATTTGAAATGAGAGGTCAAGAGTTTCTTAGAAATTATCTCTTATGAATTAAACAATAAAGAAACTCATGGAAATCACATTTTGTTCACTTTGCATAAATGGTTAATAAAACATCTCATTAACTGTTGGGGTTAATAAAATGCCTCGTTAAATGTCTGGGTGAAGTCAGTTTTTATCCTAAGCAGACTCAACAAACTTATTTAGATACAAAACTTACCACATACACTAAACCTAATTTATATTCCTATAGGGTAAATAGTTATTGCATTGAAAGCCTTGCTACCTCATTGGTAAGTTTTCCAATTTAAAAAAAATTCCTAAACTACAGGCCAGTTTAGAACAACAGCTTTCCTGTCTCACCAAACTGTGCTGCTCCTCAAAATTCACTGCCACAGATCTGTCACTACAAACTCAGTGCTGCGAAATTTCCAGACACCTTTTGCTGACTCATCAGAAAACTGCCAGCATATTTCTAATGTTAAACCAAGCAGGCAGTGCTGATGGAGTTAAAACCCCTCATTCAGAAGCAGCCTCAAATGTATTACTAAAGCCAGCAGCAAGGCACTGCTCTGCCAGCTGAATTTTATATTTTGTATTTTGACCATCTGCAAGGATGCCAGCTCAGAGCTGGAAGATGCCTGCATTACAGCATCTAACTAATGTGGTGTGGTCAGTGTCAGAGGAGGATTCAAACACAGTGTTATCACTTTGTCACACTTCTGCTTTGATCTGCTAAATAACCTCTCTTTCGTTCTTACAAGACATAGCAATAAAGGCAGATCTTAAACAAAATTCCAGTTTTGTTTAGGAATAAGGAGCTGTGAACATATGCGTCTGCACATACATGAAGTAGTGAGACCACTCTTCGTCAACAGCATTTGTGTATGCTTAATGTATAACTAAGGTACAACAAAGCAAAAAGAAAAGTCTTCCCAGAATTTGAAAAATAAATAAATAAATGAAAAGATAGTATGCTTTCATGATGGTTCCAATTAATGTGTTCCACTTTACAGCAGGCTAGGGACAACCAAAAGCTAGATAGGAGTATTTGGTAGCTTGATAGTTTTTCACTATGTGAATATATCCTAATGCACTTCAAATTTGTCTTTTTAATTAACCCAAATTAATTTTCTTGAATGTATTAGGGTAGACTTTTGGGAATGAGATGTAGGCTACCAGAATCATTTGGGCTTTGCAGAAAATACTACTCCTGATATACTTGACAATACTAGCAGATTTTTCTTGCCATGCATCTAGCTAAATCACTGTTTCCTTTCTGTTCAGGCTGTTATTTGTTTGTCACGTTCATATACATTCTACTGACACCAACTTGGTCTCAGTCCTCTCTCCACACCTCTGTTCATCTGATTTACAACCCTGGCAAAAACAATCTTCTTCAGATTGGTGTCATTAAAATGAAGAGACAGTCAATGAGACTGGCACAAACTGCCTGGCCATTTCTGAAATTTTGCCAAAACCTGAACTCTACTTCAGACTCACTAAAGGATTACAGACTGCTGCATTTGAAAACTGCATGTTTTATATACAGAGGCTTCTCCCAGTCTGCAGTTCCCTGCAGTTCCACCCTTAATGGATACCTGAGACAGAAATGTTGCCCATTCCTCTCCCTTCCCCTGTTTCCTATGCTGTCTCCTACATCTCCTGTGCCATTGGTGTCACTCTGAGAACATGCTCTGTCTCACAGTCATATCCCCACTCTTCCATCTCTTTATCTGGAGAGATGTTAGTGATGGACAAAATAATCACAAGATGCTCTTGTGCTGGAGGTCATTCAAGGCTAGTGTTAAGTGATATTTTTACCTAAAAAAATAGCTAAAAGTGGTTAAAAGTACTGTGTTTTCACGCAAATTGCTAGAAACAGCATATTTTGCCTCTTCCCTCCTTCCTTTTTCACAGTTTTTATCCAACTGATGAGGTTCTGCCACGTGGTCTAGACCCGTCCTTAAGTGTGGGGGTTTGCATATAGAACATTCACAAGTTATTGCATTACAGACAAGGAAATGAGAAATGTCATGGAAAAATGATTGACACTCTGCCATCTAGTCTTGTAAAGTATTTCCGCATGGGTTGAAGTTAAGTACCGCAGTGACACGTGCAGCATTCTCATCTGCCATTGCATGGTATGTCGCATTAGCCTAAAATATCTTGGTGACATTATCAACAAAAAGGTCAAAAGTCCCAGTCTTGATGTATGATACATAGGGCAAAACCTCACAAGGTGGAAGATTTGCTCTCCATTTTCTATTAAAAGCATTTTTTTTCCTCTGCCACAGTTTATTTTATTAAAGCTTCTATTTCCAGGAGGTGATACGTTACTAAGATCTTTTTCCCTCCTTGACAAACTGGAAATTTCAAACTAAAATTCAAAACTGTTTTAAATACTTTATAAACCTTATAAAAGTATGGAAATACCTCCTACATGCTACATGGAACAGGAACATTTGGTGCTATAAGACTTCCTAGAGAACATACACAAGCAAACAGATAGGGTAAATAGCAAAGAAATTTTTTTATCATGACTGGGAACAGAGAAACTGCTCAACACCTACAACTCCCCTCAGCTGCAGTGGGGCATTCAGGAGGCAAACTGAATTAGCTTTAAGAAGGCTATAATGCAAGATGCTTATAATGTTTATTTATCAAAGGTTTCTACTCTGAAATACAACTCCATAGGAAAGGCTGAACTCTACAGCATACCTGATAATGGAATATGGATCATGGACAACTCTATCCCAGAACAACAGAGCAAAAAATACAGGAATCCTACAACTGAACAGAGCTGTACAAAGCTAATGAAAGGAGCAGGGAGTATTTGTACAGTTCCTGTGTTACCAACATTTGGCAGGGATAAATGTGCATGAATGCAGAAGCCCTGGCAAGATCCCATAGCCAATAAAAGGAGACTACTTGGCAATCTCCAGAGAGGAACAGGCAAGATTGCTTTAAGTACTTGACATTTATCAGGCAGAAAAAGCATTCAGTGCCTGCCGGGAACATGAACTCCCATGAAAAGCAAACCATGCTGACATATTGGTGATACACATACTGCCATGTTGTCTGCTCTAAACATGGAGTAATTAAGTGCTTTTCAACATAGATTACTACGTCCTTGGTGCAACTCTCGCCAGTAACTTGCCTTGAGACTCCACCACTCTTATGTCAGAGCCTGATCCAAAGACTGATCCAAAGCTAAACAGAAGAAATAAAAGTGAGGACTATTTCTCTCCCTGCCAGGTGCAAGTTCCCTTAAACAGCCATATGAAAGTGCACCACAAAGCTCTTGTGAGTGTTTGTATCACAGACACACACAGATGCAAGAGATAACCAGGTCTGCGTGGAGTTCGAGCCGACTGGATGTGAGCAGAGGTAGGTAGGTCAGCAACTGCTACATGGTCCTCTGCCTTCACAGGAGCTGCCCTGGCTGCGGAGGATGTAGGAGCTCAGGGTGCTATGTTAGCAGCTCCTTTTCTGCATTAGAACCGCCCAAACTACCACAGTTGATAAACTGGAGGCATGATGATCCTTGCAAACAAAACTGAACTTCACGGAGTTTACGCTGCTTGGCCAGGAACTCTGTGTTTAATGGCATCCTACTACCAAGCAATTATCTAGCTCCCATAAACTGCAAATGAAACAAAACATGAAGGATATAATAACTTCAGTTCTCACATCTAGAAGCAAGCAGCACAGCACTTAAAATAGCCTTATGTGAGCCCTACTGAACAAGCAGAATATGACATTTTTGAAATGGGATATTTGTAGCGCAAAGGTTACTCAAGCTTTCAGACATGCCCAGATAATCTGCCTTTCATAGTTAATTCTGGAAAAACAGAATGGTTCTGGTCATTTTTTTTCTTTAAGGAGAGACTGAAATATGAAAATGTGTTAGCAGATTGGTTTTTATTATTTGCTCGCTGTATAAGGAATGAGTGAACACATCTAAAAACTATAATTAATTTTATAATTTTCTATTGTCTTTTGGGTGTTTACCAGCTTTTGCAGTTCAGAGACTGAGGTGATTTACCGTGTTGTTCAACATAACAAACAGAATGAAAACACATGTAACAGGAAAATTCCTCCCTTTCAATTTCTACAAGAGGCTATAGCACTCAATTTCTTTCTAAAGAAGGAATGATTTGGGGCCTAAAATTTTTTTAAATCCTTAAAAATGTTACTTTAAATGCAGAAGGAATTAATCTTGCTGGGTTTTGAGAAGTACTTCTATCAAAAAGTGCCTCCAGGATTGAAAGGAAATAGTATTTATTTAATTAAATCCTGAACGTGCTGGATACTGAATCAAAGATGCACAGATTCTGATTTACATCATGTAATTCAAGAGAGAAAATCCAGCCCTAGGGTAGCACAGAACCTATATATATTTGTGTAAGATCAAGTCCATGAGTGACTCTATTGGCTTTAATGAAATGAACTGCTTGTTCAAAGATGCACATGATCTTAAGTGCATTTGTGCACCAGTGCTTATATTGGGTTGGATTTCATTATCTCTCTAGATGAAGTTTGAATATTCTTAGGGAAACTGAATTTAAAAAAGCACAGTCCTCTGAACGGTGCCAAGGAGCAGCACTCAGGAGACCTCAGTTTAATTCATCTCTTTGTCACAGGCCACAGAGCTTCGCCTGTCATTTTACCCCTTTAATGCCACTTTTCACCATCTTTTTTGCTAGTTTAGGCTGTAAGGTATTTTACACAAGGTTTTTATTTTAATTTATTTGTTTACATCAAGCCTTGCACAGTGGTTCCCATCATTGGAAACAACAGTAGAAAACAAAAGCAAATTTAAATGTATCTATTGGAGATACGCCGTGTTGAACACGCTGGAGAGAGTCTCTCCCCACACTGCCACGCTCCAGAGCACAGCGCCTTCCAGGTTTCCTCTTCCAATGCACTCCACTCCTCTGCACATCTGTCTGACACCCTGAGCTCTGCTTATTACTCTTTCCCACAGTGAAAAGTTCTCCAAAAGCTTTCAGAAAATTACAAATTGATTAAATCTCTTTCTGAATGCCCAGCCTCATGCTTTCATATATTTTGAACTCCACATTCTAGTTCTTTTAAAGAATGAGTAATTGATGTCCCTGATTTTTCCAGATATCATTGAATAGGCAAAGAAAAATAAGAAAAGAGAGTATCTGAGAAATAATTACAAATTATTTGCAATCAAGCCTTTCTATACTATTCAGTGAAGCTAAAAGTTATTGTCAGTCAGCAGAGCCCTGGAACATCAGAAAAGGCAAGATTTTGGATAAGTAAGAAAAGCCAATTTGAATCATCCTCTTTTTACAGGAAAACTGATGAATTGAGCGCAAATGGAGGCAAACAAAAAAACTCACAGTAACTTCCTTTATGTTGCAATGATTTCTGAGCATCCATTTAGAAAAATATCCTTGAACTAATACGCCCAGACACAAGGGGCCAGGATCCATGGCATTACATGGGTGTAAGTTACAGCAGCTCCAGTGGAAGCAGGCTCTGAGGAGGGGGAGGTGCAAGGATTACTGGGGAAATGGGAATCCGAGTAAAGGATCCTCACACTGCCCACACATGCAACCAATATTGCTGAAGTGCAGGTCTGTTCCGTTTCAGAAAGCCTGCAGTCTGCATATGCGAAATAGATTTTGCAGCCAGCACAACAGTAGCAATAAAAGATATAATCTGAAGGAATTCTAGATATAGAAAGGCAACTGGCACGGGAATTTATCAATTGCAAGCATCATTAGATGGATTACACAATGAGTCTGCAAACAGAACTACTGAATCATGCTTGCAGAGAAATTAATTTATAAAGCAGATGTGCTTGTTTGTTGGTGGATCTAGTGCTCCACTGAGGGAACCTGTGCAGAGTCACAACACAGTATGGAAAAACAGCCACAGAGCAGCAACATGAGTAAAGCCCTTCAGTTCTAAAGCAACATTTATAGTATCTTGACTGTCATCTTGGAGATGAAACCTGAACAGCTTTCACTGGTTTACTGTAATTAACTGTTATTGCTTTATTCCTACAGCTACCCACAAACTGACTGCATTTCACACTGAGAACGATGGGCGACATCAGCCCCCGCCACCCCTCACCCAGCATCTTTGCTGTGGTACAGTTATTAGAGCCCAGTTCTGATGTAGCTGTCATCCTGCGCTGGCTGCCCCCTCTCCTTTTCTGTAGCTCCCCATCTCACATTCCCCAAACGCCATGCAGAAGAGGGTGAGGCTCTGCATTTTGCCTGACTGAGTTTCTACAGGCTGTGCCGTGTGATGACTCCAATGACAGCAACATTCCTCTTGACCTGCAGAAAGAAAAGATCTCTCTTCTGCTCAGAAAGGGACACTTCTGGGCACGTGTGAAGAGCTAAGTCCCACCAACACGTGACTTAGACACCTACATCACATGAGCTTGGTATGTAGTGGGCACCACTGTGATACCAGTAAGCCTTTGAGGGCTGAGCTGCTTATTCATATATCTGCTGCCCAGAGGGCACTGAAGGCCTCTGTGGGATCATTTGACAATGCTCACGTAAACAAAGGCACACTCAAGTCTGAATGCAACTCCTGGCTTCACAAGAATAACACTGCTATTGATGCTTAGCTATTGTACTCAAGGGAGATAATGTGGGAAATCACTTGCTGGACTTTCACCAACTTCTTGGAGAAGGTACGGTGCAGAGGCTTTCTGATCCGGTACTCACAGACACACTGAATGAAACTACTCTGCAAGAGTTCCTGGCTTTGGGTGATTTATAAATCCAGTACCTGCACCCAAATAGTGGACTCAGAGATGATTTACAAGGAAAACAGCAAAGAAGGAAATCAAGCTAGAAAAAGAGTAAATGCTTAATGAAACACTAAGTTTAGCTCACCTACTCCATTTCTCTAAAAAAAAAATTATCTGTATTTGCTCATTTGATTTAATTGTTGCTTTGGTTCACAAACATCCTGTGCAGAACACTAGCAGTAACAATATGCAAAGACTTGAATAATTTGTCCACAGATACTTCATTTTTCAGATGCACAGTAACCCCTATCTTCTACTTACAGATACAATAAGTAGGTCAAATCCATTATTTGCTTACATAAGCAGCAATCTGTTTGCCGGGCTCCTAAAATAATTGCAGCCCATTAAATCACACTGGCAGACCTACAGAGGTGATATTGTCCCTAATACTGACCTCTTGGGGACTCCAACATGAAACGTATTGCGTCCAACACCTCCACAGGCACAGCAGCCCCACCAATGCTGCTGCGCTTCCTCAGCGTCTCCCACCAGCAACAAGGAGCCAACAGATTTCAATAACCTCCTCTCTCCCACAAATTTTGTGGGCTTTGTGCAATTCTTTTCCTTGAAGCCCCTGTGTACAAAGCCTCTTGCTGCTGCTGCGTGACAGATCTGGCAGGCCCTTCTGCCACGGAGCTCACATTTCAAAAGAAAACACAAGGCTGACCACGGGGTCAAAGGAGTCACCACAGCAGGAGCATCGAGAAAGCAAATGAACCCCAGTGAACAGGAGTTCACCTAAAGGGGCATTCTTGCCTCTATAAAAAAGACACAAGGTGACCCTGCAAAAGCCTTTCCTGCAGGTTGTCACTGAACATCTTTTGGGTGAATATGATGAAAGCTGAAGTGGACAGAGCATTGTCAGAGCAGCTCACAGGCAGGCAGCAGTGCCTGGAGATGTAATGGCTCTGTGGTCAGAGGCTGAGTGTTGCTGAAATACTCAGTGTAATCGGCTTTAGGAAAAGAGCCTCGCTGCTATTTATTTTACTTCCATCTCCATAGGGGTGACTCCTCTCTCCTCCTCAACTCTAAATAAAGTGTTGACAAAATTACAGACAAGCCACATGTTATCAGCTGCCTCCCACTCAGAGCTTCTCTGTGCGTGTGGCATCTATCATTTCATCTTACATTTATTTGAAGACTGGTCTAGTGAAACTAGTAGACCCTATAATAATGTTGATCTATAAGAGTCATGCAGCTGGGCTTAACCGCCATAAATTCACCTGGTGTGGCTGCAGGGTACAGTACCATTTTGACAGTGTTGTTCACAGCTCCAGACAAGCTTCAGGAGAGCCTTCTCCTGTTTCAAATGCCAGGCTTAACCTCATTGTGCCACCTGAGAAAGCGAGATGGAGGATAAAAAGACAAAGATGGTGCACAAAAAGGAACAGAGGAATTGCTGCCAGAAGCTCTTCCTACCTCACCCATGACTGCAGAACCTGTTCAGCTCAACTCACAGGCAGAACTAGTGGGAACAAGAAAGCAACCTGATTAAAAACTAGTACCCTGCAAAAAAGGGGAAAAAAACCCCCAAGCAGCAGAAGATGGAACAATGAGGAAGGGAGACGGGTTAATAAAGAACATCTGCCATCTGTTTAGTGGCTGGCCTAGCCCCAAACCTTGACAAGCTCTCCAGCAAAAATGTTTGGAAAGCGGAGGTAAATGGAAAGCAATTAATGCAAGAGCAGTATCACAGGCTAAAAGACCTTACCCAATATCTAAGGGAAGAAGCAGGCTGTTAAGGGGAGTCACGGTATGACTGGAGAGAGAGAGAAGATCATCATTTGCTTGCAAAAGCTCTTTACATGAATGAACTGTTATTATTTCACTTCGTCTCTCCCACATTGTGTTTGCAGTGAGCACACACACAGCACTCCGCTTCCTTCCCTTACATTTTTCCCTTCTCCTTCCCATTAACTTATAATTTGGATGCATCCAACCTTGCAGCACAGCCCCTAAGTCAGCCCTATTGGTTCAACTAAGTGCAGAACGCAATAGCATGGGGGTAAGGACAAGCCAGTGCTGGTTTTGCCACTGAAAAGCCAGTGACTGCTGGAACTTGAATCAGTCAGCTTTCTGAGATAACATATCTTATCCTTTCCATTGCCAAGCAACTTTCCATTGCAAGAAACATTCCTTTATTCTATCTTGCATCTGTTGAAGTTCCCCATGAAGACTGAACTAGCACCTACTCCCACTGTCACTAGGACATAGGGAAGCACCCACGCTTTGAGCACTTGCACCACTATAGGAAACCAGAAGCTATTGCTGTAACCCAGTGTTTACAGCCTGCTTCATTTTGCTGTTGCTCAGAAGCAGAGCCCTTTGCAGGAATTCATCTGTTCTGCCAAGGCACAGCCTCTGGTATAGGACTGCACAGAAGAACCTCTGAGGGGACCACCTCCTGGGACTGCCTGTGCTGTAAACAGATGGCATGCAGCATTTCACAGAGCTGGACCATAATCGCAGCCAAAATTTTGCTATCCTTGCTTATGCACTGCAGCATTGGTAATATCAACAGGAGGTTGGGAAAGGGAACTTGAGCAGTTCCTATGCTGAGAAGCTGCTTGAAGTCCACAGTGACTGCCCTGAGTTCACAAATGAAACCCTGCCAGATGTGTGGAATTTCCCATTAAGCAAGGACAGTCTTTTCCACGTATTCCCCTCTCTGCTCGAAAGCCTCCTTTTCCAGTGCTGTTCACAAAAGCACTCACACGTGTCCCATTAGCCCAAGTTTCGACTGTGAATAGAAATACTCTGATCATGATTGCAAACTACCTCACAAAACAAAGCCCTCATCACTATTTTACAAAGGAGGAATCTGGGACTCTGAATGCCAAGTGAAATGCTCAAGGTCGTCCCAGTCAGTGCAGAGCTGCGAAGAGCTCTGTTCCTTCACTTACACCACTGCGAGATGCATAGCATTATTTACGGAAGTCTCCACTTGGCATAACACTTACTTACATGCAAGCACATACTTGCAGGACTAGGATCTTACAGCAATTAGTCACTGCAGATATTTATCCACATCAGCTGTAAAAATTATCTCATCTTTAACAGGGAACAACAAATAATTTAGAACCACAGAATACCTTGAGCTTCCGTGCTTCTGTTTGCAAAAATTCATATTTTTAAGAAAATCAACAGGCTAGGCATATTATCAATTTTTAAATCCACACTAGTGGTATAGCTTTAAGTTTGTGTTTGGTGCACATTTGTATGCATGTTTTTTTTGATTTATTTTTTTAATTCTTTTAATCAAAGGGTTCTTACCATCTTATTCACCAAAATCCAAGTATTGAGAGACTACTATTGTCATAAGCAAAAAGCTAACCCCATCAAAACTTTCCCTATTGAGAAGACTTGTGGCATCATCACACCGATCCTAAGGCAAGATTTGTAGCCAAGCCATCCTTGGGTATCCTACCAAGAGGAAATGGGACACAGCTCCCTTTGCAGTCATGCACGGAAGGGAAAAAGACAGCAATCTTCTTCATCCAAAAAAGCACTGTTAGGGCCAACAAGCCAAAGATTATACAGTCCCCAACAGAGAGTTAAGTTTTTATAGGAACGTTTATGGTCAGAGAGTCCTGTACTTGCAGTACTGGTTTTGTTGTACAACTAAGCATAACAGGAACTAGAATTATTCAATCGTTATATGCAAGCTGGTCGTGAATTTGAAGGCAGAATATTATTCAAGATTATCTCAGTGAAATTATGGAAGCCATGGCAAATATTATACCACTGCACTGGAAATGGATATTAAGCTATGCCTCTTCATGATGTCATGTACACAATGCTCCAGCTTTTTACTTCCCACATCTAAGCTTCCCCCAACCCTGAACCAGTATCCAGCCACAAATCACCCTGGACGTTGGGGGTTGTGCTTTCTGTTTGATGTGCCAGTAGTTCAAAGTTACGGCCACTAAAATTAGCACAAAAAAATGTGTGTGCTTTTTTTTTTTTTTCTTTCATGCATCTATGAAAAGCCCAGGCTGGTACACGGTGACCTCCAGGCAAGTTGATGGCATTGCAAAAAGGAAGCTGTGCTCTGTTGAGCTGTCACTGCTGTGCATGTTATCCCAACACACGTACTTTTGCACACGTACGAACTAAAAAGCATGAAGTGCCAAACACAGTTGTAGCATGTCAGGCATATGTTGCTTGATGTCATCCAGCATTAAGCCAAATGGAAGAGATGAAAGCAGCAAACCAGGACACCAACCAAGACTACTATATTCAAACAGTCATTAGAAAGAAATTATCAATGAAACAGAGGATAGCCATGACAGGATCTCACCTGGAGCCAGACTTAAATCTCTTGGAACGTGATTCTGCTAGGCACTGTGTGTTCTCAGTAAAGCCAAGGTGAGTGTAGGGTGCTTGAACCCCCAGTATCAACCTCTTGCAAGGAAATGCTTTGAGAGCTCAGTCATGCTTCACTCTATAAGGATTTGTCTCACTTGGTTGTTTAAGTGAGAAAAGAATTAGGGCACCAGTTAAAAACAGTGTAAGACAAAGAGGTGGAAATCCAGTGTATTTGCCGCGGAATGCAGCTGCTTTGTGTTTTTTCCTTTAATTCCAAATGAGTTTTGCCAGACATCTCTATTATCACAGACCAGCTCTGAGAGTAAGCAGGGACTTTAGGATTTCAGTCTGGTTCCTCAAGCCCTTATTCATTTGTACACAGTGTCTTTAGCAGACAATGCCAAAGACAGTATGAAAACATAAATGTAGTACGAGTATTCCAAAATAGTTATTTTTGTAGTTTAACAGGCATTTCGTTTTACTTAAACTCTGAAGGGCTGTCAAAATGAGGTAAGAGAAGTATCTGGATTTCTCCTCCCTTCCTCTCCTGGCCCTGATTTAAGATCCATTCAGTGATGCAAAATAATGCAAGAATCTGGTATTTCATAGTATTTCAGCTCATAGGTGAAATGCTGAGAAGGTCCAGTATTATGGCTCCCGGAGGTATAAACAAAATAAAATCTGAAATACAGTCACAAATATGATGACTTACATTTTTTTCTAGCAGTATTCCAAGTTCGACATACAGTGACCTGATGATAATGAATGGATTTATTCACACCATAACCTTCCAGTTACATAGGGGCTGTCTATCGAGGTTGCAAATTAACCATGCAGTGGACAAGAGCACCCACATGACAGCTTTCTCCAGAGACTCTCTCTTCATTGCAGTCTTTCTGGTAAAGATTATTGATTTAGACACCTTAAGAGCACAGCTGAAGTACTTCCAGGGTCGGGTTGGCTCTAAAAGCAGTTTAGTGACTTTCATATGATGTGAGACCTCTGCTAATACTCTCTCCTAGAACCCAGCTGACTGCATAAGTGGCTGCCATTTCCTTGCCTTGTTGGTGTGTCCAGGGACTACAGTGACCCTATACAGTCATTGGACCTCAGAGTGGCAGCAGCCTGGAAAAAGTCTCCTACTCTGTATGTCTGCATTACACCCAACACTGCTTTAAGGTCCTAGCTGGTTTGCTAATTCCAGGGCAGAACAGTGTGAATTCACAAGTGCAGTTTGGCCTGGGGCTGCAACCAGGCTTATGAACTCTCCTGAGCCCTGGAGCACGGGAATATGCAGTGCAGTAGCAGGGCTTACCAGCTTCAGCATAGGGCAGGCAGCCTCCTCCAGGACTGGCTGCATTTGCAGCCAATCTAGTAAATCAGCACAACACTCCCTGAACTCACATTATTAAGGCTTTTCCATTATCAAGAACATCACAGCTTCCATCACCCTTCAGAGCACAGAAATATCCATACTGAAGGGAAGCTGCACATTTAATTTTGTGCTTTTTCACACAGGTGCAGTGTCTGCCAGCAGATGAGCAACATCCTAATGAGAAAAGAGAGATGAGGAATATATAAAGCAACTTTATTAAAAAGAAAAAAAAAAAAAAAAGACACTAAGTACACAGGACAGAGTAGCTGCACACAGCTAAAGTACCAACTGCCAGGTCTTGGGCACAATGCAAGTCCCGAGTGGGTAACTAGATCTTCATGTCTTTTACCACTGCATGGTCTATTTTCTGTTCAATGCTTGCAGCTTCCATTAACGTTAATGAGTATGCATATGTGCCTTGAGGGTAAGAACATACTCCCTCTGTGGCTTCAAAACTTGTTTATAAATCCCTCCAAAAATCACACTGCGTTCATTGCTCTGCACAGGAAGCTATTATAACAGCTATAAGAACTGATGCTTTCATTCCTTCCTTCCCCCTTGCCCTCCCTTATCAGAGGGACCACAAAACAGACCTGAAAAGATGAAGGGCTGGAGGAGGGGGTACGCACAAGAAAGGAACCCCCAGCTATGGGAGCTGCAAGCTGAAAACCGACTCGCTGCAGGGAGGGGCAAACTGAAATCTCACCAAAACCAAAGAAAACCAAACCCCGAAACAGTGAAAAACTACACTACCCCCCCAAAAAAAAGCCCTTGGAAATTTCTAAGCTATTAAATTCTAGAGAACAGACTGAAATCTTTGCTGCACCCTTCCTGCTAGAGTGGGAACAAGCTGCTTCAGCAACCAAAGGGGCCAAACAGAGCTGAGGCACTGCTGGGCAGAGTCCCACAGCAAAGTCAGGCCAGTGCTGCCCTCCAGCCTTTCACCTACTGCAGCAGCACAGAGGCTGCCAAGACACAGGGCTCCACAAAGGGAAAGATGTGCAAGGTTTCCAGTAGCGACTGCATTGCTCTAGTGCTGCTAAAGGCACCATATCCTCCCCTGTGCCACCTGGGCACTCAGGGCTGTTCACTGGAGTCATGTATGGTAGTTAAGAGCCAACTCCACCTCACTCTGAGGTGACAACAGGGCATGTGTTTCCTGATGCTGGCTTTGACTTTTCCCTCTATCATTGCCAGCTGCCTTCTCCCATTGTGCAGTTTCAAGTTAAGCCCTCTCAAGCCTCATGGTCTGCAAGAGATACAATACAATGTACAAAAATTAATGGGTAATGCAGCACTGAGATCGAGAATCAGATTAAGGTATGTGAAGGAAAACAGACACTGCTTCACACATGGCTGAATACCGGCTTGCATCATACCTACACAGCTCACGTGAACACTAGCTGCAGCTTTTCACGGGTCAAATGCTGTGCTTAAAATACAGAGCAGGCTGTAGGAAAGAGGAAAATGAGCTAAAAAAATATACAGTGCACAACATGCAGGCACTCAGGCTCCTCAGGCACAAAGACACGCGGGGGTTCCCGCTGAGCACCTGGCTGAGGAGCCCACGCCCTGGGAGGACACCTTGGAGTCTGGACGTCAGGAGGCAGCACACCCCATCCCACCACAGCCATGCAGCCTGCCCTTCCCCTCTTCTCAGACTCACACCCTGGCATTGCAGCAGCAACACAGGCCACAGTGACGACTGGCCCTCACTAAGAGGGAGCACGTTGCAAGAGCCATCCGCATGAGTCTCGTGCTCGCTGCGCAGGGTTCTGACAGACTTCATCGCAGGATGCTTCTCACCAGACCTGCCTGCCCCACTCCCCTGCCACAGCTCCTGCACAGCAGCAGGGTGGTGTAACAGCACCCGTGCTGCAAAGATGCCTCCCTAAAATACTGCGTTCTGCTACATCAGCACTGGGTTGTCATGCCTGGCAGGAGGCCAAGCAGATAGCCCAGAAGCAGTAGCATCTTAAACTGCCCATCGCTGTACCCACCAGAGCTCATCTGTCAGTCTCTTTACACTCATTAGGTCTGAATAGGGCTCATTAGTGATATTTCTCCCTTTAGTAGGCAGGGATGAAAAGATGTGGCAATAAGATCTGGCCATAAGGAAGGACATGACACAGTTACTGCAGAGGACACTATTCCAAAGTTCAGGTTAAATATATTATTTGCTAAGGTAGGAATTAAAAGGAAACCAGCACCACGCAAAACCAGCAGAAGTGCTAAATCCTTTTAATCCAAGTTCTGTTTAATGAGAGCAGCAAAAGTTCAAGTTTACAGTGCAGAGTTGCCAGTTGATCTGACAGAAAACTAGATTTATGAGAGAGACCAGCTGGAGTGCAACCCCAGTTACAGTTACGGTAATTGCTTTTCTCCAGAGGAAAATTTTCCTTACAAGTTGCCCACCTTTAGAGATTGCTGAGCACGAGAGAGGCTTCCACTGCATGGGCTTAGAAAGCAGCCAGAAGGGTATCGTCTTCCACACAAGACACACGGAAGGGAAACACTAAAACTGAATGGGTTCGAGAGGTGGGGATCCCAGAAAACATTTTGACATATCAGACCTAAACTTCCCATGGGCTCTGGCAGAAGGAGAATTACAACCATGAACAGCACTTTGAAAATGCAGCTCTGAGTTTTAATTTGCATTTGTGTGTGCATGTTTGTATGTACATGCAAGCACATACAACTGGCATTTTCATTATACATAGATGTGGATATTATGTATACATAAATGACATCATATTATATATATTTTATGTGCCTATATTTATAGAATGTAGTCAGCATCCACTAAACAGAATTTTAACAAAAAGTTAACTTTTAAAATGCAATTCACTTACACCTCTTCTTTTAAGTTTGCACTGCAGTAGCTCTGTAAACCTTTCTTGTGGACACATGCAGTGATCATATCAAAAACCACTGCTTGAGGCTGGTTACATTCACCAATTATACTGCTTTATTAATTCTTTTTTTCTGTAAGATTGGGCACCGAAAGCACATCAATTAATTAAACTCCTGCATTTTCTCAATAAAGAGCCTTTCAGGATCTAGATTAGATATGCCTTCCAGGCTGAAATGTTATTTAAAATTACCCTTTTCACTTCACTTCTCACTTACGGTGTGTGATGTATGGGACACAGCTGCATCTGTTTGCTGTTCCTACCAGAGTTTGAAAACTCTGCAGAAAAGAAAACCCACGTTTTTAAAAACAAGTTTCTAGAAATCTGTCATGGAAGAGAAATGCATTGGGTGGAAGGTGTTCAGTGGGTGCATATGAGACGCAGCCAGAAAAGTAAAAAAAGAATATTGAAGCATAGGAAGGGACATGGAAGTGTGGAAACAAAGCAACAAAATTAAAGGCAAGTTAAGAAGAATGAGGCCTTCAGGCTGGAGATTGCTCTTTCAGGCAGAGCCAGGGTAAACTGGGATGAAACACACAAACCAAAGTGTTGTCACACTGCTGCGCATTGAGACAAGGTTAATATGTGTCACTGCAACTTAAAAGAAGATTCTCACACTCCCACAAATTTGGAAGTAAGAGCACTTACAGGAAAAGTGTTCAGAGTTGGTGTGGCTGTTACTGATGCTATTTGTGCTTCAGGAGGAAAAGGTCTTTCAAGCTCATGACCAAATTTCTTCTGCCACTTACTTCTGCAGTAAAGTGAGACTTATATTAAAAACATAATCTAATGTTACAGTAGTTATTGATAGGATGGGTTCAATCTTTTGACTTTACCGTGATCAGAAAAAGAATGAAAGTTACCATCAGCAACTGCTTTTGTTTGTATAAACCGGATCATTGTCAAGAAGCAAAAAGTAAACATGTTTAATAAAAACGAGTGGCGAGGCTGTTCCTGGTTGCCTAGGAAATGTAGCGAATTCCTTTTCAAAGTAGCCACAGGGTCAGACAATAGCCATTATAGTCTGAATTATTCTGTGTTGCCATAAAAAATGAGCTGGGAACAATTTTGTGACAATTACTTTGTAGAGATTCCACAATAGTTGATGGAGAAACAATAGGGTCTTTCATCATTGTTTTCCATGGTTCCTGGAAAAAGCTGTAGCCATTCAGCCTGTAAATACCACAAGTACACGCAAATGTGTGAGACACATGCATGTACAAATATTTGGGTACAATATGGACAACAATGACTCAAAGTTAAATCTGTGTGTTCTTGGACTTGGGCTTCCAAAGACCTCCCTAGGAGAACACTAATATTGTATCCTGTGGACTATCTCACCTGAAATTGGAGAGACACAGGTTCACAATTTCTTGAATTCAAAGACGGCTATGAGAACAACTACTAGATAAGAAAAAACTTAACCACTTGCCCATAAAGAACAGATTGGCAGAATCAGAGCTTCACAGGTTTCTTTGTGCTAGGCAAAATTTCAGATAGTAAATTTGCTGTGAATTAATTGTAGAGCCACAGTAATAATTCCATATTCTGGGACAAAGCTGGTTTAATACGTGTATCAAATCAATATTGAGGATAATGAACTTTGACTTTCATCTGGTTCTGCTCATCTTCAGATGTCCTCCTCAATGTATGACCACAGTTTTTATAGAAACATTCCTATGCTACCCAGATGTGAAAATTCTTTCATCGAAACAAACATGTTACCTGGGAGTGCACAGGTGATAACAAATCATCTCATGGAGACAGCAAAGCATTTTAGAAATCCAGCCTGTTCATCCAAACACCATATTGGAGCCACCCACCCTTGCATATATCTTAAACTTTAATATTTAACTGCTTATTTCAAAAAAACTCCTACAATCTGATCTTACTTTCTATGTATCAAACTTTTTGGTGAAACCCCGGCCACATATAAAACCAGACATAAACATACAGGGCCAAATTCCGAACACATGAAAACAAAGGTATGGTTAAAGGGTTCTGTCAGTTCAAAGTCTCCAGGAACAACTTCAGGATAGTCTAAAAGTGCCCATTCCTGCACTACATATACACCAGCAGAATGAATATAACACAGGTCATATATTAAGTATCAGAGATTCACAATATTCTATGAAGGCATTTAGTCACACTAACAGGTAACATTAAAGTATTACCTTTTATGCTAGTGATAGAGTATTACTCAATTACCAATTATTTCCAGAGTTCTTGCTATGAATATTCAGCTCTTGATTGTAATAACGAATCCGAGGTGCTCTGCAACACTTATAGTAGTACCACTGTCATACAGATTATGCAAAATGAATACTGCTACAATACCACACGTGCAGCTCACAACCATCATGTGATGGGATAAATCAAGCGCAACCTGCGCAGAGTGGGAGGAGGTTTTCTTGGAAACAGAAATGTCAATCAATTTCAAACTTTGAAATCTGTCTGAAGGGACGTGACTACATATTACGTCCTTGGTGTGAAATACCAGCTGGCAGAAAGGTATGAGGGAAAGGAAGTAACATTTTCAGAACCTTCCATAATAATGCTGAAGATCTAGTTTCATGAGGACACTGACTGCTTAAGGACTCTGCCATAACTTCCGTCAGACTGGTAAAATACTTTAATGTATTTCAATTAGCACTGTCATTATCATCATTGCTACTTTAGGGCTGTCAAAATCTCTTGCTTCTCAGTAAAGGAGGAAAAGGGCTGAGGGACAGATGTAAAAAAGACCTGACTCCTAATTATCCTAGAGATAATGCCAAGGTCAGCCATACCACACACTATACTGTGCCACCTAATGCACACCTGCAGGAATATTCATGAAACAAACTAGAAAACATTGGAACCTATCTTACTGCCCTGTCTGCAAAAACAAACTTCATTTAGCCTTGGCAATTGTGCTTGTGCAAACTGAGGACGAAAGAATACTAATATATGTTAAAGAAATATAAAAATATTTTAAAATATAATATTTTTACAAGAACTTTTGAGTAATTTTAGAGCTCCTGCCTTTTACCTCAGAGAATATCAGACCAAGAAGTTTGTGCCATGCATTCACTTTTTCTATTAAATGAAAGACTTGAAAGACTTTCTGATACGAGACTTTAAATGTGTCTGTGGCACAACCCTGAATGGTTTCTGTGTAGGCTTTGGTTCAGTAAAATTGTGGTAAACTGCTTTTATTAAGGGCAATTACTTAATGGTTGGATTTTTCATGTTAGTTTGTTCAGTGACGTTGATGTAATGGTCACTGTAGAGGACAAGTTACGGAAGCAATGGTAAATGTCATACGCAAAATAACTACCAACATCAGCATAAATAAATCCACAGATTCGTTCAGCATTTGTGTTCAGCCTCGCAATTGTAGACATATGTGTCACCAGTTGAATTATACATTCTTTTGCATCTTTGCTATCACTGATGACTTTTTAATGTCAGATTGCAGCATGAATGTAACTAACAAGTGTTTCTGTCCACAACAAAAAGCAAAAGGGATACGCACTAAGAGCACAACATACTGCATGGGATGTCAAAACTGATATGTAACACAGCAGTGGGAAAGACCAGCACTGATCCAAACCATTTATCCCTAAGGGTTGCTTCTTACAGTTCACACTGTGAAGCAGAGTCATCCTGATCTCTCCTAGCAGGGAGTACAGCTGGTCCTACTGCTGCACAAAATGCATTTCCAGCATGGAAGAAAGGAAGGAGATCCCTATAGCGCTACCTCATCTTTAGTAGTTCAGAGTAAGGAAGCAATATCCTTATTCAACACAAATATGCTGCATTGGCTGAAATGTAACTGGGAGATGTGGGAAGATAAAATGTAGACTCACATGCAAACAGAAGCTTTGGGCTATGCATTATAACATCTCGGGTACAATTTTGACCACTGGATATTTCCTTGCTGTAGAGTTTCAGAGCCACACAGTATTCTGGGTAATAATTTCTGTCCTTCACTTCTTTGTTGAGGAGGACCCTTTGCAAAGCTTTGGTTTGCACAGTGTTAGTGATATGGTGAGTGGTCCTTAGCTGGTGTGCAGATAACATTGTCCTACATGCCATCCAGTAACAATCTCTTTTTCCCTTCACTTTGAATAAATTCAGCTCATTCCCCAGTATATAACCAGGCCATATAAGTGGTACAGTTCTGTGAGAAATATCAAAGGTTGGCAATTACCCAATGGTCAAAAATTTGGAGAACAGTGATCTAGGATACCTGTGCTGGCACTGTTACACAGATGGAGAAACATACAGGTAATTCTTAAATACAAGATTATCAACTGGATAATCTTAACACTGGGTCACCAAAAATGTTTTTTCCAAAGAATTTAGTGTTTACCTTCAGTCCTGTCCGGTAGTTTCCCGCTTTTACTTGTTGTTCCGGTGTTGACTGTTTCAGATGAGGTGCTCAGTTTGGTGTTGGGGTCTCGCTTCGGTTTTGGAGGTGGCTGCTTACGAGAGCTGCTACTTTCATCATCGGTTCCTCCAACAGAATGAAGAGACTGGGATCTCACGGTAAAGCCACTGGAGCAAGGATGTGGCAGTCTGTCCTGAGGAGCAGGCATTGTCATAAATCCCATGCGGAAATGTTTCCCCACGTAGCTTCCTTCATTTCCTCTCACTACTTCTCCACCTATGCTGTAAGAGAAAATACACATATAAGTAAATGATCCAACTTTGCCTGAACTGTACCTGGAACCAAGGTCTCAGTTCTGACAGTGATGAGAAGATTGTACTTTTGAATTTGGAAACAAGCAATGTTCTGTTCTTTTCTTAAAACAAGATGACTACTAGAATAGTCTGTTTTTCAACATAAATTTAAATGCAGATATACCGCTATGCACTTGCTTCAAATTTTACAAAAAAACCCCCAAACTGAGAAAAGCTTTTGTTCAGGTTTCATAGCATTATGACTAAGACTGTCTACAGAACAAATTTCAAACATCAGAAGTTAGAACTGAGTTTTAAGGAAGACAAGAGACTGTGAGTAGGGCAAAGAATACTGCTTTAGAAATACAGCATCGTGCATTGATCTGCCCTCCCCCACACTCATCTTTGACTACAGACACTGCTACCTTGGGAAACAAGGCTCTTGGGGTCCAATCAATCATTTCCCTTCAGATTAAAGAATGGCACGGGAAAGAAATGCTCTAAAAATTACTTGCGTATAGGAAACTGAACGTTAACAACTCATCAAATCCACATGAAGCTGCAACATGAGCAGTATCAGACTAGTAAGATACAAGTTTAGCAGATGAAATGGCAATGGGCTGTGAGACTCTTGGAAGAAAATAACCTCCAACCAGTCAGAAACACAGGTATAGAAGAAGGAAAGCTCAGTTGAAACAAGTGCTGCCATACCAAATACTACATTGTACTGTGGATGGCAGGACTGAGAATCTGGTATTATTCCTGTTACACTCATGCATGCTTAGAAGTTCTGAAAAACAGCTCTTACTGATGCTTATACTGTAAATATACAGCACATTTAAATTAGGGCAATTCAGTGACTATGCAAGGGAACAGCAACACACAGAGGTCAACATGGGCCTGTTTGCAAGGAGGTTTGAAATGGTACCACTGTGGGCACGTAAAAATATTAGTATGGGAACTGTGAAGTCCCACAAAGCCTTGATTACCTCCTGCTTCCCCTTTGCACAGAGTGAAGCTCTAAGCAGGGTCACTCTGCTCCTCTCTAAGTTTCCTATTCGATGTTGCCTTGGGCTGGTGCAGTTTATTTGGTGCTGGAACACATTTCCTTCTTTAAAAGGCAAGAACATTTCTCCATGGCTCACGTGAAGAGCGAGTAAGGTCACTTCATTCCCTGATGCTGTCCCCATCTTCACTGTAGGTAATACACACGCTGTATCTAATTGTCCTAAAAGCATCAGACTGGCACAGTGCAGCACACAACTTTGTGCAGGATAAAGCAGGACCTTTGTTTGCTTACTATTGTCCTTGCGTATTTATTTAATTTCCACAAGTGGAGAGGTCCACTTTCCAAATAGGTAACAACAGAATAGGTCTAACAGGACGTCTGTCACTTTCCAGGGGCACTGATACTCGCACATGAACACACACACGTGTACGCACACATGCCACGTGTATGCATACACTGGTTCATGCTCATAACCAAGATATTACCGAATCCTAATTGGCATCAATTCCAGAGGGATTTGCAGCCAGAAAGATCAAAAGGTAGAACTCATTAATTTGAAGATTAATAAAAAACCTGTAGCTAATTTAAATGATTAACTATGCCTCTACTAATCTTTCATAAATTGTTCTGAAAATAATATAATCCTCTGACGCTGGACTACAAAAAGGGCCTGTCATGTTATTTGAAGAAGATTACTATCCAAACATGCTGAAGAATGCAGGCAGGGAGTCTGTTTCCTTCCTTAAGTCCATTGGATAAATCCTGTTTAGCCTACCAAATTTCAGTTCACCATGTTTCTAATATCAACATTCTCATCAGGCTGCACTATTTAACTAGTGCATTTACTTCACTGCTGCATGAAGGTGTTTAAACCATACACAATAGGGCAGATTCTTTTTCTGGTTGGACAAGCACGAGTTCCACTGAGGTGACAGGTTTCACCCTTTTGCTAAGAATACACAGAACTGCATTTATACAAAGCATGGAGTTTTTTGCCCAAATTCCGGATCTTATATTCCAGAAATAAAAACTTCTGAAATAAGTCCAGTGTCTAAATGCACTATCTCATTAAACAACTAAATAGAGTCCTTAATTTTTCCTTCCCTTCCCATAATTTTTTCATTCTTTAGTGAAATCCCTTCAACATCATGGATGAAAACCTGTCTCGCCTGCTTCCTATGCCTACTCCAGAATAAACAGCCAATAACCGGGT
This sequence comes from Podargus strigoides, assembly GCA_028020825.1. NCBI lineage: Eukaryota > Metazoa > Chordata > Aves > Caprimulgiformes > Podargidae > Podargus > Podargus strigoides. The sequence goes on from CM051628.1 coordinate 17,674,184, forward strand.
CAGAGAGAGGTTGGAGGTACAGACAGGAACAAACCTTGCTGTTCTGCTTCATGCTTGAAGTAAATCTGGTCTTGCTTTTCTACATCCTCTGCTCAGCTACTAGACAAAAACAGCAAGACAACATTTCCCTCTCTTCAGCCACATTTAAAAGAGAGTCCATTTCTCTTTGAGCATAGGAGCCAGCCTTCAGCTGATGGTTAGGCACTGTAAACCCCAAGCCAAAGACGACTAGCCCCTAATTCTTGGTCCTAGGCCCTAGTCATCAATGATGATCACAAAGGGCTTCTGTTTGTTACTTATGCTGGTAGCAGTTCCTGGGTGTTGGGCAGCGGCTGTTCCCTAGCACAGCTTGACTAATAAGTGCACTGGGTGAGGTGCTAAGTTCACACCTCGCTACTACAAACTGGAATCCACCATGGTGCAAAGAGAGACTCTCCAGACTCATACTCAGAGCACAAATACAAAAGCAGGACAGCAGATTTCAAACATGGTGTCCCCTACCCACAGGCAGCAGCATGCTGAAGCTCCATTTGGACTTGTGCAACACAGCTTTGCAATGCACAGTGCTGCGCTGCTGATGCTGCATGATGGAATCAGACAGAATTAAAGCATTAATCTATTCGCCCTGCTTGCAACCACAGGAACTGGCTGGGGCTGGTGTATGTCCCAATACAGCACAAAAGGCTGAGAAAGATTCATAAGCACCTTGCTGCATAAGTGACTACAGAGACAGTGAGAGAAAATAATTGTGTAGATCTCACTCCATTATTTCTGACAGGAAAGAGCCTGTGCTCCTCATTGTACTGATAATGAGTTCTATCTCATTTCAAAACTGTATTATGTGAGTTTCTGCAAGCATTACACAGTTTATTAATATACATGGAAATACAGATTTGGATTATTCCTCTGGGAATTTTCAATTTGAACTTGGCCAGGTTCAGCTGCTCCTCTGACAAAGAGTTATGTACAGCATTCAAATAACTGTAAAAACGCAAGACATTTGTCTATAAAGACAGACATGAATTATATAATAACAAAATTAATCATATGATCACACATGCTATACACCATAAAGAGGACTTCGTGCTGAAAAAACACTCTGGTGTTTGCCTAGGTCTAGTGACTGCCACTGCAGTGGATGGAAAGAAGGGCAGTGCAGTGAGGTTGCTCCAGACACCCTTAGGAAGAGTGTTCTCCTTTAGCTCTCCTTTCAAAAACATGTTACAGGGTTTCTCCAAAGCCTACCTAACAAGTCCAATGTAGACCATCAAGTGCTGCCAGGTTACACGCTCCCTCCTGGGGTGCACTGGAAGGTAAGCAAGCTTCCCATCCCTCTCCTCCCACACAGTACTGGAATTGAGTCATTACAACAAATACTGAAACAGTTGGATCTGCCTTACATTGGTAATAGCGTATTTCAGCTTTCATTTCTGAAATATGAACAAGAGCTCCAACTGATAAATCCGATGAGTCTTGTTACACCTCCAATAGAGGTTTTATCTGTCAGCTGAGATTTCTGAGGTCAGAACTGGGCTAACATAAAACCACACTGACCTTGCTCTTCCTGCCTGCGGTATCAGCCTGCTGGCACATAAGCTGTAATCGCAGCCCTGGACACATTACAGCTCAGCTTATTGTGCTCTGCCTGCTCTATTCCATCAACTGGAGCATTGACCAAACTACAGCATGGAATAACTGAAATGTTTGCGTTTGAAGAACTACAGAGGGGAAAGCCTTTTCTATTATTAATTTTATTACACATCACAAGAGGGCAAGTTACAGAGGAAGACTAAACATTAACACAGAAAATACTCTAAATGGACAGAGCATGGACAAGGTCATTTCGACCTTGCTTTGCCACAAGTCATAATGGTCCTATTTACTAGGAATACATTTTGAAGCTGTTAAGTCAGAAAACCAAGAAAAATAACTTATCACATTGCTGAAAAATACATGGTAGAGAAAAAGTATCCAGAGACTGCCTGTCTCAATTGGTGTGGTCAGTTTAATTTGCATTGTTTCTACTCATTGTTTCAAATAACAGTTTTAACTTGCTGTGAAGTTTCATTACTTGGTCCAGGCATAAACTGAATTAATTCCTGGTAAAGAAATTAATAGTTTTGTGAAAACTTTTGTTTTATTTGGTGTTACTGCTTTAACTATAAACAATGTGGAATATTAAATCCCTCAGTGCAGTTGTAAGGAGTAGGAGAATTCTTGGGAATTTCTAAGTCCCATAAAGTCAGAATACACTAGAGCTACGTTTTCTTCCGAGTCATCTATCTACCCTTGTTCTTGGTATTCATCCAGAAATTCTCTTATCAATTCAGACTTACAATGGATCAGTTTCATGCCTCAGGCACCAAGAACTACTTGGTAGAGCTCCTTATCCTTGTATGGTTTCTATTTTTCTTCTTCTCCTTGACATGAGATTTTCTGACTTTTTATCCAGAAGTTCAAAAGGGGAACTACGCCTGATTATGAGACTTGATCTCCTAAGCATGAGGAAGGGGAATGTACTCTGCTGGTGACGTGGCACCCTTGAAAGCATGTTGCCATTTCTTTGCTGTGATACTCCCCAGTCTGAGACCACAGCAAGTCACCATCTCTCTCTTGAGTGTTGAAATTCCAGACAACCAAGAGAAACCATTTCAACAGCAGCTGCTCATTCCTCTTGTGCTTGAGGAAGACTCAGCCACAGATACTGGTCTGTTAGCTGGCAGAAACTGAGCTAGGAGTCTCTGCAGGCTCCTCTGCAGAAGTGGGGAGAACTATGAATTCCAGGGCAAACAACACACGTGGATGGCCAGGTCTCTTCCCTCTGGGGAGCTGCAAGCGCACGTAGTGCTACCCTCCCATGACATGCATCTAATCCATCCATATCAGTCCAAGACTGAAGAAAAGAGAAGTCACAAAAAATTAACTCTGATAATGATTTTTATAAGTCCATCATAAAAATGACTAATCATCAGCAAAAATACAAAAGGAATAAAAAAATGTTTAACTCAAGGACTGTATATGAGCTGGCTTGACTGAGCCAACAGCAGTTCATCCCTTGGTGCATCTACCTTTTTTGGGTTAAGAGAATAGCTACTGTTATTTTTACTGCTTCTTTACTCTTATAGCAATGAACACCCGGCTCCTCTGTTCACATCAAATGTGCTGAGTATAAAGGGCTGAAATGGCTTTGAAATGTCTATTCCACATCAGAATAAATTATACACACATATACTAAGGATGACACATTTTACTTTGTATCTGAGAAGCACTTCCAAGATTAGCATAAATTATATTTGTAAATTAGAGGTTGGATGCCAAAAAACAGAAGATACACTATTTTTATCCTCCTAAACATGATTTCAGCGGACCACAGGATGTAATACTGAAGAAAGAAGGGCAGGACCACAAGCACAGATTCAGGAACTGCATTGTAAGTGTGGTTTTAAACAAATTGACACTGTTTTTATTATAGAAATTAACCATAAACAAATTACATTATTTTTTTTAATCATACTTCAAAGGTCCCCTTCCTTATTCCTAAGGAATAAACATACATGATTTTTTCTGCGTTACTTTTCTGAGAGACTTCAAATGACTCACAATGATCTTATATCAAGATCCAGAGGATAATACTACCATCCTTTTAGATACAGGCTAAAGTGCAAATGAATCATGACAAAGGTCAAATTTAGAGTCATTTCATGCACCTGGAGGACTATCTACAGCAAGCAACTGACACATCAAATGTCTCACCTCTGCCATATACGTCTGCTTTTGAGGTAGGAGATCAGGAGCAGCTTAAGAAGTCAGGCCTTTCAGGACTCAGAATACATTAGTGCTATAAAATAAAATTTATTCTTTTATCACACATTTCAAACCCACAGACCCAAGGTTTAATCCTGCAAACATGCAATGAGCTGACGCTCTGTCTTTGCGTACCTGCATTATCACACTGGAATAACTAGGAAGCCTTGCAAAAATTGCTTGTTGCTTGTGAGTCTGTTCTAAGCAATACCACTTGCAGAGGTGTGCCCATGTAGCCTGACGCTAGATTATTTCTAGGAAATCATTTCGTCAAGCCAACCCATACATGTAACAGACCCCTGACAGCACTCTGGGCTGCTGTTGAGTCTGGCTCCTGCCATCCACAACAGGGCTGAATCTTGCACACAGAAGAATCTCCAGATCAAACCGAACACCCACATGTAGTGGCTGCACTGCAAGATGAACTGAGTCCCTGGGGAGCAACCAATAGACAGCTGTAATCCCTATGCAGTGCACAATGGCCAATAAAAGCAAAACTAATCAAGACTGTCCACATCAGGCTTTTCATAAGATGCCAGATAACCTAATTTCAAATGATGATCTGCTCTGCTCCACAGTCAACTATTTTCATAATGCAGAAGGTTGAAAATGCTACCAATAGTTAGGGTTGGGGAAAAAACAAACACATCAAAATCAAAACAAATCCAAACCAAACCCAAAACACACTGTAAGAAACACTGATAAATAAAAACTATGCATGCTATTTTTGCAGCAAATCTAACATAAACTAGACAGCTTGGAAAGGAGTAACTAAGAAGTAGGGACCTTTCTCATCCACAGAGAGCTTAACAAAACTGTATTTCATGGGTTTGAACAGAAGTGCAGGTATTACTTACTTCCACTGGCATTCCTTCTATCTTCAGTAGGCTGCCTCTTAAACCAGGGACAAATGACACATTAGGCTGAACATCCACAGCGGTCTGCGGTTGCTTTCCTCATAGGACCAATAGTTGTTACTGTACCTGAGGCACAGGACCTCCAGTGCTCCAGCCCCATGTACGACCAGTGACCAACTGATGCATATGGAAAGGTTTGTAAGTTGTGAATACAGAAGATAATTCTATGACACTTAACAGGCAGGAGTGAAAAGCACTCTGCTTTTATATGACTACAGATATTTTTAATTTTGCATGGGAGATGCACTGCTAAAAGCCAGTAAATGAAAGCTCATATGTTCAGAGTCACCTAGAATCAGACGTCAAACATATGCAATGTTTAAGCTGAGTGCAAATGCATGTCCACATTAATGGAGTGGGGTTTTGCATCCTGTCAAAAATGGGTGGAGCAAGAACAAGGACGTGTTTTTGTCACATTCAGTGGAAACCCACATGGCAGAGACTCCACTCCCCCTGAGCAGCTGTACCCAAGTAAATATTTCAATGAGATATGGGAATAAATTAACATATAGAATATTTTTTGTGGATTTTTTGTAACAAAATGTTCCTTTGGTTTTGAGTCAAAGAGTTGTAATGGAAGTAATCAGTAAAAAGTAAAATAATGTTTTGTGGATCAGATGCTATGAAAAGTTTAAACTTGGACAAAGCAATGAAACATGCCAATGTTCTAAGAAGGGCAATTCGTAAACCAAGTGCTCTGTCCCTGCCAAGATATTACACTGTGTGTAACCTTTCCAGATTCAGGCTTATTTCAAACAGCAATTGTACAGATGCTCTTCCCAGTCCCTTGAGCAAACATGACTCTACTTCCTTTTAAAATCCAAGCTCAAATACAAGGAAATTAATGCCTTAAATAAATGCTTCCTATGCCCTGCAGCCTCAAAGAGAAAGGACTTTGGTCCTGACCTGGCAGTGAACAGGAAGAACAACATTTTGTTCTGGGGTAAAACCCCTCAAAAATTTCACTTCAGCATGATCCACAGCAAAACACAGAGGTTTAGTTGTTTTTTTTTTTCAACTAGTGACCTGAAACTCCAGTTATTCACATAATTCTTCTGATAATATTATCATTCACAACTCTTAGTTCAAAATACATTGCCTGGGCTGGCTTGTCTCTCTGTTTTCCTTTACAAATGCCGTGTGAGTCAGTAAGAAAGGGAGAGACACTGCCTGGTGTACAGAGGCTGGGAGGAGGTCTCAGCACAGTCACAGTAGGGATGTGACAGGGATGCAGGCTCCACTGGACAGGTTTATGCAAATGTTTGTCTTTTGGCACCTCACCACTCCAGATCTGTTATATTTGTATAGGGTATTTTTGCTTCCAGACATCCCTTGAACAGACATATATCCAAATATTCCAGGTACAATTGTAGGTACTGCTTTCATAGACATTCAGGGTCAGTTTGTAGTTACTGAAAAAGCATCTGCACATCAGCAACTTAAATGGGACTATATCCATTTTAATCTACAAATTTTATTTATAAATTTTTATTTAAGGGGAATTTAAGGCTTTCTTAAGGCTCTTTATTTTAGGAGAATGCACAGTGCAAGTTCCTACAAAACAGCACAAGGCTTACTTCAGTATTTTCCCTATTTACATTTCTGTGTGCTCTAGTGGTCTTCATACAGGAAATTAAAAAAAATAACTTACTGCAGCTTACCCCACCCTAACTCATGAACACTCTGCTGCATACATCACTGTGCTGGTTTGGGCTGGGATAGAGTTAATTTTCTTCATAGTAGCTGGTATGGGGCTGTTTTGGATTTGTGCTGAAAACAGCATTGATAACGCAGAGATGTTTTCATCATTGCTGAGCAGCACTTACACAGCCAAGGCCTTTTCTGCTCCTTACACCACCCCACCAGTGAGTGGGCTGGGAGTGCACAAGAAGTTCAGAGGAGACACGACGGGGACAGCTGACCCCAACTGCCCAAAGGGATATCCCAGACCATATGATGTCATGCTCAGCATGTAAAGCTGGGGGAAGAAGGAGGAAGGGAGGGACATTTGGAGTGATGGGGCCCTGCTTTCCTGGGGATGGCTGAACACTTGCCTGCCCATGGAGGCAGAGAATGAATTCCTTGGTTTGCTTTGCTTGCACACGTGGCTTTTGCTTTACCTATTAAACTATCTTTAGCTCAACCCACGAGTTTTCTCACCTTTACTCTCCCGACTCCCTCCCCCATCTCGATGTGGGGAAGTGAGCAAATGGCTATGTGGGCTTTAGTTGCAGGCTGGGGTTAAACCACGACAATAACCTTACTGTCACAGGTGCTGGAACCCATAAACATCTTTACCAGAAAATCCTTTTTTTGCACCATAACAGCCCTGCTAGAGTCCATTGTCTTGACTTTACACCTAGAATTACTAATCTTGTGCTATTAAGTATACACATTGCCAGCTCTCTGTTCCTTTTGATTTACAGAGGGAAGGTTTCAGCTCATTTGTTGATCACCACTTTGTGATTTAACTGCCATGCTTTGCAAAATGAATCAAAGACTCCAAAAATGAAATGAAACATTTTTCACAGGTGTGATAAACCCAGAAAACACAGAAGGGAATCGCTCCACACAGCCATGTACACTGGTCTCTCTCTTTTTTTTTCCTGGAGAGTCTCACTGTAGTAAATAAAAATACATGAAATCCTCTACATCAGTATTGACAGCTTTCAGTGTCAAAGCCTGGAGACTTTTTTCACTAGGATACAAATTCCTTTGAAAATCTCTCTACTTATATCACTTTTTTATCCACAGCAAAGTGACCATTATTGCCAACAAGAGTGCTTGTTGGCAATATATGTGCTGCACACATATATTTAGAAATAATAATATAAAACAACTCTTTCCCTGTCTTGATGGATGTCAGTTTCCTAGCCAGTGTTGTCAGAAGCTGGTTACTTGTTCAGAGAAATCAATAAAAAAAGACAATATATTTTCAGAAACATAGTTGACTTAATATTGTGAACAGCAAGTACAATGGGCATATGGGTGGTTAAGACTCAGTGATTTCAGGCAGGGCACTGAAAGGAGCTGGCCAGCAAAGGTATAGCTTGTCCCACGCATACGTGTACCTAGAGTGCCCCTGCACTAATTCCACACTTCAGTCCTCCAATACGTTCATTGCATGTCCATGCATTCCCTTTAGAAACCAAGGGGAATTGTCCAAATACAAAGTACAGAAGATCTTTTCTCCTCTGTATCCATGCACAGAGCTCATGGGCCAGATCCAGTAACTCTAGCAGACTACTAAAAGGTCTCTACATATATGGGAATTTAACACCAGAGAAAAGTGGCTACAAAAAAAGCTGCCAATAAACTGCCAAAGCTGCCAAAAATCAACACAGACTGATTTTAGTCACTCTTGGAATTACTTTTGCAAATGGGCATGAGCAGCTAATTATTATTTTTTGGTCACTTCTGTGTTGTGTTTTCTCGCAGGGGGAGCTTTTTGTCAAATAGCTGAACAAAAAAAAAAAAAATTGAGCAAAAAAATGGGGTTTTTGTTGGCTTTTTTCCCCAACAAGAAAATACTGTTGTTCTCTGCTCCAGAATACGTGATGTCCCTTTCCCTGCCCTGCTGCCCAGTGCCCACACAGGATGCAGAAGCCTGCTGCTGTGTGCTTACTGCACCGCCTGCCCCAGGATTTCAAGTTGTGTAATGCTAAGTCAGAAAAAAAATTCTTTCAAGATAGTCTCACAATAAAAACCTTAAATCAGAGCAGCCTCGGCTCAATCATTTCAGGCCATTATGTATAGTCCCGGATCAGGCAAGCTTTCAAGTCCTACAGAGAGCTCATGGTAACGTATCTTTTAATAGGCAATGTCACCCACTTACTAAATGCAGTAAAGAGCTACGGAGTTCTGTACGGGCCTTCACACACACACTTCTGTGAATCTGTCTGGGAAATGGTATTCTAGGGTACCTACAATGGCATGCAGAAATATTAACATTTCTGGTGATGACCAGCTCATTATTCTGGTCTCTAGAATCTGTTTGTATTTTATGTTTTACTGAGTAAGAAGTGAAAGATAACAATTGTTAAATAAAGCACCAAGTCATTTAGCCAGTGGATGCATTGCTTTACAACAAAAGCAGATGATTAGAGGTAAGAAAAGACAGAAGAAACACAATTACATTATTGCAGCTCTAAAAACTACCTTCTAGAAACCCTGTGGAGGTAAAGGGTAAAACCAGCATACTTCCCATTGGGAGTTTTGAGTTACATGGTTACCTGTGGTCGTGTTTTCAAGTTTTGCTTTATATCCGTGAGTAACAATACACTCTTAAAATGAGAGCCAAGGCTCTTTTGTAATCCTGTTGTTGGATTCAGGAGGAGAACACTAAGCACAATCTAAGGATTGTGAGACATAGGAAGAAAAAAAGGGAAATCAAAACTATGGAGTTTTGCAGATGTTTGTGTGCAATCCCGGTTGAAGTTTTTTATTCACCCCTACATATTAAGAGGGAGTTCATACTTCACAGATGCAGTAAAACCTTTAGGATAGCTTTGATTCGAGACCTAGATCAACTTCAAGAGGGCTCATGAAAGAATAGTGTCAAGGAAAGAAAACAACTCCCAGGGAGAGATTCCCTACTGTGAAAGTGACAAAACTGGGTTGTCTAATAGATGCTAGCATCTATAAGTCTTGAAACACAGATAAAAATAAATGCAAATTATAATCTTTCATAATACATGTGAGTTATTTATGCATACGCTTATTAATCTGTGTTTATTGTCCTTCAAGCTGAATAGAGAAACAATTAGTTTTCTTTTTAGCAGCAGTAGTATGGGGCATGTAGATATATAACTTTGATTTACAGAGTATGACAGGCAATCAATGTACGTCAGAGAAAGCCCACATCAGCAAAGAGACATGTTAAAGCCGCATTTGAATTTTCTTTTTTAGGACTGAAGAGATGAGTGTTTCCTTCATGTTCTGAACACAATGGGATTTGGAAATAGCCTGAATTTCAGGCTGGGAGAAAATGGATTGCTTCAAATTATAGGAAAATGAAAAGCACCGATATTATTCCTCACTTTCAGCAGAACCAAGTAGTGCATACAAGAAAGGAAAGCCAGACACATCTCTAAGTCTGTTATTAGACCTTTCCACTTGCACACACCACAAGTAGCATAGGAATGACAGCTAGAAATAAACTATTTTCCTACATTTTTCACTCTCATGACAACCATTAAATTTGGCCGATGAACTGAAATTAAAGTCTATGTTTTGGGTTTTTTTAACGATTAAACGAAACAGGAATACAGACAGGAAATGAAAGAGTGAATTCCTGTATTAATACTGATGTACAACAAGAGCAGTTAAAGATCCCATTTAAAAGACATCAATATTACTTCCACAAAAGATTTAAATCAGTTATCAGAATATGAACTGACTCCCTGTTTCAGCTGGGAAGTGCCTGATTGCAAAGTCATGAAGCTATCAGAGAAGCAGGCTTGTAGGCAGTAAACATCTAAGCTGATCAAATCAGTAGCATCATGCTTTTGAGACCTGAGGGTCAAATTGAACAGAGTGTCTGAAAAAAAACACTACACAACTGAGAAACCTGAGCAGGACTACATTCCCCAGTCCTTTCTGTCCCATTATCACAGACAGTCACATCACATCCTTTGTCAAAGCCAGGCTTGGACCCTTCCCACTAATACCTGATATGCTTTGTCAGGACTACAGGGTTAGAGCTGGGTATCAAACAAACAGTTCTGTTTTCCATAAAAATAAACAAACGTCAACTTTTTTTCTTACAGGTCAAGTCACTCAGTGTGACTACAGCGCATGTGAATGACTGGAGAAATGACTAAGGCTGTCCCTGGAGAGGAGCACTCTGCCCTGCTGCATCTTGTGGCTCAGCAAGGAAGAGTGCGTCTCCTGAGTCACTTGGTCACCTCAGGGCTGTTTTCTCTGTCCTGCCTTTTAACTTGCAGAGTGCAAGGTAATTGAGAGATGAAACAGGGACTAAATCACCCACAAAAAGTTCTTGAGATTCAAGCTCCCCAAAAATTCCTTTAGAGACAGAGTTATACCTCCCACACATATAATTTACACATCTTATGAAAAAACTTCAGTCTCATCAAGTGCCATTTTCCAATGACAATGCCCCAATACATAAATTAATAATTCCATTGGTATTCTTTGGGAATAATGACCATTGTTGATCCTTCTTGTTTTGCTGCATTTTATATCTTTTTGCTAGCTTCCATTCCTAATGTGCTCTATTATTATTCTGGTCCTTGCCAAGCCTCTCTGTTACCTGCTCATGAGAACTTCTGTGGCAGAAAACGTTCTTGCAAGAAACTAATTCTAGTACCTTTCAATTTTTTTTCAGGCTGAGTGAGTCTGTAAACTCAGATTATTATTAAGGTGAGCTTGCAGTGTCATATTTGATAGACTGAATCTTGTTGTATTAAAGCAAAGGGAAATTAATTTATATAGTTTTAACTTTCTACTTGAAAGATAGAACAAAAAGTAAGTAATTCTAGACCCTCAAAAAAACTTGCCTCCACTGGGATTTAAAATGACTAGTAGGTCAACAATCAAAACAACTTAGAGAGCTTCTTTGTTAGACATATGAGAGGGGTATATGGCAACTATCAATACAAGCTTGTTCTGATGACTCTTTCACAATGGAAATCCACTTTGGAATTCTCCAAAGCAACTTTAAAATTTCCAAGAGCAGGTATACACGTGCTCTTAGTTAATACTGCTATGAAACCACTGAGCAGCTCAGTGACTTGAACCTACAGCAAGCTCCAGCAACACAGAGTTTTTATATGCAATTTGAGGGCTGAGTTCCCTACAGAATGATTGTAGAGTTCTTATTCCACTGCAATTATGACTATAAAATATTAGCACAAAAAATTACAAGAGATTAAATGAGAAAGGCCTTCCATCAGTTAACAGCTGGGCCTTCAAGCTGTCCAAAACAGGTCTTATTGCTTCTCTCTGCATTTTTTAAAAAATCATATTGAAGTTATTTACGAACACTTAAAATAAAAAGAAAAAAGAAATAAAACTCAGAGTTTAAATAATCATAGCTAAAAGCTTCACAGCATGCAGATTTTCCCCAACTTATTGAAAACAGCAGCAAAAATTGACTGTGATTTTGCAAGGGCAGAAGAAAATTAAGCAATGTCTCATCTATGACTTCCAACTAAATTTTAAGCACTCTTCAGCTTTTAATATTAATGGCAATTTTATTGCTGGCATTAGAGATGTAGTCATCCTGATCTTCAAAAACGCATACCACTTTCTGGGCAGTTCTGCAAAATATGTGTACATTATTAACCACAGGACTGGTCATCTCAGACACAGAGCAATCACACAACTGTTGCAGAACCATTTGTTCTCTTTGGGTATGAAACTTGAAAGCCACAGACCAACAGAGGCTCGGGACTGAAAGCAGCAGACTAAGCCACTGGCCAGCTACCCCTACAGGAACAAGGGGGCCTCAATACCCTCTTTGTCCTTCCCCTGCACTTGTTCTATCTTCACTGTCTCCTCAGAAGGAACAGTGGACATGTGTCCACAGGCAATACCACCGTTCCAGTCTTTGCCCCCAGGAAGCTCTTGTCTCCCCAAGAGCCATAACAGCTCAGAAGCATCTTGTCAGACTGGCAAGCCTGTGCAGAGGGAGCCTGGCTCTATCCCACTCGTACCTTCACAAGAAGATCATCTGCCTTATTACAAAAGACACCAAATAAAACTGGGTATTTAGAACTCATACTGTCATGAGAGGCAAAACTACTACTAAGTATTAGCTTATCACTAGGTATCCAATCAATTTCACAGAAGACTAACAGCATCTCATTACGTTTAGGAATATAAACTGTCTCTGTTCAGCCCATTTATAAAATGTGAGAAGGCAGCAGGAAACCTAAAGATTCACAAGGACTTCCTGGAGAGAAACATTCACCGCTCCCTTTCTCATATCTCTCAGCCTTTGATTTTAGTCTCATCTTTTCACAGTCCTTTCTTCTCCTTTCCTCTGTACCACAGGACCACCAATCACCCTGTGCACTCCCTGTTATACACCAAAGAAACTTCTGTGCAAACATCCCGCACCACCACAGCTGTAGCCAGCTGTATGCCTGTTCTGATGTTTTACAACAGTTGGTCTTAATCTAGGGACAAGGGGAAAGGAGAGCATGAGGAGCACTGGGGAAAGCAGGGACCACGCTTGAGTCTACACAGATAGATGCAGTTTGTTTTGACAAAGAGGAGCTAGGCCTACAGATGGAGCTGCATGGCAGGAGGATGGCAAGGACTTCAGGAGACACACTGAGAAAGTGGGGCCAGTCTGTACAGCTGTCTCATATATTCACATAGCCTCACAGAATTACAGTACCTGAGCATCTCTTAATAACTGATTTATCTCTGTGGGATAACTGCTATTGCCCTATTTCAAAGGTTGGAAGATGATGCAGAATGTATAGCCAAGCAAAAACCTGAATCCATGTCCCATAATTCCTAGGCTGCAATCTCAAATCCAGCACCACCTTTCCCATCTGTCATGCTTCTGCTTTTCTCTCTGTGGTTAGAATTTCACCTCTGAAATACATAACAAATACTGGTCTGAATGCAGTGCAGAATGCCAGAGCACAGCCCCAGAGCCTTCAGAGGAGTGCATCACAAGCCATCATGGATCACTTCAATCCAGGAAGAAGCTGTTGATGCTACAAAGACCCCCTAACTCACTCTCTTTTGACACAATTGACAATGGCAGTCTCTCAGGAGAAGACCAAGCCTTTGGTCTGAGAACAAATAAGGGGTTTGCAGTGAGGCCTCAAACCTGGAAAGCAAGGGCAGAATGTGCTTTTGGCTTATTTACAGCTGCCATTTCATTCTTTCCCATGTTTCTTTCCAAAGTTCCCCAGCACATTGGCGAGAGAAGCAAAAGTCTGATGATATGTAAAACACAAGATATATACAAAAAGGATAAAATAAAGTACCTCATGTTGTTGACATGATACAGCTCTCAGCCAGCGACCTGTGGATGGATTTGATTATTTGGGCAATCTGCTCATAATAAAAGATGTGACAGACAAATGCAAGAGCGTGTCCAGTGGACATGGAAGTGCAAAGGCTGAGGGGACCAGTAACCACTAGAGAAAAACAGAGGCATGTTATTTTGCCTTTCAGAAAGCAGATAAGCAGGAAGAAGAGTAAGATGAGAAGGAAAGGGGGAAGTCTTGCCCTGAGCATGCTAAGATGCTTCATGGATGGATGCATATTTGCTGCACTGCAGATACACTTACACATAATAAACCTGAATTCATTAATACTAAATATTTACACTCAGCTTGTAACTGGTCCAAAAAAGCAATTATGATACATCATGTTGATGGAGAGTATAAAGCCATTAAAACTTGGATCACTCACACAATATACTGTGTCAATGCACAGTTAACAATAACATCCCTAGTACAGTACATTCACATGGGGACAGTCCAATGCTTTCTAATAAAGCAATGCAAAATCTATGTTTTGCTGCGGCATGTGTCCTGCAATGAGCTCTCTAACTGAAAATATGCTACAGTGAAAGTCAGGAACAGAATTTCAGTTGCCCATTAAATTTAGCATAGTTTATCTGGTAAACTAGGAGGGAGCTCTTGGGACTGTGTTTTGGATGTACTCCTTTCCCAGCAGCCCAATGTGTCATTCATGGAGGACTTAAACCAGAGATAAGCTGGTAGCAACAGCACCTTTAGCCTCATGATGGCAGGTGAAGAGAAGCCATACAAGGAGACGCTTTGCAGTGCCCATCCTCAGTCTATTTCCAGTCCACTTGAATATCTTTGAGAAAGCAATAAACAGTAATTCCTTGGCTGGAAATGAAAAGCAGAGCTGTCAAAAGTCAGACCCTCAAGATGTGACAATCACATTCAATTCTCCTCTCTTTAACAAATTAACAGTCTTAAGAGGTTAACCACGTGGCCTTTTTAAAAGCAACATGCTCCCTGCAGAAGACATTGTCCGTAGAAGTGCTACTGGATATGGCTCCCAGCTCTTATAACCCACCGCCCCTAGATTCAAAGCCTGGTGAAGTGGAGATAGTAAAAGGTTTCAAAATTACCAATAGCTACTTTAAAAATATGTGGCCTAAACCACAGTCCAAATACACTGCAGGGAACATGAAATACTATCTGATGACAGACAGAGGTTTTAGGCAAAGTATCTGTCCAGTTTGGCACTGGGAATACATTACTACAACAGCATGACCTACACAAGTCACGGATGTCCCCTCATTCCATTTACTCTTCTCTTTGGATAACCCTTTGTATAAACACATGGTGCCACTGGTAAAACATCAGCTGCCAAGATAAATGGTAAAAGACAGAATATTAAATCAGCCATTTCCAGGGCCCAGATCCAAAGACACTAATCCTTTCATCAGGATTCAAACTGGCAATGTTCCATATAGGAGGACATTTGTTCTCTCTCTGGACTGGATATAAAACCTATCTGCTGAAGAGAACAAACTCTTCTGCTCTCAACTCCTCTACTGAGTAAAGCCATAAAACCATGTTTGCCTTCTGTATGTCTCCAGAATCACCAAAGTGACCACAAGTCCAATGACAATCCAATGACACTATTTGAGTAGACGTTATAACGCTCAGGTCCCACTCAGACATAAGATTTTGAACTGCATTTTGTAAAGCCCATTGATGGTACAGGAGCATGCAACACATTTGATCTCCAACAGAAGAAGATATACTTACCTACTATATTTTGATGTAAGCCCACCTTTGCACATGACTTGATGAGAGTCTTGAATTCATGAATACAGCCAAAGTTTGGATTTATATCTGCTGACATGGCACAGCAATGATATACTTCAAAATTTCCCTTTGTTTGGAGCAGGGAAATCATGCCAGCGTTTTATATACCATATCATGTAACTGCTGAGGGTTTTTTGTGGTGACGTTCATTCCCTTACGAAACTCATCTACAGCAAGCAGCTTTCCAAAACAAAATTTGCCATTTTGATATAGAAAGATGATCTGATGATTTAAGTTGACAAGTAAAATAAGTTAGAACTACTTCAAAAGATTCAGCCTATGACAATTCCCTTGAATTCCAGTTTTGCCATTTTGTTTATTCTTGAGGCTGAGCTTGAAAACTTATATCCATGCTGAGATCAAATGGTATGTTGCTACTTTTGGCAACCACACACTGCAAATGTCACTGTATGTATAAATCAATAAAGATGTCTTATGTATTTCTCTGCTTGATTCATATGCACCGGGATGTTTACAAGATGGCCAAAGTAAAATAAATCATTATTTCCTTTAGTAGGAATAGAAGTCTGATCATTAACTTGGAAATTCTATTTTACCCTAAAAACATGGGATAGGAGTGTGATACTACCACTGAGAATAAATAAGGGGTAGGAATATTTGAGCAGTTCAAACAAAAATCTCAGTTCCTATTTACTTAGATATAAAAGGTCCAAGGAAGTATTGAATTGAAGTCTTAAAATGAGTAGCTACATTCTCTCTCAGGTAGTTTATTTAATTACTATAAAGAAATTCCTCCACTTCTGTGTCGCCCATCTTATGTAATAAATGAAGAACCTCATCCTGTAGATTCACATATATATATATATACACACACGTGTGTGTATATATATATATATACACACACACATACACACAAGCAGAGTATTTTCAATGCCAAGTCTTTTCCACTAGTACGTGTGTTTATCTATCTTATAATGTATAAAATATGGTTCAGGCAATTCAGTCTGAAAATCAATTCATTTTTGCTATATGTACTTGCCATGTCAAGATGGAAAGTTTTTGGACAACTATGTTTTAAGCAGTTTTCTATAGCTTAAAAATAAAACCAAGGCTCAATAATCTGTGTCTCAGCAACTTCTAAGGAGAAAACTACTTTCTAGAAGCATGATATATTACTTAGCAGAAGTCATCAAGCAAATGTCTATTTTCCCAATGCTTTATAAAGCACTTTTGTGCACAATACATAAAAAGAAGTACTTAATATTAACACCATGCATTGGTAGAACTCATGGTCCTGGGACATGATGTAAAAAGCTTCAAAACCCACAACCCTTGTAACTTTCCATTAATCAGTTTCAGCTCAGAGAAGAGTCATGGAAATATGTTAGAAGAATGTTCTTTGTTCTTTTTTCCAAGTCAAGTAATCCCTGTCTTTGCAGTTTTTCTTCATGTTGCTGTCTGATGGAGTTACCTTGTCAACAAAGTGTCATAATATTTCTTAAAAACACTTAAAAATACTTTCTAAATGTGTTCATTTAGGATAGATTAAGGCTCAATAAGCCATTCCAGTGCCCTGGAAAAATTTTAAGTAACTTAAAACTGCCTAAATATTGATTTAACTGCTAGAACAAAAGAACTCTTTTGTGTAACCCTAATAAAGGATTTAAAATACTTACTAAACATGTATGATCTACTGGGTAAACACAACCGTGAAGAATTCATTTCAGCCTCTCGAGCAACACTCTGCATATTTTATAACTTTCCAGGGAAAACTTTCAAGAGTTCAGTAGTTTATTACATATGTATTATTGAACTACACCTAGGGACTCAATTTAAATTTACAACATGTGAGAAGGAATTAAGATTGCCATCCTTTCCTAAGCCTGTACCGTGTTTGTCCTGGATCTGAGCACCATGAATGCAAGCACCTTGCACCAATGATGTATTATACCTCCAAGCTCAACAGCACTAGGATCTCTGAATTAAGTCTGAATTTTGGCTTTCGCTGTGGCCTTCCCTTGCTGCTTTTGCCTAGTTTTGGGAGTTACCAATGAAATATTTCCTCATCAGTGGAAAGAAACTGGGGAATAATAATGCTCCTGGTAATGTTGGCTAAACAGGTGTAAGCAGGGTATGCCTTCAGATCAGCCCTGCCTGCAAGTGCAGGCTATCAATAAGCTGCAAGCCAGATCCAGGCCACTGAGTTGTAAAGGCTTGCTAGTGCTACCACACATACAAGACTTAAACTGACTCTATTTCAAGGTCAGCCTTAAGAGCTGTGGGCCCAGGGATGGGCAGAAGCTGGATGATCCTGGTTTGAAGCACCCATATTACTACTGGCCTGAGCTGGTCAGGAAAAAGACTACATTAGTAGAGTATGATTTAAGTACAAGACTATTTATTCTGCTTCTATACTATATTGCTGAGCAGACTTCATAGTACAAATTTAAAAACAGCTCAGTGGGAGAAACTAACCCTCTTTAATAACTATTAATCACCTCACAATGGGTATTAACCATTATGAGGCCTTCCCATTGAAGGACTAATGCCAAATCAGTGCAAGGTTGAGTTCTTACCACTCTCCATCTAGCTGGAACTCTGTTACTCACCCCATCCTCTCAAGGCAAGTGAGCTTGAACTTGGGATGAAAACCAAATTCAGCTGGCACTATGAAGTGACTATCCTTCTCATTTCTGATCCCACAGAAGATCAAGCAGTAGTCCATCTTGTAAAGCCCAGCATATCAATGTGAGGTCTGATTGCATACTGCAGTGATTAGGGAGCATATACATCTCATTTAGCCATCTCTAACAGGAAGATAAGAAAGATAGCTGGGAGCAGTAACTCATTTAAGCCTGCAAACACAAGCCACAGCCCTCATCTTGCTCTTCAACCAATGAGACCCCTTCCTTCCACAATATAAGACCCAGGAGAACTAGCCAGTGAGCAACATCAATGAGACAAGCTGAACAGAGAGAATAGATCTCCAAGGAATGACAGACGTACTTGCTCCATATAAGCAACTATGTTTTGCAAGTTAAAACACTCTGAAGGAGTTGGGAGCTGGTCAGGGAACGGAGTTCAGTGCAACCTGGGAAAGGCAGGGAAAGCAATGAGGCAAAAGGGGCTTCAGAGCTGCTGTAGTAACACACAAAACTGTCTCTGTGAAGGGAAGAGCTGATTAGCATCCTTATATGTTTTACTCAATAGACCTGAAAGGGAGTTTTGCTTTATAACTAGAGGAAATACCTTTGAATTTATGAACATCCACCAGCTTACTTGGATGCAGCAATACATGCTTTGAGCTTTGTCTTCTGCCCAGTTTCAAGCCCACTTGCAAGCCAGTCACTTTGAGGGAAAGTCCCAGGGGTGAGGAGATGACCCACTTTAGGAGATGGCTCATCTCATGAAATAGGAGTTTCCTGTTAGGAGATCAGGACTTTCCTTGCTCCTTCTCCTCAAACCAATCTCCAAGGGAATGATGACTGACTTTTAAAACACTAGAACAATTCTCTTGTCCTTCACAAAGTGTCTCTCACCGACCAGCATATAACCTCAGGTAATTAGACAGATTCCTAGATGGCAAATACCCAAGATTAGTCTTTAATCTCAAGGGAAAGAATAGTGACAGAGCTTTTAAAAGATTTTCAGGTAATTCACAGAGACATTACATCCCTCATTACAGTCATCTTAAATGCAGCAGAATCGACTGAGTCAGAGTTTAAGGAATGAAATGAGATACAACCTAAAGTGTGCTGAACAGTCCTTTCCTGGGCATCTCCCCTGTTTCCTACTTAACCTCCTCAGACAGGTGATAAATGCCATCTCTCCATTTATCGGACCATATTTCAAACACAAGTGTACGTGTCACTATACATCTGTGCACTCCCCAGGATGGCCTCTCCAGATTGTGCTAATGGGGCTGCAGCATGACAAAACCAGGCTTGAGTTGCCATGAAACTGAACTCAGGACAGCAGTGGAGGCTGGGACAGGGAAACAGTCTCACCTGGGTATTCATTCAGGACCTATATGGAAAAGAAATTAAGCATTTCTTCAGAAGACCTCTCTAATTTAATGCAGCAAAGCAATTTCTATTCTTGCCTGACCTAAGAGATCCTGGGGTGAGCAAATCCCCAAGTAAATATCTGAGGTAACAGAGTACATTCACCCTGATCTGGGATTGGTTCAGACCTGGCTCAAATTAGGGTTGAGCACTAGAGAATACTCCCAGACAGCAAGCTGCAAAGTAGGATGGTCATACCAGAAACCTAATATGCTGCACTGCTAAATCAGACCAGTTAAAGTCACTATTACTTCTTTTCTACTGCCATTACCCTTAAAGGTCCCACACGGAGACACAATACTAATCCTACAGACCATGAAAAAGTGAGAACCCAGAGCTCATCATGAACCCATGAAATCAGCTTTGATTACTCCTGAATTCTGAATTAAAAATCCTAAGAATAAATTGTTTATAAACTATTTAACAGCTCAAGAATTAACTACAGAATTATCCAAAGTTAATAACAAGTTTATAAATATATGAATAAAATCATAGGCCCCCTTAAGCAATTCATAAAGAAAGAAGCAACATGACAATTATTTGCTGTTAAAAGAGTCCTCCATTTTAGCTTCTACTTACATAGCTGCAAAAATAAACAGTTTGCAACCATGTTGTTTTGGCATAACTGCATTTGAATATATTTCTTAACAAAAGGCAGTGATGATTTTTGAAGTTCACTTCTATTTCAGAAAAACAAATAATTTAACCTAGTTTTTGGGTTTTCTTTAGGCTTATAAAGTACTGTACTTTGTAAAGTAATGGACCTTAGAGAGAACAGCCTACAGCATAGAAAGCATGGACTGGAAGAATCACAGAAGTGCCTGTGGAGGTTATGGGCAGATCACCAGGACTTGGTGAGAGATAACATAGGATTCAAAAATCCCTGCATATCAAGGATAAGATACTGCAAGTTCACTAAATGTGACCTATTTCAAAGCTCATTGAGGTTCAGATACAAATTTAAAATTTGTCTCGATTGTGAAGACATGGAATAAAATTGAAACCCATTTCACAGCTGGTTAAATCCAGGTTTTAGGCCCAACCCTCAAAAGGTTATTTTAGAAAACTCTTGGGACAGAAGTACAAAGCTAAAGCGATATTATAGGATTGGTTGTTTTGATGAACAAGAAGATTGGGAAAATGGATGGGGAACAGCTGAGCTTCACTTAAGACAAAGGCAGATAACTTATTTCAAAGGGAAAGAGACAGAATGGTACAATGAACTACGTGGGGAAACATCAGAAGATCTGAGTAACTTTAAACTCATATGACTCGGTACCACTCGTCGCGCTGATCAACTCTAATACTTTAGCCATATGAAGTGAACAATTCCAGCTAATATAAAAAGGAGTCAGTTAATTATCTATGCATATTCACATGTAAAATAGATAAGAGCATGTAGTTATTTTTCAGAGTATGGTCAGGCCTATACTTCTTGAATTGCATAGCTGCTAAAATTTCTATGCTTTAGATCACAGAATGGTTTGGGTTGGAAGGGACCATAAAGATCATCTCCTTCCAACCCCCCTGCCTTGGGCAGGGACACCTCCCACTAGACCAGGTTGCTCAAAGCCCCATCCAACCTGGCCTTGTACACTTCCAGTGAAGCTGTGGATATGCTGCAGGAAATGTGGACTGATTTTACTTAATCAAACAATTTAAAGTTTGAACTGTTTTCTTTTTTAGCTAACAGCATGTAATAAGAGAAAAAGTTATCATCTTATTTGCATGACTACTGTACTAGAATCAATGAAAGTATTCCAGATTTACACAGCCATTGGGAAGAAGACCATGTCCACAGTGTATAAACATTAAAAAGACCCTAATTAGGATCAAGTATTTTTGACATTTTTATTTCCAGCTAATTAGCATTGATGTTTTAGTATGAGGACCTGACTGCACTGTATTCTGCAATAATGATTCATATCTACATTCAAATAAATAATTCAGCAAAGAAAGATTCACAGAAGTGCTTTTGTTTACAGTGCCGTCAAAATGAAATACTTGGGAAAAAAATGTCAGTCATCATACACTTTTAACAGGTTGAGAGTAGACTAAATGCTGTTTGCAGGGAATCGGCAAGGCACCCTGCAGACTCAGGATAATTAGTCACCAGAGCAGGTTTCTTGCAGTCTGACATGCAAGGGCCAATTTCTGTTGTGTGTACACACCTCTACACCTGTAACAGGAGATATGGTTCTCTGTGTACAACTGGGAGACTGCAGCTACAAGAGTATCACTAAGTGACATCTTGGGTGGCTTCCTTTCTCTAGACCTTAAAAGGTCTAGGAGACTGGGGGGCTCCTTGCAGTAAAGAGGGAGAGCCTTGCCCTGCATCCTGCAAAGGAACATGGATGCTGCTATCAGAGATGGCATAGGGAGTACGAACAAAACATCAGAACAGTTTCTCTAAGATTGCGGTGAAGAAGAGGACATTCCTAAAGTCGCAGGCCATTCAGAATTCTGAAGACCTCCATTCATCTCTCTGCTTCACCACACACTGCCTGAGCAGCCTGGCTCAATCATTCATATCATAATTTATAAAAGTATTCCCCTTTTGGAGGCTCTTGTCCTTCTACAGCAAGTGCCCAGGCGGTTCAGACATGTAGTTCTGGTGATTTAAGCCACAGGACTGAAGTGGGATGAATCTAGGGGGTTTTGCCCCATTTTACAACCACACTGTTGAGATCAGGTACACTGTGGACCAGAAGGTGCAGAGGTGCTACAGTAACAGGCAACACATAGGTACTCAAGACATACTGAGGAGAAGTCGTGCATTACATTTGTTTAGTATGTTAATAAAACCAGTTTAATATGTAACTACCAGCAACTGCAAAATGGAACCTTATTTTTTACTCCAAATTTCTATCACTGTGTATAAAACATCTTGAGGAGTATAAATAATTTTAATGCTCTGTTTTGCTCCTATTTAAGTGGCAAAGTGACCAGAGTAACAATCCTATACCCAAATACCGTGTAGGTGATGTTTCTCTTCCCTTGTCTCAGCCCAGCTTGGGGCCAGATTCTCAGCTGGTGTAAGCTAGCAAAACTTCACAGTACTAAAGGAATGATGCTGACTTATGGCAACTAAGGATCTCTGCTTTGTTAAGTATGAGGAGGAGGGAGAATGGGAATTTATTAGTGTAGTTACTTTAAAAGGCCAATTACAATTTTATTAGATGAAAAGCTTCAGCAGTTTCAGTTATTTACAATTTAATAGCCATGCTATGAATTAAATTTATATGGATTTTTAAAAAAAAATTAACACTATAAACAATAAAAATTAATTGCATGTTGTTCAAGACAGTTTGGAGTAGACTGGTGGTATTTTCCATTTGGTGAAGCCTTTATTATTACCACTTTAATGACTTGAGCTTAGACATTCTTCTTCCTTTTACCATATGTCACTTTAATTCTGCCCTTCTGGATACATGTGTGGAAAGGGGTAGGACTGATGTATATTGAAAAAGTTAATTAAAGCCCTTATTTTTACATAGGTAACATTCATGAAGTGGGAAAAATGAAATAAATTCTAAACCAATACTAAAGAATCAACAGCATTAATTAGATCTTTAAGAATAAGTGACAATAATAACCCCAGAGAATAAACTCCATTTTAAGTCTGGTAAATAAAAGCTGATGCAATCGGCTGTAGGTTTGGTTTGCTAGCAGAGATTCATGTAGCTCACCTGGTACCTCACCTGTGGACAGTGAAGTCCTTGCTGAAGTCCCAGACAAGGTACTGGATTTGCATTCAGTGACTGTTTCTGTTAGATGGAAGCATTCAGCTTCTTCCTTACTTCCAGGGAGCTGACATGAGTAGCTGGACTCTGATTTCACACCAGTTTAACACATCAGTAACATTTCAGTAGTATAATTCAATCTCTGAAACTATGTCTTGACTTACACTGAGAGCCAGGCAAGATGAAAAATCAGGGCAAAAAGAACAATTCCAGAAGCAAGGTAGGTATTGCCTGGAGACAGAAGCACACATACCTCCCACATACCCATTCTCCACAGAATCATTTCAGTCCATTCATCCAGAACAAGCAAACCCACAAATAGAAGAAATGAAGCATTCTCTTTTGTGCTTGGATCCCCTGCATAATGAGCTAAGATCCATTCTCTCTGCCATGGGCATATTAGCAAGCAGCTCTACTGCCTCAAAGGGAAGAAGGAAACTGGGGATAAGAAAACTCCATCACACCCACAGCTACCTGCTGCACCAGCAGGACAGGCTGGACTGGAACACAGGGGGACCAGAGCCAAGAAATGAATTGGTTCTCCTCTACCCAGCTACAACTACTTCTCCTCCCTCCCTTCTTCATTTCTGTAGCTGTTATGCTCAACTGCCAGCCTAGCCTTGTGCTTTTGATAACTACTTCATGGATTGGGAAGGAGTTGAAGGCACCTCTGTCCGGTGGCTGTATTTCTTCACTCAAGCACAGCCCTGGTCCAAGCTTCTCCTGGCCTGCAGCAGCCTTTTTCCCTAGCAGTGCTGCCACAAAGCACCCTAATCCCTGAAGGGAAGAAGAGTTTGACATTCCCATTTCTGAAAATAAGGCATAGTTATTAGAAATAGGCTGCAAATGCAGCAAAGCTGCATCCTTTTCACAAGAACCAGTCAGTCATTAAAACCAACCGGGGCTGACTGCTGGATTCTGCTTGCTTGCATTTTACAAAGCAGCAATGGTGGCTCCTCATTTGCTCCTCTGTGCAGACATTAGCAATTACAGCTCACAGACAGGAATTGTAGGTACTTGGGTCTAATTAGAGCTGAAAAGATTTAAAGATAAATATTTTCCTTAGAGAAAACTCATCTGAAACCATACTTCAGACACTTGCTTGGACAAGTTCTTTGTACTAAAAAGAGTTATCCACATTGCACTGTGCTGGAAATCTTTAAGGAGAACAAAGGAATCAAGTGCTCAAAGCAAGCATTAATTCCAGACGTACCACTGATGTCTATATTACGGTGATCCCTTGACACAGCCAGCTGGGATTGCAGCCAGGCCAGTAACATTTAGTTCCAGACTATGGGAAAAGCTATTCTCGCAATCAGCCTTCTACCATAGATCAGCAACACTAATAGTTATCATTACATTATATATAACAATGAATTAGAGCTCAAACAAACTAGCTTTTAGAAGATACTTCCACTAAACCATACTGCAGTGAGTCTGAAACTAAGTAAAATGCTGTCACCTGTCCCATTTGAGTTGGCTTTTAATGTTTGATACAGTCTACCAACATTTACAGCAGTAGGAAAGATATTTTTAAACACTTTTGATCAGGCTTTTTTTTGTGGGAACAGCTGAAGATAAGGAGTGTCTGGTGCCATGTTATCCTGTCCCCTCTCCTACTGCTCACATTGACTGATTCCAGAGAAGCAAATTCCTTGGCTGATGGCAGAAATCCTGTAGCTTCATCAAAACCGGTGCCACAAAGCAAGTTTGCATGCTTGAAAATTTGGCTCAGTACAGATTTATCTACCACACCAAAATGTGATCCTGGATAGCAATTTGCTTCCTCCAGATAAATTAAAAATCCAAAGTTAAATTTGTTTAAAACACTAAAACAGAAAATCTATTTTCTTCTTGAACAGACCCCATGTGGAAACTTTAGAAGTCTGAATCTTCATAAGCAGATTAACTTTGGCATCTCCCACCATGAAGCAGGAATATTTAGATCTAAAAATAGCATGCTGAAGCTGTTTTAAGTTGGATAATTCAGCCGGAGGTGGCTCTCATTTCATCTAGCTCTACCTAATTTGCTACAGCTAAAACCTATTTGAGGCATGCTGAGCAAAAGGGACAAGCAAAGTGTCTCCTTCTCCGTAGCTTAAAACTCCACATTAAATCTTGCAAGTCATTGCACACATCCTGTCCTGTACTTAAAAGGTCACATTTGAACAAGCTATCATTAATCACACGTCTGCACAATTTAATCAATTGGTAGAGAGATATTAGTAGTTTCCTATAGCGGCATGCAAATCTTTTTGCCCTAGTTCAGCCTCTTTCCAACAAAGCCAAGCCAGTGTACAGCAGAAAGGTGAAAAGCTAATACTCATCTCTTATAGGAGACAAACACAGGAGATGCCTCTTCTTTTTGTTTTCCTACTTAATGATCAAGGAGAATGTACATTGGTATGGGGATGTTGTTGTTTAATTATACAATAGCTATGGAGAGATAACTCTCTTTGAAGTGCTTTAACTTCTGTGCCACTTTCTCAAGTGAAAAAGGAAGAAAGATACTCATCACTTTGAATACTGCCAGCTTAGATCTGGGGGAGGAGACAAGGGGGGGAAGAATGTCACATTCAGGAGGATATATATTCATATTGATTAATAAATGTAAACACATCATTAGATTAAACAGCAGGTTAGTTTCCTGACAGCTAAGTTGTCAGGAGTAGAGAAAAGGAAGAAAGATAGATCACAAAAACCTCAAACAAACAGCAGCTAAAATGCTAGAGTTATTTGGAGCTTAATGCTGTTTCTATGTGAGTGGGTGAGAATCCTTCCAATCATCAGGATGCAGCAGGAGCTAGCCCTAGGTTGTTTTCTTTGTGTCCATGTCAATTAACCCATTCCTACTTTATTCAGTTTATGCATAATTAGAATCTAAGTTTTAGATACATAGTGATTTCTCCTTCCCTTTCCAGGATTAGGACTCAAGGGTTTTTCATGAGAGATTTCTTGTTTTAAGGAGGATATTCTGGTCTGGGGTAGGTGGCTATACTCTCCTCCTAGCTACAGAAAGATTATATTTTTCAGCTATGGAAATATTTAGGAGTAGTCAGGGAGGAGGAAAATTCCACAAATGTTTTGAACTGATCAAATCTGGCAAAACAAAAAAGGATACATTTTTAATGAACAACTTGAACAGGGAAGGCAGAGTACACTGGCGGCATTCTTTTCTTCCACTGAAATCCCTTAGCAATGGTTATTCTCAAAAGGCAAACTATAGAATTTAAAACAAATCTTTAGAAAAGAAAGAAAATCTAGAGCAAGAACATAAAGAAGAAATGAAATTAATTCTACTGTTTATGTTATTTACTGAGTGATCGAAAAATCTCCAGCTATTAATTTCTCCCTTCAAAAGCTTGTATATTTTTTGGACATAAGGATGGCTGAATTTAGTAAAAAACATAGACTGATAATCTAAGCAAGGAGAGTGTTGCCAATTCAATTACACAGCTGATTAGTACCCAGTAAAGCAGAGGGAGAAGCAAAAGATCATTTAAGCACAATACGTGAGAGGACATAAAAAGTGATACCTTTTCTTGAGGTCTCCAGGTCTGATCAAGTAATCTTCAGCTACTGCTTACAGAATATCGGCCCTTTCCATGCTATATATATTTATTTAATCTTACATACAAGATAAATGCCTATACATGTTTTAAAATGAAATGTTGCTTAATTAAAGCTTTTTTATTAAATAGTACATCATTTCTATGTGACATGTGACACACATGGTTTGATTATCATAGCAATAACTTATATTTATCTCTGTGTACTTGCAAATACTCCTTAGAGACCAATGAAAGGGCATATGGCATAATGGCATTTCTTCAACTGTTATTATTAGTGGCACTTATTAAAGTATTGAAGGTGAAGTGAGGGCTTGTAAAAGATGAGCCCTTTAATATAGATGCTTGCTCTTTTGTTTCAAACAAAATCAGTACTACAAAAGATGATACATTATTCATCATTTTACAGTGAGGGTACAGCTTTAGGAAGCAGTAGCTTTGGCAGCAAAACTGGCTTAAGAAGTTCTACTTGCCCTTTTCTTCTTTCACACAACCCTTTTGTTTGGAGGCACAACAGAAATTTCGTCTTGGTAAACATACTGCTCTAAATGTGCACTGTTCCTACCTTGGAAGGCTTACTTCTAGACATGAGAAAATATTTCTCATAACTATCCAATCCCACTCCAGCAGAACAACTGGTTGTGTCTTATTGGGAAAACACAGCTTTGTTTCTGTGGCTCAGAGACTGGCAAAGCATATGAGAACATGTAATAGACAGTGAAATTTGAATCCAGAATTAGATCTTCAGTTAAATTTTCCCAAATTTTTGAGAGCTGTCTGGATTCAGGGAATTATGACTGAAGGCCAAACACCAAGGTTCAGTGCCTAAACTCACATATGGGATATGTTTTTAATTCACAGACTGGGTTAGCATCCAATAATGACAATGGGGATGCTCATTTCTACTCTCCTTCCCAGTGAAGAACCAGTTGGTGTAAATAAGGGAACTATTTCTAAACAGACCTACAAAAATTGCTGCTTGATGCAATGATGATAAGGTCACCACCTTGCACCTGACACCAAGTAGCTATTGTCATCACAAAATTACACCTTTACCTGGCAGCTGAAAGTCTCCAAGTTTCATCCTATTAGGTCAGAGGCATCTAGACGTCCTGAACAAGTTACCCAGGCTCTCTTCTTGACACTACAAATACTACATAGAAACAGAGACACTGCCTGAGGAATGCGACTTGAACCATGTCACGCGTCTCATAGGAATTCTGAGCCGTATCCTTTCCCTCTGATTTAATTCTAGCATCCAAATATGATCTCCAATAGGCAGCGACTCAGATTTTCTCATGAGCTGTACTCAATACCCAGACCTTCAGAAACACCATTCTAGTATGAAGTGTGAGGCTTTTTTTAATCTTCCTTAGAGCTTCTGGATGGTGCAGTTGTACAAATATCAGACAACCTTAATATTTATTGCTTTCCAAACAGGAATAATTAGGATGTGTGTGACTGTTTTTCTCATCAAGAAAATGCATATTAGTAACTCCAGGACTCTACAATGTGTACCAATGTACACAGAAGACAAGGCTTGCTTATCACTCCAGATGTCTGGTGAAGAAGACATCTGATGCCCACAATAAAAAACCTGGGACATTAAACGTACAGATGTAACTAGAAGTTTTATACCATATTTTATTTCCCCTCACAATAAAACAGCTCAGTATCAATTTGAAATAGACCAGGGTTAACAGTCTGTTAACCCAAACTAGTGTTAAAAAAGTGTGTTGCCTCAAAATGTACATCTCAACAGCTGCTTAAGTAGTACCTTATCAACTCCTTTTCATGAAGAGAAAACTTGTTTCCAGTTGTTTTCCTACAGGCTAATGTAATTAAACAGCTTCTGAACTTCAGCTTATCTCAGAATCCTCAATTAAGGAATGGTACGTCCATTTTATGTATTGGTTTTCCATTATTAAAAACAAGCACAGCAAGATATAAAGGAAGGAAAACAGTTTGAGACTCCTAAAATGACAAATGGCCTCTGAGCCAGCAGCTTTCATCTTAAGATGATGAAGGAAAAAAAAACCAACCAAAGGAGCATTACTGTGGAGGAACACAGGATACATCACACCACTGCCACAGAGGCTGAGTGAAAGGACTCATAGGTAGGACAATCCAGTGCTGCTGTCTCCAGCATCCCTCACGTGCCACCATGGCCCCATCATATGTACAGAACAGCCACAATCAATCAGACATGGTCCCTTCTCTAAGTAATTCATAGCCTGACTATAGGATGCAGGCAAAGAGAGGAGAAGTAAAGGAGAACAGGTTTAATGCCTTTAATGTCGTACTTCCTAACAGTGGCAGAAACAGAAGAAAATCATTCTCTCCAAACCTGTACTTTGGTAACTTTTTGTCTACTAGAGTGCTGCTTATGGCAGGGGAGATCAAACAAGGGTGTCTCCAACCTGCTTCCTCGGGCCAACAGTCTACTCCTCACACTGTAACCTCTTATCTATCTTAAAAAGAGCTGAAGATTTCTTTACATTTCTCTCTTACTGGAGACTTTTGAAACATATATATAAATAATAAAAAAAATCTCCTGGAAATTATCTCCCTGTTACCATCTACTACTCCTCATCCTTTCTCCCGTCCCCAATATCCTACTCCCCAAAAAACTAGGTGAACCACAGTCTTCAGAAAGAAGAAAGCAAAGAAACATATCCAAAAAATTCTGTTGAATAAACAATAAAAAATAGGAGGACAAAAAGAGGGCCAGTTAGGCATAAAAAAATTTCCCGAGAAAAAAAATCTATGCAGAACTAGATGACACTAGGAGTTTGGACTTACAATTCTTAAGCAGAACAGGCAGAATAGGCCCAGCTGAGCCACATCTTTGTTCGCTTCTGCTTGAAGATGGAAGCAGCTACAGACTCACCCATGCTGTTGTGTTAAAAGCAGCAGCGGCAAAGCACGACAAATACTCTTTGTCTCATACAGAAAGAGTATTCCATTTGCTTTGGGAAGCATTCAGTGTTACCTACTACCCTCCAACTTAGAAGTTGTGTACAATAAGAAAAATAAAATCAAGCACCATGATCACATACTAAGAACAACACACACAAAACAACTCACGGGTACTCCATAGGCTGAAATTTGTTTGCACAAATTATTCAGTGAGCCTTTATGAATAATGAATGCATTGTGGAAATCACAATTGGTTTATGAATTATTTATGAACTGAAATATGGGCTGAATTTGTCAGATAACCTTATTTTCCACAAATCACTCAACCATCTCTTACATTAAATAGTACCAACTGGTCTCCAAATAGCCCTACCTGCAAAATATAATCTCTGCTTTCTGTGGTATTACAAGAGCTTCTTACACAAAATTTCTGGAGACCTTTGAAAATATTATCTGTCAAAAATCAAGCAATTAGCCAGAACCAATACTAATGTCATCCTATATTTTAATAACTAAAGGCTATAACATGACATTTTGGCACCTACCCTATCAATCCTAAACCTGCAAAGAGAATATGGGTGGAAATTACCTATCAGAGAATACTTTATAGACTAGGATTAGTCCTGCCAATCACAGGGCGTTTAAAAGGAGTCATTATTTTTGACTGAGTTGTCTGGGAGAGAAAGAATAATTAAAACAACCACAGCAAGTAAATGAACAAGACCAGAAATTTAAAATATTTAATTCTGAAGTATTTTTAAATGCTTAGGAAATTAACTCACGCTTGACATAGCCTCATTTCTTGAAGATTTTTATCTTTAGCCAGTTTAATCAAGAAATCTTAAAGTAATTTATCAATATGTATGAAAGACTGCCATGTGGTAGGTAGCACTGGTACACAGAAACCATCCTACTGGATCAGCCCCAAAGCCTAGCTAGCCTGTTGACTTTGATAGCACCCAAGGTTTACAGAAAGCTGTAAAATATTTGCAGTAAGAAGCAAGATCTCTGTCATGCTCATAAACAACAGAAGGGCAAGCTGCTTCTCTTGGCCCAATTCCTCCTTGGTGCCAGAGAGACATGGAAGGTGCTATCACTAGATCCCTCCAGATCTCAGGCACTGCTTATGTCTGGCCTTTTTACAGCAGTCATGAGGCAGAATTAGACTCCTCTTGGTGCCTTCTTTTCCAAAGCAGCCCTACAGAGCCAGGAAAAACTTGGCTGAGGGTGAATCAGGGAACATCCTTTCAAAAAACATTGTGATTTTATGAGCAATCTCTCTAATGTACAGATAGCAGTGGGTTTAGCACACCATTACTGTCAAATGGCATGTGGGTCCTACTGCCTTAATTTAATGCTCTTGATTTGCTGAATGAACACTAGGATGCAGAGAGCCTGCTAGCCATCGCACGCGATGTCAGCAGCCACTTCAGTTGTTTCTTCACAGCCTGTCACACCTTCAAAGAAAGGAGACGTGAAATAGCTGGCGTATGCACCAGCTTAAGAAGAAACAACTTCTCAGGTGGGATTTCATCTCCCTAAGGGTGGAACAACTCCACATGGTGCAAGGCCACTAATGATCATGCAGTGCTGAGATGAGAAAGGCAACTTGATTGTACTGTATTTGTTGCTTGCTTATGCAATTGTTAGGAAGGATTGCTGCAGTATTGCTAAAAGACCTGGCATACTCATGATGTTTGTGTTTTGCTTACTGCAGTCTCCGACAGTTTCACCAGCATGATGGTTCATAGCAAGCAGCAAGTACTGAAATATTTACTTGGAGTACAAACGACTAATGAACAGAAGCTGAATCAGGACCCCTACATCAGCATTCTTACTCTATTAGCACCAAAATGCAACAGGTTACTCACAAATAAACCACACAGAGATGAAAAAATCTGAAATTTTCCCAATGATTTGTTGCAAATGAAGTTCAGGAATGAGTTCATCCCAGATGTTACTGCAGTAAATAAAGGAGGCTGCATTAGATCTGATGTTAGCCCTCAGTGCTTCAGGACAAATTGCAGGTTTGGGAAAAGTGGAAGAAGGTTTAATTAAAAGATTTTTTGGAAAAAGTTAGAATTGATTTGTGGCTTCTCATCTTGATGAATACAATGAAATCAAAGTTGAAGTAAATTTAACATATTCTACCGAGATGCTTCATTCTCCTTTTGCCTACAACTACCATCCCACATCAACAGGTATTCTAACATGCTTGACACATGGGTATTGTAATAGGATGTGTTATTAATATGGTCAGGAAACGGTTTGCTTGAGGCAATTAGGAGAACAGACATACAAGCCTTCATTATAATTACAAAATTGTGAGGGTTTTTGACCACCCAGGTTTTTTTTCCAGTGTGGGTACAGTATGACCTGACTACAGACCCATCACAAATTCACATTAAAACAAACAACAAAAAGCATATCAAAAGCATCAGTCTGCAAGGAAGGGGATAAGGACTAAACTGTCTTAACTGCTTCCTTCATGAGTAGGCATAAAGGACCTAAGTGAATATTAACGCAGCTATTACAAGAAGTGAAAAAGACATCACACAAAAAATGGTCACAGACAGTGCCTTGTTGAGAAGACCCCTCTCCTGTTGCTTTGAGGCACTTCATAAATACAGGGCAGGGGTGGGGGGAATTAAAAAAAAATAAAAGGGAAATACCAGAGACTGAGAACTCTACTCCACAAACCTATTTGCTCTGGGCTGAAAATCAAATTTTTAATCATCTATGCAATGAGGTTCTACAACTCCAGTGGGAGAAAACCGGCTGCTTTTAAGATTAAGCTCAATTCACTCCTGAATGCTTCATCAGCTCATAAGAGATACTTGTTTGAAAGAATGCACAACTGGATCTCATATTCCCCTCCTATGTTCAAATGAGTGGGCTCAGAGTAGGGTCTGAGAGCATGCAGTAAAAGCTCTAGCCACCACAGGCTCAAAAATGCTCAAGATTAGGATATGTTGCGCTGTTTCCCGTGCACACACAAAGAGGAAGATGAAAAGGACTGGGAAAAGCGATTTGCATCACTTTCAGCAGAAAGTACTGCAAGGAGACAAATGAGGACATCACAGTGAAAGCAAAGCAACTACAAAGCCTTAGGTGAGGCAACTGGAGAGTATGAATCATCTAAGGAACTTTGCCACGGCTTGTCAAACAAATTATTAATCAAATTACTTCTGCTGACATCTGACTGGTTCTAATAAATAGCCCAAGCTATAAAGAAACACAGTGGTAAAACAGCAAGATTAGGTATCTTTATATCCCGTGGTCTTGTAATCACAATGAAGAAACTGAAAATCCTTGCAAGTTGAAGACACCACTGAGGAGGCAAAGAAACAGTTTTGATCAAAAAACCTGAAATTTGTTTCAGTTCAAACTAAAAAAAATAAAAATAATAATAATAAAAAAAAATGTTTTATTAATGTTTTGACTTCATGGAGAAGGACAGAAAATTAGCAGGCAGTATATATCTTTCTCAAGCCATCATTTCTTGCTCATCCTTCTGAACAAGTTCCTCTCACCTTACCTATCCTAAGGTTACCACAGCCTTTTAAACTAAAAACTCTGGCAAGTCTGCACCATACAGAGACTCACATCCCCTTGCAATTCCTACGCCTAAGTTACTTACAGCCATACAGTAAATATTCAATCAATCCTGCTCATCCGGGCACCTTCTGTGACAACTTCAACACCTGGGACATATACTTGGAAGCATTTATACTGGGATATAGTGCAAAATTAAACCTGAAAATTGCTGAATCTGAGCATCGTCTGCTCATGAACACAGTCAAGGTTCACAAAGTCAAGAGATGTCCAGATTCACAAACCAGAGGGTGACTGTGGTGTGCTGTAAAGCCTTGCACTCACCAGAACTGCAATTCTCAACAGACACAAACTGTCAATGCATCAGTTCACAGGGACACTAAACATGGAGTATTTGTCATATTTTGACTTTTACTAGTGGAGTCTTAAACTTTGCAGTCCAGGCTGCAGGTCTCAAAGTACTGGGATTGCCCCAAACCAGTCTGTCTCATGACCAAAAAATGGGAAAAATAAACAGTCAAGTATGCAAATAACAGTAACAACAGTCTTAGACTTAAGTGGAAAAAAAAGGACAAAGTGTAGAAAATTAGATGTTTTAGGTAAAAGAAAGTTCTACTTGCTCTTTTAATAAAATTAAAAGTCCTTCTTCAATGCACAGCCTAGGGCTGTAATTTGCTAGAGAAAGAATATATTGCAAGAATACACCTAAATTAATCTTTATGCATTACTTATCTGCAGTCATTTTGTAAAGACCTTACCTTCTTTTTGCTGAAAGCTGATAGAAGGCTTCCATATACTACAGAGGACATGGGAAAAAGGACTTCCAGTTCCCAAACCGAGAACTGGAAAGGGTGGGTTGTGGGACTGCAAATCATCAACAGCGCATAACTGTATCTGACCACTCTCTTCCTTTTGTTTTGGCAGAAAACAGCTGACAGTTTCAGTTCCTCTGCTGGCTCTTTGTTCTCCTATTTCTGCTTCATTGACTCTGGTGCTGGAGAGTTTCTTCCACAAGGCTGGTAAGTACTATGAAACAAGTGGCATCTTGAATCACTGATGGTTCATGAAGCACATTGAAAGGAACATGGATCAACCACTGTTAGCCTTCACACAATCTTAGTTCATTAGGTATATACTAATTCAGGCCCCCTTTTACTGCCTCTAGACTTTTGTATTGGATTAATTGAAGAAATGCTGCTCAATTGCCCCTTACACACTTCACTGAAGCCAACTATGGTCACATTTCCTTGCTGTTACCAGCACAGGAACCACAGCAAACCCACAGGACAGAACAACCACCAAAGCGACCTGGCAGATTAACTGCTGTGCTGCCTTGCAGGGAGAACAAATACAGGTGATCATATTAAGCAAGCAAAATGAATGTTTTCCAGTATTTTTTTGTGTCCCTCTCCTAAGTATCACTGACACATTTATACCAAAGCTTATCTGGGATCTTCTGACAGGATATCTTATGTGAGAAAATGATGAAAGATTTTGCTGCAAGCAAGACTTCCTGCAGCCTATGCCAGTTCTGAGTGTTCTGCGTTGAAAAACAACAACTTAAAAGTGAGCATATCTAGTGAATCAGTATTCAGTGGTGACATTTGAAGTTTTTAACACATGGTTGTTTCAACATGAAGTGACCTTTAATTTCAATATTTTAAAATTACATATAGAAAACAAAAAATGCAGACCTTGCCTTTTAAATTCATTTCACTGGGGGGGGGGGGGGGGGAGGGAGGGAAGCAAAACCAAACAACTTGGGTTTTGGTTTCAGTTGGAAAGAGAAATTTAAATGTAGAATTTCCTAAAGAACACAATTTTTCAAGTCTACATAATGCTTTTTCAGTTGATCACGATTCTTTTGTAGGAGGAAAACGTGACTCTGGAGTTGAGAAAAAATTTCTCACGGCAGATTTAATTATTACCTAATGATCTGCTGTGTGAGAAAGCACAAAGACAAAAGATGCTGGGTTATTATTTGCTACATTTGGTGATATTAAATGAGGAGAATTCCAAACACTTGAAATATTTTTACTTTTGGGCAATTACCCCTATGTGTTTCTTTGCCTTGCTTTGATCTTATCTTCTTCAAACCACCCTTTTCTCACCATTCTTGAGCTCTCCTCAGTGAGAAGGCAAACTTTGAAAGCTGTGCTTTCAAAGCACACAGCTCCTTACTATCAGCATGCCCTCACTGTGCTGTTAAGATTAGAATGAGATCAACCAAAGCAGTGTAAAGCAGAGGGTGTGAATAATTTTTTTTTTTTAAAAA
This sequence comes from Podargus strigoides, assembly GCA_028020825.1. NCBI lineage: Eukaryota > Metazoa > Chordata > Aves > Caprimulgiformes > Podargidae > Podargus > Podargus strigoides. Next base: position 17,709,790 of record CM051628.1, read on the forward strand.
AAAGAAAAAATAAAGGGAAAAAGCAACATCAGGCAATATTTTTGCCATAGTTGACAAGAATACCTATGGGCCTAATTCACTTTTCAGGCCTGATAAACAAGCAGCAGGTAGGCTGACAAAAGTTTCTAGGGGAGATAAATTTTCAGACAAGAAATCGAGAGGAAGGGAAAAATTAGACCAGCCTTCACAACTTTGTGCCTGCACTGCAACACACAGACATGTGTCAGGTGCCACTAACCTGATCTTTCCTCCTCTATCAACAGGAAGAAAGCAAGCAATCTCCAGACTCTAACTGGGGCAGAGGACTGGTCCAGCCATCTGTAATGACACAGCCACACTGCTGCTGAGCTGGGGCAAGGTTTAAGGCCTGTGAGTGAAGCAGGGTAGGTCTGTTAATTGGAATGCTTCCTGTCCTTGCCTGCAGGAGGGGCCATGACAGGGAAGCAGAGCTCAATCAGAAGAATCTGCTACTTTGTTCAGCATATATTTTCATGAGGTATTGGCTTCAAAATGGAATTACTTTCACCCGCAATTTCCTGCTCCAGTATTTGGCTCTGCTTATGACTTGTAAAGTCACTGGACTAATTCAGACACTATAATAAATGTTTCAAGCAGTATTTGTATTGAAAAACTTAAGCACTGTGCCCTTGTAACGCTACTGGAAAACAAACACCTTCCCTGAGTTCTCTGATTACATTTGGGAAACTCTACTGTTACTGTAAAAATCAGAGCCATGAATCCATTGCTTTGAAACCTGCACCAGCCAGAAACACCAAATGGATCTGAAATGGCAAGAAAGCGGCACTTGCATTTTGGCTGCTTACCTAGCACTCCACTAGGCGAGCACAGGAGGTATTTGCCTGCCCTCAGCTGGATTCCCTAACGTTCTCATCTTCAGCTTTCCATCAGGCAGCAAAGCATAAAAGAGCAGAATTTGAGCAAGCCGTAACCTTCTGTGAGTACCACTCCTTTATACAACAAGCAGATCTGAGTTTCTTTACCTTTTACATGATAGCTGAATTCTCAAACGTATTCTAAGGCTAATACACTGAGAGCCACCATGTTAAACAAAGTAAAGATTGTACAAACACTACTGTAAGTAGTTATGTTCCAACCACAACAAAACCCCTGACTCATGTGGCATCTATTTTCCACTTAAAGTAGAACCTAGAAGCCTCTGACAGACACCAGGACTTATTTGCAACTCCTGTTCCAAACACAGTTCACAAGCATCCAAAGGAAGCTCCTGAAGTTACGTTCCTATTTGTACAAATTCCCTTTCTCAGGGGCTGCAGGCCCATGCCAGGCAACAGCCGCTCTCTTCTGGAGCTACACACAGTTGGATGTGGGTGCAAAAGGTTGACTATAGGACTGAGAAAGTTTTATCTTGTGTCCCAAGTCCACGCTCTGATAGGACTTGCAGCTGCAACAGAGGAGCTTACCATCCAAACTACCTCCCCGTAGTGCTGTCTCCCAGCCTCCCTCCTTGCTGGCTCAGGGGGCAGGAGGCACTGCAATACCATTTGTATAAAAACTAGTTACTGCATAAGCAGTAAATCCAAGAACTGGACAGCTCATGATTGCTCTGCCCAGTAAAACATCATCTACTCAGAAGAATAGCTGTCAGATACAGTGAGCTTGAAGGCTTGAGCTCAGGAAGACGCCTCTGCAGATCATGTGGAATTTGACCACAAGCCATAGAAATGCTCAAGGCATGTCAGTGCAACTTTGGGAAACCAAACAGATACATCTAATTACCAAGAAAGTCCAGTATATTAAAAGCCGTGAGGTATACTGACAGCTTTTTCCAGGAGAAAAAGCATTTTATTCTGTCTTAATGCAATATATCATGGTATAAATGAACATACAGAAGGATAAAATATTTTTTTTCAAGTGATACAAAAAAAATAATGGTAAAATATTATTTTAACCAACACAGAATACATACTATATGCCATTTAAACATGGAATTGACATTGCAGTAGGAGGTTCACCATAACCGTGTACAGCACTAGGGGACATGCTAGAAGAAAATACTACTTAAATTATGCATTATCTCATGAACTAGATTACTGTAGTTGATGCATATATCTGTAAACTAATTGTTAATGTGCATGGAACAATTGTTTACATTTCTTTAACTGAAAATACAAACAGCCATATATTCCACTAAAAAAAAATAAGGTCTCTTTTGCAAATAAGTATCAACTAAAATGGCTGATCATCATAATAAAATTCTAAAAGGTAGGACTGTCACCAGTATCTCAAAACAGAAAACATGCAACAAAGATCCCTTTGCATCAGTCATTCCAAAAATTTCAGTATGAAAGACATTTAGTTCCTTTTTCAGATTTTACTTATGTTATCTCCACATTGCAAGATGAGGGTGGACAGTGATTATAGACAGCAGAATTGGAAACAGTGTAGGAAAAGCTGTGTGCCAAAGAAACAGTAAGGTACACATAGCATCACCTTATTCAAAGTGTCAGCATCACTAGAGTGCTCATCCCAGTCTTTTACAAAGCACTTAATAATATGAGGTCTACAATAAATATGCAGGTTCTGATGACCTTGCCATTAAAGACTGAAAAAAGCTTCTCCTCCCCCTCATTTGCATGAAAGGGGCAAAAAAGGTTGAAAATAACCAACCTCTCTTTCTGCTTTTTGTCACTGCATTTCATTTGCTCTGAGAAAACACCCCAAAGTGACTCTGAAAATTGAAAAAGAGCAAAAAAGTTAGGAGATTCAGACAGCTGTTCCAAGAGTGGCAAAATTTCAGATTCAGTTCTTTTTCATCTTGACAATTGTGCATCTAGATGTTGAAATGTGTAAAGCAATACTGTTTAAATTGCACTTTTTTCCAACTGACTACATATTTAGCGTGGAGGAAAAAATTCCCCCCACAACAATAACAAAGTTGCAGCAAACCCCTTCATGGAATGGTATCTCCTTACTCTTAGAACTTTCTGCATCCAGATACAGCACATGGGTGGTGGTGTGGCAGTCAGAATAGATCACACAGCAATAAAGCTTTGCCCTCTGCCCTTCACTGGCAGAGGCTCAGCCGCTTTTCTCAGGGCAGCATGTCATTTTGTCTGTGTTACACATGGGAGGTAACAGTGGGTCACTGGGACCCCAAAGAGAAAAGAAGCAACCACCAGAAAGCCCTTGCTGTGCTCCTGTGGCCTAGGAGACAGCTTTCCAGAGCAATCAGACGATGTCATTTTTAGTAGGACAACTAGGACTTACTTCTTTGGCTACCCAATGCCGACTTCCACTGTTGCATTGCTACTGGTGGAAGCTGAAAGAATGATCATCTGTGAAATGCGATAATACACCTGCAGCTCTGTTGTTTCTCATGCAGTCTTCAAAAGATGTGTTTCATCAGAACTTAATCAAGACTCCTTTTGCAGCACAAGGATCAGAGAATGAGCTAGAGTGACCTTGAGGGGCTGATAACACCTCCCTAAAGCTGTGGCTTGCTTTCCTGAAGAGGTGGCTAGGAGGTGAGAGGTTATCTGCATCTACAAAACAAGGGCTTGGGCAGGTAAATTGTTTCTGGGACAATTTTCTGGGGATCTGCAGGTGGCTATGTTGAAGCTTGGTGTAAACATCTGCTTTGGTCTGTCCTGATGAATTTCAGTGAACAAAGAGATTCACAGCCCTCACTGGGGCACAGTGCAGAGGCCAAAGACCACATGCCAAGACAAGCCTCTGCCCCAGCCTTTTGAGAGCAACATCCCACAAAACAGTAATGCACTTGTAAGGACATACTTTAGCAGTACAGAGCCAGAGCTACTGACTGAATACCAGTTCAGATTTGAGTTTACTTAGGCTGGTCAGAAGTGCTTATTCCTTCAGTATTGTGGCGAGTTCTTCAATTTTACAGCTAGTGTTTCACATTAGCTAAAAATGAATCTTTCTTTCCATTAAAGAAAAAGAGATGGAAGATGTTACCATCCTGAAAACAGAGGGAGAAATCTCTGCTTTTCTCTTTCTACTGCCTGCACTTAATTTACCAGATGCATGCCCTTAAAAACAAGAAAATTAATAGCTTAGGACAGCGTAAAACTTACACTGTGTACGTAATAGCCACACTGACAAAAAGAAACAAACTTCATCGTGGTACAAGCTTGGTTTGCACCCAAAATAAATTTCAGTACTTATCTCAAAGTGGAAGCATAATTCAAATCATTTTAGAAAAAGAAACAAAATGAGTCAGTGACTCATACTGGTCAAGCTGAAATTACCATCAGCATACATCGATAACAATCATAATACACGAACACTTACTATTTAATCTAAGAGCGTATCATTTTCAAGAAAGTGTGGCTCTAATCTTTTACTAGAAAAATTGTATGCTTCTCTGTATTTCATTTTTTCACATTTTCTGTATTATCAGTTAAAATACATGCAATGTATGTAGATATGGGAGTGAAAAGAAAGTGAAAATAACTGATATTATACATTAGGGAAAAAAATCACAGGTCAGACAAAGTTCTCATGTCATTTTCAAATGCCCTTCTTAAAACTGCATTTGACAACAAAATGAATTCAGCTTATTTTGCTCATAGCTTGGAATTCAGGGCAGTCCACAGCTTTCGCCCTTTTAAGTGTTTGGGAATGGTAAACAAATTGGCAGATAATTACATTCTGTCTCTTAGCAACCTTAACTGTCTTGCAATGAAGTTACTGGGCTTTTTTTTTTTTTTTCTGATTTGTTCTGGTAATAACATTATTTCCACAAATTTTAGACCCAGACTGACAAACTCCTTTTTTTACAGAACCTCCTGGATCAGCCCATCATTAAATGACAGCAAAGATCAGCTAGTGAAAGCTACCATCTTGTTTATAATCTCTTGCGAAGACAATTCACTATAAACATATAATGAGGACAAACAAATGAGTAAGTAGGAAGAGGCTAGTCAAAATATTTTGTCATGAGCCTAAATAGCCTTTCCCACTGCTGTAACTGCAAACATAATATAGAAACCTGTGATTTAAATACAAACATTTAGATAGCAAACCTCCTGATTATTTAACTGAAGAAATGAAATTTGAAATTCTGGAATAGAAGAGAGGTTTGGGCCAGTTTTTCAGAAAATATTTGATTTTGATAGTCTCTTTTGAAAATGCAATCCCACTTGTAGGCATGAAGAAATTCTGAAAAGCCAGTTCTTTCACTGCATGTGAAAGGGGAAATGTTGCTGCCGCTACTCCACTCCTGCAGACCTAGGAGTATGCAGCAAGAGCAGCACAGGAGCTAGGAGCAGTTGTAAGAATCTTCACTACATTTCAGTGGAGTGGGCAGCGCCTTTGTTCAGTGCCTCCCTAGGAAAGAAATGATCTCTAAATTCTCTTTCCTTCTTAATAACATGAGAGCAGGTATTAATAACAAAGTTGTTAAAGGTGCTAAAAAATGAGTATTGACATAAAATACAATTAAAACAGTGAGCTAGAATACCTTACCCTGCCAAAAGACTTCTTATTACACACCATTTTAAAATGTCTCCTTACTCAAACACTTACTTTGCATTAGAATCCTTTTACAATTGCCGGCAGGGATGCACTTGTCGGCAGAGATGCACGGATACACACTTCAGAAGAGAGCACCTTCCTTATCTATGTCCCTAATAATGAACATAATACTGCTTCTCTGTTTAATGGTCAATTTATGTACAAGTACCTCTCTAAATTAATTCCCAAAGCAGGTTATTGCTCCCTTATTGTGGATCATCTCCAAATTGCTAACCAAACAATAAGCTCATTTGAAACAGAGCACAAGGAACCAGCAGTCTCTCACTGAACAGCATTCATTGTAAGTACTTGCACCTTGACTGATTACTTGGGAAATGAAGATGGAAATCTGACAGACTGGAACCGGACACTGAAAACAGATTTTCCTTAAGTTCAAAAGCAATAACATAAATCACAAAAATGATTAACTACAGCACATGGACTTGAGAGCTGGTCTCTCTATAACTCTTAGTAAATTGCAACTACACAGCCAACATAGGAGACTAAATAACTCGGGGTTTGGGGGGTGCAATTACTAACTGAGACTAATAGAATCTATTCACAATGTTTTGTTGCCATGCAAAGTGTTGTCTTCCATTTTAGTCAGGCACCTGGCAATGTATCTGGGCTCAAATGAAGTGCTTGCCACAAAAACCTCAGGTTCCAACTAGATGAGAAAGAAAAACCATGCCACTTCAGTCAGGCACCCAACAGAGGAAAGGCAGACAGGAATAGGAAAGGGATTCCTTTCCATTGTGTCCTGCTTTGGTAAAGAATAGTTTTCCAGCAGCTCCTCTCCGTGTATACAGGCATGCCCCTCCTCGAGAACTGTGCCACTGGGCAGCAGAGATGACACCAGCCACAGCATATGCTGCTCCTGCCCTTTAGCAATGGAATTGAGGGAAGACCACATTTCTGCTCTTCTCCTTTCCTCCAGGGACATTAAGGTACAGACAGACATACTTGCTCAATGCCAGCCCCACCTCAATTTCTCTGCTCACCACCACTCATTCCCTTGATTTGTTAACCAAGGGCCACACAACTTCCCTTAAACAAGCAAGGTCAGGGAAAAACTTGTATCGTGCTACATTTTGCCAGGTGAGGAGTTAGAGATCATTGTGACCATCATCAGGTTTAAGAGCAAGTGTGTTAAACATCAATGAGCAAAGGTGTTTTCAGGCAAATCTTTTGGGAATGCTTTGATATTGGCATGAACCATGGTTTTTTGCTCTGTCCTCATTTACTCCCCTGAAATCTAGGTAAAAGCCCACAGGAGGACAGAGCAGAAAATGTGTCTAAAAGCAGTGTATCGTTCACTCAACTGCAAAGAGACCCTTCATTTCTAATTAAAAAAAAAAAATCCCACTATTTTATCTTTGCATATAGATTTTTTCCAATGAAAGACAAACAAGAAAATATCTATAAGCAGAGTGTTTCCAACCTTCATCCATTTTTTAAAACACTCAGCACAATGTAAGAGAAGAGAAAGGAACTCAGGCAAGATGATGCTGATGAAAACACTATGATGCTCAAATACAGTTTCCCTTTAAAACGCTGCCAGGGCTGGAGCAGTCACATGGCAAAATGCTGTGTGTCTGGGTCTGCGCGTGCCTGTTTAATAAGCCATGAAGTTCTTTGGCTGAAATAGCGTGTGTCATGTGATACAGGGGTTGCCATGGCAAGTACATATGCATTTCTTGATCTGCTTCATCACAGACGTAGCAGAATTCAGATTAACAATGCAGGAATATGATTTCCAAGGAAAAAAATGCTGTGCTTTGCTTAGCCTAACAGTTCAGATGTAAAGCTGAAACAATTTAAATTATCTGTTAAATGATATTTGTGATATGCTGATTAAAACCTTTAATCTCAAAACAACAGCCACCTAACACAAACACTATCAGTTCAGTCTTCGGAAGCAGCCATACATTTGGCACTTGTTACTCTACATGATTTTCAGTACACTTTTCCATTTAAATACACAGAAAATTGTATTTCTGCTTCAGCCCACAAAACACAAATATAACTGGAAGAGAGGAACAGGGGGCAATTAATTCAGTGAAATAAGAAAAAAAAAAGTCAACTCTAAAATTCAGTCATTGCTTTTCTTTATGTGGTAATCCAAAGGCTGACAGTCTTTGGAGATTGCTGTGAAAAATGTTCCTGACACCAAGGTCAAAAACAGATCCTCACAATTTTAACATCTGGTATGAAAATTAAGCAGCCTGGTAATACACAGGCTAATGAAGATGCACAGCGTACTGGCTGCCACTCCTAACTCAGTGACTGATATAGCTGAGGCCACTTACACCCCAAGGCCAAGTTTATAAAGATAATTCTGTTCCTGTAGGGGCAGCCATAGGACTGTTTCACCCGACGGAGGCCGGTTCCAGCAAGGAACACCATTCCTGCACTTTCAGGAACCTGTGGTGCCAGGATCTACCATGAAATGCCCAAAGACCTTTGGCATACCTTGACCTTCAGCCTTTAATACACTTCCAGTTGATTTTCATGTGTGCTACTGCTCCAACAGAAAAGATATCCAAGTCCTGAAATAATTTCTGATACTACAGAACAAACAACCTTAAAGCAAAAAATTACAAGAAGCCTAACAATAAGAAGTGAGTGCTGCAGCCTCTGAGCAATTACATAAAAGCAGGCAGATCTCAATGCAATAGGAATTTTTAATACAATTCAGCCCTTTCTCTCTGTGCTTTTTGTAGAAGTGCTTGAAAAGAGATAACCTGTGTTGAAAAGACAACTGATTCTTCTCTTCCTTCCAGCAAGAAAACCAAATAAAAGTTAAATATGAGTTAAACTCAAATGGATTCCCCTCACCCCTACACTGGCTTCTAAACTCTCCCATCACTTACATGGGGCTGGTCTCAAAACCTATGGCACAATTCATGCCTGTAATTACCACCGACTCAGGGAATCTGGCAGTGCAGAGCTCTACCAGCACTCAAAGAACAAGATGTTACTTTTGTCCTTTCCCTTTATAAGAAGGTACTGTGTTGGGGCTTCATGGGTTAATTTCAGATCCTTCTCTTTAACCTTATACTTCTAATTTGACTTACATTCTTCATGTCTCCCTACACATCTCACTTCCACTCTGTATCATAGGTTTTTCTCCAATAGCAATAAAAGACAAAATTGCCATTGTAAATCACTTGCTGATTTAAAGGAATCTGAATGCTAAAACACAAAGCAATGCTCAGGATTTCCTCTCCATTAGAGTGGTCTGCGTTTAGCCTTGATTGTTAATATTTTTAATTGGATGTCCATGAAATTGAAGACCTGCATCACTACTGATCCAATCATGTTTCTCCCATAACAAAATTGCATAACAGATTGCACAGATTACTACTGAAAATATCTTGAATCTCTCTGCCTATGGAAGATCAGTATCAAAATTTAACCAAGTTTCAAGATGCAAATAACCAATTTTCCTGTGCTACTTGGTTTTATTACAAAATTGCTGACATCTCTCTCAAGTTCATTTCATTACCAAAAATTAGAAAAATGACATCACCAGTCAGAGCTCCTACTAATGTGATTTTGGTGTTAGCAGAGTAATTTTTTTAATTACCCTCTCTTTTTTCACTCACTCAGACTCACACATTGGGGAAAGCTGCAGGATTGTGTCATGTCAGAGTTAAAAAGCTGAGCATACGACAGATAACTTCTCATAATCCATAATACCTCTCTTTCAGCCTTCAGCTTTCTGAAGACAGCAGGCATTTGCTTCTCCATAGCTGCATGCAGAGAAGCAAAACAAACTTTATGTTTAATTATAGAAGATTATTCTCTAGATGGGATACACTTCTAAACAATCTCTTTTGCAATACTACAGGACTCAGCAGTTTCCTTTTGTCTTTAAAGATTCAATTAAAAGTATGTTTCAGAAATTAAATTACAGCATGAAATTAGCTAAGGGTATGAAATACTGCATTTGCCCTAGCATTCAGGGAAAGGCTGTACAAAGCAATTCACTTAATGGCTCCTAACATGTGATCAACTTAATAACTGAAGTGCCCTCAGCTAGCAGAGGATCTACTGGTGAGATACGCCCTATATAATCCACCAAAAGGAGAACTGGATTAAACTCAGGTAAATCTTATTAATTTATGGTAAACCCTACAGTTACTCTCATTTTTGATCTTTTAAAATGTTACAGTTTCATTAAGTAACATGATTGTTGGCAGGAATATTTTTGTGGGTTTTAGCTGTGGCCCTTTCAGTCTTGATGCATTCCAGAAACATCTGCCGGAGTCTATTAGGAGCATTTCTTTCTCTCTAGCTTTCAGGGGGCACTGCTGGATGTAATTCATCACAACCACTGGGGATACACTTCAGTTTATTCTTTGCTGTACTAATATAGGGAAGAAAATGAGCAGTCCCCTAAACTCTTCAGCTGTCCCTTTAGTCACCTGTTGGGTACAATTTCAGCTCACGCTGTGATTTGTCTTTGTGCGTGCACTGAGTTAGTGTTTCAGAGGAATCTAATTTCCATTTGGGGTCCTTGGGTACTGTGCAATAAAAAATAAAATAAAAAACAATTGCACTTATGACTGCCTTCTGTGGGACCAAACCAGCTCACTTGGCTCATTTGCAGGCTCACAGCAGCTTGCACAGGAGCTGCTGCGTTCGCCCCCAACAGCACATCAGCACTGCCAACCCTCAGCTGAGCAGTGCCCTCCCCCCCTCTCTGCACAGGAGATGCCTGCTGGCTCTGTACTGTCGATTAAGGTGCTGTGCTGAGGATACACCTCACACGGTGGGGTTGGGTTTTGTTTGGTGGGGTTGGGGTCTTTTTAATATTTTTAAACTGATTTCACTTGGAACTACAAGTCAAATTAGAGTGGAAAGCCAGAAGGAATAATAAAAGGAGTCTCAAATTAACTATAAAACCTACAGCTAGTAATGTCTCTGCAGTCTGCACAGGAATGTCTCTGCAATCTGCACATTCCTGTTTTCATACAAATTTTAGTCACTGATCTAGCAGAACTCAGCAACAAGATGCCCGTCACCAGATGCTTCTGTCAGAGGTGGTCTGTGCTGACATTCTCTGCTTTTAGGGGTGTACCCAAGAGCAGACTCTCTTCTTTAGGCTAAGAAAATAAACCTCCCAATTAAATCATCAAGCACCATACTATGTTTGTACTTTCCTGTGAAGGAAAATAGATAAATTAAAGCATGTGTAGCCTGTCAGAAGTGTGCTGAGAAGGAGAACATGCAAAGGAAGCAAATGCCTGCCAGCTGGGTGGGGCATGAAGTAATCTGTATTATTATTAATGACAGCAAAGTACAGCTGTGATTTATGGCCCTGGGAAGAGCAATGCACTTAGCTGTTTTGCTCAAAGAACATGTTTGTTCAACTTTATGAACAGGTATTGTTAAACAAAGGATTTTTGTGAAGGCACAGAAAGATTCACTCATATCATTCTAATGCTAGCACAGACCTTCAGTTCTGCTGGGCTCTCAGACCAGTGCTGTGTGTTCCCACAGTATAGACAGTTCTGGCAGAACTTCCAAAGTGCATGTGGCTGAACCTGCATGTGTGCACATCCAGGAACATGGCTAGCTGCAATTTTGCTACTTATGGGTCATGAGCCTACTTTCTGCATGTCTTCTGTACAAGTATCTGTCCTTCAGGGTGTAACATTCTTAACTCAGGTCGCAGGCAATTACAACCTTTGTCAGGTGTCAGTGAGCTTCACATGGAGTACTTTTTGGTTACTGGAAGCCTTGAACTAGAACGGATCAATGCATCAATTTTGCCAGCAGTCTTGGGCTAGACTTTATTAATGTTACATGACATATTAATTGTGCTGTTTTACTGAATGTATTTCTGCATTAATGAAGTCCAACCTAGATTAGTTATAAAGAGTCTGTCTGGGCATGCTTCAAAATAGTCTTTTTTTTAATGCAGTCTTCACAGTGACAGTTTTTCTTTATTTCTGCTCCACTTTATGCAATTTCGTAATATACTTGAAGACATTTTCCAAGCAAATGCAAACCTTTGACTAGGAATAGCAGCACCACTAGAACCCTAGATGGTTGTGTGAAATACCTACTTCCCCACAGCTCTACCTGCATCTCTGTCTTGCTAAGGGGGGATTTCTGGTTAGAGGCAGTCCTGGGTGATTTTAACTACCAGGTTAAAATTACAATCCCACATCCTATAAAGAGTAAGAAAGAGACAGTGACAAAAAAAGAACAGAAATAAAAGTGGAATGGGAACAAATGACTAACAACCAGGCACTAAGATCCATACACCCCCTGGCATCTTTCAGCAATGGTACGTGAAGGACTGTCTCCCTGCGGTGTGACAGACCTCCTCCAGAATGACTCAGTCTGCCAAGGAGGCACCAGCCTGTAGGCTGTATGTGAACACACACCCAAGTGGAATTGGAGCAAGGCCAGCTCACTGCTTTATACAGGTGATCAGACAGGCTGTGAATACCAATACATAGAGCCACTTAGACTGTATTTTTACAAGTAGTAGTAAAGGGGTCTGTAACCCACTTAGAATTCCTCTGGGCTTTCTAACACCCCATGCTTCCAATTATGTTTTTAAAGGTAGAAAATGAATCCTGAGCAAAAATGCATCCACTGACATGGTGGGCCAGCATACATCTGAGCAATCTGTAGAATGATGAAGGGGAAGAGATCATGTAATTTCCCTGAAAAAGAGTGAAAGTTGTAGGCAGGGGCCCTAAAATCACAGAAGATTTATTGAAAAAACATCAAGATTTAGATAACAAATTGCTAATGATTTCTGCTTTATTTCCTTGGTACTCAGGATTACCAAGCAGGCTATCACTCTATGGTAAATTTTAAATGACATTTGTTGCGTGACTGTCCTAAAATAAGACTTCTCAGAGCAACAGCAATATAATATCATTTGCATTGTGTCTGTTTATTTTGTGTGGCAATAATACAGGCAGCCATATGGATATGAACATTTGGAAGGGAGGATTTGTTGGCTAGATCATCACATCTGTTTACTTATAAATGCAACAAAAATACATTTGGAGGTCACTGACTGCACAACCATTTTATGTACTCTTCATGGGAAAAAAAAAACAAAAACAACCAACTACCAGTGCTACTCTTTCTACATCAGCCCACCTTCAAAAGATATCCTATGATATTTTCACAAGAAAAATGCTAAAAATTAAAATTAGTCTCGATCACACCTCATCAGTCACTTCCACCATAAAGGTGGTATCACAGCAATGATTTTATCTAGGATGAAATGAGTATGCAACATGTCCAGAAGGAAGATAAGAAAAACAACCCGTGCCACAGTTCAGCTTCCTCTTAACACATGCCCTTTGATTCAAGGAGCACATACGACTGACCTCATATCGAAAAACCACACTCAAATTATCTTAGACTTTAAGTAAAAAAAAAAAAAAAAAAAAAGACAAAACAACAACACACACCCACAAAAACCCCACACTGACACACCACCTAACCAATAACAACAGGTTCACAAGCTTGTAATTTATACCATCTCAATAGTGTGCTTGCAGGTATTTCAGCTGAGCCCCTCACCATGTTCTATTTATTGCACTTCAGATTTTTCTTGAGGTCTGGGTATCAGAATATTGTAATCTAGGAAGCACAAGTATTCCTGCAAATCCAAATGTGTAGTTCACAACACAGATTATCACCTACAGACAAGTGCTCAGAAAAAAAAGAAACAGTACTTTAAGTATTCTTTTACCTAAAGTATTTTTCTGATTTCAAGACATTATTATAAATGTTAAGTTCATAATGAAATTATTTTCTTAGATTTTTGAATCTGGTAGAAATCTTTTGGTAGAAACACCTCAGCATGTCCATATACTCTGAATATTACACACATTTTCTCAGCTGAACAGAGCTTTTGGCAGTGAATAATCCCATGCATAGAAATATTTTTATATTTGCTTGCTGTCGCCCACACTTGATAACACTTAACTTTTAGCTGAAGGACACATAACTTATGTCTTGTTTATGAAGGAACTTAAGGACACAAACTACAGAAATCTACAGACAGATAATACCCTAATTCAATTACTTCCACAATCTTAAAAAAAAAAAAAATATAGAGCAAGAGAAAAATATGATCTTACTTTTGCTGATGGGTTAGTCTTCAATATTTGATTTGCCAAAGGAAGGAGAGGTTAGGATGACAGCTGTTCATTACAATTCCTCCTTTATTACAAGAGCTTAACACTGCCACTGGCTGGCTGGCCCATTTCTGGTATCTTTAGCACAGAGCAGTGCTCCTAAAGCTCCTCCTCTTGACAGCATCTGTCCAGATACTTCCCTCAACAAGCAGAAATAAGGTTTTCCAGAGCCATTTAGGTGCTGGGAATGAGCTACAAGTTAGGGAAACCAATAGAAGTAGAAATAAATATTCTGATGGCTCAAGTCCAGGGTTTGGCAGGTAGAAATTCACACCCACTGACACCATCAGCTTTACACCAGAGGAGTCACGTCTTCAGTGTTACAAATCAGAATGATAGTATCCCTACAGAAACAGTAGCTTAAACGATGGCTAAAAACTAGAAGTCAAAACTTTGAAAGCGTACATCTCCTATGAAAGTGTGCTACCCCAGCCACTCCCTGTGATTAATGCAACATGCCTCAGCCTTCACAGGAGGGGGAGGGTTCATTAGTTTCTTACAAAGATTTTGTATTTATAAAATAACAAAAAAGCACTGGTGAAGTATCCACACAAGACTAGAGATAAAGTATCTAAACATATGTATTTCAATCATGGATGAGTCAGAAAGCAACTGCTCATTCTAACAGATGCCCTATGAAAACCCAAAATACTCACCTTTTCCCTGGCACCCGTAACAGCCAAGGCAAATCTACCTTCTGTTCCCAGAAACACTGCCTACGGCAGATATTGTATCATGGCAAATGTACCTCTGGCACTACTGTGACTTTATTGCCAGTGAAAATGATACTGCTCCATAACTTTATTTGCAACTTATAAGCCCTGTGGGCAATATGCCAGTACGTTCTCTTGGTCTGGACACAGCCGCCTGAACAGACAAGTAGTGAATGATCAAGCAGCAAGACCAGATGAAGAAAAGATAGAAGAAAAAAGGTGTAAAAATTAGGCCCCAAAATATATATATATACACACTAATATTTATTGTGGCTTACTCTCAGCCACTGATCAGCACATTAACCTTATTTTCTCTGCATGATTGCTAAGTACCATATTAAAATTAGGTCAGAAACTCAGATCAGATCAGCTGACTCAGCCCAGCAAGATCAGACAAAGACTAGTTGCTTTCTTTTTTCCAGTCCAATGCAATATGGTTTATCCCCTGCAATGTACAACAGATCCATACTTTTTCCCCAGAATTAATCTATCAGAACAACATAACGATGGGACAGCAATCACACTGAAGCTGTATCAGTGCTACTGAAGAAACACAACACAGTGTACCCTTAGGAAGGCAAAAAATACAGTCAAATGGTTGTTTTTTTTTTTTTAGGTCATTTTTCAGATCTTGTTTCCAAACTGCTCAGATGCTCTAATGCATTTCAATGAAGTCTTAAGTCATTCAGCATGGTTATGAGATGATTTAGGTAAAAACCAGCTGCTTCCAAAGAGTGTTGTGTGTGAATACCACCACTTTATTACATTATAAATTACTCATTATTATGTTGTTAATATACATAATCAGCCTTCTTCTGAAAGAGACCATCTGAACACTAAAATTGAATAGCTTCTCAAAAATTAAATAATCCGACTACTAAATAATTTTCAGTAGATGCCTAAGACTTATAGCTGCTTTATTTTCAGTCCCTCAAGCAAAAGGAGAATGTTTGCTGGAACTCCCTCTCATGCTCAAAATCTACCTGTGGTTAATTCTCAGGGGATGACTCCCCTGTTGCTAAGGAGATCATTTTCAGCTGTTGGTAGTCTCCAGACTGGCAGCACTGCTATCAACACACAACTTGCTATCTAGGCCACACAATCAGGAATTAGGGATAATATAAATACCCACCAAGATAAGGTAAAGACATAAGGAAAATACAGAACAAAGAAGAAATCAATGATGCTACTTCACCTTTCCTGACTGCTGAGTTTCAATAGACAACATGGTCTTAGATGAATCTCTGGAGGTTACTGCAGAGAGCAGACTCAATTGCAGTCAGCCTAAGTGACATCAGACCTCACAGTTCCTTTAGACAGATCAGGTGTTCTCCCTTGGTCTGTCATTGCTTTTAGTTTTCCTAATTGAGGGTTGAGCACAAGAATCTCTTTTCCTCCCTCTCCAAGTTTACACAGGAAAAAGAAAAAGACTCAAAGCCAGACTTTTCCAGGATTTCCTAAGGTGGTTTTCCTACTTTGTTTCCTCAGATGGATATTGTTTAACCTCTCAATGTTACTGAGATAAGTCAAGTGGGGAGGGAGTACAAGAGACCACCACAAACATGGTTTCCTACAGAAGAGCGTTATATCCAAGAAATGCCAATGCCTCCAATCCACATACATGCTGCTCCTCTGATAAACCCACTATATTGCTGGTAATCCTCCTTGTGTCTTCTGACTGTATCTGGGGAGCACAGCACTGTTCTCAGTGATTGCGGTTCAGCATGAACAAGAATTGCATGGTTTGGCTCAGCCTTAAATCACCTGTACTTTTTTCAGAGCTCTTCATCAAATCACTTTGCCAAGATCAATAAAGCCACACAAACAAACCACAAGGTAGGAAATACTGTTACCACCATTCAAATTAGGTAGAGAAGTTTGGCTGGAGGACTATAAAGAACCAGATGGGCTCACAACTTAATCTCTCATGCCCCAAGAAACTTACTCATAACAAAAGCTGTTCTGGCGCTTAGTGACCTGTATGGTTGCACATACTGAAGTTCATGTAGACAGGTTAGCCAGAGCACAGCCTAATTAGCTGTCAACTCTGAAAACTATACTGTAAATACATCTGTATACATTGACAGCTTAACATAGCTTATCATCAAATCAAGTAAGTTGCCATGAGGACTGGGAAATTTATTTTTCCAGCCAATTCTAAATTAATCCAATAGTGAAGTTGCAATAAATTGAAAATATTTTCAAAACTGGGAGTTTTTTTCAATTATTTTCCTCAGAGGGGGAGAGGCAGCAATGTAAGATGAGAAAATACTCTTCATCTCACTATTTTAAACAGTAATTTATTGACTAGCACTTATGTATGTGCTCACCTAGCAGGTTAAATAGATTCAAATTTCTCCTCAGCTTCATGTAACTAGACCTTCCCTCTCCATCATATTAAGAAATATTTTGAGGTGGATCTCTCTACCCTTTCTTCTCAAAAATTTTGCAGTTTATGTGGCTATTCAGTAATCAAAAGAGATGAACACTAAACAAAGATGGCAAGAATGAAACAAAAAGCATATCCAGCATAAACCAAAGAAAAAAACCCCTCCTACATTAATCTGCTGCAAGGAAAAATATTTTCACTCATGAAATTGTGCACAGCATAGGTCCTGCTACAAGCAGCCTATGCCTTTGACTCCCCAATATTTTGAATCCTCTTAAATATCACCCAAAAGCTGAACTGACGAGATAATAGTCCAGAAGGGACCAAAACACACATTACATGGGCTCTCATTATTCACCTTAATTTCACATTGCTCTTAAGCTCCCAACCAAATTAGTGACAACCCAAAAATTTCTACTTCCTGAAATATAAAGCAGTCATGATTTTGCTTTACATTGCTTCTTTTCCCTTCTCTGTCAAGCCGTATGTGCTGCTCTTTTGCTTTAAACATTCCATCAAAATTACCAGACTACTGAGGCGTTGCTGGAACATTCACAGCACAGCATGTCTGTTATACCTGGATGTACAGTAGCCAAGACATAGCATAAAATTTAATCACTTAAAATGAAATACAGAAGATTCACACAGGGGGAAAATATTCAAAGGACCTCCTATCAGTTTGTGCTCATGCCATCCATTAGCATATAAAAGTTTAGCATTTGGATGGATGATTTACCTTTATTACACAATTTGTCCCTCTCCAAGCAAATGCAGTTTTTAATATGCAAATATGTATGTAATAAATATTTATATCCATCTATCATATCCTATGATGTTATAACTGGTTGGCTGGATAAGGAGAGAGCAGCAGATGCCATCTACCTTGACTTCAGCAAAGCTTTTCACACTGTCTCCCATAACCTCCTCATTAGGAAACTCAGGAAGTGTGGGTTAGATGAGGGGACAGTGAGGTAGATCAAGAGCTGGCTGTGTGACAGATCACAGAGGGTTGTGATCAATGGAGCAGAGTCAAGTTGGAGGCCTGTAACCAGTGGTGTCCCGCAGGGGTCAATACTCAGTCCGATCTTGTTCAACATATTCATCAATGACCTGGACGAGGGGACAGAGTGTATCCTCAGCAAGTTCGCTGCTGATCCCAAGCTGGCAGAGGTGGCTGACACACCAGAGGGCTGTGCTGCCATCCAGCATGACCTGGACAGGCTGGACAGCTGGGCAGAGAAGAAGCTCATGAGGTTCATTAAGGGCAAGTGTAGGGTGCTGCACCTGGGGAAAAAGAATGCCAGGCACCAGGATAGGTTAGGGGGGGACCTCCTGGAAAGCAGTTCCAAGGAGAAGGATCTGGGAGTCCTGGCAGACAGTAAATTATCCATGAGCCGGCAATGTGCCCATGCTGCCAAGAAGGCCAATGCCACCCTGGACTGCACAGGGCAGTGTGTGGCCAGCAGGGCAAGGGAGGTCATTCTCCCCCTCTACTCTGCCCTGGTGAGGCCGCAACTGGAATCCTGCATCCAGTTCTGGGCTCCCCAGTTGAAGAGAGACAGACCTACTGGAGAGTCCAGCGGAGGGCAATGAGGATGAGTGGGGGATTGGAGCATCTCCCCTATGAGGAAAGGCTGGGAGAGCTGGGACTCTTTGGCCTGGAGAAGAGAAGGCTGAGGAGTGATTTAATTAATATTTATAAATACCTAAAGGGTGGGTTGAGGGAGGATAGAGCCAGACTCTTTTCAGTGGTTCCCAGTGACAGGAGTACGGGTAACAGGCACAAGCTGGAACGTAGGAGGTTCCATTTAAATATGAGGAAGAACTTTTTTCCAGTGAGGGTGACAGAGCACTGGCACAGGCTGCCCAGAGAGGTGTGGAGTCTCCTTCTCTGGAGATTTTTCAAGACTCGCCTGGATGCAGTCCTGAGTGATGTGCTCTAGGGGATCCTGCTTTGAAGCAGGGGAGTTGGACCAGATGATCTCTGGAGGTCCCTTCCAACTCTGAATATTCTGTGATTCTGTGATCCTATTCAACCTTTTTCTCTCCAAGAGGCTGTGGAGATTTCATTGGCATAAGAGGCCAGGTCATGTGAGTGCTCCTCTCATTAACTGTCAATTAAAATCAATGGAATTGTTCAAGAAGAGCCATTACAGGGTTCTGCCCATCAGGGGCTTGATCCATTTTCCTTTAAATGACTGCAATATTTTTACTGACTTCAGAGCATGCTGAATGGTGAGGAAATAATAACAGACATTTAAAAAAAAAAAAAAAATTCAGACAGCAATCAGAGAGCTTTGAAAATTTACCAGAGTTAAAACATCAACTGAAGGAGAGTATTTTGATCTGTGAGGCTGCCTGTCTTGCAAGAGCTCATAGACCAATATATCTTTGCACAAAGTACACACTGTCCACCTAAAAGCATCAAGTAGATGAGGACCTATTTTCCATTAGATTTACATCTCTTATTCCAAATACTGAAACTTCTTGTTACAAACCATACTTGCTGAAGATGCCACACATGCTCAAACTTAATATATTTCGATGGGAATACTCTCTTCCACAGACCATTCCACATCGTGTCTACACAATGTAAAACGCATGCAATTAGCAGCCTGACATAGGACAATGCTCTGCACTGCTTTTACCAGCAAGCCGCTTAGAAATCAACTGGTCTACACACATTGACCATATCTGAGACTGAGCTCCTCACTGTTCATTCACTCTGCCAGAGCACGCATCTTTTTATCAAAATATTTACCGTTTTATTGCTTCTTCTTGTTTTCGGCGTTTTTCACTCTTTTCTTTCAAGTAAGCCAGGTTTGTTTCATTCCTCATGCGATCATTCTCTCGAGCAATGTCTGATGCATTCTGTATAACCAAGCCATCATAGGCCTTCATCCCCATATCTTCAATATACTGGAGAAAAGCGCCCAAAGTGACCTCCTCCTGATTAGAACTCATCATCTTGCAGGAGATAATGAACAAAGGAAAGCAACGTTTCCTGCAGGTTGAAAAACACATAATACCTTAATCAGTAGGAAAATAGCTTATGGTTTATGACAGCAAAATTGCGTCAATTGTAATTAACATCTCTGTAAGAGACAACTTTTTAGACTTTCTCCTGCCTACAGGATAATAAACAAAGCAATTCAGAACACAGGACAACACTACTCAAGAGGAGATAAAAACCAAGAGTCCCTTCTTCCAAGCGATGCAGATCCATCCAGTTATACATCATTCAAAACCCAAAAATGTTTTTTTCCCCACCCCTTGCCTTTTTCTAATACCCTTCAGTTGCAATGACACTGACTTCTCTCAATCTCAGTTTAAATTGAACTGAAAAAGCTTCCACACCAGGACAACAGGTCCTTTTTGCACTTAAGATAAAGCTGCACCAGAACAGATCAGCGACAAAATTCCTATTCTACAGGAAATTCCAAAGTTCAGGGAAAAAATACTGTTCCTTTTTCTGGGACAAAAAACTTCAAAGTTTTCTTCAGGTTCAAAATCTAGAAAAAAATATTGCAAAATAGCTCCCTGTATTTCTTAGTAAGGTAGATAAGCCCTTATAACCCATAAGCCCTGGTCATCTGTTGCCTAACAGCTTGTTAGCTTGACACTCCAAGAATGGACAAGAAATCCCAGCTGTGCTGGGACCTTCAGAACTCTAAAGCCCTTGAATTCTCCAAGCTTCTGTATATCTTCCACAGGTATGACAGACACTTGGGTTTACAGCACCACTAGCTAAGCAGCATGGAGCACAGACATGCTTGGATCCCTAGGTCACTGCTGGCTCCATGGCAGGCAGCCTAAAAGCACTCAGAAAGGCCCCAAAGGTTTTTCCACTCAGCAGCAGACACCTTAGGAGTCAGGAGAACTCTGGTGTATTGACACATCAGTAAATTCCACAGGTGACTAAAGGCAAGGTATAATTTCAAGAAACATACTGGCTATCTAAATTCTATACAACTGGATTAACTACTTATTAAACAAGTAAAATAGAACTTCAGTAGAATAAAATTATGTCATCCTCTCATTTTAAATACTGATTAGTGTAAGGTCCTGAGAGATTATGATCTTTAGTTGTATTATGCTCACACAGACCTGTAAGGAGGGTCCTTACAAACAAGGATCTTACAAACAAGGACTCAATGCAGAGAGTGACTGAAAGACATGCTGGCAGACCTGGCAGCTGAACTCAGCTCTCTAAGGCACATTTGCTTCCTCATTACTAAAGCATCCCTCCCTTCTTTGGTGAAGAGTAGTGCAACTTCTCGGAATCAGCCTGAGGATGCTGCCAGCCCTGCAACTGGAAGTGATCTTATTGAATAGGCAACGAGTATCCTGTCTGCACACAGATCTTTGGGGAAGAGTCACTGTGTAATCAGCAATAAAAATCTTTCCTCCGTTTCCTAATATACTGCCATATTTCTAATCTTTATTACACTGCTGGACAGGCAAATTGTGATCAGGGTAAGCACTGATTCTAAAAAAAAATAATACAAAAAATTAAAAGGTCTTATAAATTCTAGCAATCCACTCTGGGCCTTCAGGCACAGCCCTGAGCATGAGAACAAAATGCTTTTACGTCCATGGAGTAAGTAATCTGTAAGGGATGAAGAGGAGAGAGGAATATTTTTATACACTTTAATATTTTTTTTCCTGGTTTTGATCACTTGAAGTAGCAATGGCAGCAAGCAGTTGGTTTCAGGCAGGATGCAAAGGGTCTGCTCCTATCACCTCTTCTGCCTCCCAAGACAACCTTTTCTATCAACTAAGCCTGAACATGAGTGTAAGGCTGATGTTCAGGGTCACTAAATTGATCTCAAAGTATTTTCAGGCATGGATATAGGCATCTCCTACTAATCCCTGCAGGGTAAAACCAGTGAAGGAGGTCTTAGTGCAGCCCAGCACGCATGCATGCAATTTCACACAGCTTTCACATTGGAAGTGCTTAGAGCTTCACTGTGCTGGAATATTCATTGAGCCATCCTATATATTCACCCTAAGTGGCACAGTTTCTGCAAAGGAGTGAACTGGGAAGCTGGCAAAGAGCTAAACAAATTCTATCATGGTTACTGATGCTTCAGTAGACATAGTTTTAGACCAATTCCTAACCTTTCTGATTAAGAAAATTAAGACCAGATTGCATAGCATCTTCCTGGGAGTCTGTCTACAGCACAAAGCCTACCTGATTAAAAACAATGCTAACAGCATAGACAGCTCTAACTCCACTGTCCCCAAACTTCTGAAATATCTGCGTTTTGTTGGTTAAAATCTGGGCAATTTCCCCAGTAGGTGGCTATTTCACTATATTTTCCAATTTGGACTTCTAGTAAAGCCTGGTTTCTGCATATGTTGAACTAAATTCAGATAAACCTGTACAGCAGAGAAACTCCACCCTACCAACCTTAATGGCAGTTTTGCCATTGATTTATTCAGGGACCGGATTTCACTCCTGAAATATAATATGAAATTTTATACTCAAGTTAACTTCAGCAGGCTTTCTACAGATGCGGTTCTGATCCATTTTTCCCAGAGACATATAGAACTCTACCTGCCTCACACCCTCTTTTATGACAATACTGCATTCTTTTTCCTCATTGTTTCCCTTTGTTTTCAGAGGTCAGAAATGAGCTGACAAGGATATGCTGAATCTTATTATGAAATGTATTTCATTCAAGAGGATAAAGCCATTCCATTTGGAAAAAGACTGAATTAAAATGCCTTTATTCTGCTGCATGCACTGACCAGACCTTACATACTGGTTTATCACTGATGTTGTCTATTAGCAAACTCATGCAGAATGACAAAAATTCACACAGTATTTAGTAAAGAGATCAAGATATATTCTTTGTCCTAACAGGGGTCTAATCCTGCAACAGCCATGAGCAACTGTAGCTACAGAACTCCTCCTGTGAGTGTTGCTGCCTGCATGCTCATGAAACCAAATCCAGTTTGGGGTACTCCTGGAGGTACTGTTGGGAGACTCCCAGGTATTTCAAAACTTTGAATCAGCTCTTATGGCACTCACTCGGAAAAGGATCTATACAAGTAGCAAGCATTTCTGGATCAAACCTCTTGTGTCTCCTCCATGCATGGTATTTTACAGCCTCATTGCATTTATTAATATTGGACAGTTGTGCATGCTATGCTTAAGCAGGGAATAAAAATGCAAACAGCTGGGGCAAAAAGCTTAACTAATTACTCTGAATACTTTTTACAGTATTAGTACTCCTTGCACAGCACACTAGGACTAATTTTATTTACAGGTATTAATGCCACTTCAGAGATACCATGTTAAATGTGTTTATAACTGCAATAGGCTGCAGCCGTACATGTGGCCCATCAAGTCCCATGTATGGCTTGCTTGTCACTTTCCTTGGAAAACATGTGGACAGCACTGATCACCTTTTATCAAATGTTCTCCTAACTGGTAAACTCAGGCAGTGAGCAATTCCTAACTGTCTGCCAAGGGCAGATACAAGTACAAGCAAATGTTCTGTTTGAGTACATTTATAGTTCATTAAAAACATGCAAGTGCAAGTTGCTAAATGAATAACAAGCTGTAGGTGAGGCACCACCATTTTGGTGCCCCTGACGCACACTGTGGTCAGCTATTTTGTTAGATGGTAACAAGGACAATGCAGTGTCACCTGTGTATTTGCAAATAAATTGTTTTCAGTGCCTTTTGTTTTCTGAAACTAAGCAGCCCTGGAAAATTCTAACTGAGAGTTGCTCTGTTTGGTAAAATCTTTTGACACTCCTTTCTCTTCCTCTCCTCATTGTTAAGGACCAGAACAGTGGGGAGGAGGAACAGCCCTAGATTTCAGCTATTGAAGCCAACAGAAACTGATTGGAGGAACTTTGTTGCAAGTGTTCACTGAACACAAACATTTTTGGAAATTCACCTGAGTGCAAGGACAAATGAAGGAGTTCCCCAACATGTTCACTTTGACCTCTTAAAGGTCAAACTAACACTATGTGAAGCCTCACTGAGGAAAAAAAAAAACAAACCAAAACAACAATTGTGCTCACTGGCACCTGCCCCTCCAGGTATCCCCAAATCAGAGGGCATTGCCAAAAGAGCAAAAGCAGCTCATGCTGTCATGGCCCATGCAATCAGCTGTCAGCATGGGAGAAGTAGAGCAAGCAAGATTTTTTTTTTTATTTTTCTTCCCTGCCAGTGCATCTGGTTTACTGGCATGGGCAAGTAGTCCCCTTACCAGTTTGCCTAGAAATATTTACATAACTAAATTCAAGATCTTTGTATTGATTCAGACACAATTTTTATGGGAGAATAAAGAATTGTGCTTCACAAGACTGTTGTACACCTTACTTCTAATTTAACTATTTGCCCTGATGCCAGAGTTCTCAGTCAAACCCAAACCCACCTCCTTTTCATACAATAAGTGTGCAAAAATATCAGATACAGAATATGAGGAGTAATCGAACCAATACCACAGTATCAAAGCAGTGTTATATGTTAATATTCAGACATGCAGTTCTCCCTCTTATTCACATGAGGATCCCCAAAATATCAGTTAGTTTTCAGCATGCAGCCATAAGCTGCAGCTGTGCTGCATTGAAAATTGGCAATGCTGACATTAAACTGAAGAGCTTTTTTGAAGTAATGACAAAGGCACTGATTGCCTTCTTCCAACCCAGAGGGAGTTTTTTAAATTTTAACATAGGAGAACAAAGCCTGGAAACAGAAGAGTGGGGTTGCCCAAAGTCCTGGGTTCAATCCCCAATGTATAAAGGTCTGCATGTATCTCCAGTCCTGCCTGTCTCACTTCCAAACACTGCCTCCTCTCTTTAACAACACATCTGCTTTCACATTACCTGTCAATTCCCTCCACTAAATTCAGTGTATCAGGAGGATTCTGCACAAATCAAGGATGCTAATCAGTCATTCAGCCCTCTAGCTTGAGCTGTTGCATTCTAGTTGCTTTCAAGCCAGTAAGAGCAACATAGACAGACCAGCCATATCCAATTTTCACAAACTGCTGACCGCAGCAGCACTAATAAGGACCTAATGGTATTGGGTGCACAAAGAATACTTTCACTGCAACCAAGAAAAATTCAGTGATGGAAAAAATATATAGAGCCTACTTTGGAGAAGTCTCTTATAACTGTGCCTTATACTAAGTGAGCCTTCAAATATCCAAACAGTTGAATGTGATGAGACAAATTGCTAAAACATGCTTTTTAGAGTTGCATTCCCTGCTCATTCTTAACAATGAGCTAGCATTACTGTTTTCACACACAGTAATGCATTAAATTCTAATGTCAAAGAGGAAAGACCTTTTGAAATAGGTTGCAAGTTTCCTACTATATATCATTTGACAACTTTTTATGCAGATATTTAAAGAAAAAAGAATGACTGCACTCATTTGGAAGTACAAAATATGCTTTGTATTTTGGCTGAGATTATAGATTATGTACCTTGTCTTCATTATACTGCACATCATGAGCTCTAGCACCTGGGTGAAATCACTGAAGCTAAGTAGTGCTAAGCCCTTCACTTAAAGAGGTTAAAAGTGGCTCCTTCAGTAGAATGAGAATGCTACTGCATGGGTTGAAATAGTCCATTTCTATAGACATCCCACCCTTTGTAAGGGAAAGTTAAGCTCCCTGTAATTTAAAGAACTGAAAAATATACCCTAAGCCTTAAATTTTGGCTCCCTTGCTAGTGCCTTTTTAAAGGGAAAAATCATTGCTAACAATGATTTCTCTATGACTCCAGAATGTCAAGAGCTGTTGTTTACTTTGCAATACGCAACACTTTCATCACTTTTATCCCCTGAGGAAAATAATGCTTCCTCCTAACCACATGGATGTTGGACAATTACAAATCTAGATTCAGAACGGCCAGCACTTAAGTGCAATTATGACATTTTATCATCTCAATATTACAGGGAAGACTTATGTACAACAAGAAATGAAACCACACAACACAGACAAATACACACACATTCTGTATGCAAACGGGAGTGCATTTGAACCCAGAAGAATGAGCTTCTTGCCAATGGATGTATTTTTTTCCCTCCTCCTTAAGAAAATGAAATGGAGATTTCACTACCACAAGCATCATGTTAAGACGCTGTAAAATATTAATGGTGCAGTGGGTCTGATAAGTAACTAATGTAGATGTTAGAAATTATTTCAATTAATTCATCAGAAAATAGCAAAGAACGCTGTTAATTATTCAGCAGTGCTTTTTACAAACAAAAAAATCCAGCTGCAAAATGCCTCTATTACAAGCACAATCAACATGTGAAGTGCACAAAAGCAGTCAAAGACTTCAGCATTTAGTTTAGCAGTGGCTTGATTAATACCTCCTAAAAATACATGCAACTTCATTATGCTTTCTGACTACTCATTATTTCATTCTGTAATATTTTTTCATCCTCATTAGCATCATATTTTATTAGCATGCTCATATAATGTATTAAAATATGTACGTACCAAAATTTAAGTCCACGGGGACTGCTAAGTGCAATAATCAAAGGTGACTTTTGCCTGTAAAAGCCCTTTCCTGTGGTTATCTCAGTGCAGTCGGAAGGGATATTTCAGCACCATAAGAAACAGATTTGCAGTTAGGCTCAGTTTTTTCTTCAGTTAAAGTGCATTAAATCTTGTTGGCAAAATTGCCCAGATTGTAGAATTTGACATCACTATAAGTCAGCGTGTTACGTTACCGATCTTCTTAACATAGAATTAACGCGGCACGGAAAGTTTGGCTTTTAAAAAATGCAGTGGCAGAAGAAGACAGGTGTTTGCTTCTTTAAATCCACATTCGGAGAATAGAGGGTACAGATAATGGGAGGGTATAAACAACACCCTGCTTTGAGGTCCAGCAGAGAAGAAACTGGATGATTTTTACCCACTTTACAACACAGAAGATCACAGCACCATTATATGCACTAACACAGAGATTTCTAAGGTGCCTCATTTGAGCATGTTCTGCGGAGACAAAAAGAAAGGAATATAAGGAATAGAAAACATCTTATCCAAATGGCTTCTTGCAGCAGGAAAGACACTCGCTCTCTCATTGCCACTTAGATACAGAAGGTCTGAGGCAGTCTGGCTTGTGGCATCGTCTCTGTCTCTCTCCCCCGTGACTACAGGCAGGCTTGCTCTCTCCAGCTGCCTTAGTCTGTTGATGCTGCTGTTGATTAATCAGGGATTCTCGAACAAAGAGCAAGCCTACCTTCGGGTGCCAGCAGGGCTGCGGGGCTCCTCTCCCGCGGCAATCGGGCTGCCCTGAGCCCCGGTGCTGCCAGCATCCCAGTACCTCGGACAGCTCCCCCGCGCCGGGCCCATCCGCGGGGCGGGAGAGCGCAGCGGGACGCGCGGGGGCCGGGGAGCGGCGGATGCTTCGGTCCTCGGCTCCGGGGCTGGTACGGCCGCCTAGCTAGGCAACAGCCTCGCTCTTAGCTCCACTGCACTGAAGTCTGATTAGCAAATAATCCAGTGGGGAAAAAATATCTGCATGAACAGCACTGTACATCACATTTAGTCTATAGGTAGGAAAGAATATGAAACAACGCCCTTCCCCCTTCCCAAAAAAGATATTGTTCTTCCACAGAGAATGTGTAAGTTAACCTTTAGCCCATGTTATGGCTCAAGGAAATGAGCAGCCACTTAAAAGGAACATCTAAGCCTCAGTTTGATACCTCATATTGATGTATCTTTTGCACTCACCCTCACTGAAAAGCAGTGCAAGGCACACAATTCCTGCTGACGCAGACGAGACTGCTGCTTGGGGAACGAGGGGAGGGAGGAGCTTCTTAACCTCATCACAACAACCTCCCACCACCTGCTCCCATTGCACGAGAACAAAACTATGCTACTCACACAGAATGAGCGCAACATTTACACTGGTTTACTTACATAGATACGAGATGCACACTCTGGAAAGAAGCATTCTGTTTGAAAAGCATTCGGGGTGAAACCACACAGATGCTTATCCACAATTTGTGAATGTAATGGTTTGGAAAAGAACATTTCTTTTTTTCCCTGAACTGGATCTATCTGTGCTATAGCTCCTCCTTGCAGAAAATGTGCCGTTTTGCTTTCTCTCCCCCCGAAACCTGCAGCCTGGACACAAAGCAGAAGCATTCACTCACTGCACAAAAGCCAGGAAAAGAGGAGATGTCTGAATGTGCACAGGATGCATTACCCCATTGTGAAATCCCATTTCATTCTTCCTCCTGTCTTAAGTTACAGGCATATTTTTCTCTTGCATAAATCTTGATTCTGATGATACAATAACAGTTGAATTTATTTCTAAAACTAATAAGAGAAATCATGGTCATGGAATAAAGTCCTTTCAGAGTAATGCATGTTCACGTGAAAAGCAATGCTAGTACACAAATATGTCCTCACCTCCAGAGCCCAGAGGTTTACCACCCTCAGACTGGAACGTCAGTATTACCTCACATTCAAGAACACTCAAGATAAACACCTAGACACATGACAAAACATGGTGACCTCTTTCATGTGGCAGTGACCAATACTAACATTGGAACCGAAGCCTGTAAAAAGCCTGCTCCTAAAACTCTCTCATATTCACTAAGAACTCACTCACTGCTCACTGTAACCATGCACATCCCAACACACCTCCAGCAATCCTGTGAAACAGGGCAGTGAAGCTTCCACAGAACATCTCCAAGAGGCTATTTCAAAAGGATGCTTTAAGAAGGGTCATAAAGACAGAAGAGCAGGGTCTGAAGATATGGAGAATTTTTCTTTTTGTCAAGGAAAACGATCTGGAAGTACCTATGGTGAAGAAGAACTGGAGACTGTCCTGGAAGGAAAGAGTTCCTTCCCTAACCCAGAGGCTAGCCTGCAGCTCTGCTGCTGATTTTTTCTTTCCTTGAAGGATATCTTAAGAGCAGTTGTGGCTGTGCTGTAATTGGGAAATGCTTTGATTTTCATCAACTGGAGATCCCTGTTATGTAATGGCATTTTATTTCCAATACTTCTCCAGAATTTAAGACTTGCCCTATGTCATACACTGAAAACAAATTGTCCAGTCAGACTACTTTCCGTGTAACTTTAACAAAGATACCACTATAAAGTCATTACAACTTCATAAGCAATTTCAAGAACTAAAAATTTTAACCAATGTAAAACACTTGGCTACATCTTCGTCACATGGTTTGTCCCAGTAATTGAACTATCCCAGATACAATTATCTTCCAGACTACATCTGTTATCCCACCTTCTGGTGGTTTCCACATCTTATTCTTGCACCAAGGTACCTGGAGACCACATATCCATCAGCTGTGGAAGGGAATGTCCATTTTTCCTTCCAGTAGCACTGTGGGAAGGACACTGTTGGAATACGATGGCCTCTGCAAGGCTGGCAGTCCCATTCCTGGTTAAAGCACAGAAAAGTCTCACATCTGCCTCCACAGTCAGATAGCACCAACCCAGGGAAAAAGCACCTACAGAATCTTTCTGTGTGGATGGCAGAAGAACCAAATCAAAACTCAGGTAACCTGTTTAGTGTTTTTTCCCCATGTTTCTATCACAACAGTGTTATGATCATCTTTAAACGTGTTTAATGACAACCTAAAAATTTGTCATGACTGGCTTTCATGCCTTGGTTACAAAAGAGGCCTAATCAATACAAACATATGCACCTCTACAAATTACTACCTGTGTTCTCATGTTGTAGAGGCCTTCACCTGGCTTCCTGGTCTCCAGATCAGCCAACAGTGAAGAACCATTAATTCCTCACAGTAGCTGACAGTCCCCTCTCTCCATCTCCATGTCCTTCCTGGAGGTTACAACAACACAGAACTCTGGCAGGGGTAGACTATTTGCACTCACATTGAATTTCTTAAGAACTCGTGCAAGGCTTTGTTATGTAACACATAGATGAATCCATTTTGTTTATGTACATGCTTACATATATAAATATACATAAAGACAGAGAGAGATGTCACTTGACCTGTGGTTGGCATTTGCACATTGGGAAAAGAAAAGATGAACAATCTGCTGTGGAAATGCACAGTGGCAGCTACTCAGTCTTACAGTAGTTGTGGGACATGGCAGCCTCTGCCTGGCTGTGCTGTAAGCAGGCTGGAAGCACAGACTTTATAATAGGGGGAAGGCAGACCTCTGCAGGAGGCTGCTTTGCCAAGGGCATGACAAGCCCTTTCAGGCTCAGAGACAAGTGGATTTGCAAGGCCTGAAGACTGCAGGCAGCAAAGAGACAAAAGGCTTTCAAGAGGAAGAGAATATTCAATTTTAGATGCTAACTGGCCACTTAGTGACTGAGAAAGACTGCCTGCCTGTCCATGCAGTAAGGGAAGCTTGAGGACAAATGAGTTAGAGTTCAGTGCTATTGGCTCAGTCTCAACTTGGTTAGTGTACAGAGGAGGAAGGCTCATAAAGAAAAGGGAAGCCCATTTTTTCCAAGTCTGAACCTGGTAACATCTGACTTGCTGCAGGTACCTTATGTAACTATTTACATTTGAGGGTTAAAAATGACAGGTTTCTTCACTTTGAACACACCACCCCCCCAGTCATTTGAAGCTTCTCCTAAGAAGGCATTCCCATGACAGATTTTTGTATCTGACCTTCAGGCCATACACAAAGAGTTCCATGAATGGAGATTCCATAAGAGCTAAAACCCCTGAAATTAATACCAGAAATGGAGGACCTAAACCTCAGAATTCCTGACACCTAACCAAGGGGAGTATGGTATGAACATACATCCCTGTACTCAAACTCTGCATCTCAGTGAATGTGAACAGAGGCTACTGAACAAGACCTGCCCTCACAACCAAATGAGAGAGGGTTCCTATCATCAGATTTTGCCAAGACCAAAGGCTTACCAAGCCAGACTCATCACAGGGGAAGCTACGGGTTGGCACTTTACCCATACTTACAAATACAAGGCCATCAAGATGCTGACTTCGGCCAATGAACATGTCCCTTGGCTCAGCTAAGCAAACTTGGTTTGCTTATGTCTCCTTTACCCTGTCTCCTTACCTACAATTGCTTTTTCCTGTCTCCCGTATGCTTAGTTCTGATTCTGAGTTTCTATTGCTGCCAGTTTGCAATTGCTCTAGCCACTTCATGTCCCTAGCACTATGGATTCCTTGCCTGATCTCTGGCCACATCTCTTAACCCAGGCTTTGCTACTATCCTTGACCTTTCCAGCAGCTGCGTTTGGCTTTTCTTGATTCCAGCACCTGGTATCTGGTTCTAATCATAAAACTGTTAGGACCAAACTTGTGTTTTCATTTCACGATAAAAAAGTAGTTTCCTCACAGATTATCAGTCTCATATGAGTTAGGCAAGCAAAAGTTTCAATGACAAATCTTAACTGTGCTGCATCCTAAGTCTTGGTTTAGCAAACACTGTGATGTGTCTTTAGCACTGAATTGTGCATGCATGAAAACAGCTGTTTAGATTTTTATTTGGATTTAAACCTGAGTTAATAAATATTTTAAAAGTGGCAGTAGATTAACTCAAGGAAAATGCACAGAAAAACTATATCCAAAAACTAGCACAGTGCTCACTGTAACCTTGACCGTAAACAACTTGCTTAGAGTTGGTTGTTCATGCTTTTAATAGCCACCTATGAACATGCTAAGGAAAGTGAAAACCTAAGGATCTATTTGCAATTAATTTTCAACATGATATGCTGAAATACTAAATTGAGCCTTTGAGGCCACTTCTCCCAAACTATTTCATTCCATGCCCCAGATAAGCTTTAACATTCAGGTCTTTTCCCCTCAAGCACTCTTAAAACCCCAGAAGTTCTGCAGTTGCTCTTTCTCCCAGCTGTGTTTGGCTACTTTTGCTCCTCTCTCCCTCACACATACAGTGCTGCCACAAGTAAAACTACTCACACAGTAAGAGTAAAGGAAGCTCTTAATGCTCCATCTCAGGATTTGTTTCAGCTATTTCACATCCCTCTGTCAGACCCTTTCACTTCCCTGCAGCACACTGGCCATATCCTTCCCAGCAATGACTATCCACAACCATCACACACATTTCTCCTTTCAAAGTAATGAGGAAAATTCTTCAAAAGGTACAACAGTAGAGGGGTCCCCTCTCATGTAAAAAGCCAATTAAAGTTAAATGTTTAACTGCCATCTGTGCCTTTAAGAAAAATATCTTAATTTTCCCCAGTGATCAATTTTTTTCACATGGGACCAATTTTGCTGTTATTGCTTAGGCAAAATTCCCATTGAAGTCCACAGGGAACTTTGCCTGAATACAAAATGTGGAGCAAAACCCTGCGCTTATTTGCATAGACCACAAATCACAAAGATCATGTCCTGATGCAAGTGATTTATCCTACATGGCAGCTGGCACAACTGGGCTATTTTTAACCATGATTTGTTGTAAAATATTTCATTATATTTACCATTCAGAAAGAGTCAATTGATTCTTTTTCTTAAACTGGATTAGATAGAAAGATTGTGGCTCCTGTCCAAACCCATTAATTACTAAATGGTACATTTTCAACAGGAATGTTAAGCTATAAGTAGTTCTTCTGGAGCCAGTTAGCTCTGAGCAAAAATCAGTTAGAGCTGGTAAAGATACACTTCTATGGTCAGGTCCCAAATACAGACATCTGTATTTATAGCATAGTGAATGCTGGCAAAATCCTCCAACATAGATGCTGTTGTACTAGGAAAACTGTGCTTTTACTGTTCAGCTGATACAGGAGGTAGTAAGTGGGTTTATTATTCCAGGATAAACCCAGTGGTGTCAGTATGGTTGCACTCACACTATGCTCTAGTTCTGCCATCATAGCCTTGATTTTCTAGCCCAAAGTAGTACCCTTTATCCTATAGACTATAAAGGCAAGACAATTTAAGCTTGCTTGTCACCTCCTCTCTGTGCTGCTCATTCCCATTTGTATGGTCTTGCAGGGAACTGGGTCATGGACATGATCCAGAACAAAAATAATTTTGGGTGGGAATGAGGAGGAATCCAAAAAAAACAGAGGAGGTGTTCTTTTCAACCAAATCACTTCCTTGGAGTACACAATGCAGAGGGCACTTCACAGCGTGAGAATAGTACCCCTGCCAAAGTGGTCAGTGACTTTTAAACTGAGAAGTCCTTATGCTACAGACACTACTAGCATGCTTAAGTTTCTATCTGAATTACTCCAGTGCCCAAGCGCCACACATGCCAAAGCTGTTGCACAGCGACTTGGCCTGCTGAAGCTTACAGAAGCAGAGAAAATCCTGCAGGCAGTCGGGGAGCTGACAGGCAGTCCTCCCTGGCCTAGAAACTCCACAACAACTCTGACAAGCGCATGCAACCACTTGATTACTTTAAGGCAGGCAGAGAAGGGTATGTACACAATATACAAATGTGAACATGTAAGTTGCAAAGTGCTTTACCAGAGCATTTGGCAATCTCCAGGCATTTCAAATTCGTGTAAGCCAGCACTGCAGCTAAAAAAGCAAAATCAAGAATGCAGCTCTGCTTTCCTCCCACCCCCAGCTATTCCTCTAGCCTTATGCTGGCACAAATGCTGCTTGGCCATGTGGCTAAGCAGATTGGGAAACTGATCAAGCTGAGAACTAGCCTGGGATTTTGGCACCACATGGATGTTATTACTTGTGAGAGGACCACCCTGCCTATGTACTCAGCGGGCAGCAGAGGGCCAGCAAGGCCCAGCAGATGGAAGGCAGGCCAGTTGGGTCTCATTCAGGAGCAGCCAAATTCTTGCTTTCATCCAAGCTACTCAGAGACTCAGCTGTGAATAAGGAGCTCCAGTGAGACCCACAGCATTTCTGAACTCTGGAAAAAAAGTGCCTGGAAGCCCACAGAGCACAAAATCTGTAGAAGTGACCCATGATGAAGTCTAGAGCAAGAGGTCGGGGAATGGGAGTGGAGAAACTTTCCTGAAACTTGAAGTCTCCTATCATCACTCATTAATATAATCTGCAATTTTTTTCCAGCACTACAGGTAAGTCAGTCCCATCTAGTTAGGAAATGGGCAAAGATGGGGTAAGTCAGAGGTGCTCACTTTCACCAAAAATGCATCTGGGCCACTAAATAAAGGCATGGTAAATACTGAAAGACTGGAAAAGCTCAGAGAAGAAATTGCAGGTTGTACTTTAGGATTGACAAATTGTTGAATTCCTCTATTAAATAATGCAGTTGTGCTATGTACATTAAGATGGTATTTAAGAGCAAATTGTTGCTGTTGGCTAAATTCATTAAGGCATTAACTTTATAAAGAAACTAGAAGATACTATTTGTTCAGTAAAATACACTTAAGCTTTATAAACAACAACCATATATATTTTTCAAATGTGTTTGTTTTCAGTACTTAATACAAATCCACATGAAATATTTGTTGCTACACACTTCATGATGGGACAAGAGGGCAAGTGAAATTTGGATGAAAAAGCTGTTAGACCCCTAGAGAGAGCATGCACATTGAGTGTAGGCTTTGGAAACAGTGGAAGAGCAATAGGGGGGGAAAAAAAAAAAGTAAAGAAATTAGAGAACATAAGGAAGGTGACCTCAAGCCGAAGAAGAGACGGCCACAGTAGAAGAAACTGAGGGCATGGATATGTGTGTGTTTCTTTGCTTTTCTTAATGAGACAAAGATTGTCTCAAACTCTAGAGCTGAAGAAACAATGACCTTTGGTGGAAGAGTAAGGCTTTGTACAGGGGATTTTAAGTGCTGAGGGAGGCTAGTTACCTTGTGCTGTTCACTTCATCCAAATCAACAAGTCACTCTCAGAGACGCAGTAACTATGTAAGGTACTGGGTGGGCTCTAAGCTTCCTTATGGTCTGTAGGCAGCCAGCGTTAGGAGATCATCAGCCTTTGGAGCCCACTAAAGCATGGAGAGCTGTGAGCAGACCATGGACACTGGCTGTTATGCAATCAGAAGTCACTACCATGTGGCCAGGCTCCCCCAGCCCTTATTAGCCCCTCCTGGCTCAAACTTGGCACAATGATCCAAGGTTGAAAAGCATGAGGGGAAGACCTTATCAACAGAGGGGCTGGTGACAAGGCAAGAGGTAACCTGGTAGTGTCAATTGGCATCAGCTGATCACTTCCTCTTGTCATGGACCATCTAAGCTCCTGTAAGGGCAACAGGGAGCAGAAGCCCAATTTATTCCCATCAATTTAGGGATATAAGCCTCATTTTACATGTCTAGATACAGGCTCTGCAAACACTTTCCTCACCACCTCAGACTGAGCAAAAGGAAAGAGCAGCAGCTTTTCTCCTACATTCAGAAAATCCTTATCTCCAGAAGGAAAAGGGTTAAGTCTGCAACAGCATGTAAGTCGGGTAAACACTTCAGCCCATGTGAGCTATTTTTCCCCATGCTCAAATATAAAGAAATTTTAGGAAAATCAAATTCTTTTAATTACTATGGAAACAATTTCCTGCAGGCACTCCCTAAATAAACTCTTAGGAAAAAATCAGTTTTCTCCACAGCTATAGCTGGCTAATCATCATATGTCAGTTAACATATTTCTGGTTTTCCCCCATGCTTATTTTCTTGGAGAAAATATTGTGATCCTTTATATTTTCTCAGTATAATAGCCATCCCTATCAATGGATGAGCTCAAATTGCCACCACTCAGTAAGAAAGGAATGCAAATGAGGAATACCAATTAACCCCTTTACAATTAAAAATATCTCTATCTATTATAGCACCCATTAGTGATACTCTAGTTAATGGTCTGTCAACATTTCCATTAGACCTTTTCCCCTTGCTCCCACACAGAACTAAATCCTAATCACCTTGAATATACCTCTGTGGATTTACACAGTACATATACACAGCTCAAATAAGGCAAAATACAGATTTGTCTGTTATCTTGAACCATTACCTTTTCCTAAGTACCCATTTTCTAATGTATCATTCTAAATACTCAGTACTCCAAATATATGAAATAATTTTGCAGGATATTTTTTCAGTGTTTCAAGTACTTCATGTACAAAAACCCCTAAGTAATTGCAAAGACCTGTCCAAAATATAACACTGAAAATTGTAGACTGAAGCTCAGTTCACAGCAGATTCCTTTTGCCTAATGTACTTCACATTATACCATCCTTTTTTACACTAGATGTGAGACAGTGGGTTACATTTGGTGCCATGTACTGTAATACCTAGAAATGACAGGGTGAATTAAGGACAAAGCTTAAGCCTTAATAGCTTAAGATCCCCTGGCATCCTACGGCCAAACCATATTCTCCACACTAATGTATTTTTTTGTGTGTCAAATTCATTAGAAATGTATCACATGGATATATCTTGTATTTGTTAGTCCTTTCAACTCTCAAAATACTCACTCGTTTCATAGTATGCTCATCATCAACCATCCTCAGTTAAAGTGCTGGCATGCTAGGAAGAACTCCATAACTGACACCCAGATGAAAAGGGAGAGGTATACAACATGAATCCTAAACTATAGTTTAACCCTTATTTTCACCACAAGATTTCTCAGTAAATTTACAAAGGTGTTGTTTGGTATTTGTATGCACCTTGGCACCACTTTGAGCACTGAGCTTGCACACAGCATTCAGCTATGCCAGGTTTTTCTGGCTCATTTATAATCCTCAGACAGAATATCCACAGCTCTGATGAAAACAAATTAAATACATCTTGTACGGAGACCACCCTTCAGAAACAAAAACTGCACTCTGCTCACTAGAGTTAAGTGTTTAATACAGTGTGACTGGCTTTTCTTTGGAATTACTGTTTGCAAACTCTAATTAGATCAACTGAAAGTGACTCATTTTATATATTACAGATGATAAAATACTGGTTGGAAAAAACTGTTTTTCATGCTCAGTCTATAGGCATACAAACCAATGTCACCACATAAGTGCTAGAAATACAGCTTTCTGGTAGCCCTGCAAAGATGTCCTTAGTTTTAGAGACTGGTTGAATTCATGACGCTCCTCTAGTTTATGAAGTCAGAAACAGACAGAACTGCTGGTGAGACCAAGCCTTCTGTACATTTGTAATATCAAATTTGCTCAACCTACATTTAAGAATCCCATTATTTGTGGCATACCTTCAACATTAAAGTGCTTTTCTTTATCATCTAAACTGCACCAAGTACTTGCGTAACTAATCCCATCCATAAAATAATAAGCGATAGTGCAATGAAAGTTACAGTTCACATCTTCCAAGGTAAACCTCCTGTAAAACTGAACATCCTCCAGTTCTTGGAAAAGGAGCCTGGCACTACCAAAGGCCAACCACAGAATTACATTTTCCTGTGAAACAGTCATCTGTCTGTAGAACAGTCCTGAAACTCCAACTAGATTTCTCCCCAGCCATACCAGTAAGAAAAATACAGTTTTTTCATAATTACTTAGCGTTACACATAATATCAACAGTGGTGTGTCTAGCATAGTTTCAGGGTAAACATGAGAAATAAACCAGCACAACCTTGCCTGCCTTGAGTTGACACATTAAATACCAGTTACCCTTTTAGTTTCTGGAAATATTTTAAAGCAAAAACCTACCAAACAACGAAGACATAGGCTAGGGAAGGAGGAAGAGTGTAGGGAGTAAAAAAGACAAAAAAGACGTGTTTATTGGATACTTCACACAGAGCCAACAACAAATTCTGAATGGGATTCAGACTTTTTTTCTTGTTATCAGTGACATTTTATTTGTTGCTTGTTTGGGATGAATAAACTGCAGTGGCATTATGAATAAAACCTTGATGCAACTGCTGTTACATATCCAGGTATGAAGAAACTGCAACACAACCTTATTTGCAAGAAGTGAACCACAAAGGGGCCACCAAACAGAACCAGATCAATGAGAGATCCCATATGGGAAACGGCCCTGCTTTCCTTTCTTTCAAAGCTTAAAAAAAAAAGTGTAGAAGAGGAGACACCAGCCTTTCTAGGAGGAGGGTGCTAACAGGCAGGGAATGAAATGCAGAGTTTATATTATTGCACACTTGACTCAGTTTCCCCACCTTTCTTGATATGCAGCTTGTAAAAGGAAAGATGATATTAAGCTTCTGCCCTGGAAAGGGAGGGGAGAGGGCTGGGAAAGCACAATTTGGCATATTTTTTGACTTGAAACAGACAACCTCATAATAAAATAGATCCTCTCACCTAAAGACAGCAATGAGACATTTCAATGACTAAATATTAACCTTAAATAATTAATCCTTTCTATAATGCCTGGGAAAGAAGATCAAAAGGAAGCACATGAAATAAAGTTGTGGTTTGCCTGAACTTATTTCTAGTTTCTAAGATCCAAAATAGAATCCTTTTTGAAAGCCAGACAGTCACTGTGATGAAAGGAATCACAAATCAGCACATTTCCCCAAAATGTTTTGGCCTCTGTGAATCAACATTTTCCAACTAAAAAGCATTTAATGGAAATCATAATCAACTCCAATTTAAGTGATACACAGGAAGCCAGGAAAATCTCTTGAGCAGGATAAAACCACATGTGAGGGACATCTTTCACTTAAAATAAAGGTGGTGACTGTGAAGCAGTGGGCAGTCTCCATTATCAACAGAATCTCACAGTAGTATTATTTCAAGGCCTTCTAATGACCAAGGAGAAATTTATACAAATGGATGTTTTGCCAGAATTCTCTTCTACAGGAAAAAAAAAGGAGGGTGGGGGTGGAGAAGACTTTTCTTCTACTCTAACCAAAGAACAGCAGCAATGGCATAGCTCTTAAAAAGGCTGCATTACATATATTTCCTATACTCCAGCCACTCAAACTATAACATGCAGCAAAAATTAGAAAAGCTTTCCTGGGCACAGAAAACTCCAAACTCATTGCCCTACTGTGAGCAATACAAACAAGGTGGCAGTGAGTGCTGAATTTATTTTCCTTTGGCTTTATTTATTAAGGTGAAAAACACAGCACAATTCCTCTCTTTCACAACCTCCTTGAATTATGTCATTCCTCAGCATACCCATTCTCAGGTTATTCAGTATTTGACTCTCCCTTTAGGGGAAAAGCTCTCCTTTAGAGTTAGAAAAATGGGTGACTTGGACAAATAGAACTTGGTCCAGGGTGCACTGAATTCAATACACTGTCACAGAGACAACTTTGCTGAGAACTCGGTTAAACAGTCTTATCTAGATATGTGAGAGGAGCAGATTTCCTTTATATCTTCATAGTATACTACTGCAAGCAGTTACAGTTGTGAGTCTGGCAAATGATCTATGTCATCTAAGAAGTTATCCATCTAAACAGGTAGACCTCTCCAGGAAATCAACACTAGGTGCTCTTCTAGGATGATGAAGCTGCCACTACAAACCCACTTCCTGAGGTGCTACTACAGGCAGTTAAGGCTATTTCCATAGGGTCTGCTGCAGTCCCTCTAGAGTGAGCTTCTAGATGTATCAAGTTTTCTTCTACTTGAAAAGGATAATTACATTGTAGTCTCCAATGCACCACAGATGGAACTTGCTTTCCCTAGTGCAGTATGGAGAACATACGTGAAGTGCTGGTATTGTTTAGAGGCTCCATGGCATACAAGTTGTTTACACACACAAAAAAAAAACGTGATGAAAGATAATAAAGTGAATCTGCAGTTGTTTAAGTTTTTCAGCTTTGAACACCTTAGTTAACGTTCACTACAAGTCCTTTTGCAGGCTGCTGTTGTGAATACTGTTGAAGATCTGCTCAGAGATGTTCTGACAAAGCATTCTTACAATCAGAAAGTACCAGCTTGTTAAGCTGAAGAGCTTTTGAGGCAATATGAAACTGCAGTAGAAACCTGTCAGGTTAGTGACAACAGGGGAACTCAGATCCTTGAAACACCAGCTTTAGGGCCCATGACAAATTATCAGGCATACTACCACATGATTTAAGGGACTCTTTTAGGATTCCCTTCTATTACAAAGACCACCAGAAACCTAGGCTGCTACATAGCCATACCACTGCTAACATGGCACTTTAATCAAACTATATCCTGATTATTTTCTCAATCCCAGAGCATGCTGTGAAGAATAAAGACCCAATGCTAATCCCATGCCATGCTTTACTGGTAGCAAGATGGTGACATCAAGTTCCAGCACTCTGCACAACTGTTCAGTGTTGTGCTACGTCCTTCAAACACCTTGAGGAACTTTAAGTGATTACGTTCTCCTCTGCATAAGATTACCTTGTTACTTTTGGTCCTTCACATTATACCTTTAGATTGTTTTCATCCAGAAAGTTTTGCTGGATATCTCTGCACTACCCCAGTTGTCCACAGTGCTGAGAAGTCAGCTCTAATGGCTCCACATTTTTCTCTCACTGCTGCGCTGTCCCCACTGATTTATGCAAACTTGCCCCTTCAGGACACCATGCAGAAATACTTAATAGGATTTTTATTCCTGCATTCTAGATTAAGAACAAGGCTAAATAAATAGCACACAATTAATAACATCATATGTATATGAGCACCCCGAAAATAGCGGCTAGGATCTTTGTCATCCAGACAAAACAGGAAATTTCGTGAGCCTTTACAAGATGCCAAACAGGACTCAAATTTCTCACAGCAGTGAGAATGATCAGCAAATTTCATTGAAAGCAAAAGAGAGATATCCCTATAAAACTTGTATAAACAAGAAGAGAAACAGGTCCACTGAGTTTTATAGCTCCAATATGTTTTCCTCACACAGAAAAATGCAAGAGCTAATAAAGCTGCATGGGAAGTCTCCCAACCCCTGTGATCTCATGCTCA
Source organism: Podargus strigoides (assembly GCA_028020825.1). Classification (NCBI taxonomy): domain Eukaryota; kingdom Metazoa; phylum Chordata; class Aves; order Caprimulgiformes; family Podargidae; genus Podargus; species Podargus strigoides. The sequence continues at coordinate 17,750,283 of CM051628.1, forward strand.
TTGTTCACTGAGCTTTACTTTTATATTTATCACAAACATCCATTATCCATGAGCACAGAACTGTCCCATGCCAATATCTGGAAAGAAATAAAGAGGAAGCAGCTTATGTCACTGTGCCAGCTATACTCACACAGTGCTCAGAATGGACATATCCAAGAAAAATACACAAGGAACCCCCTCTCGTTTCTTTATCCCCACACTTCTCTAAGTTGAAATGTACTGGCAATCTGAGATAGATACATCTTAATCTTCAGCAAAAGAGGTCTTGAAGTTTCTCATTTCCATAATTTAAACCAATCTGAACTGTTCTGTTTTGACTTTTTTTCCTTAATCATTCCTGTGACTCAAATAGGATATGTAATAGTAAAAGGTGATGTGAACTCTGCCAGAACAGGCACTCCAGAATAAAAGTGGCACTACTGCTTCTTATCTTCTGCTTCTCATTATTTGTTTTTCATCTGTTTCATGCCGCTTCATTGCCAAGATAGTTTAACATTTCTGATGCTCCATGTTTTACTGAGGTTTAATTGCCAATAGCTTCAAGGGAGGAGAAAAAAAGGCAATTAAGACAAACATGGGCTAAGAGATTTTTGTTTAAACAGTAAATGTTGATGCTGTACAATTTAAAACAAATTAACTGGGAAGGTCACAAAGGACTGAAAAGAGACTTGACTGTTTCCTGATCTCTAGCTGATGAAGGTCAGCGTGACAAAGGTTAACCTAACCAGTGCAGATTTTGTGCCCATCTCCCAATTTCTATGGTTACAAAGATATTCCAAATAAGGGACGCATGCTTTGAAATACACTGACTTTCACACTAAGTAAGATAGAGTCACTGAACACATTTTCATCTGCTAAATGGAAGGGGTTTACAAATATAAGTGAGAATATAGGAAGATTTCCCCAAAATGGTCTCAACAAATGAAGGAATACAACAAAAAACTCTACACCTAGATTAAACCTGAGCAGTGGGAATTAACTGAAAGTTACCTGATGGATTCATGCAGAGATACTAAGAGCCAACTCAAGGAAGCCCTTTTTATTCTACTGCTGGTCAGTATGATGTACTCAGTACTATTACCAGCCACTTACAAAGCAACAGGGATGACACACGAACATTAGTGTTTGAGGGGAATATCACACTCTGCCCCTTTAGTGAGCAGACTGATGTGGCAGGCCCAAATCAACTTGTATGGATCGTGATAGTGTTGACTCACCTGAAGAGCACAGAAATCCTTTCACTACTATGGATTTCCCACTGAGCTTACTTCCCTCTAAGCAATAACATATGAATTTAAAATCCATTAAAATATCTTAAACCCCCTTGTAAGCATACCAACATATGAAAATCATCTTGCAGACATCCTAATAGGCATGTGACACATCCCTCTGCACTCCAGCACAACACAGAGTGTTTTTCTATCATGTGCAAAATCCTGGGGGCCCCCATCTTAAGAGTTTTGCTTCTGATGAGCCTGACTACCTTGCCCAGCCCTCAAGGATACCCACTCATTGCCTTAACTGCATATTATATGAGAGGCAGAAGTGCACAGATTGGAATACAGGTCTCTACATGGCCCTTCACTGCTATCTTGCAGATAACCTCTTGAGGTTCTCCTTCACCTGTACAATAAACCAAGATCTAAGGAACAGTCAGACATTCCTAACACAGCAATTTCCTCAAATTTTCTCACTCTTGCTGTGGAACAAATTTCAGAGTATTCAAGAAAGGCTACCAGTAGGAAGGTGAGGGGATCTCTCTGCAGTAACCTAGTTTTGGTCATTTTTTTTTTTTTGTGACAGGCTAAGTAGGAAGAACTCCTCTTCCAGTAGATCCCTCAGGGAAACTTTTACATCAAAAGGGAGAGAGTAACGTATGAGGTTTCTAGCACAAATGCTGTGCTACACCTCATGCAGAGTACAAGCACTTCTGATGAAAGGTAGCATGATCACTGCTAACATTAGGGCTACAATGATTCCTACAGAAATTAATCTGTTCTGAGCTTGTCTCAGATCAGACAGCTGCTTTTACTGGATTCAGAAAGGCCCTTCAGAACCGTAAATTGTTATCCCAGAAGCAAAACCTTAGCTGTGGGACAAAGCTATCCCAAATCACTGCCTTCACCCAAGAGGCTTCAGATTCCTTGGACAAACAGGAGTTGTTTTTATTTGGAGCAGTGTTGCTCAGAGGGCACCTAGTCTCGTCATCTACAGAACTTCAAGTATGTGTAAATACAGTTTCCCTAACCTGCAGTAACATCTCTAACAGCTTTTGTTTAAGTTCTCTTCTGTTGTCCCAGCAGCAGAGTCCAGCCTTTTTCATTTTATTTATATATTCAGGAATTGTACATGACTTCTGCAGCTACAGGTTTTGACTAACTGTCTACATTTAGCCCATACCTGGGGCTAAACTTTAACAGTTGTTCTCCCACCCAATCACCCTGCCCCAGCTGAGAAGGGGAATTGGGGAAAAAGGGAGAAGCCCCATGGGTTGAAGTAGAAACAGATTTAATGAAATAACAGAACTAATACAGTCAACGACAAAGTACAGAAGGTTCTACTCAGCCTGGTCCTTGAGGTCAGCAGCAAAAGCAGAAGGCCAAGACATAGGAGCCCCAGGAAGATGAACTCCACCTTCAGTGAACTCCCTCCTTTTATAATGAGCATGATTAAGTGGTATGGGATACACCTGTGAGTCTGCTTGGGGCAGCTGTCTTGACTGGATCTCTCAGATGACTCAGGGCTACTCATGGTCTGCCTGCCATGGCTGGGATATGGCTCTGTTCCTGGGAAACCAGGACAGTAATCAGAATATATGAAAATGTCTAGTGTTTGAATTAAGCCACAGTTATTAACCACTACCAATATTTGAACACTCTTAAAATATTTTGCACCTATTCATCAGTAATTCTGCAATTGATTAACATTTCCAACTTGACTTAGGTTTTCTGTAGGTCAGATGTCTGACCTTCTCCTAGGTGTTTGTTGGTCAGATGTCAGATACAAACTCAAGACTCTGAACTTCGCATTTATTTACTAGACAAGTAGCATTTGTGACTACAGAACACTTCTGGAAGTCTCTGCTGGCTACTGCTGCTGTGTGGGACAGCTGGCAGCAGGGTAAGAACTAATAGCTAGAGAAAACTGTGTGGATTTAAAAGTAGTTTCAAAACTCAACTTTATCTATTTGAAGCATAAATCTACAGCTATTAATGGACATCCTTCTTTCCTAATATTTTCTCGTGGTTGTGAATCATCCCTGTACTGAAGAACAAGAATCAGGTCTTGCGTCTTCACACAGATTTAGCAATTTTACAATAAACCTTAATCCGTTTTTCACTCTCCCTATCTTCCTTCAGACGCAAAGCAGCATCTGGCATTGCTGTAAAATAAACCGCTCTAAAAATATATTACCGTAGGCAGCAACTCTGACAGTGAAGACCTGATGGAAAGCCACCAGTCCAGCCCCCACCACATCTCATTTCTGATCATACTTACTTTGCTCTCTACGTAAACAGGAGCAAGGTATATAGAACTGCACCCACTCACAGCCTTCCTTAGATACACAGTGAGTTGCCAAAATCATATTTACACTGTCTCACATGCCACAAAAGTTCATATCACTTTTGAGCAGATGGGCCAAAAGATGAGGGTGGCAAGAAAGCCTGAAAGAAACTGTGCAGAGGGACACACAACAGGAATCCATGCCAGTTTTAGTTTACACCATATAATTTTCTTCCCACATTTTGAATCTCAAGTGCCAATAGTTTGGTACTTTAAACTCATTCATTAGTCTCAAGACAGGAAGGAGTGACAAGTTTCTGACAATAAGAAAGCAAGTCTGCAAGCAAGTTCAGGCTAGAACTACCCAAAAAAACAGAGCTCACAATCTCCAAACTGAGACAGAGATAGGAAACAAGTACACAGGTCTGACTGGAACAAACTAATTTCTTCAGATTTTTCACCCAAATCAGAGAAACATACACCATGCACATTTCCATCAAGGGCCTTTTGAATCAAGACAGTACAAAGGAAATGGCAGGTTCTGCTTAGGCACTGATCCCCAACGGACACATTTTCCAAAACTGTATTTTTGGTGGCAGTAATTGATGCTACCCTCGTCTTCAATCACTGCCTTCAGATGTGTGTCCTAACTATTAAAGCAAAAATGTACAGGAATGTTAGAAGGAAAATTTCTCACCAAAGCAGGAGGTTGGCAATGCAGTATAAATGTAACAGTTGTCCTTTCATATATCAGATGAAAAATGCTGGATACCTGCAGGGAATTGCTCCAGGATTTGGCTTGGCTTCTATAGAAGTACAGAACTTTAACTATGCTTTTCAGTTGTTGGTGGTGTCTGCTTATCTACACACATGCTTTCCTCAACTGTTGCTCATTTTGCACAACACGGTTCCAGGCAACAAGGACACCATCACTACAGATGAAGTTGAAAGATTTTCAGTATGAGCAAAGCTACATGCAACAGCAGTGTTATCAGGAAATGCTGCGACACATTCAAAAAGTTGCTAACGATATCCCTGTCCACATTTCAAGCTTTAAAAAAAACCTGCCAGACAGAACACAGAAACAAACTCATCTCTTCTCCTGTCCAAAATAACCTCCACTACTTCAGGGCAGGATATCTGGCCAAAACCTGACTTTGTCTCTGATTTGGGGCTAGAACCAATAAGCACAAAAAATCCTTTAGCCCCATTTCAGCTCAACTTTGATCTGCTAAAACATATGCAAAATGAGTTCAAAGTTACCAATGCAAAAGCAATAGAGAAGAGCGTCTGGCTCATAAACAAAGGACTACAGTTGAGTGTATTTAAGGCACATATGTATGGCTGAATATTTCATTTTTATCTCAGATGCCAATATTCAGCCATCTGTCTTTCCTTGAGGCATTTCTTTTGTGGCTTTTTTTTTTTTTTTAATAGACACTCTTTTATAGCAAGGCATTAAAAATATAAAAGAAGAGAAAACCAAGTTCTTTAGTGTGAACCACTGCAGGCTACCAACCACAACTCCATTGTTAAACCTACATGAAACATAACATCAAGAAAGTTTCTATTTTCTAAACCAGTTCTTTATTATCTAAAATATTCATTCCATCTTTATCCTACTAAATGTCAGCCTTAATGGCCATATGGCTGGACATTTATAATTAACAGCTTTTATCTAAATAAATACAGTACTTGGAATTTTTAATAGGTTTGTCAATTAGGAACTCTCAATGAAAGGTGAAAAAAAAAAAAGCTCTTTCTAAAATAAGAACAGAGGGATGTGAACTTCATGAGATGCTTGCAGGCAGGAAGCAGTAGGCTGTATGTGATATTGACTATTCAAACTCAACGAGCATTGCATATCTGCATGGAAACTTCAGAGTAAATCAGATAAAACACCAGATGAATGGAGTTCCAGGCAATAAAAAAAACACAGACCTGCTGCTTGTACAGTGCAGGGGATCTGGTAGCTTGAATTAGCCTTGGAGAGATCTGCACCCAAACAGCACAGCACCAAGAGGTCTCAGTTGTTACGTGACTTCACAATCTAACCATGTAGATTAAATGAGCTTCCTATTTTTGATATAATAAGCGTGAAAGGCAGAGAACTGCAGTCATTCCTTCAGCCTTCTCACACTGGCACAGCATTGTGACCACTTCCAGAGGGGCACTGCAGATTAGCACTGCCTCACCACAGCAGGGGCTCTGTTTTCCCTATCCATATCGCCACAATGTTTCGTGCTGTACTAACAACCAAATTCTTGTTAGATTTCCACATTCAGTCATTATTTCCTTTCCTTGTTTATATAAATTACCATGGCTTGTTATTTGTCAGGATTCATATCTGTGAATTTAATGGAACTGCACTTCTCAAAATCACCCACACTGTCAACAGCTCTAATTTGTTTATGTCAAATCAGTCTTTTTTTCCCCATTTACCCTTCTGTTTCATACCATTTATATTAGCTTGTCAGCTGGGATTTTATTTATTTGCTTTGGAAGGTTTGCTTCTGTGAAACCCTGATGGCAGAAGAACTGTACAACTCAAGGGACAAGTAATAAGATACAAATGCTTTCAACACCAAGTGGTTACTTCCAATTCAGTCCTGGTCAAGAGCAACAGGAGTTCTGGCCAGTTTTTGCATTTACTAGAAAAACAGATATGAGGTGGGTTTGTTGGGTGTTGTCTTTGGGTGGTTGTTTGTTTTTTTTTTAAACTCTGCAGATTGCTCTTTCTTACTATTTCACTAGCCACCACCCTAGAAATGCTTAAGAAACATCTAAGCTTGTAACTGGAAGTGTAGGCACCTCAAGATTTTACAAACTCTTCCAAACACCAACATTGTACGTGCCTAGAAGGCTTGCTACGCACCCAATCTCCCATAGCAATCTAAACACTGAAACTGCACCTCTTCTCTCAAAAAGGTATCAGGTGAGAGGCAAAGAAAATAGAAAGTATTTCCATGTAGAACTTTGCAAAGAGGTTACTACTAAGATAACGAAGCATGTATGAAATTTAATATATACTGAGAAGAAATGAAAACCATTGCTCACACACACATGGTATTTGCTTATAAAAAGTCACAGCTTACACTGATCATTTAAGGACTGAAATAAGCTGAAGCGTAGCAAAACAAAACTCGCTCCATGAAAACTAGATGAATACTTAAAAGGATGCATTTTTGTCCCGATTCAGCATGAGTTTCAGCAAACATTTAAGGCTCTAATGATTTAAAAGGTATAAGGAGGCAAGGGAAGAACTCCAGTATTTGTCTCAACTTGATCCCTGATCTTTAAAGACCAAATGATTGACCCAGAAGGTGGTTCTGGTGGTTGTGCAGCGCTCAGTATTTCTAAGCAAAAAAGACATCCAACTCAAGCCATGCTTTTAAAGGGGCTTGGTCCATAACATCTCCTCCTAATCCGTGGAGCAGCAGAGGCTGCAGCACTTCTCTCAGGCTGTGGCCTTCCCCAGCTCCATCACCCCCCCACCCCACATAGAAAAGCATGCTAACAGTCCTATGCAACAAATGAAGCAAGCATCTGGGCTCTGCAGGCAGACACAAAAACCAGCTTTTCTGTTCTCCATCCATTTTTGTGCTGTACCAATTTAATCAAGCAGCAAGCTCCTTTTGTCAGTGCTGTTCAGTAGCAGCCTGGCACATCAGCTCAGTTGCTGGCCAACCTGCTTTTCAGACCTTTGACAATGGCTCAGCATTTGGAATTCTCAACACATCATATATTGTTATTACGGTGATTCTGATTTCCATTTCATTTTGGGTACTGATTTTTTCCAGTCGTGGCAAGATTTCCATGCTGGCAAAGTCTTAAAATGATTCATGGGAAGTATTTCTGGATATTAATGCAGAGTTCTGCTTAGAAAGAGAACAAAAGTCCTATATTTCAGTTTTCACACTGAAATCTACAAATTCTTATTTCTGTTGAAACACTTACTAGAATTTGTGTATTTTTACTTTCTGTAAAAAAATATCTTTACTTTCTCCTAAAAATATCTTAGGAATCGCAGCAGCAATATTAGTGCAATTACTGTGCCATTGGTACCAAAAGAATCTGCTGTTTTAGGAGTTCATAGATCTTCCCATTTTTTTTAAAAAAAAAAAGCCTTGGGCTAAATTTAGCTCTCAGGATTTTAGCATTTACATGGGGGAGGAAGGCACTTAGATCCTGGTGCATCTGAAGTCTGTGTGTGTACTTTCCAGATTTTAACAGGACAGTATTTATTGTGTTCATGGTTGCCAAGTTGAGGAAAAAACCCCATAATAATAGCAAATACATAGGATCAAATCTTCTTGCTCATTCAAACAACATGCCTTCAGATATATATAAGCATAACATGCACTAATTTTACAAACAATTTGAAACTAAGCCCTGAACATGAAATATCCCAAGTACCTCAACAGAGTTGCAATCATCATAATTCTCCTTGCAGCATACTGAGATGGGACTGATCCCTTCTACTCAGGCGACGAAGCCAGAAATCAAAGTTGAGATAATTCAGATCCTGGGCTGTTTTTTTTTTTCGTTTGTGTCAGAGGTCTAATCATTGGGACAAAACTCAGGATGGTTCTTAATCTTGAAATCTACCTTAAAAAAATTATAGCTAAGATTTGAAAACCTGCTCAAATAATTCAGCTAGACATTGAGTTCACCACTTTAAAAGATGACACGACTCACACAAAATAAGCCTAGAAAAGCTGTGTCATCCATTGCCCTGCTCCAAGTCAAGCAGGATACACAATCCAACCCACACAGGCACTTTTAACCTATCGCTAAAGGCATCCTGTGATGGAGAACAGACCATCTCCTCGTGAAACTTGCTTCAGCCTGAAAATTCAGCTAACAACTCCTTCCTCTGCTCTCAGTGGGAGACAGAGAATAACAGATCATCTTTCTGTTTACAACAAACTTTTACACACTCTACATTAATCACCTCGACTTCTCATAGGTTGTGTTATCTAAAAGAGAACAACAATATAGCAGAGCTAGAGTCTCTCTCTACATCTTTCTCAAAATATAATTCCCAAAAGAGAACTTCCAGAACTGTAATGATGCCTTGCATATGATGATACTATTCATTCACCCAAGAGCAATTTGTTTGCCTTTTTCAAGCAGCAGCCTGGTACTGAAGCTTTACATTCAGTTTGTGGTCTGCAAACAAGTATTTTCAGAAGTACTGCTGCCCACCCAATTTTTCCGCATTCTATATTTGACCATTAATCTGCCTTTTTCTTCTTATGTGCAGCATCACCTGGGTGAGCTTGGGTGAATGTGGCAAATGTGCCATCATTATTCACTGGTTCCCTTTTTAATGTTGTGGCAGAAATTACCATTTTTGTAAATAGGCCTTTTACACAAATAGCCCACTTTATAACAGAAGCAAACTGTTCAGACAGCCAAATAAACAGCAATAATAGCTGTTACCACAATAGCTTTACTGCTAATTCACATGAGCCTAAGTAATGACTTTTCTGTCATTATTACTGTTCGATTGATATTAAGCACCAATTAGCCTCCGTTCTTCACCAACAGAACCCTGAGCAGACAGTGATGACACATGAAGCGGTGAGGCCAGTGCTTTCAGTTCTAAGAATTATAGATCATGTTCTGGGATAATCATAAAAAGGATGTACTGCATTTATTTTCTATCACTTGTATTCTTCAGATGGGAGTAACTCTAAGTATCCACTATTTGAATTGAGACAAGAGTCCACATGAACCAATTAATTATATTTTTGTCTATAACTAAGACAAACTGGCATCCATGCAGAAGCCTCAAACATAAAAACAGCTTTGATTTTTCCATTGGGCAAGAACCAGAAGCGTTATACAGGATTTACAAGAGGTCAGACTCGGCTCATTCACACCTCCTAATCACTTGATACTGCTGTGGCAGAAGCCTCAAGACCATGAACTGCAAGGAGGTGAAAGTATAGCAGGGAGATGCAAGTTCAAGCCTTGCACAGAAAACATTCCCCTTTCAACTCAGTTACAAGAGGTCTTTCAAGGTAGAAAATCAGAAGTGACTGGAAATGATGTTAACTACAGCACTTGTGACCAGCTTTAACCAACAAAAGGTGTGGGACCCCACCTGGCCAGGACACATCATCAGCCTCTTTTAACCAATGCCATAAAGCAGTGCAGTTTCTTCCTCCTCCTCCTGCTGCCCCCCCCCACCCCCCAATACAGAAAAGTAAATCACTGTTCTGGAGTCGTGGTTAGATGTCAAGTAAATTGATGCTGACTCCTGACACAGGTGTTGAAATCTGGAAGCTTAAAAAAGACACCAGGAGGGATCTCAAACATATGCAAATCAAGGCATGTGATTTAGACATATAAGAATAAGAATGGATGCATTTTACAGTTCATTGTAGCCACTGAGTTATACATCCCTGCAGCACCATGACAGACTTTGAGAAGACCCAGTCTATTACAGGTCTGATGACATTGTTAGCTTCCATGGAGTCAAATAGGACCATATAACAGGATGATCTGGCTCCTCATTGCAGAGATGACACAGCAGAGATCCAAATATTTGTTTTGCTGCCTTGTAATAAGGCACTCCAATGAATGACTGAAAGTATGTAGCACAGCGGGCAGTGAACATTTGTGTCTAATAGCCCATCCCTGTATCTGTAGCAAAGGCTGCTTCTGAACTTCAGGGAGAGGGAGGAGGAGAGAGGATTGTCGGTTTTACAAGAGCACATTCACCCACACCACCTCTCTTCATTTATGTTCTCACCCCACTAGAATAGCAGCCTGGTTATCTTGCTACTCCATGAACTTTTATACCTAGATCCACATCCATACTTTAGATACAGACATCCTCCACAATTATCCCAGGAACTTTACCAGTTTGTGAGAGAATTGAGAAGGGGGCTATTTCAGATATTCTAGCAATCAAAACATCAGGCCAGAAAAGTACTCTCCACAGAATCACACAGAATCACAGAGTGGTATTTATCTTTTAAAGTAAAAAGCTGTAAACAGTAACTAGTTGTCTACTTTGTAGGACTGTTTCTTAGTGGCTTCGTTTAACAGACAAAGCACTCACCTGAAACATCTGAGACTTACATCTTGGTCCCAGCTGGGATCATTGCTTTCACTTAAATGTATGCAATGTATTCCATTAGGCAATTGCTTGCCTGTCAGTGTACCATCTGGGCTAATACACAGCCCCCTGAAAACATTATATTTGATAACAATCATAAGGATTGATTAAATTGCCTCAGATAAGACTACCTGCTTCCATCAGGTTAGCTCGTTATGCTAGCACCATGTAGCAGCAGTTACGAAGCAGGTGAATTTGTGAAAATTACTACAGAAATTTTGAGGATATAATGGCAATCTCATTTTGACTCTTGAGATTAACACACTTTTCCCCTCCAACTGCTGAAAAGCATAGATGTATAAATACATTAAAGCAAACAATTTCTAGCTCCCCTTTTTATTTAAAGCTTGCTTAATTAAGGCATTTATATTTCTGCAAATTACTGCAAAGCAATTGACCTAGAGGTTGCTCTGAACCTTACAGATGAAAGGATTTACATGAATTTCTTCTCAGCAGCTTGTTTTCCAAGTTCATTTGGTTTAAAAATCTTTTCAAGATGCTTCTTTTGATCATTATCACTAAATAAAACTTCTGTAGTTGGTCAGAACAGGAAAATATTTGACTATCTCACCATGAATCTGTGCCTTAAAGCTGATTAGTTCCTATTTCATAACAGCTCTAAGCATTCCTTTATCAGCAGAGACTCCCAAATAATCACACTGGACACTTACAATGAAGGAAAATTTACTCTAAAGCAAACAATTGCAAATGCAGCATGCTTCAGAGTTCCTAATGTCATTTTAAGTATTATTGCCTATTAGGAACAACAGCACAGCTGAAGCAGTTAATCGAAACGAACACAATTCACAGTTTTAATTGCAGCCTTAGAGCCATATTCATTAGAGATGAACATAACCCATATACATTGTGAGTAGGATGTCTGCATATGTGATTTCAGAAGTAAAACACATCTGCACAGAATCTGCACTCCTATCTTCCCATACGTATCTGATGTCTGTTATGAGGACAAGAATAAGACTCCTCTAAACTTACCAGCTGTGTAATGCAAAACAGTGCACACCTAACTAAAAAAACTCACCAAAATTACACTTTGATATTTCTTTAAACAGGGCTGCAGAACAAGATGTAGTTTCAACTAATAAACAGATTCACTGAAATGTTCTGACTTGCTATTCTTGCTGTATTTGTCTCATTGTAAGAAACCAAATATTTCCAGTCCCAGATTTAAGGAAACTATACCTGCCAAGCAAAACCCTTCTCAAACTCTCAATACTATCCCTTGGAAACACAAAAAGCCATTACGTTATATTTCCTGTGCTGGTAAAGGTCAACTATTGCACAGGGGTCATTTACATCTCTGGAGGAAAAACAGTGCTTGTAAAGCTCGTAACACTACCCTGTTTATGTCAGTTCATGCAGCCTTCAAGGATACAACATCTTGTACGTTTCCTCAGAAGTCCCAAAGCAGGGTTCTGTAACTACAGCTGGTAACAGAGAGGCTAACTGGGCAGCAAAAACCCAGGGAAGTTTGTATAAGCCTGAGAAGGATCCAGTAAAGGATCAGAGTGAAAAAAGTGGGAAACAAGAGTATTTAGCTGTTTTGTAACTTAATACGTCAGTCCATGACATGTATCTAAGAAGTGTCTATAAGCAATTTCCAACTTTCCAGTCAACAGACTTTTGGGAAAATAACTCACAGTGGATGCAGGTACAAAAACAGATTGGCAAGCTCTTCAAATGAGAGGAGATGAAACTCTGAGGATGCCAACCCACAAGCAGAGTGTAGGATTGAAAGCAGCACAGGGTAGAGGTTAATTCCACCCCTCCAAGCTTTAAAAAGCCAGGAAGAAACTCCAGTGAAAAGGGATTCCCAAGTTTCAATTCACTATTTATCTGCCAGTTGGAAAATCATAAATGTATTATTCTACAAAGGTCAAGTATTTCACTTACTCGGAGAGCTACAAGAGTCCACCAGAAAATGTTTACATTGCATGTGTTGTTAATATTACATTCCTGTATAACTCAAACTTGTTTAAGAGGAAGTACAATATAAACAAAGAAAAAGCAATTAATCAATGCAAGGCTTTCTTATAAATACGTAGATCTATAGTATATTTTGCTCTTGAACTCTAAAAAAGGGTTCCTCCTGTGTGATTTGTTTTTCATTTTCTACTGATAGACATAGCTAGATAACTTGTAAGGGTCAGTGTAGTCTGATGAATCCATGTATGACCAATTATAGTTCACTGCATTAGCATGTCATCCACATAAAGTAAACTTTAAGATTAATTCAGTATGGTTATTAATTTATTAAATCAACTAATTAATTGAATAAATTTTTTCCTTCAGAGTGAATACTAGTCTTCTCATTAAAAACACAGTACAAACATGAAAGGAAAATAGAAACTGCGGAAGAAATAAGCAACATATGCTGAAAATAAATTTGGCTGCACGACCAAAACATTTCAATGACTTACAATTTACTGGAGAGAAAAACTGCCAAGTTCACCTAGTGAAATTAATTCTTTTACTGTTATTACTTTACTTGACAGGTGTATTGGCTTCACAGGTCCTGCCTATGTCCTGCCTTTAGCTCTAACATCACCAGCCTTTAAAGGGTGGTCTCTGAGGAAACAAAGGTCTTCTCAGTTCTTAACTCCAGCTCTTAATCTTCATTTATCCATAATACATCTTGACCTGAGCTGCTGAACAAGGAAATTATGCCTACAGTAACAGCACCACACACAAAACAGCAGAAATAGACTGCAGCCTAACAGCAAAAGCCTCGCTCCTAAGCCCCTTGCCTTTCTATCATTGTATTGCAGCTCCTAAAAAAAAATATTCAAAAAAATGTTGAACTCCTGGGCTACCAAGACTCTTCTTAAAACTCTAACTTGAATTTTACGCTCTCTTCCGTCTCCATTTAGCCTGTACCCAATGCTAAACTGCAGCAGTTCTTCTACCACATGATGACCCCTCCCCAGCTAAGAAGGGGAATTGGGGAAAAAGGGAAAAGCCCCATGGGTTGAAATAGAAACAGATTTAATGAAATAACAGAACTAATACAGTAAACAACAATATACAAGGTTCTGCTTAGCCTGGTCCTTGGAGTCAGCAGCAGAAGGCCAGGAGGAAAGAGCCCCAGAGGAAGGAACTGCATGTCCACTAAACTCCCTCCTTTTATAATGAGCATGATCTAAGAGGTATGGGATACACCTGTGAGTCAGCTTGGGGCAGCTGCCTTGATTGCATCTCCCAGCTGACTCGGGGCTACTCATGGCCTGCCTGCATAGCTGGCCCATGGGGCTGTGCCTGGGGAACCAGGACACTATTCTAGCCCATTCAAACTCACCATCCTCATGTTTAAATCTTCAGCTTAATTGCACAGATTTCTTCTGTTTATGATTTATACAGCCAGTTCGTGTTTTGCATTTGAGACCTCACACACCTGACCCTGTCCTTCCCTGTTTCTTGTCCCCATTACTCCTGAGCCAGAAAAATAAAACAAAAAAAAAATCGAAAACCCACCTTAAACTATTCTGGAGATTTTTCCTCCAGCTGTAAGGACTGTATACTGACAGCACTAATCCATAGGTCCTCTTCAATTAAATTTAATATTCTGGAAAGCTATGGAACAATACTTCCAGCCAGTCTATTTTTCTCCTGATATTTTTCAAATAATGAAAAGTGTCCAGCTTATCCCTTTTTTTTTTTTTTTTTTTTAAACACAATTATGATTGATTCAAGAGTAACAAAACTGAGAAAGTTCCTGCTGCAGGGGTCCAGAAAGTATATCATAGACATCAAGCTTGCACAGCAAAAGTTTGGAAACAACCTCCTCTGGGAAGTCAGATTTCCTCTTTCTCACTGCAAAATTTCAGTCTCAGTTGCTTCCACATCAAACCTGCCCACGTCCTGCTACAGATTTAAAGAAACAGCATGAGTGTGTTCATAAATAAAAAGACAACACATCTGAGCCACAGAAAGCACCTCTGATGTTCTCACCCTCCCCAGCCTTTTGCCTTTTCACACCTGGTTTTGATGGTAGCCTCCCAAGACTGAGAATTTGGCCTTGACATGAAGTGTCAGACACTAAGTCTATGACACAGCATGAAAAGCAATAACAGAAATTTCCAGTAGTGAAGTCAGAGAAAAGGCAGGAAAAAGGAATTCACACAGTTATGTTCTCCAAGATGCTCTCTCATCAGCTTCCAGAGGGAACTCTGCATCCAGAGAGGCGAAAAGACTGGGCTCCCTGCTGCTCCCTGAATAGTTCATTTCAGCATTTCCCTCCTGCTCCCATTTAAATGTGATGCACAAATGCATGCTCACCAGCATGTCACCCTCCAGATGGTACAGTTCTGCTCTTTTTGTATTGGAAGGACAATTTCCTCATTAAACCCGTGTGACCTACAGCAAACCAATTTGGTGTCTTACTCTGGTCTGGATTTCTGGTCCCTTTTCATCAAGGGTTAGCTCGTACTTCAGCCAGCAACAACTACTGTTGATTTTTATAGAATGCAGGAACACATAGCAGCACAGCGTTTGAGAAATACTGGAAACAAAAAGGGCAGGGCACCAAAAGGAGAAAAAATTGACAGAAAAGTCGTGTTTACAATGAGCAATTCACAGACCTGAGGCAAGAGACATGCAACATGATGTTCAGAACTGCTGAAAAAGAAACACAGTGTAGAAAATTGGCAATGTTTTCAGTAAGCATCTCCATTAAGGCCTCAGGTCAGTATGATAAATACAGGGTTAGAAACTGTTTAAGCACTTAGCTGAATTAGAGCATAGGAATAGCTATCTTGGATCCTTCCCAGTCAAGTCACCATCAGGGATGTGGATGCACTGCAAAACTTCAGACTTCTAAGAGGCTTGGGAGACATGTTCCCTTACAGAGACCTTTACATAAGGAAACTAATTCCAACCCAGGAAATGTAGGCACTGTGGTCTTCCTTTATGTTTTCTCAAAGAAGGTCAAATCCCTAATTCTAGTCCAAACTCACATTAAAGGTTGATTATCTGGCTTCATCCCATAGGATGAAGCAAATTCCCTCTGTAGTCAACACAAAGCCATTTTCCTGCTGATAAGAATCAGAGAGAAGGCAGAAAAAAAACCTAGACACAACCTACTCCCCCTTACAAGATTTTTTTTAATTGTTTTTTTTAAACTTACTAGGTGTCATGTCCTTCCTGGCAAAAACAAAGATGTGTGTATCAAGGACACATGAAAAACAAGTTGAAAGGACAATATCATCACAGACTTCTCACTGCTTCTTGAGACACTGGAGGGGGAGCAACAAGCAGTGAGGTTGTGCAGGCCCCCAGGTACTCTGCAGTCTTACAAGGAAAATGAATAAATTGCAAAAACCAGGGTTAAAGCCATCAGAGACACTCTTTCACCAAAGCTGCTAACAGCTTACTCCAGAGTCCCGTGCTGTAAGCCATTGCTGGGTGAGGAGAGCAAAGCTCCAGCTCTGGGTGGCACACCTTGGCTGTCACCCTGTGTCCCTGCTGCAGCTCTGCTGCCTGCTGCTCATGGGACATCCTGAAAGGCAGCGGGAATAACCCTGTGCTGCGGGGGAAGGAGGCACAGGCAGAGCAGCACACACACACACACAAAGGGTGACAACGTTGACAGTATACAGACAGTACCTTCATCCCTGAATGCTCATCAAGCACAAAATGTTTTCTCATGAAAGAGGGTGCAATCTCTTCCAACAAAAAGACATTGCCAATGCCTAAACAGAATCTTCTGATCCTAAAAGCTACCAAAACCCACAGTCCAGAAAAGCAGGTTAGCGTTTGGGCCAGCAGAGGTGCTTCTGGCAAGGCGAGGACTCTGTGTCCATCGATGAAGCTCTCCCCGCACCAGTGCTGTCCTCTGCCCTGGCCGCAGGCGTGTGTTCATGGCAAGCCTCTCGCGCTCCGCTCCCCTAAACATACCCGGTTCTAAACGTAATATCCAACGGGACAGAGCAAATTGGGAAGCACGTAGCAATGCCACACGCCAGCTCCAGCAAGCACTGGCCGGAGGACACCAGCTGCCCGCCGTGTCCCCTCAGAGGCGCCGCCACCGTGGCACCCGCCCTGCGCGGGGTTTTCCCTCGACGCCCCCAGCAGCACTGCACAGCCCCGGGCCGCCCCTCTCGCACCGCACTGCCACGGGTCCCAAGCCAAACAAACCTTTCCCGCTGTCCCCAGGCCCTACGGACACCCCAGCCCGGCGCCCCGACCTACCTCGGCACCATCAACCTGCCAGCCGCCATCTCGTCAGCCGTCAGGGCTCACCGTCCCGGGGCACCTGCGCTGCCGGCAGGAGGCGGCACCGCCCCGCCCCGCCCCGCCCCGGGCCCAGGTGATAAGTGCTGCCTCGGCGGCCTCAGGGAGCGCGGCCTGAGCTGCCCCTACTGCCATCGTTTCAGTGGGGCTGTGGTGGTGTTTCTGCTTCAGGACGGGTGGCGGTCGCGGCCCTTACGCGGGGAGAGGCTCCCGCCGGCCCTGAGCGCCCTCCTGGGCGGGTTCTGCCAGAGGAAAGCCAGGTAAGGAGCCGCTGCTTTCTGCAGGGACACGAGTTCCATGTGTGCTGAGCCCTGCCTCAGCCTGGGTGGCCTCATTCCTGCTCTGAGCCCCTTGCTTGGGTGAGGTTGGGCTGGGTGCAGCCCGCAGTGCCCAGCTGGTGGGAAGGTGGCTGCCCCGTGTGGCTCTGTGTCCAGTGGGAGTCATTGCTGGGAAGCATGTGTGGGAACTGGGGAGGCAAGGCTGGCAAAGAGGTTGTCTCTTATTAAACCCAATGGCCTGTAAGAAGTGGAAAGACTTTTAGGTATGTTCATGGTTCCTCCAAGTTCAGTGTGCCTGCTGCTGTGTGGGAGGAAATGAGACCTGGGGGCAATTGGTACGAGACACCTGGAAGCAGGTGTTCACCTTGTGCAGTTAGCTGGGTTTGTGGGCAGATGAGTCACAGAATCCCAGAACAGCCTTAGTTGGAAAAGACCTCTAAGATCATCCAGTCCAACCATTAGCTTCACACTACCAATTCACTACTGCCCCATGTTCCTCAGCACATCTCCACATCTGTTAAATCCCTCCAGGGATGGGGACTCCACCACTGCCCTGGCAGCCTGTGCCAGTGCTTGACAACCCTTGCAGTGAAGAAATTTTTCCTAACATCTAATCTACCTGCCCTGGCACAACTTCAGGATATTACCTGAGTCACCATGTCTCTTTCTCTCTAATAATCCCCATTGAAGAGCTGAGGGCTGTTTGTGAGGAGCCTGTGCATTTGTGCGTGCTTGTTAGCTGTGGCTTCAAGTGCGTGCTTGGTAATGGCTGCACACAGGAGACAGAGTGCCAGCTAGGTACTGGCTGATAATTGCCGATTTTGTGGAGTCAGTTGGAGTGTTCACAGGTACCTGGGTCCCAGGCCTGCCTGTTGTGCGCCTCTTCTGCAGTGCCAGAGTTGACTGCATGGTGAGCATCATGTGCTGCTGCTGTGGGACTTCCCCTGCTGTGGCCTGCCCACACAGTAACCCAGCCTCACCCTGTGCTGTTTACGGGATCACAGCTTGAGGCTGTACGGCTGCAGGCTGTAATACTGGTAGGCTACTGTTTTTATTGTGTCTCCAAGCCTTCCTCTGGCTTAAAGAAGGAGGAAATGAACAGGTGGTGAATGCCCCAAGAGTGAATAGAAAGAACAATTCACTTGCTACAGCCCCTCACTTGCTACTGAAAATGGAGTTCCCTGATGAGTGTTATATTCCTGTAGGGGTTTTTTTCTGCTTCACTTCTTGGGACCATTTGAGGATATTCATTGACAAAAGAATATGGGCTAGGGTTGTGCAGTTGTTTTCATGGTTCTCCCCTCCCTGGTGTTACAGTAACCATTCTTTTATGTATTTTTATAGTGTTCTTTTGTAGCATAATGGATGATTCTGACCTTTTTTAATAACCCAACCTGCCTCTGGCTTCTCCATAGAGGTTAAAGTGGAGAAGATTAGCCTTGTTTTCTGCTTCAGATGCAATGCTGTTTTCTGTAAGCAGCTGTGGGCTGGACTGTGGAGTCAGTATTTCAATGTGTTTAAAGATGCAGAAGCTGCAATAAATGCAATTGAAAGGTTTGGTAATCATGAATGAAAGAGAACAAGCTTGTTACTTTGTCCTGCTTCCTCAGGGAAACTGAAAATGTGGAGCACTGGTTTAAGGAAAAATTTGGGGGTTTTTTTGGCCCTGTAACACATACCATTTCTGTTACAGCTGCTTAAAAAATAAGTATAAATGACAAATGTCATAATGGGAGCCCCAAGAATGGTATGTTTTCTATGTGCTAGTAAATTAAAAAAAATACTATTGTGGACAGAGGAATTACTGCTGATCCAGAGGTGTTTGGACAGCCTGAGATGCAGTGGTCAGGACTCTCACTATAGAGTTAAACTGGAGAAGCCCATTTCCTTTCCACTGATACAGTGTGAGTTTCTTTGCATGGAGTTATGAAGAGTGTAAACTATTCCTCTGATGACAAGAGCAATAGGCTTGTCAAAGCATTTGACACATAGTAAGTTACCTGAAAGTTCCGGATATTCATGTCAGTAGCATTCTTTTACAAGTATATAAACACAAAGCACTTAGGGGGAATTTTTCCAGTTGTTTATTTATAGAGGAAGGCATCTTAGAGGAAACATGACCACGGAGAATCCCCTCATGCACCATACGGTTGAAATAAATTATTGTATTAGACTTGGAATTCATTCTCATTAAACTGTAAGTTTACTTTTGCAAGAAGACCAAAAAGATTACAGGTATCATAATGTGCAAAGTATCTTCCTCTGAACCCTATTCAGTGCTCTTGCTGGAAGGCAGGTTCTCAGAAAAAGACTTTTTGTGAAAAGGTCTTGGGGATAAGGAATTTGTCTGAGAGATGTGGAATTGCAGCAGAACATTTTAATCAGGTATTTTGGCTCATGCCTGTCCATGCTGCTTAAAAATTGGCTGATCAGTTTTTATGACATTTTGCTGCCTGTTTTGTGACAGCATTCTTTATAATTATTTATTTTAAAAGTGAACTTAGTGCTTATGAAAGGTGATGGATTTATAGCTGTGAAGAGAGTGGGATTTTCAAGCCACTCGGGGGGGGAAAATCAAGTGCCCAAAAACTCATGAAGCAGGTCTGAAGAGGACTGAGAACAATCGTGTTTTCTTTAGAATACTTTTGATTTTTTCAATATCCATTTCTTTGAAATGAAAACAGGGGCTGTTAAACATTGTTCTGAATGGTATGGTTTAAAAAAACATGTTTAGCCAAGACCTTTTTTGACTTGAAGGTGCATAGAAGATAGAGCTCTGCGTAATTCATGAGTCAGGCAAAAATGGACTTAAAGCCCTAGATCTAGTCTCAAACAGGCTGTCATATGTGAAAATTTTTCTCTTGCACAACAGCCTTCTGAACAGCATGGCTTGAAAAGAGCAGTATGTTCTGACCTGCTCTAGTCTGCAGCAACTTCACCGTGCTTTCCTTACAATTGGTGACAAGCGTTTTTATTCCTCTTCAGTCTGGCCTTTTTGTTGTGGCTAACAGTGGGAGCACTGCTTGTGCATAGTGCATTTTTTTATTTATTTATTTTTTTACTATGGACCTTGGCAAATCCTTTCAGGGAGTCATTTTATGCATATAGCTCTGTTTCCTGCTCTGCAAAAGGAAGAAAATGCTATTGCATTGTAAAAAATTGTGCCATCTACTTGTAAGAAGCCAGTGAACACTGGAACAGGCTGCCCAGAGAGGTTGTGGAGTCTCCTTCTCTGGAGACATTCAAAACCCGCCTGGACATATTCCTGTGTGACCTGATCTAGGTATTCCTGCTCTGGCAGGGGGGTTGGACTAGATGATCTTTTAAGGTCCCTTCCAATCCCTAACATTCTGTGATTCTGTGATTATTAAATGCCTTTTTTCTGAGAAATCATTGTGATACCAACTTGTTTTGTATTTTGCAGGTCACCAGTTTCTTGTGTTGATAAACTTACTGTTAGAGTTCCTGCAGATTTTCACAATAGGTAATATTTTTGAGAATATAAAAACACTGCATACTTATGTATAGTACTTTATATATGTTTATATATTGAGAGAGTTAGTTTCTTGACAGAAATTGAGACACAATTTTTTAATCATATATGGTGTATTAGTAGCTGCAGCTGTTTGCTGTTGTGGCCTGATGCTGTATTGGGAAAGAGCTCCTTCAGCGAGTGGGTGCATAACAAATGATTGGATTTTTCTCCAGCTTCATTTATATCTATTTTTATTAACTTCAGGCATGACGCAAATCATCAGCAAATAGATGTGTAGTCTTAGGAGTACCTTATTTATGCTATATATTTATGAAATGACATTGCTAAAAGAAACCTGAATGTGAAGAGTCACAGACTGAGGTATGTTAAATGTAGGAAAGATCTCCTGGAATATCCAGGAAGACCTGCTTTATCAGTGTGTGTTTCCAAGGGTTTTTCATAGTCTAGTTCAGTAAGACTGAACTGACTGTGTTTCAACTGCTTCCCTGGAAACCATATTTTTAATGCTTTCAATGTATTACCTGCTATTTCAAATGTGTATTTGTTCTATTAGTGCCATTTATATTCAAATATTTTTTTTTTCCTCCATGGTGGTGGTTATTCTATTGTAAATAATTTATGCAGTCTTGGTTTTGTTGCTTTTCAGCCTTCACTTGGTTAAGCTGTATGTATTTAGTGCACTTAATCTTTCTTCATTGCAGTTGAGATATGATATTCTATGCAGGGAAATACAAGTCTTCCAGTTGCCTGTCAGCATTCCCCTAGCACAGCATAAACCTGCTGAGTTCTTTGAGGGACTGAGCCTTTAAGTTTAGCAGAGCTGAGCTGCATTATGCCTGTAGTGACAATTTTGTAGCTGCTTACTGCATTTATTTTATTTGTGGAGTGTTAGTTCCTGATGTGTGTCTCTCTTCATGTTCCACTCAAAGAGAAATTAACCCTATACTCATTTCTGTTGTTAATTTTAGGAAACCCTTCCCTATGTCACTGCTGTGTTGAGGAGGCAGTGGCTATGATGTGATATTGTCAGTCTTGTCAGATCTGGGTCACGGGGAGCGGGATTCATGTGCCTGCCGTGGTGGTAGTGGTTTCTGCTTCCACAGACCAGAACCATGGCTGTCTGTACTTGTGTGAATATTGCTGCATACTCTTGCTTAGCTTGTAATCTGTGTTTGCTCTCAGCTCTTGTTCAGTTTTATTGTCAATATATACCCTAAATCCTTGTCCCACATATATACTGACAGGCAGCTTTTCAAGTGGAGTAATAGTTTTTTGTCCCAGTTAGTTCAAATGTAATATTTTTCTGTCTGACATATGCCTTTGTGCCCCATGTAAACTCTGCCTTCCCTTTACTCTGTAGAGGAGTGATTGTCAGCTCTTCTGTATTCTTTAAGTACAACTTCTAGTTATTTTTTCAAAATGTCTCCGTGGCTGGAAAGAACGAGTTATTTACAGATCTACATTCTTCCTGGCAGATTATCTCTAAACACTGGATATGAGATAATGCAGTAACTGTTGCGACATGTAGACTGGAATGGACAATTTAGATGGGTGTTGTTGTGCACAGCAGAAATACATTGGGAGGAGGAAGTGTTCCACAAACCATGTTTTGCTATAACATGCCCGTTTCCCTGCCCACTGTTCAGCAAGGATTCTGTCTCCTCCATAGTGAATACCAATTTTTTTTTTTAAAATTCTTGTCTTCTGTTTTCTCAGCTTTCGGGTTTGGTGTCTGTTTTGTTTCTGCGCAGTAAGTTCTTTTCTTAAGGTAGGTGTTAAGAATTTACCTGCCAAACAAACAGTTAAGCTTGCAAAAAGATGTGCATAATAGCTCCACCGCAGCTTATTAAAGCACAGTCCTCTTTGAGTATCATCCTCTAATCTTCCTAAGATTTTTAGAAGCTTTTGAAGCTAGTGATTTTGGAAAAGCTGCCCAGGTTATGGAGCTAACGGAGCTGTATATTTCACAGAATTTTTTAGCTCAGTTATTTCCACTGCTTTGGTCTTTCAAGTAACTGGAGCATAAAGAATCACGTTCTACTGTAATGCATCAGAGGGAATACTTTTAATTTACCTTTGGTTTGTAAAGAGGCAGCAATGAAAAATTGAAAGCTGTGACTTTTTCTAGGGGATAAATACTCAAGAAGTATTGTGAACAACTTGTTTGGGTTTTAGCTAGTCAAAATGTTCTTGAATGCAGGCAGAACTCCCTTCATGCAGAAACTTATTTCTGGTTAAGAAATGAGTACTCCCCTTTCTTCATGTATTTTTGAAGGTTCTTAACCAGCTTGTACTCGGAATTCCTCACGATCATGAAGTCTGCTTCCATACAGCTGTGAATGAAATGTCACAGCTTACTCACATTGTAGTAACAGCAAAATATGATCAATAGAATTTTTTCCTCCAGCTAGTGATGAGTAATTTTTTAAGTTGCACTTTCTTCCCTTCAGACAGCAAAAACCAAAAGAGCAATGATCATTGAATCATTAAGTGATTCTTAGAGGTATTTAAATTCAGGACAGAGTTATATTCTAATTGAGAGAGCTTGGAACTTTCAAATCATTTTGATTTTTGATCTCTGGTTGTTGTGTATGAGTCATAATTACTGCTGTGGGAGGCACACAGTTTCCTAGAAGTCATGGCTATGACACAAGAAATCATTCCCCAGTTTTACTATCATCACAGCAATCCCCAGCATGGCAGATATTTGTGTTGTGAGGGTTTGGAATGTACTCTCATTTGGATTTCACTGAATCCTGCTGAATTTACGCTTTAGAGTGTCTTTCAGGTGATATATTCCTGGTGAATGGAGGCTACTGTCCAACTGAAGTTAGTCCACTGGAAGGTTTTGGGTTTTGCAGAAACATATGAAATGCAAAGCTGCCTTCAGAGCTCAGTTTTGCATAGTTTTGTACACTCAAACATTCCTGGAACTACAGGATTCACCACCAAACCTACAGGTTGGAAAGTGTCATTGGCCTGATGGCTTGCTGATCTCCAAGAAGCACAAGTTAGTTGTCTATAGCCCTTTGCGGACTGACTGGGCAGCAGAAAAGTACCTGTATCCCAAACAATTGTCCACCTGGGGCATTAAGATGAGTTATATGTTTCCAAAATGCTTTGCCTTTGAAATCACATTGTGACCATTAAGCAGGTTAGGTTTTAGTTGGTAAACAGAGCATTGCTATTAATGGTGTTTCTAAAGCATGGCTGTGTGCTTGTCAAGCATTCATGATCCATCCTGATGAAGAGGGAATTTGGGATACTGATTAATCTGCTGGGATGATAATGCAAGGACAGACTAAGTATTTATAAAACAGCTAAGTAGTAACAAAGGAAAGGCTCTGACTGTTGTCTAACAGTATTTGAAAATTGAGTAGGGCATGAAGGGAAATTAATTGTGTAGAATACCAAGGAATTTTATTGTGTGTTGGTGTCCTGGTTCCCCAGGCACAGCCCCATGGGCCAGCCATGCAGGCAGAGGCCATGAGTAGCCACGACTCAGATGAGAGTTCCAATCAAGGCAGCTGACCCCCAGGTGTATCCCATACCACCTCATTGTGTGCATTATAAAAGGAGGGAGCTCAGGGAGAGTGGAGTTCCACCTCTCCCTAAGGCTCCTTGCTGATGGTGCTCTGTTCCTGCTGGTGGTGTCGAGGACTAGGCTGAGTAGAACCCTCTATGCTTTGTGTTGATTGTTGTTTCGGTTTTGTTATTCTGTTAAATCTGTTTTTGCTTCAGCTCATGGGCCTTCTCCATTTTTTCCCCTATTCTCCTTCTCAGCTTGGGAGGGAGCGTCAGGTGATAGAGTAACTGCTACGTTTTAGCCCTGAGTACCGGCTAACTGTAGACAGTTGGGGAGAGGGCTGTAGAAAGGGCATCAGACTTCTATGAACCCTTATGCAGTGACAAAATATGTTTTTTCTTAGTGTGGTTTTTTTATCCCCCATTTTTTTTTCATCTAAAATAAGCTGTTTTGAAGTTTAATCCTTATGCATGTAGAATGTAATACTTCTCCTTTCTGCCTCCTGAGAGTGAAACAGACAGACTGGAATTAGCAGCTATGTGCTATGATGATAATCTTTATCACACTACCTCTCTTTCCCTTTCCATGGGTGAGCAGAAGGATGATTATATCATGGGCTTTGGTATATTGGAAAAAACATGCAGAGAGCCACATGAACAGAGAAAGGGAGCAGTTCTTCTGTGATTTCTGTCAGGTTCTGTGATGTCTTTTTTAATCAGTCATGCAGTGACTGAGCGACTGATAATTCAATAAAATTGAAATTTTATGAGACCAGCAGACAAAAATTGATCATTCAAGAATAATATTTTTTAATTTGAAGATAAGTATTTTAAGTTTTTAATCTCATTCCAAGTAAAACATGATTGACAAATTGGAATCTCCCTTCTGTATCTGCACTATTGCTGTCCCAATAGAAGGCTTATATGTCTCTTAGGCCTCCTGTGAGTTGGTGTTTGAGCAGTTACAACTCATAAAGCAATAACTGGTAAAATATCTGATTTGTCTGTTCCCATTTTTAGCTGTTTAGAATTTTATAAAGCAGCTAGAGTCTCATGCAGCACTGCACGTAACTGCAGAGCTCCCTCCCTGGCTGCTTATAACATGCTCCCAAGGATGACGGGAATCAGCAGAGGACTGATAGGGCTCACTCAGTTTGCCTTGAGGACTGCAACCAGTTTATTTGGTGAAATGCAGGGAAGTAAAAAAAATGAACTCTCCTTCTCTGCCAAACTTGAAACCATATGAAACAAAGAGTGGTATCAACAGACAGAGGAAAGGTGGTTTCTTTCATTTCTTAGTGTGAAGGTGTCCAGATAAAAACATACGTTTCCTGACTTCCCCACCATCTGCTCTAACCTTTATGTGTACTTCTTGTGTCTGTAGGGAGTTGAAGTGCTAACTTCCAATCTAGGTACCTAGCAGCTTTGCATATGGTGTCAAACTGACACCTTTTAACTTGAAACCTGGTTAAAGGAAATGAGGGGCCTTAGTGACAAATGTTCTGCTGTATTAGAAGGGAAATGCTTTTTATGTGGATAGGTTTGGTTTTTTTTCTGCCTGTGGCTGGGAAGTTTTCCAGGCTTTCACCATGAGTCTTTGGCAGAGTAGACCATGAGTAATTACTTGCTGATTTCCTCTAGTAAACTACTAAGCTCATAAGAAAAATAATGATTTTGAGGATTTGAAGAAGGTACACTGCAGTGCAGTGTAACAGTTGGGACATCAGGTTGTGTTGTATAACAGTGATCCTGACAGATCTGAGACCAGGGACTACATTTCCTGGATTATCAGAACTGGCACAAATGTGAAAGTTCTTTCAGGCCAGAAAAAGAAAACATTTTGTGTTGTCTCCAAGTTATGTTTTGATTCAGTGACTGCTGATAAGCTCCAAAGAGCTGGTGTTCTAAAAACCGAAGGATAGGAAGGGAAAATGGGTGAGTTGTAAGTTACTAGAACTTAAAATTCAAGGGCTCAGAGTGAAGTGTTTAGATAATTTAAATGGTCCGCAGTCCAATGTAATTCTGTTATCTCAAAGGTAGAACACAGCCTTTTTCCAAAGGCTTGGAGCACTGAAACCTACAGGGGGACTTACAGATTTGTTTCATTTTGGAAGAATATAGGAAATTCTTTTTTTAATCATGAAGGATTGATTGCTCTATATGGGACATAAGACACTATGGATAGCAATTCCAACTTGACATAGTGGTCTTTGCCTCCACCCGCTTAAATGATCTGATTATTTGATCCCTTTAAAAATATGAGAAAGCCTAGGTGCAGTTTATCAATAGTTCTTATAAAATGAGATTCTCTTTTTTGTTACTCAGAAATTACGATCTTTTCCTTTATTTCCATGGCTGCACCACTGGAATATTAAACCCATATGGTCAAAATCATTTTTATGTACTTTATAGAAATAAATCATTTGTAAATGAAATCATTAGTATGTCTCCTATGACAACTGAGTCATTTGCAGCTGTGCAAAATGAGAATTGACACTAAAAGGTAGGGATGATTTAAGGGAAATGACAAACTTACACTCCTGCAATAGTAGAGTATCATGTATTTTAAGATGGGGGAACCTGGACAAATGCATAGCTGCACATTTCTAATTTATCATGAAGAATTTAAAGGTGTTTGTATAAAGTTATATGTACCTGACAGAACAGTCGCTGAGTGTAGGGTTTTTCGTGTCTTGAATGTGACCAACACTCAGTTTTGCACTCCATATAAATATTCATGTTTCGTATGAATATGAAATATCCATAATCCATATAGAAATTTGTGAACACACAATAGAATAGTAGAGCAAATGAGTATGAGAATGGAGCTTGAGCCCAGGAGTGTTGGTCCTGTGCCTACAATGATACCCCACAGTGGTGGGAAGGAAGGAGTCAGCCTCTGAGGATTCAGACTGGTTGGTCTAAGTTCTTGGTTGGGTGATTCTTCCCAATACATTTGACTTCCAGAAAACACCTTCTTGGTAATGCTGGCACATGAGGAACAGAACGTGTAACTTTATTCTGTAAACAAGTAATGAATTGGGATTGTGCACATCTGTATTTTTGTGAATGTTTACTTTTTTGGAGCTTGTCATCTGTTTATCAGGTGAAGTCAGGTATTTCTTTGGGTTCTGCACACTTTGATCTTGTCTCATCAGATTGGCTGCATCATTTCCTCTGAAGTAGGCTCAAGCTTCAAGTGGTAGTCGAGCCTCTCTGCTAGCTTTTTTTTCTTTTTCCCCTACCTTTGCAATCTTTGTATTAAAAGCAGCACAGTCGGTGTTCCTCATCAGGTTGCTTGGATACTGTACATAGAAAATACTGTTGCTTCTGAGTACCTCATCTATCTTTGCTTGTTGGAACCCGGCAGTGTTAAAGGATCCAATTCTGTTTTGCACAAATGAAAGAGAAGGTTAACTCCTCTGAGGACAGCAGTGTTACCTGCCGAGAAAATCAAGACCAAGGTGCCCTGCTGCATTCACAGCTCCCCTCTCTTTTTACAGCTTCTCCATCTGCTTGATGGAGAAGAAAAACTTGAGTTTTTCTTCCTTTGTTTTTGATGTAGATGGTAGTGTGTTGACAAATTACCTGTACTATTGAAATTGCTATTTGTTATGTAAAGATTATACCCATACGTGGCATTTGTTTGATTTCTTAGTTTATTTCTGGTTACAATGTTCATGCCAGACTAAGTGCTGTTTTCCTGCTGGAATGTTACATTGGCTCAGCCAAATAATTAGATTGGCTGATGATCTGTGACATACAAATGCAAAGACAAAGAAATTGTAACTTGCTTTTGGGGAGCACACTTTGCTCCAGGTCTGTCAGCAGATGAAAACTTGAGTGCAGTCAGTGACAAATCCTGCATGTCTGTTGGAGACAGTGGGCATGAGTCATGAGGGTCTGGAGCTCCTGGTAGGATGTGACTTCGAAAAATGTTGGGCTGCTATTGTGTGTTTGACTTTACCTTTGTGAAAATAGCTGGTGTTTCTTCCCATGTTTCTTTTCTTTCCCCTTCAAGTTCAAGCCCTAAATGTTTTATTAAATGAAATCTAATGACTCTGGCTGAATGCATATCCTTTGTTTTATTGAAAAGAAGAACAACTCTGAAAGAAAAGTAATTATGTGAGGAGAAAATTCTGTGCGTTATGAGTGGTGCTGCTTCTTTCAAAGCCTGGATGCTCTTTCTATTGTATTTCTTCACCCTAATTCTTCTTCCCGTCTGAACTAGACTTGAAACAGGACTGAACATAATGGGAAAAGTTTGTGCAGATTCTGGGGCTTGGTTTTCGAGACATGTAATAGCCAGCACAACTGAAAGCTTCCTGTAAATGAGAGGAGGAAGCCTAAAGAGCTCGAGTGCACTGAACTTAAGTGGTGCTCTGTATGTGCTGCGAAACAGATGCTCTGGCCCATCTGCTGTGCTTTTCTAGTGGCATAACACATTTGGAACAGGCTACCTTGAGCCATGTGGAATGGTCTCTCCTGGCCAGCCTGGAAGTGAACCAGCTGCAGTGTAGGGAGGAAATCATAGATCACTGTGCCATGTGATGCTGAGGGTGCATGCCATGTTTGGGCAGTGCCAACAGGAGGGCAAGTGGGTAAGACCTCTGCCCTCCCAGATGGTCTGCTGTGGGCCAAACACTGATATTTCTACCTTCTGTTTTCTCCATTAGCTGGCACCTGGGTCTTGCTACCCTATGGGTAAAGCCCAGAGTTATCACACCAAGTGCAAGCTCCAGAGGTGCAAAGCATGTTTGGTGTGTGGTAGGACTTTGCGATCTCCTTTCTTCTTCCTTTTGTAGAAGGATAGACTGAGGGAAAGCAGGCTTCTCCTGACTGAATGTGTGCCTACATATGTTCTGAGGAGTCATTGTTTGCCTACAATTTGACAACCTGTTTTGCTTTTTATTCCGTCTTAATAGATGATATTATAAAGTCTTTTTTTTTTTGTGCTCCTTTTCAAAGTAGAGAAAGGTTGCAGCAGAAAGATATGTGGTTAGTGGGGTATCCTGTTTAGTAGGAGCTTCAGTCCAAGAGGAAGTTGTGCATCAGTTTTGGTATACATGTTTAAAAATAAAAGTACATAATAAAATGAGACTGTCTTGTGTAAAAATGAATGTGTCTCATAAATAGGCCCCCTCCTGCTATTTTCAGTAGCATTAAAATGATGCAAGTTGATAACTTAGCTTCTGTAGAAATACTGTTCAGTAAGGGAATTATTCATGTTTGATGCTGCCACTAAGGTTGTAGTACATGTGCCAGTGTCAGGATTTTTACCTGTCTTATAAAGTATTCTCACCTTAACAGATATACCAGATGCTGCACTGGAAGACTTCAGTCTTAAAGTTGTTAAAATTGAGTCTTTTCATTAGTTCTTAAAAGGATTCAGATTAGATCCTAACTTCATTTGCTGCAGGTGCAATACCTTAACACAGGGGAAGGAGAAATCACTTTCCAGTCCATCAGTTTATGCCTCAGAGTTGAGAATAGATGAAAGGCAATGTCTAGGCTTACAGTAGGTGATGAACAGTCCTATTCAGCTATGTATTTACTAAGTCTTTTATATAATGTGGGGTAACTAAAGAAGTCAAGAATATACAGGAGAAAAAAAATATTTTTTCCAAATAGCTTCACTTAGGTTTTTTTCATTTCCTGTTTCTTTTCATTACCAATAAAAAATATGCAGCTGTATTATTTTTACTATTAAGGATATGACTTTTAGAAAAATTGTCAATGCTGATTTGAATTTTTATTCTACTTGTTATTTGTAGACTCTAAGTAAGCTTTATCCAAACTTCTCCTTGGGTGGGTAAGCAGTTGCTTCAGACAAAGCCAAGAAATGGGTTAAAAAATAGAAAAGAAATTGATTACTTTGGGAATTTTTTTTTTTAGTACCATTTAAAAAAATTGTGTACTCAAAAGCTTTCTAAGAATCGTTAAATATTTAAAGTTAGTTCATTAGGAGTAAAAAAAAAAAAATTAATTAAGAATTTAAGCCTTTAAATCCTTTCATGTGCTCTGATGTGAACTCAAGGCTTTAATCATAGAAACCCTTGGCCACTTGCTGATGATGCACCTCTCAGCTATCCTTACCAGCACAGGAAGGCAGGCTAATTTTTCGAACTGACAGTCACTTTTTAAATTGGTTCTAGTGTGTTGGAATGTTTCTACAAAATGTAAAGAATATTATTTTGAAGGAATATGAAAAAACATAATCTGGTTGGTGTTAAGGCCTTCCAGTACCTGAAGGGGCCTACAAGAAAGCTGGAGAGGGACTTTTTACAAGGGCATGTAGTGATAGGTCAAGAAGTAATATCTTTAAACTTGATAAGGGTAGCTTTAGACTACATATTAAGAAGAAATTCTATACTGAATTCCTTGAAAGATGGGTCTTTGAGCAACCTCATCTAGAGGGAGGTGTCCCTGCCCATGGCACAGGGTTGGAATGAGATGATCTTTGAGGTCCCTTCCAACCCAGACCATTCTATGACTTTATGAATTTGATTAGTGTGGGAAAAGAGCAAATAATCAGAGACATCCTTGCTATGTTCTAGGAGAAAAAAAGACTAGAATAAAGGAGGGGAGAGCCAGCTCCATAAGCAAAACAGAGGGCCTGAAAATGGCAAGAAGAGAAGGGGTAACTTACCAGTATTTATTGTGCCACAGGCTAGGCAAATGGAAGTCAAACCATGAATGATATTTTGATATGACCCTCCTAAAGGGGGCAAGGCCTGCTGATCTTTCATCCTTACATCCTTACACATACATGGCTCCTGCTGACTTCAAGTCAAAGACACCTGGCAGTCCCCAGCTGTACAGCTGCAGTGGCCTAGAAATCCTCTTGCAATGACTGGGTGTGCCTTCCACTTGTTTGATTGTTTTGTGTTTCAGTCTGGCAGCTCGCCTTCTCAGCAGGACCTGCTTCATGCTGTACTCCACTGTATTGCACTACTATGGTGATTAACTTGCTTACTTCATAGTTTCACAGTATATAGTTTTCCAATTAAGGTCTGACTGTTAAACAGTAAGGTAAATTGGTGCTCTGACCTTGGTGTGAAAAGCTGCAGGGTAGCCCTGATAGAACCACATGTGGTGGGATTTGTCCCTTCATAGGGAAAGCTTGGGTATTAAAGTCTGTCAGAAGTGTGCAATCTACAGAATCTCTTTACCTATTTTTCCTGAAAGAATCCTAGTTTCTCTCCAACATGTTGGGGAGGATGAAAAGCAAATTTATCAGACAGATGAAATAATAGCTACCCTAGAATCTGTTTTTTCCTTCTCTCTGCCCTATCAGAGACAGCTGAACAGACTGTGTATCTGCTACCAAGCTTCCCCAGAAGTACACATGTCTATTTTCTTCAGCCTTCTCTACTATGCAGTCAGTAATCTTCAACAGGGGTGTCAAGCTGTTTGGGCCAAGTATCTATCTTGGCAATTATCTGTCTCAGCTAAAGAATACCCACATGTGAATGTGAAACAGGACTTTCCTAAGGCTTGGGACTATTTTACAGCCCAACTATTTTCCCAGGGACCACAGAGAAAGTGCATGGAAGGCTTGGGGAGGAAGGTGTTTTACAGTAGCATTTCTCATCCTTTTACTGAGGATATTTAGCCACATAGGACTGCAAAGCGGCACTATGCAAAGATCACCTGTGATTATGAAAGGGGAAATATGAATGAGGTGATAAGAGAATCAGAATCCACTGCAAGCATACATCTTTGAGACATCTTCATTTCATATCATGCACAAACCAGAGTAAAAGGTAGAATACTGCACAGACAATGGCTCTGCAACTCCCATCACTACAGAGTAAACTCTTACAGAAATATCTCATTCCTTCTCTCCCTCCCAGTACTAACTTTTTCTTGAAAACAGGGGTTGCCAAGATCAGTATTATATACTCATGAATACTTTTGACTCTAGTTTTTTTTGAAGATTTTTTAAGTTTTCCCAAATATGTTTCATTTGTAGATGTAGTTTCCTTTTTGGCAGCTTTTTGTGGTAGAGAAAGTTTAACAGGAAAGTTTTGACATATTAATTCATAGTTAATGAAAAGACTGGGAAGAGAATTTAGATATACAGCCCCCCACTAGGTTGGGACAGAACTAGACATGCAAGTCTCTTCATGTGGTGGTCAGAATTCTTTGCCTTAATGATGAGTAAATACAAACTATTTCTTCATGCATATTCTACATTTAACATACTTGTGATGGTCAGATTTAGCACATCTTCTCAACTGCATGACTTACTCAAGTGTTTTCTTCCTGTGAAGTGTTGTTCTGGTGCCTGCTAACTATAACTGAAGATTTTTTGTCGGATTTCTACTGCCCTTGTTTGGATTAAGCTCTTGAACATGGTTTGTACAGACACATCTATGGTCCTGGAGATCTCTAAATTTGTCCTTAGCAAGCAGTGATGGACTGTAAATTTCACTGGTGCTGTTTAACTTTTGCTACATCCTGAAAAACTGGGAGATCACTCAGATCTTTTGTTTTTAATACACAGATTATTTTCAGTGACTCTGGTTACATCAAATGGAAATTCTTTTCACGCTTTGTGCTGGCTTTCTGAATTTTTATATAAGCCATGACTAGTAGCATAATCTGTTATAGCAGTGAGAACTTTTAAAGACTAAACTTTAAATTTATTTCCCCACAAAGCATTTCTGTCACAAGGCTAAGTATTACAGGATAAAGTTCTGGAGACATACGGCTTAGATGTTAAACTACCTAAACAAAGATTTTTATTTATTAACTATGGAATAATTTAAAATAGTTTAAAAACAGTGTTTAGATAATCTCCCACAGCACATGTGTGAAGGATCACAGTCTGCTTTGGAAAAGGGATTCAATTTAACAAATGAATGTTTCTTCAGAAATATCTCTTCCATTTTTTGGTAAGGTCGTATAGATGGTGGACTTGGCAGTGTTAGCCTAATAGTTGGACTTAATGATCTTAAAGGTCCTCTCCAACCAAACTAATTCTATGATATATTGCTATATGATGTGTACAATAGAGTCAAATTTTGATGGCGGGTAAGAAAAAGATCCTAGAGGCTTTTGCTAGGTATTGAGCCACAAGTAGGATAAAGTCATAATGGATGAGCTGAGCCTTCAAATGAAAGCTGACATAGGAGGGAGGCAAGCACAGGAACTGCAGTAAGAAAACTGAGTATTTTGATTCAGAAAATTTTCATTTGGATATTTTTCAAATTTTCGTATATTGGAAATTGAGAACACTGTCCAAGTTCCTGCAGCAGAGCCACAGGTCAGCAGCCAGAAATATGTATTATCTGTAGAGAAATGTATTTAATGATTCTGCCAGTCAGACAATCTGACTTCTATAGAGACTTCCAGGAATCCTGATTACAGTTACCTTTCATTTTTAGCAGATAACACTTTCATGCTGGTCCTTTGAGCAGTCATTCCAGGCTAAGTGCTGCCAAACTGAACACACATGGTTTCCCTGAAGCAGAAGTGTACAGTCATGCATGTTTAAACTTTGCTCAGAACACCTTGCTGTGTGTGCTACAGGATGGGCAGAGGGCAATAAATAACAGCAGACAATGGAGAAAACAGGCCTGAAAGTGCCTTTGACTACAGAAACCACAGGAGAAAGGCTGATGTTAAAATATTTCTCCATTACTGCTTGCTGAAGTAAACAAGAGTACTGGTGACAGAAACTGTATAGATTTGTGTTCTTTCCTCATTATCTGTTCCTATTTCTGACGAGAACAACCCCAAACTGCATAGTAGGCAAAACTTCTGTTGTGTGCCAGGAACTGGGAGCTGCTAATGAATGCTGATATAGGAGAAGTGCTCCAGTAATTTTTTCATGTAAATGGAATTGACAGCAGGTCAGAGGCAAACATGAAAAGGAGGGCAGACATTTAAAGAGAATGATTTAGTGAGATAATTTGTATGATATTTTATTCCTTTCATTCACTAAAAGAAAAGCCTCTGAAAAATATAATTGAAAGAGGAGACTACAACAGTCTGTGTCTGAGAAGCTACAAGTCTGTACAGGAAGGTGACATTTGAATCAATTAGATAACCATCATGTGAGATAGTTAGCTGTTCAGCTGAGTTTCAGTGAGCAAGAGTGCTGTGGGGTTTTTTTCTCTCCTTTCCTTCGCCTGCCCTCCAATCTAATATATGAAAGAAGGAAAGATAAGGTGTGGGACATGTCACTCTCACTCAAGCCTACCACAGCAAAGTGATACAAATTGCATAGTATGAGCTCTGTCTTAAGTCAATAACTAGTCAGATCTTCACCTGATACAGATGACTTAACCCTGTGGAGGTCATTGTGACAGGACATTGCCATGAGTGGGCAGCTTTGTCCTGTATTATGTCCCCTGATGGGTAGAACAGATTTTTAACCTCTCATTTGTCATTCAGTAGACAGATGGTTTCTCAGATCACCTCCTGTACTGTAGCTATGTTCCTCAGTGTGCAGCAACTGCAGGTCCTTGGTCTAAAGCAACCTAAAGGTGGACCACAGTATGAAAGGAAGGCTGTAGTTGGGTAAATCGGTTGCATAATTAAAGGTATTTGTAAACGGCCACCTGAAAAGGGGTATGTTTAAAGCCAGAATTCTAATCTATCTTCCTCTCTAATTAATATTATTTATTGTGAAAATGGAGGGCTGTTTTTAAGCGAATAGCTTCCCTAGCTTTACAGAAAAGGAAATGTCATTACAGTACTGCTTTAACATTTTTCAAGATTTCCTATTTGTATGTGTAATCAAACCTTTTTTTTCCAAAAGAGCCACTGTGTGTTTTAAGCTTAGCACAAAGTAACTGAAGGTTAGTATTTAGTGCTTCAAAATGTACAAGTCTCCTTGAAACTGGGAAGGTGACTAGTTCTGTGATTGTCTCTCTCTTGTATTTGTAGTGTAATACAAAATTCAAAGTTCTTCTGATTAGAATTTTTAATGAACAGAATAATTGCCTTTAGCTGCCTTATATTTAACGTCTATGTTCTGCATCAATATGCAGGTGAACTATGTACGTAATTCCCTCATGCTTTGAAATGATTGCAGTCCTTAATGTATAAGAGCCTGTTTCTGAGAGATACTGAGTGCTTTTGCTTTTGTTGACTGCAGTGTGTATTCAAAGATCTTAGAGCTTCTCAAGAACTACCTTCAAATCTCACTGGATTGGGACCTGAAAACATTCACAATAAGCCACAGGAGAAAGCAGGCTTAGGACATGACCTGTGAGCACTGCAAGGGTCAATTCATTACAAATCCTATTAAATGAAGTGCCTGCTTCAACAGACAAAAAGTTGAAATGAAATCAATCTATAAACATTTGATTTCAGATTCCAGTGACCCCAAGGAAAGCAGTATTCCCTCTAGGAAATAGCTCTTTACTTCCTTCTTCACAAACTTCCTGTCTCAAAATGCTTCCTGATTTCAGTTCCTTTACCCTTATCCTGCTTCATTTTCTAGTGAAACAGCCCTGAGGGACAGGTCAGTCACCTGGGATCCCAGAGACAGCAGGTACTCCAAACCCTTGTTCTGCCTGGTTGGCACTGGCAGTTTGACCCTGGGTAGCCAGAGTCCAAGATGAGGGCTGTGTTCTCAAGGCCGTTTCAGGTATCCTGTGGATGTCTTACTGAGTTTCCCAGTCAATACAGATGAGCATCCATTGAGTATGGAGCTTAAACTTTGGTGTCCCATCTTCAACTGCATTTGGAGCTGTGCCCTCTCTTTCTCTGGGTTCAAGTTATTTACATGAAGTAGTAGACTTTTGACAGAAGAGAGAAAAACCATGCAAAAGCAGGTAGGATGAGTGGATATTTACTGGGATATGCAAAACAGGTCTAGTTTCCCAGTCAGACTCCGCCAGAGCAATGTGTGTTAATTAGAAACTAGATGAAGCTCTAATGGTCAGAGATATTGGCTGTCCTGGGCTTAATATCCCATCACGGCTAAGGACCTATTTCCCCTAAAAATGTTACTAAAAGCAGTGCTTCCATTTCAACTCACCAGCCTTTTCTCATGAGAAAAAAATGCTTTATCAGAATATTCACTGTTAGTTCTGCTGAATTTGTAACTCTTGTTCAGGCTTTGGAGCTTGATGAAGGCGATGGTTAAATTGCTTAGGTTTTCATAAGACCCGCAGATCTTTTTCTCATACTGATGGCTCTGATACTGAAACTCAGGGCTACATAATAGATGAATGGGCTTTTTTAATTTGGTGCAACTCATGCTTGCTTTCCCTCTTTCCATATAAGAAACTTCAGTCTTTTTATAGATTCTATTGTGTGATCAGTTAGTGACACTGATAACAGTGTGTGAATCCCATTCTCTTATCTGTATCAGTAAAAAAACCCTTCATTATGCTGGTATAAATGTGTAGACTGAATAGCTGCATTGACCACAAAGCTGGAGGCTATGTGTGAGTCAGTAAATCTGCTGAGTCTCAGAATGATTGCAAGGTTGGAGAACACTTCTGGTAAACATCCCATATATTTGCCGTTTGTATCATGTTCACTTTTGGCCACTGCTAGAGACAGGACTTTCACCTGGGCAGTCATACGTTCTTAGCCTGTGGGTGGCCGCATCAGTCAGTTCCTAGGAACAAAGTCAGGGAAGTCAGCTGTGGGATGGACATTTATTGAGATGCTGAAAACAGAAATTCTTCACATTTATGGAGACCTAGTTATTGCAAACTCCTGTTTGTAGCGTGAACAGAATAATATAACCATGTATTTCTTAGTTCCTTGGTGCACATGCTGGAGAGGACCTAGAACCAGCTGTCTTCATCACAGGATATCATATATCTTTTGAGACTCTTCAATGACCCTGTAAAGCCAAAATGTCCTAGGTTATAAAAGAGCATGGCTTTGGTGGTAACAAGAGATCTCCAGTGATTTATGTGAGTTGCAGATCTGGCACTACTTGGAAAAAACAAACCAACCAAACTGTGGAAAAAGAATTCCTCTATGGCAGGTAGCAGCTTGTTCTGTCCTCTAGTGAATTACACAGTGTGCAAGACTGATGAATTGCCATCACTTAGATATTGTTGAAATGACAATTGTTATAATTGATCAGGGTGTGAGTACTAACAGAGGTCTAATCTTATCTAATCTTTTTCTAATCTTGGAGTACAGATGAAGGTCTAAAGCAAAAGAAAAACAAAACGGAGACCATAAACCTCTTTATAGATTTGCAGTTATCAAAAGTAACTTTTTCAAAGAGTGTTGAAGTTCTTGAACACAAATCTCAAACTATTCTTGAAGTTGTTTTACAAAAATTTAGGGTTTTTTTTTTTTAAAAAAAAGCAAGCTGAAGAGGCATGTGTAGAAGTGAATAAAAAGCTTCTCATGAATAACTGAGTTCTATCTGTTAATAATGAATGAGATCTGAAACCAGACTGTATCTGTTATGCAGATGGGATGGTTTAGCCATTTTTATTAAAAGTCAAAATGTGTGAATTACAAATATATGCAGAGACAATCTCACAAAGGATATTAAAAATCCCTGTGAATGTTTCTGGCATGAGAAAACTTAAAAAAAATGCTTTTACCCTGAGCAGTAATGATAGTTTAACTTCACAGTAGTGGATATCTGAGTGAATGATCTGGTATTGCATTCGGAGAAAGTGAATAGATGAATAAGAGGTGAGTAAGAGAGGGTAATTATTTACTATTTCTCACAATATTGAGGACAAAGAAATGAACAGTGATATGATCGACCATCAGATTTAACTACAAAAAGTATTTTTTTCATGTACACCAGGTAATTAAATCTTGGAGCTCGTCACCATATTAGAGACAAGATATAATGAGTTAAAAAAAAAAAAACCAAGACATTAGCAATTGGTAGCCTTCAGTCATCTGTCAGCCTGTGTGATGTAAATGGGGACACAGAATTCCCATGGGTGGCTGTGGAGTCTTTAGAAGGAAAAAAGTATTTCAGTGTTTGCAGTTCAACCTGTCATTGAGGGCACCTTGGCTGTGTCTTGGTTTTGTGATGGGGGCAGAGCAAGTGGTGGTGTGTTCTGTGCACCTGGATTTTCTTCTGCGGAAACCCTGGGTACATGGGCAGAGGGTTGGTGGTTGTACTCTATTAGTTTCCAAATAGGTTAATCAGAGGGCAAGAGTACCTTCTCTGCAGTCCAGGACACAGTTCACATGTCCAGGAACAAGGACTGTTAAGCTACTGTGAAGTGCTTCTCCTTAATGTTGATTTAGTCTTCCTATACAGCAATGGCAGCTTGGGTACTGTGGGAAGACGACAAAGACTGGCTCTGTTTGTGACTGCCACTGACTTGCTGAATGGATTTGAGTAACTTGGCTTGGCACTTACGTTTTCTTTGCCGTGCTTTTCCTGCTTTGGCTGTTCAGGGTAAGCAAGATTTCAGTTCCCTGTCTAGAAGACACAAGCTGGTGTCCCTTTTACTCTGTATGTTGGTTAAGTGCCTCATATAATAGACCTTGCCAGACTTGCAGCCTGCATGCACTACTACTTCTATGTAATAAATAATAAAAATTAAGAATAATTTACATTTTTAAAGGGAAAAGCCAGTGTCTCTTGTTGTTGTTCATTTTTTTTTTTTAAATTTCCCAGCCTAGGCAGCAGCTGAACTACAATACACTAACATCATCTTTTTTTTTCTGTTAGGCTTTGTGAAAGCTTTACTGAATTTACATTCCAAGAATTAGACTAATTGCAAATGTAGAACTCTCCATGGAATTACAATATATTTAATCCCGTAAGCTAATGCGAAAGATAGCAGTGCCATTGATGCTATTTTTAGGCACACAGACTAAAATTCTGTAGATTTTTAGAGACTTTATCAGATGTCAGAGGAATTTACAAGAGCCACTAGTGGGTATGTTCATTTCCCAACATATTCATGGGTCAAATTCTGACGACTGCTCAAAGCATCTGGATTCAGCAGCCATTTAACTTTTCATCCTGTATGCGCTTGATTATTGATTTGAGGATGGTTTCAGGGATTTCAATGTCTCTGTATTATCTTGGCTACTTTGTACACAGTGGGAGATTTCTCATTTTGTGTTCTGTCCTGATGGAAAATGCTTAGCTGAGATGCTTATATCCTGAGCTGGAGCCGTAAGCAAAGCCCACTGCTCACTGTTGCTGTTGGCCATTTAAGGTTGTTCTGTGTAGGTGTACAGTAAAGGATCACCATCTTTCCTGACCCTGATTTCATCGCATAGTTTAGAGTTACGCATATCCCTGATCTGTGGTGGGGCACAGTATTCATGGATTTCTTCCTTCTCTTGTACATTTTTGGAGAACAAAACAGTGACTTGTTCTACAAGTGAATGTCTGTGGGTGAATTTAGACTCCAGTGATACACTGTGGTGGCTCACAGATTAGGGAAGGAACCATGGTGCATTGAGGGAGATTTTTTTTTTTAAAACTAATTTTATTACTTAGTTGGTCTTTTGTGGGCCAGCAATAGATCTGGCATTTAAAATCCTGGAACTTGAAGTTTTGGGGAGGTTATTGTTGTTTAAACTATACCCAGCTACAAAACTGAATATGCAAATGAAAACCTTGAATTTTCACATCCTTGAAGTTTTAATCTGAGGCTACAAACTTTCATTTTAGGCTGATTTCTAATTTCATGTTTCCTAGAGTGGCAGAATTTGTAGGCTTTTCTAGGGATTAGCAAGAAAAACATTTTTATGCTCTCTGCTTTGGTTCTGTATGTGCTGTGCTTCTATAAGTGCAGTAATTTTCTTGGGAAGCAATGTCTTTTCTGCACCTTGATCATGGTGGCATGTCAGTATTTAACTCTCCTGACTAGTGTGGATTCCAGATTCATACATGTAAGATGCAAAAAGCTCTAGGTAGTTTAAGAAATTGCCCAAGATTATTTTATAACAGGACAATGCCTGGATGTATGTTTGGGTTAGAATGGGTTAATAGGAAGAAGCAATGAGATTTTTATTCTGAATATAAAAAGCAGATTTATAACTGAGATAGTGTCTTGAACACTGAGATAAGTGTTCAAAAAGAAGATCAGAGGGAGATGTGGATGGAAACAGCAACAAAACCTTCTTGAAGACTATGCACCTAGACCTTGCATAGGGTGCACATTCTTGTACCACAGTGTTGGTGCTGGGTGGAAAGGCAGCTAGCTCTTCCACTTGGCCTTTGAAGTCAGAGTAGAACCTAGAAAGAAAGGTTTGTTGGGGGAAATAGGGTGTTCCATGGAGTTATACGTTGCATGTTATGTATATTTTGGATCTCAGTTATTCCCAGCTATGTGTACGTCCATAAATGCTTCATACACATCCTAACTTGCGATAGGAAAGTTAGCATACTGCTAATATATAGTGCTTATGGTTCTTGTTTCCCAGTGCTGAAAGTACCCTATTAATCCTCTATTCTTGGTTACATTTCAGTCTTGGTAATTATACTATCTATGCTTATGTAAAAAGTTCTGTCTGGTGTCATATCATCTGCTGTCTTATTCTACTATTCCTGATAAACTACTCGTGCAGCATTAATGTTAAGCACCTTGTAGGTAAATTGGTCATTTTCAGATGGTAGATAGCTAGTCATAGATAGCTAGAGTTCATGGTTATAAAGGAAATATGGGCTTTAGAGGAGGAAGGGAGCTGCTTAGAGTTGACTCCTTCAAAATTCTGAATATCAATCAATGTTCAGATCTGAAGCTAAGCTTTTGATAAACCTTGCTATTACTGAGATTAATTTTTATTCTAGTACAGGAAGTCAGACCTAGAATACCGTTTTTATAAAAATCTAGATCATGTTCTTGAAAATGACCAGTGCATTTAAGGACTTAACTTGCATGGAAGCACTTTTGAAATTATGTTCATTGTTCCCTTTAAAGCACCAAAAAGATGTTCTTACTGATGCTATGCAAGCCAAGATGCAGGTAGTCATACTTGCATAGTATCTTTGCTGACAGAAATGGGTATGAAAATTAGCACTAACCTTCTTCAGGACAGAATTGCTTTTGATGCCTCTTCTGTTTTTTGTATTTGTTATGATGAGCCATTAAAGATTAGAAGAAAATGAGTAGTTGTTACTGTTAGGTTGTCATTGAAAACCACAAGGAGTATTCAAGTATTTCTTACTTCATTTGAAGATACTGATATCAAAAAAAATACAGTAACTTTTTCTTGTCTGAAAGCTGAACCTATAATTATCTTCACTAATGAAATGTGACAAACTACCCAGACAAGTTTATATTTTCAAAACATGCAGCTGATACAGAATCTCCTTTGAAGAGTTATGTATACCACTAGGGCATGCATGGCTATGTATCTCCAAAACATTTATCCTTTTTCCAGCTCCCTAGTATTATATACCCTAATATTGTTGTTATCAGTGACTGTGCATAGCTGCTGCCCACTGTCGTCGCCAGTGCAGTCAGTTGGATCCACAGTGGGTGATTTTTGTATGCATGCATGAATGTGTATACACACATGTTCAGCTAATTTGCGTATGTATATGTGTATGTATACACACAAATAGGAACTGCAGTGCTTGTCAGAGTGGTTTGTCAGTGTGAAGCATTTTTTAACACATGACAACAAAGTGAAATTATTGCTATAAATCTGAGGTATCTATCTGTACTATTACCATTTATTGTTATAAATCTACATTGACTATGTTTTTATAATAAATCTTTTTGTGATTTTTTTTTTTTCCCCCCAAGTGTTTAGATTGTGTATTTTAAGATCTACTAATGTAGTCTTCACACTGTATTAAACTTTCCCTGGATATTTCTTCAGAAGAAGCTATTATCAGAGGACTTCTAAGTTTTTAATTCCTTTTTCTGCTTCAAAAAAATCTGA
The DNA here is from genome assembly GCA_028020825.1 of Podargus strigoides. Taxonomy (NCBI): domain Eukaryota; kingdom Metazoa; phylum Chordata; class Aves; order Caprimulgiformes; family Podargidae; genus Podargus; species Podargus strigoides. The sequence goes on from CM051628.1 coordinate 17,792,281, forward strand.
CACTTCAAAATAGCAATCAAGAACTTCAAGCTGTAAGTCATGAGTCATGTTCAAATCCTATTAATTCCCTTAATATGGCTCTGATTTTCTGACTGAAAATCAGTTTTTTGCATTCTTCATTTAACTGAGAATGGTATGAGATGCCAGAAATTTGTTGTGAAGAAGCCAATAACGTCAAGCTATATTTGATGGAAAATATAGTATACCCTGCTGCAAAAATCCTATAGATCTGAATTCTGAATTCATCCCAGCTATGGCAAATGAAATGTGAGCAATCTGCTTAAATTTTGAATATTAACAATTAGTACGTTTTGAAATTCTTTTAAGGTGATAAGGAATTGGTTGAAGCCACTTTAGTAAGAGTGAACAGGTAAAATGGAGATGATATTACAGAACATCTCTCCTGGACAACTAAGTATTTCTTTTTCTGTTTGGAATACCATAATTTCCTACTACTCTTGTGTTACTGTAATAAAACATCTCTGTTGTGAGGTATCCTCTGGAGTGTTAATACTGTAAGACTATGAAAGACGTTCTTGTCCTGTGCACCAGTATACTGCCATGTCACCTGTCATATCAAGGGTCAGGACTTTAAGGTGGGTCACAGCATCAAAACAAGCAATAAGTTAAAAAATGTTTGCTTAGCTTGTTTCTGGCAGGCTTATGAATGGGAAAGAGCAGGTAGAAGCAGGGAGCTTCCCAAGGTGACTTTTCAGCTGAATAAAGATGACTTGGGATGGTACCCACATGGTGCTCTGGTCGTCAAATGAGTTGAGGCTGGTGCTATAAACCCAGGGTTAACTTTCATGGCTACCTTCAAAGCAATGGGAAATACCTTTGTGTTTTGTTTGGAAGTCTGATTTGACAGACTTTGGAGTCTGAACCTTTGTCCCTGGGTCCATTTTTTGTGCTTCTGAGCAAAATGCAGTTTTGCACTAGACAGCATTACTGATGTCAGTGGATTTGATCTCAGTTGTTCTACTTACTGGATGGTAATAAATTCCTGCATTATGAGCTGACTGTAACATTATGTAAACTAGGTATGTAAAATGTCATAAATCCATGGTGACAACTTAAGGACACAAAAGCCAAGGAGCAGTGTGTACACTGTGTAAATGTGGAAAATGAAAATGCTAGTATTGAAAGTCATAATTGTTTTAGATTATAGGGAAACCACCTCCATCCTTTTGAGCTTCAATATATTTGGACATAGTGGTATGTATTTTATGTTGCTGGATTTTGAAGTGTTCCATTAGTATTTGTGCAACACTCTGAAATATGAACATGTGTGCATGTAATGTTATTCTACACTTTATTGTTTGCTGGTAAAAAATGTCAAATTGGTTTATGGTGCTTTTTAACAAACAGGAATATTATGGCTATTTAAACTGCTGCATAACATTTTGCCCCATTATCTAGTTTGTTATTGTCTTTGTAGGTGCAGCATGCTTTTTAGAAATACTTAAAGATCTTAAGTGATGGGAATTAACATCTCTAGATAAGATATCCATAAGGTTAACCTACCTCACTCTCAGGCTGTGAAATAGCTTCTCATATTTTTGGCCTTAACTTTGTTAGGTCAGATGACAAACATGGTAGAGTGGGGGGGTTTTTTAGCAGTTTTAAAATATTTTCTGTAAAACCAATTCTGATTTCAAAAATTTCCAAATGTAAATCAGGGAAAAATTAAGTCAAAAACTCTTCTTCAGCAACTATTTGTTTAACTCTGGGAATTGTTTCCAATTACAGCAAAATGGAGAATTACACTCAATGCCCAGATTTCCCAGTTTGTTTGCATTTCCTGATTCACTTATATGGCAATGTTCATGGTAGCTGTTAGATATCTAGTAACTCAGTAAAAATGAGATCTTCATGCTTCGTGGTGACCACTGATTTGTGCTTGGGACCATAAAAATATCCCTTATGAAGTCATAGGTAGATCAGACGTATGGCATTGGTGAAGAATCATAGCCAGGGTTGCAAGAGATAGTTTTTTTTTTTTTTTCTGCATAAAAAGCATCTTTCTTCAAACAATAGATGAGGAGCCATATGAAATATGGAAATGGGCAGATGTCTATTTTGTATGTTCCTGCTTGGAAGCAAAGCTTCTGCCTAGAGTCTTTCCTAACCAATCTTAGCTTGCTCTCTGCTGCTGATTTACTAGAAGGTATATATGCATTGTCTAAGCTCCTGATCTCACTGAAGATTTTCCCATTTATTTAATGAAATGGGTAGACCCAAAGAAGCTGTTGTAATTAGTATAACAAAGTAAATGCACAACCAGAATTGGGGAATCTAAGTCATGCTGGTTTACCAGAAGCAAGCAATCATTCACTTCTGGTTAATGCAATTCATGCATGCATCAACCTTTTGTTCAGCCTCTGAACTGGTGCACCCGTAAGTCTGATGTCTGAATATTACTGTGGTTAAGTTCCTCAGTGGTGAAAATGATCACCTCTAAAAGCCAGGGTCACTTTTTGCCCAATCTGTATCATCAAACAAGTGGTAGAGGAAGAAAAAAAAAGCTGTGGCTGCTTCGAAAAGTCTCAAAACAGAAAATGTCAAAACAGCATGGTTGAAGTGCACTTTAATGAATGTGAATAATACAAAAGCCATTTTTGTAGACTGGTTTTTCAGCTGAATAGTCTCTTCAGTCTACTGCATTTCATTTTGTTAGCTTATTGCTGACATTTTAACCAATCTTTCCCAGGGTCCATCTGGTGGTCCATCTGTCTTCAGTGTCTACAGTTCACTGTGTGACAAATGACATATAGACTAATAAAGGATAACAATTAGTTACATTAAACATAAAGGTTACAGAAATTGCCGCCTTCTGGTAACAAACAGTGTCACACTAAGGCAGGAAGTATTTGGCAAGTCAGACAATAGAAGTATATTTTATATCACAGAGCAGAACATATTTAGGTCAAATGCTTTACTGTGATTTTTTTTTTCTACCCCTCAGGTCTTTTGAGTAACAGATGTTGGCTGTACAATGTTTTGGTTATGGACAACCTTTTTAGCACAGTAGTATTTATTATAAAGGTCAGATTTACATGCAAAGGAAAATACTCAAATTATTCATCAACCAAATATTTGTCATTCACTATACATTACTTTAGGCTAATCACCTTGAAGCGGGGAAATTAGAGGACCTTGCTAATTTAAAACAGCATAGCAAATTTATTGTGCAGCTGCAGCGTGAGCTTAACACTTGTTCTACCTCTTCTGGTTCAAACCAATCTCTCCCTGGATACAAGGAGGTTGTAGATGGTCTGTGTCAATTTGCCTGAGACAGAAAGAGGAAAGAGTTAACTGACCTTTGTTCATTTGACTCATGAAGCTCTCTGCATAGTATGAGTATATATATCTGTGCACAGGGAGAAGAAAACAGGAATTCCACAGCACTCCTTGTATCAGATGAATGGTTGAGAAATTGCTCAGGGTAGGCTATCAGCAAAACATAGTACAAGAATTATGGTGGCATAAGGTTAAAAAAGATGAAAAAGCAGCAGAAGGATGACCTTTTCATATGACACTGTCTTTGCTTCAGCATAGTTGAGTAGCTGAGCAAGTATCTTTCAGTTATTTCAGGCCAAAAAGTGGCATCCATCCAAATTCCTTGTATGCTATTGATACATTCTGGTAGGTGCAGATTTCCCACCTGTTGGCTCCCTTTATAAGATTATTGAATTCTTAATGAGTTCTTCTGACCTGGTAAAATGTGACTGGACTCTGCAAGTACACAGCCCCACTGTAATAGATCTTGGGAAGCAGATGGAGAGGACAGATCACATCCATACGAGGCTCGTTTTGTTGGGATTTTATTTTTTCATATTTTTAAGACCTTTTCTGGCACAGATTCTTTTTTTTTTCCTTTTTTAATCTTATCGTTCAGGACCCCACAATGAATTGGAGAAGAGATGCAGTCTTGATAGAAAAGACTATCTTTTTTCTTTTGGTTGTCATTCTGGCCCCTTTCTCTTCTTGGAGAGGCATAGGCTCAGCTGCTGCCCTCTTTCTCTCTTTCCCTCTCCTGTAGTTCACCTCATCACTATTTTCTTTGTTAAGCTTCATCTTCTTGTTGCATGACCTGATGACAGATAGAGAGAATACATGGAACTACTTACATTTATGTGCCCTGTTCTTCAAACTGTTATTTCCTGAAGGGAAAGAAGGGTGGTTACTGCCCTCAGTCCTAGGCAGCTGAGCTGCCAGAGATTGAGTGATGATAATAATTATTATTGGTTTTGTTGTTATTATTAAGAATAAAAATGTTTTAAAACCCTACTCTTCTCTGATTTATCCTATGGGCAATTACAGGGACTTTCTGGTCTGCTCAATGCATAAAGATAAAATAGTTGCATAAACTAAATCATGTTTGTTAGTTGTCAGTGGGACTCTGTTACCAGTGTATCATAGAGGTTTTTTTTGACCTTGGCAAACCACCCTGGAATATGTGGCTGTTGCTTAACCCAGATTGTGTGGTGAATTAATATGCCCTAGGGGAAGCACAGATAGGCCTCTAAAGAGATAGGAGGTCCCAGTATATGTTGTGAAGCATAAAGGAGTAGTGACCTGAGAAGACCAGGTCACTCATATTACAGGAAAGGCTACAAGGGACAGAACTAAGGAAGATTGTGGAAGAGGATTACAAGCTAATCGCAAATTCATATTAATTTGGTGTCAGGCAGAAATGAAAAGTTGGGGAGAAGTCATATATGTATTTTCTTTCTGATGGGGAAAAAGGGGGTGAGATGACCTGGAAGGCAGAAGGTGGAGTAGGCATGAGCACTTTCTTGGGATGGAGGTGGAGCCCTAGAGAGCAGGAGACAGCATGGCAGCTGCACTGGATGAAAGTCAGAGCTGTCCAAGGGAAGAGAAAAAGTTTCTGTCACACTGTTGTCATTGTTCTATTTTGAATGACTACGGAGGATTAACCTTTTCTCAGCTCCTAACAATGAGGACATGAGATTTGTAAGTAAGTTAGTAGCTCTCTCTAAAGGCCTCTGATTGTTATGAAATATGTTCACCTCTGTTTTTCATTATGATATATTGCACTAATGCACTTGGTTCACCTGCATGTAGGATGTTTCAGTTATCTGTTGGCACTGTTTAAGACATTCAGAGTGCTGAGGATTATATGCCTCTGTGTATTGTCAAAAAGGCTTGAAAATAGAAAGCCACATACTACTTGCATGCTGATTGCTGGGGTCAGTTTTGGTATAGAAAGACTCTACGTAATGTCTGTGTTCCTTGAATAAGTATGCAGTAGATATGCTGCAGATATCACACTTCTAATTCAATCCTGAACTAATCTGCTAAACCTTTGAGTTGTGGTAAAATGACAAAAGAGGAAAAGATTAATTTTGAAAGTGAAAATGTGATTAAAAACTTGCTTCCATAGCCACCCATGTGAACATTTAGGCCATGTCTGAGTGGTACCAGGCCCAGCTGTGTTGGCTTGGATGACTTGTGGACCAGAGCTCTGGATAGGAGTCAAATAATGAAGAAGGCTGAAGGAGGAGGTTCTGGTCTCTGATGAGGAATAACTGGTCAGTTTTCAAGAGCAGGAATTAGCTGCAGGGGTAGGCTATTATTTTGTGTGTGGAGTGACACTTAATGTTTTTACTGGTAATCAGGTAAAAAGAATGAGTGGAAAGGTGACAAAACTTTCTGATGATCCAAAAGCATGTTAATCCTTGTTAGGGACTGAGAGAATCTTAAAGAATGCTGCTGGCCCTGGCAGAGTGATAGTGATGGAAAATCAGTACTGATGGAGATGAAACTGTGAATTATTGGCACATTGCACAGTCTTTTTCATGTTAGAAGTTTACCAGAACACCTTTCTATGCTACGAAGTGTCCAACAACAGTAATGCCTGATGTTCATGGCGTACAAGTGACAAAGAATATGTGCTCCATGGTAAATGTTGGTAAGACTTGTGCCAAGTGACAGATATCTTAGTAGTGACCTTCATTATGTAGAATTTTTCCCATCCCTTTTCCTGTCCTACAATACTGGAGGAAAGTAAAATCAACACACTCCACTGCAGAGATGGCCTCATTCTACTGGTGTGTGAAATGGTCTATCTTGCTCCTCTTTGTGCATTTGTAAAGTGTGTAAGGATTCTTCAGTCCTTTAGAAGGAAAGACCTTCTTGAAAGGCAAGGTAAAACATAGTTAAAATAGTTTGTTAGACTAGCAAAAATTATAATCAAGCCTAAAAATTTTCAGTAGTAATAATATTGCTATCACTATTTTTAAATACCAAGTTGCAATATTAAAAGGGTGGGTGTATAGTTCTTAGGATTTACCAAGGCCACATATTTCTATCCAAAACATGTAAATTGATTGCTGGTTCCAAGAAATACTATTAAAAGCCTTCATACTTTTAAGTAGATAGTGAATTACGTGGCTGTATAAGTACTGGTGAAAAACTTGACTCATTTATTCAGTTTCTACAGTCAATAGCTGACAAAACATTTGTTTTCCCTTTTTTTTTTTTTTAACAACCTAATGCAGAGTGCCTAAATGTTGCACTTAATTTATTTTTCTGCTTGAACGATGAATGCCAATTTGTCTTGAGGCAACAATTTCATTGTACTATCAACTAGTATTCCTCTCAGCAAGAAATGCAGAATATTTTTGAGAGAAAATATGCAGTAATGTTAAGAAAAATTACCACTCTTAAAAGAAAATTTTCAGATAAAACTTGAAAGCATCAAATTGCTGTAATAGCTTCTATATCTCTTTGAAAACATGATAATCAGATCTTAGGTTTTATGAATTTCTAGATTATGTTCTTTGAGAATAGAGTACATCCTCTAGCACTGTTCTCAGTCTTCAATACTAAAGCAAAACAAAATAATACTTAATGTCTATACCCTGCAATGATTCCTGTGCAGTCATGTTCAATCTCGTCCAATTCAGTGGAGCTAATTACCAGTGACACTAAAGATCTGATTCTAGGAGGGGTTCAGGCAGTAAGCTGTGCTGAGCAGGGTTGAATGCAGTCCTTCTCTTCGGCTTCTCGTAGACCTGTGCGTTGTACCCAGGATAGCAGATTATCTTCTGCCGTATCTGAAACACATTGCTATGGCTGTATTGCTGTTGGTAACAAAGCTAACCACTGCTTGTATGTCTACACCCCCTGCAGTCGTCCTGCTCAACTGCAGTATAGGCATGGGTTAGCCCTGTTTAGTCTAACTTCTGTGTAGTTCAGCAAGTGCAAGAAACAAGTGTCATTGTGATTGGATGTCAACTCTATCAATTGCCAAACAAAATCCACATCATGTCTGACTGGCTGTGCAAGGAATTCAAACGCTGTGTGGTTATGAAGAGTGTACTGTGTGGTCTATGGACAATGCTAGAGCAGAGCAGCTTCAAGTACCCCTTCCGAGCACCACTGCTTGCAGGTACTGCTGGACTGTAAAAGGAGATGTTCATAATTTGTACCAGGATCCCTAGAAGTCAAGGTTTAAGTTCCCCATGTCTAGTCCAAAACTTACCATTGCAGAGCTGCTAGACTTTTATTCCACTTCATCAATGCCTTTGAGGAGAAGGTTAGACTGTATTGGTGTATAATTTTTCTTTGTGCCTGTAAGGGTGCCCAGCTGATAGTCTTGGAGAATAAAATCCTCTTTTCAATCACAAAGCAGATAACTGCCTGTGAAATGGCAGTGCAGGTCTCAGTCTTGACCTGCAAAGAGATGAAGGAATACCTAAGACTGTAATGTTTTCAGTTCATGCTTACTCAGACGAGACTGCCATCCAAGACACTAAGTGCATCTGGCAATTGTGTTGTATTACAGGCAACCTGCCCTCCCTGGGATAGCCTGAAATTTCTGCATGTATTTTTGCAGCTGCCAGAACATCTCTGGGATATTCTTTAAGTTTTAATTTTTCGCTTGTTTTTCTTTTGAAACAAATGTTGGTTGGTTTATTTTCCTGTGGAAACAATAAGAACATTCCTTTTACAAAAACATGGTTTTGGAGCAATGAAAAACTGTAATTTTTAGTAACTTTAAATGTAGCTTTTAAAGGTTGAATGCTTCAAATAAGTTTGGAATATGAAGTAGTAAAACATTAAACGAAACTGTTTTCTGAGGAGGAAAAGAGAAGTACTTTTGGTTTGGTGGTTTTTTTGCCAGTACTGTTTACTTGGAAAACCCTTCAGCAGTTAGTGGTGCTCAGCAGGATCAGTGTTTTGATCCTGAGTGGAGAGGGAAGTCTGCACTGATACTAAAGCAGCAACTGTTCCTGGTCATTGCTGGTCTGAAGTAGATTCAAACTGACAAAATAAAGATGAAATGCCATGGGCTGTCAAATTGCCTGGTATTGTCCTCTGAATGACAAGTGGGGTAAGGGAGTACCAGTTTTCCTTGCAGTTCCCAGTCATTCCTGTTAGAATACTCTGCTCCATCCTGATGACACCGGTGCCTCTAACTTAGGAAGATGCTGATTTCCTTTAATGGTTTAAAACAGATTCTATACAGACTGGGTTGAACCAACTAGCAGCACAGTGTATGCAGTATTTCCCTGTACTGTACATGGCCTTATGGGTTTTATTTTTTTATAAACTAAAATGTTTGCTCCAGATTCAATACTCCATTTTCACAGAGCTTGTTCCCACAGAACCTCTTCTTTCAGGCAACTTTCATATGCTGTAATCACATAGAAATATTTACTGTTTCTGTGGTTGCAGCAAAGGCCTTGGGTAAAACACAGCAGTGCAACACCAAATATAATGGATAATCCTATTTAAACAAAAACAGATCTCCCAGTGAAGGACTCTGTCTATAGCAGAAGTATTTGTACCAGTGTAGATAAAAGTATTACGGTATCAAACAGTCCTGTAGACAGTTCATTTATTTTATCCCTAAATAGTTCCAGTCATTTGAAAGCTTTTTCTTTGATGTCAGTTGATCTTGCCACTTAGCTGATTTCAGGAGTACTCAAGATGGTTTTTTCCTGGATCAGCTTTGACAGTGTGTCCAAGCAATTTTTTAAAGTAACAATACTAAATAAATAGCATGGTGTTTGGTCATTCTTTCAGGCTCAGTGCTATCTGCATCTCCTTTCTAATCACGTCGAAAGGACATCTAGGTGTCTTGCTTTATAATATTGCAAATGGTAAGCTTCAGATTCAAGGAATGACTAGGAACCTCACACAAGGGATGTACATGGCATTGCATTTGGTAGAGCTGACTGAAGTGCACAGTGATTCCTGAACAAAGCTGCCAGGTCATATTATTTGTTTCCTATGTGTATTCAGCATTATCCTGATACTTGTGGAAGTGCTCAGAAATGTTTTACTATTCATAAGCAGGAAAGCTATCATCTTATTTCTTTTCCCGTGCTTTCTTTGCGTCTTTCACCTTACTACACAGTTGGTTTACTCCATTTCTTAGTAAAAACAGCTACGGGATCTGACCTCAAATTCCCAGGATTCTGTGTTTGTCAGCAGGGAGCTACCATCAGTATATAAGACAGAAAAGCTGTGTTTCTGTGTTAGTTTGCTTCAATCTCAGTAGTAAGGCTCCATTGCTACAAGGACTGGTCATTTTGTTACTTGTTGGTACACTGAGTAGCAGTGGGGTGCCCATCAAGGGCTGGAACTCAGATGTTATAACAGAAATAATGTGAGAAATAATAGCTGTGCTGACAGGGAACCAACAGGAGCTCAGCAGGGAGTCTTCCCTCGGCCCAGGTCCCTTTTTACAGGTGCTGTACAAATTAGCTTGTCTAGCTTCTGGTACAGGGAGGACAAAATGGATTTATCTAGGTTTTGCCTATTGGGTTAATCACTCTGCGATAGGATATTTCCTATGGCCTCCACAAACATTGAGTAAAGCTGCTGTGTATGTGGTGCAGTTGCATTCAGAAGTGAATTCAGAGTCAAGTTACGATGCTGCAAGGGCTTTATATATCTGTCCTGATGATGCTGTATCGCGAATGTCCTCCTATGTGTATTATTTATGTAGAAAAGTCTGTGTAACTTAAGAGGGGGGGAAAAGGGGATACTGCACATTTGAGAAAAAAACATGAGTGGACAAATATTCTATTGAAAGACTAATGTGCCAGCAGCGGCTGTGGTTTAAAGGCAGGACAAATAGATCCTGTACACCCTATAGATGCTTTGGGATGTTCTGTCCTGGCAGAAGGACAGGGTGTGCTTGTAGACTTCACAACCAAATGGTCTGCTATTGCTTACTTGCTGAATAGACAGCTAGAAGATTGTCTTTTCATGCCTTTACATGGTTATTTATATGGTGAAAGATCTTCAAGTGTTGAGATTCCCATTTACAAAATGAAAAACAAACCAAAATCTTTCTGCATTGGAGTGAAACTTATTATTACTCAATTTCCTGGAAACAGAAGTTCTCATCTAAGGGGAGTAGAATAGAAGTGCTTAAAAACAATTGACCGGCTTCCCTTTGCAGCTGGGAGCTTTGGCTCTTTGCCTGGTGGGCTAATAAGAAGCTCAGAGTTGAAAAGATTTTGATGAGACTGATTCAACCACAGCTTCTAAGGCCCTGGCACTTCTCAGCCCGTGAGAAGCTGAACTGGCAAGAAATTGAGGTTTGAAGAGACAACAAAACTGACACTGCTCCTCAAAACTTTTCTGTTTTAACAAACCTTCATGTTTCTAAAGAAGAATATTCCTTCAGAAAATTTACAAGTATGCTTTGGGGAAGGGGAGGAGGGAAAAGACTCATTTTTTTCCTTCTAACTTCAAAAACAACAGGCCAGTAAGATGTTCTCATTGTGTGAGCAGGGCCTGACTCATGGGGAATTGGATTAAGAAAATTATTTTAAAAGGGAGCGGTGAAGGTTGTCAGTGTGGTGTACGCTCTACAGATGTGACTTGTCTGTTGCACGTTGTCTGCTCCTTTCTGGGTTCAGATGGAAAGCTCTCTGGAGTAGAGGCTGCTTTTCTGTGGCTGTCCAGCCCCTAGTACAGAAGAGCCCTGGCTGATGGGCAGCCCTGGGCAGACACTGCTGGAGTACAGTGGCTTTGCCAGTGCTGAGCTGAACCCCTGCCCACAGCCTGAAGGAGACTGCCCTCTTCATAGTCCTAGTGGAGTAGGATGCAAACTCTACCAATTAGAATCCTGGTAGTGGTCATTGATTTATTTTTTTGATGCAAGTTTGTGCATTTGGGGCTAAGGATTCTTAAAAACTAACTACATGGAAACGGTTTGCTCTAATGAATTTGACTGGTTAAGAGGCCAAGTGGTTTAACAGTTACACTTACAGCCCATAGGATGTAATGCACAGGGCTGTGACTAAATCCAGCAAGTCACTGTTGAGAAGTTGATAGAAACAGAAGGGGCCTGTGGCCATCATCTGGTCCAACTCCTGGATCACAGCCGGCCAGTTTCATCCAAGTCAAAAACAACTAGCAATTTCATGAGGCAACTTTCTAAATAAGGTACAGTCATAATATTCAACACATGGGGGAGGCTCAAATTGAATATGAAACTTTACCAAACTTTCATTTATGTCCATAAAGTGAACATGTGCGATGTAGATGTTTAATTTTCTATAATATTAACCACAACATTTATACACTTTATAAATACAAAATTATCAATTAAATTGAAGCCAGCAATAAACATTATGATACTCAGGAAAATACTGCCACTACTAAATATTTACTTGAAGTATTGGAAGTGTTCTGTCATACATGACAAATGTTCTCTTGCATGATTTTGCACATCTCACTATTAGCTTTCTTCTTTACTTTAAGTTTTCAAGAACTTTAGGTTATTACTGCTGCATTGTAACAAAGCAGGTTATACACTATGCCCAGAGTTAAACTTAATCTGAAAAAGCATATGGTTAATATGGGGTTCAGACATAGTGGGTGTGAAAGAGAAGTGAATTTCAGCCAGCATGTGTTTATCAAGCGTTTTCATTGCCAGCTCTTTGAAATTCATTTTTTGCCATTTGGAAATGTTAACATTGTAATTCTTATGTTTTTCCAGACACAAAGAACAAACAGATACTTTTAATGTGAATTAGGTTTATTTGATTAAGAGAATAACAAACAAAACAAAAGAAAGTTGTCTTGAAATAATGCCCTGGTGTGGTTTTCTTCTGACAGTCTGCACTGCAGTTTGCTCTGCTCCACAAATAAAGACTGTCTGGAAAAGGGAAGATAGAGTACACAGGAAAATGAGCATTCCCCCTGCTGTTGCTGCCTGCCCCATTGTGCCCTGAAGAACAGCAGGCAAAATGCAGCATGTGTGGAGGCCGGTGGCAGTTTCCCCCCTGGTTCAGAGGATTCAGCCCAGGACGTGTGTCCTGCAGTCTGTCCGCCATGGCACGGGCAGCCCCGGGGGGGTGGCAGGGGGAGAGCCGTGGATGGTGCTGTGGCAGTGGCTCTGGGGGGTGAGGTGGCTGATTGGAGGGACTTGGAACTCCAGCTGTGCTCGGGGAGTAGCAGAGCTGAGGGGGGCACTCGGGTGTGCAGGGGCCAGCCCTACAGCAACAAAACCAACTGGCTGGGCACGGCCAGGGTCAGCAGTGGTGTGGAGGTGTCTGTCTCACACCATGTGACTGTGTTTCTCTGGGAAACCAGAAAATGGGGTTTGTAGCATGTCAGGTTTCTCACACAGACCCAGGTTTCTTTGACAAGAGAATATTGAAAGCTATTTTTAATCGTATCCTATTTTTGAAATTACTTGCTCCAAAAAAATACAAAGTGTAGCGTAGGAAAAGTGGCATTCTGCATATTTGCATAACAAAAGGTCGTTAGTTTTCACATTTCAGCCTAAAAATATGATACATCTAATTTCCTGTATTACCCATCAAATTAATACTTTGCTTTTCTAAATACTGCTTATACTGAAGCTTTCTCTGTAAGGAACATCATATAATTGTAATTATGTACAAGTACTGGGAAAAAATGCTGGGTTTTGTGCTTTGGCTTTCAACTGTGGTTCCTAAACTTAAAAATGAAGCCACTAGGGTGTTTTTGTTTCATGAAGCTGAGCAATATGATGTGTTTTCCAGCGCCAGCAGTATTTCCTGGGATGTGGGTCAGACCGAAGGTGGGGCTGAGTCAAATGGGAGAGGACAGCTGTGGGTGCGGGGGGCGGGAGCTGCTGTTGCCATGGGGACCGGAGCCCCTCGCAAGGCGCTCAGGGAGGTGAACAAGACACTCATCTCATTAGGAAGGCAGATTTGAAGGAGCCGCTCCTCAGACCCAGCCAGCTACAGTGGTATCATACATCTCTGTCTGAAAAATTAAGATCCACTTACCTTCTCTTCCAATAAAAAAGATGAAATTGTTCAGCATCTGGTCACCAATTTAGCCAAATGCAGAAATGCAAGGTGTATGGGAGTGTCTGGCCTCAGTGTGTCCTTTAAGGGGGCTTTGGAGTATTCCTCCTCCCCTTTATCAAATTTCCATTCACTTACATAGGAGTGAGTTGGTTGGGGTTTTTTTAAAAGAAAAAAAAAGACATCTTAAAATAGAAATGGCACTGAAAGCAAAAGGGTCTGTGGAAAAAGCTCACTGACTTACGTCTGTTTGGATATATTTTTAGATCTGTCAAGTATTTCTTGTCTTTCTGTCTTGTGTCAATGTCAGCAAACCTCCATAAGATGCCCCAGCTCTAGTTCCTGTTAGTTATTAGCACTGAGATAGGAGCATTAGGGAGAATTTGGTTGTGATGGTGTGTTGTGCAAAGCTGTCATTTGCGATGTCTGAGGGAGTCAGATCCTGCAAATACATCTCCAATTAGTCTTACAAAGCTTTTTTCATGTACCAGGCAGATTAATGCTAATGCTTCTGCAATGAGAAAACTAAATGTCTGAGACCACACATTAAGCTTCTAAGATGTCTGCAGGTTCTTATTACGTCTTAGCTTACTATGTCAGCTACAAGTTGACACCTGGAGCCTTGCTTTAGACAGGACTATGTTTCTTATTGCATGCATGTTCTATTTTTATAGACGTTTACGAAGAGGGACTAGTAGTTGCTGTGAGTAGATTAAAAATATGGTAAATTCTGAGTTCTGACAAATACATGCCGTGGGCAGACAGTATCCACAACTCATGTACAATCGTGATAGGTTCTTTAGAAATGCAGAGAGACAGAGTGAGATCAAAGAGCATGCTTTGACTTAGGTCTAGTTCAAAAACCAAAATGGCACACCAAGCCTGCATCCTACAGCGGGAATGTCTGTGATCTGATTATCGGCCTCTACTTTACAAATGGATACCCTGAGAGACAAATCAAAGTTGTGCTGTAGGCGTTGGGGAAGGCAGAAGGCAGAACCTCTTCCCTATGCTAGCAGAAGAGTGGGAGATTGCCAGTGTAGCATGCAGGATGTCTTGAGTTTAAATAACTAATTGCTTTTAGTACCAAGAGCTTCATCAGGTCTGCTCTTAAGTAATAAGAAAACTGGAGAGGATCCTGGAGGTGATGTTCCACTCTGTCATGGCAGTCCCAGTCACTGCCTTCTGGGAACTCAGCAAGCTCTTAAGACTGGGGTCTGCTGTGCCTTTAGGGAGGCTGTTCCTTGTAGAATGTCATTTCTCTGTTTAAAAACCTGTTGACATATGATTTTCAGTTTATTCAGGGAAAGCTCACACTACTTTGTTCTTGTGCCAGCATCTTCTGTTTTCACACAAAGGGATCTTTCCCCTTCCTGGCATTTATCCCTGTGAAGTATTTATAGCCACTAATGGGTTTCTATCTATTCCCAGCTTTCATTTGTTAGCAGAGGCAAGTCAAGCTTCACCAGCCCATTCATTTGAGCAAAATTATAGGCAGTATTGTAGTCAAAGCTGTTCAATGTCATGTATTCTTCCTCCAAGCATTACCTGCATGCTTTTAACAAAGTAGACGTGGATGCCTCTTTGTTACTTTCACAGGTGTCTCTGGCAGTTTGTTGTCATCTTACATTCAGTCGTATGCCCATATTCTTCTCAGTGACTTCTATCCTGATGAGCTCCTGTTTTATATCCTAAGTTTCTTTTTTTTTTTTTTAATTATGCTGTTATGACCTGATGATTTATAATACTGAATTTCATTCTGGTTCTGTTACTCTAATTCTTTCTGTCTAACCTCCTAATCTTCTGTTGCTGATATAGCCTAAATTTGTGTCACTGGCAAATTTCATTAGTTTGCTTTCTGTGGTAAGGCTCTTGGAAGTATTAAATGAAATTGGTCAGCATAGCTCATTGTTATCTCCTATTTATCCGTTTCCTTTGCTCTCTTACATTTGTTTTTCAGCCCTGACCTTTTTCATCTCAGTTAATGAACTCTCATGTGGTGTTCCACTAAACTCCAGATAGTTTAGATCTATCTTTGGGTTAGAAAATCAGTTATTTTATCAAAGACATCTAAGTGAAGCCAAGCTAGTCTGATATGGCCTGTCATTTTTTATCCAATCCACTCAATATTTGGGGCTGGAAATAACTCATTTCTGCCTGTTTCGTTTTCGCAATGCAATATGTTTGTTTGAGTTTTATTTCCATAGAACTCCTGGTCATTTCTGTAGCCTTGTTCCTCAGCCAATCTGCTTTGATTCCTTTTCTTTTTCTATACTGTGATAGGTGTTTTTTGAATTGGCTAAATACCAAATTCTTCATGTGGCAAATAGTGAGTTAAAGTGTAGCTGACATACTAATGATGTCCAGGATGATGCTTCTTCTAAGTCCTCATGGTGTGTGGTTGTAGATAACAGCCTGGGCAGTATAAACTCCATGTCCCAGCTGTATGTGAGCAGAAGAGGATGATGGCAGGTCACTGCAAAAGCAGTTAGAGCATAAATTTTTTTAATTTTGAGATGAAGATCAGAGACAAAGGTTCAGCTACAGTCAAATACTCTACTAGAGGGATGGAGACAAGATACACCATTTTCTGGGATTTATGGCACACAAGATGGCAGGCAGGCTGTATCCAGACATCTCTCCCTCTTCAGCCTTGCTGACCATGATCCTTTTACCTACTATGGCTTTGGGTCCATAGTGGGCGGCTTCAGTTGCCATACTCCTCAGCATAAACAGTGGACAGTCTTAGTGGACAGTCAGGGCAAGATTTGGAAAAATAATAAAACAAGAAAAAAAATCTGGAATTTCTTCCTTTTTCACTTCAAAAAACAGCAGTTGTAATAATCAAGTAAGGGGAGGATTAGGGAAATGGCCATAAATTTAGCTGCTAACAGTGAGACTTCAGGGAGTTACAAGGGAGCCAGGCCTTCGGTGCATTAAAGGTAATAAACTATTGGGTGCCTGTTCCTTTTTCTAAGTGTCTGGAAGGAGAGATGATCATCATCTCTAGTAGACCTGACCAGTGAGCTCTGGAATGAGCCCTCAGTGCAGCAGGGAATAGCCAGTCCTGGAGTGCCCGTGCAGCTTGGTGGTTTGCTGCATCTTCCAGAATTGTTCTTCAATGTGCCAACAGCTTTTTAGAGCCCGTTTTCCTCACTTTTAATTTTTATCTTTTTAGAAGGAAGAAAGAGGGAAGGCATTCAGTGCTGCAGTTGGAATGTGCCTCTAGACCCCCTGTAAAAAGCAGTGGAAAATTAAAAGAAAGGAGTTGATATGTACTACATCACAGCTTTCAATTCATCATCATGTCCACAGCAAGTTTTACAGCATTGCTAAAATAAGGCAAGATCTCGGTGAGTCCCTCACAAACAGAAATTTGTACAGAATAAATCACTAATGATTTTGGAGAAGTCTGTTTCACATTGAATGAAGTTGACCCAATGTCTCTGAATCTCTAAAATATTAAATGCAGATTTCCCTGTATCTGTTAGATCTTATGTAAAATGTTTATTACGGGTTCTTTGATTCATTACTATTGGCTCAAAAACACATAGTTCAATAGTTGTTAGAGAACAATCATTTATATTCTTCCCTAAACAGCCATCACAGTTTTGGTTTAAAATTCCTGTTTTCATAGATTTATCATTTGGCTGTAAAATATTCCAGACTGAAGCTTGGCATAAGGATTTAGCTAGAGATTGCATTTATTCAATTAATCTGGGGATTTTTTGATTTCAGAACTGCCGTATAATACCAAAAAAAACCCCCCAAACAAAATCAACTATTTTAAAGCTTTTTGTTGTCCCTAATATGGATTATTCCACTGTGTATTTAAAAGGTCAGATGCATTGTCATTGCTAACAGGTTTACTGCATTTTCAGAACGTATTACATGCGTGTCTGTCACACAACATGGGACCAAAATATTCTGGGCCCACCTTTGTCTGATGTTGAGACAGCTTAGCTTGGTTTTTTGTGATGAAGAGCTGTTATGAAGCTGACAGTGATGGGAAGATGAGTCTAGCTGCTCAAGAGTCTTCACGTGGCAGGGACATCGAGGAAGCTTGCACCCTAACTTCATACCTTTAATGTTGTGGCTGGTAACTGGCTTTGTGTTGCTAACCTTGAGTTTCTGTAGATATTTGCAGCCACAATCCAGTGCCAGCCACTCAGTATAGCTGCTCCACTGCTGAGAAGTGGCTTAAAACCTGCCAATGTGCAAAAGTAGATTAAATTTGCTCTTTCTTTACCTTTCTTCTTCTGTTTTTCCATGTTCTTCAGGTTTCACTTTATGCTTTGCAACAGGAGCAGAAGATTGGAAACAATACCTGGAGTGCAGAAAATTGTTCGCAAATCCAAAGCACTGGATCATGGACTTGTAAGTTTTAAAACAAAAAAAATCCCACCCATATTCCTGATGAAATAATTCTTTTTTTTTTTTAGCACATATTTTAATCTAAGCATAACGTCAACAATGTATGCTTGTCATTGAAGGCTGCAGTCAGGACTGCCAGCTCAGGGACTGACAGGATCTGTTGCAGCAGTGCTTGCACAGGATCTCATCACATATGTGATGAGCAGCACTTGAGCTGCTTATGAACCAAACACAACATGGGGACAGCAGCCTGTCTCCTTTTGTCCTTGGGTTAGTGCAGTATTACAGCAAAGATGATGTGGGGGTTTTTTCTGTATCTGCAGAGATAATTACAAATCTAAACTGTGTGTTAATGCTTCACAGATTTTAGTTGTTTATGAATATGGATTAGTGCAGCCAGTGAATATTAACAGTGAAAAATGTCTTGTTGTCTTCAGCATGGTTTATCAACAGGTTGCAGTTTTAACCTTATAATTTATACAAACTCTGCAACATGCACAGAAGTCACTTTGTAACAAATTGCAGGCAAAACAAACAGCAAACTAAGTGTAGCAACAAATGTATTCAAGCTTAGTAACAAGGTCATCTGGAAGTAATAGACATTAGGGAGAAGAGTTGTCCACATTAGATTTCAGCATCTCTGGACTACCATCTTTTTGTAGCAAGTTAACAGTAATAACAATACTCTGAGGTTCTAATGGCTACAAACAGTCTGACAATGTTAGTTTCCAATCCTGTGGAACTGTAGTTGCTTTGCAACTACAATAACATACACTTGATGCTCAGGTATGAACTTAACTCTGCCACTCTGCCAGGTTTTGGTCAGCTTTGTATGGCTGGTGGTATTTGAGGGCACATCCTGTCTGCTGACCTGCATGACCAAATTTAACCTACTCAATGCAGTTGAGCTGCAACAGAGCATAGTGCATCCTTTTAGAAGAGGGTCACCCATTGCTTTCCCAGTATAACTTTAACTTGTACTTCTCTTAGAGGTCTGCAACTCAAGTGCAGACCCACTCCTCTTATGAGTTCTGACAAGATCACAGCTGGAGATAGTATGGCTGCAGGCATTATGCGTTTTCATGCACTCTGAATATTGTTTCAGGCTGAGAGTGATTACAAATTTTGACATTGAGGAAAAAAATGAGGAAGTCACATGGACTGCAATTTAAAAATACAAAATATTAAAAAGTAATAATAGCAGTGAGATGTAAAATATTTTTTGGCTGTCAAGACTTTGATTCTTTGAAACTGTTTTATTAAATAAAGTAATTGTGCTTCTGTGAGAAGTGTCACAATTATTCTGCATTTCTGCCTTGATCTGAGAACTATCAAAAATGTCTTCTCAGGTTGGTTCCTACATTCCAGAACAGGAGATATATAAAAGTCAGGAGACACTGTGGTGAACTCTATCCTTAATATTTTTCATTAATACCTCTCAAGCACAAATGCATGCTTAAATGGAAATAGAGGGTACGACATGATAGAGACATGTAAGGAGGTATAAAGCACAGCAACAACAGAATAATTAAATGGACCTGAAGAATGCATTACGTTGTTCCAGAGTTATGGTTGATTTGTATTGTTATTGGGTTGGGTAAGAGGGACCGTGTTGACCATGCTTGTGTTGATCTCAAAAACAGAAATAGAAGGAAACATGGGACAAAGATATGGTCAAGGGGCTGTGGGTACAGGTTGGGTTGGGTTTCTATATCATTCATCATATTTGTTTAGACCTAATAAGCCATTTTGAGATGTTCTGGACAAAAGTAAGTAAATCTATTAGGCACTGGGCTGCATAGATGTCCTGGCTCTTGTACTGGGACTTGACTCTGGATTTTCTAAAGTACATTCTATTTTTTTAGTGTAGACACACCTTAAAATGATTTCTTGGCTAGCTCTTCTGTCAGCTGAGAGCAGCTAGGGGTTGAGAGGAAGGAGACCTGTTGTGTCACACAGAGCACATAGTGGTTACTGTGGTAATTATATGAAAGCTGAAGATTTGAGAAGGTGAAGGTGCCGACGAGGGAAGACCAAGTAGGTGATTTTGCTTTATATTCGGAAGAAAAAATTTTCTTAAGGCATGTTGATATTTTAAAGTTCAGCTGGGCAGTGTAGTTACTGCACATTATAATGTAGTCTGTACAGTTGGGACTAGGAAAGTCTGTGAAGTGGTATATTGCCAGTTTCTGTGTAAGAACAAATGAAGTTGTAGATTAGAGGCAACTGGCAGAATTCAGCTAATTAGAATTTATGATGGTATAGGAGATGCTTTGTGCTACTAAAAGGCATCTGGCTACCTTGTGTTAAATATAGACTGTGTATTAAATTGTGGTCCAGGATTTTGACCCAGTAGTTTCTTCTTGGTGCAGGGTTAAAAGTCTGTACTATTAAAGATTTCTTCATATACCTGTAACATCAGCTGATGTTGTTCTTTTACTGTCTCATGTTTTACTCAGTTTGTTGATACCTCAGGAATGCTGTCACAGGGAGAGGTGGGTTTGCAAGCATTTGCTCTCCATTCTGAGTGCAATCTGTGGTAAGAACAGACAGACAGTCCATGCTTCTGTTTCTGGTAAATGCTTGTGTGGAGCTGCATAAAGGGATAGATTCATTTCCTAAGAGATGTTCAAATACTCGTGCCTTCTCCATTTTCTGTTAGAAATACTGAAGGTGAAACTTATTCCTCCAGAGCAATGCTTTGAAAGGTCCTAATATATAGGAAATGGAGGTTTGTGCTGAATTCTGAATGTTTCTGAATGCCTGGGTGCTTGTACAGAATCTGTTCCCTCGTGCCAGCTCTGGGATTTAGTGCTGTTCTGAGCATTTCTTTCAAGTTTCTTACATTCCTTCCATTCAGATCACTTATGTTTGGGCTCCACTGGTTTTACAGGGAGATGCAGCCGCCTTTTCTTTGCTATGGGGATTGTTGACCAGTATGCAAGGAATATAGCAATGGGGCTAGTGATTTTTTTCAGAAGTCTTTTCAATACTGTCACTACTGTCTCTACTTGCTGTTACTCTGAGAATGGCATAAAGAACTAGTGATGAAAAACCAAATACTGGAAAAACACTTAGAATGCTTTAGAGGAAAATCAAGGCCTTTTACCTGACATGAGAAATTTAGAAACTGGCTTCCAGTTGCAGACATGAGAGACCTGATGATAATTTTCTAAGTAGAGCCAAGTCAATATATCTGGAAAAGTAATCAGCTACAAAAGTGTACATGTCCTTTCCAGAATAACAAATGTATGCTAGCTGCAGCCAAGGACTTTAAGGAACCTTTGTGCAAAATAATTTTCTGAAGGCTTGATTTTTTTTTTTTTTTTTTCTCCTTTCTACATCCCTGTAGCTCTCTGGTGAAATTCTAGCTACATTTGCTCTTGCAAGTGATTTTTTCCTTGTATGTGTCCAAAGGCAAAAGAAAATCATATCAGTGGCAGTTGAAATATTTGAACTGTAAGTGGAAGGTTACTTGTTACCTGCGATTCAGTAATGCCACTAGGATGTTGTGTTCTGTATCTTGAGTAAAAGCTAAGTGAAGTGTTCACTGGCATGTTTGCAGGTCCAAGCTATTACTAGTGCTGCTTCTTTCACTTGAGTTTGTTTCTGATCCATTTGTATGAGGTATGTTGGTATTAATACTGGCTTGTCTTGTGAGCACTGTTCTCATACAGTCAGAACATGCATCCACTGTTAGTCCTCCAATGGTTAGTAACTGAATTGAGTCAGAACTGGCAGAAACACCACCTTTGGTTTAATTTTGTCAAATTTTGTTGAGTCTCCTCCAGAGCTACTTTTTTTTAAAATGTCTTTAGTGATTTCAGTAACTGACCCAACCTTGGTGAAAGAATTTCCCCCAGACTAATTGTCCTCTGAATGAATCTTGGAATTTTTTGTAAGGCAAGTGTTTTATCTGAAACCACTGCAATTAGCATAAACAAAGTATTGTCCAACTGTCAAAGGTCACAAAAAATCTCAAACAGTAGAGGCTGAAGCTTTAGACTCTTCCTGAAAGCTTCCTACTGTCAGGCTTACTGGATTTGTGCACTGAACTGGTGGAGGCACAAATTTTGATCCAGAAATAACACTGCTTCAGACCTGCCTCTTATCCAGCAAGGCTGGAGAATAAGCAGAGGAAATTCTGAATTGTCTTTAAAACCCCATGTGTATTACTTTGGAAAGGTTTTGATACCAAAGCTATGCAGAGTAGAAGCTGACTGAATCAGTTCCTTCTAAATGACTGAAGAAAAGATAGTGGATTTTTCAGTTATTTTACATGTTGATTATTGTTTGATCTTTGGAAGGAAATACCTTCTGCCTTATTTTACCGTTGCTGATATATACAGATACCTGAAGACAAGATGAGAAAAGGAAAACTGACACATGACTGAATGACTGAGCTGATAAAAACCCATCATAAATATCAAAACTTACGTGTTATTTGTATTACCTTAGTCTAAGTTATTTTTCGTTAAACTAAAGAATTTAGTATCACCATTACTGTCTTCCTAGAAATAAAGCACTGCAGTATTTTGCTTTGGTGGTGGAAGCTAATTCTCCTGCAGTCAGTGAATATAAAGAAACGGAAATAGTGAAATGTGCTTTTCAAGTGAACTGGATGCATTCCAGGTTTCTTTAATACAGCTGAAGTGAAGACTGTGTAGGACACCACTGAGTCTCTTGACAAGAGGATTTTAATGGAGCCTGAGATTGTGAGCTTTCTGTTCAGGCAGAACAGAACAACTTCTCAAAGGCTGTCAAGGATGAAACTCAGTTGGGTGCTGCAAGAGACCACGAAATAATAATTCCAACTGCCTGACATTAACTCCTAGAAATATAAAGGCATTAAAGGCCAGATGTCACGCATATGGTCATAGAGCACTGAACAAACTTCTATGAAGTCTAAACCAGGAAGAAAATCTGGATATCGAAACATTTTCTGCTTCTATGATTCTAGAGATCTTGGATGTGAATGACACTGCAGTAAGAGCCACAAAAGAGAAACAAAACCCCTCAAGCCCCCAGATTGAAACAAGACAACCAAAGACCACGTTGGACATCATATGAAAACCAATGAGAACCTACTATGGGTTTTCAGAAAGCTAACACTTACACCATGGCAGTCAGTATCAGATAAACAAATGAATAATGTTGGTACTGAAAGAGGATTTAATGTACAGAAGTATAGAACACTGCTAGAATTTTTGCAGAACCAGACAAGGTTTATTTCTTGTCATTATAAACATATGCAAGATTTTATTACAAAGAAAAATAACTAAATGAAAAAAGCAAGAATACAGACCAATTTCCCAACATTGAATGGGATTTTTCATCTGTGAAAAATGCTACCACCAAATTCTTTTTCCTCCCTCGCTGCTCCAGCTGGTTTCCTCACACACGTCATCAAATCCTTTTATAGATTTCATTAGCCCAGCGTCTCCTTCTTTAGCAATGTCAGACTCCTTTTCTGTGCTAAATAAATACAAATGAATATTAATATATTCTTCTGTTGTTTGTCTCCTCTAACTTAGAGCTATGGCAAATGCAAATTTTGTTCACTGTGCTTGTATTCCATTGGAAGGCAAGGGACAAGAGTTTTTTCATGGACTTTAATAACAGTAATTTAGAAACACAGCTTAGGTAAGGTAGGTTTCCTGGTATACATGTGGAACAGCTCTATGTCTGCAAACAGAAGATGATCCTAAATAAAAACTGTTTTCAGATTATGTACTAATTATACAATAGAAGCTAAATCTGCAAGGAATCCTGTTGATAGATAACTGGGTGGTATCCTAGTTCTTTTCCCATACAGGAAATGAAAAGAAAATCCTTAGATAACGCTATGTAATGCTATCCCTTAAGGCTTTCTTTTGTCATAGCAATGTGCAAAATATTTCAATGCATCACAGACAAAATTTTGCCTTAGTTTAGGCGGGGAAAAAAAAGTCCATCAAACAGGAGTTGATCACTCCCAGCAAGAAAAGCACCTTACTCATTTTCTGTACCATTCGATTGTGTTGGTCAGTAATTTTTGATCCATTTTATTTACAAATTGAAAGGACTTCCTTGTTCATCTCTGTAGCATTTTTGTTATCATATGGTTTCAAATATGAAGACAGTTTATATTATTTGTCATTTTGTTACAACAGGAGTGGAATAAAGTTGCTGTGCTCTGAGGTATTGTTTTATCTATCCTTCCCAGTAGATCTAAAGAACCTGAGTCTGCAGGTTAAAGTGCTGGGGACAATTGAAGGACACAGGAAAAAGGAGTGTGTTGTAACTCAGTTGTGGAGAACAGGGTTTGTTAGACTTTGTGACTTGTTCTTTTTCATATTTTGATCAATGGAGGAAAACATGCTGGACTAAATTGCACTCAGCTCTCTCCCTGACCCCATCCTAGAGGACATGCTTGCATGTTTTACTTCCCTCTGGTTTGGGCCATGCCTTTTGGACTTCTCTGCTTCTGCCTTGTACTTCTCAGTTCTGCTAGCAAACCTTCTTTTCTGTCGAGTGTGACTAGATATTTTATTCCCTTGCTTCAAACTTAATATGGCTGTTCACAATCTGACTTATTCTTAAAGCACCAATTCACTCTTTAATGCTTGTCCACCCCAAAGTAATGTGTCTGTAGAAAATTAACTTGATGGTGGAAAGCTCTGCCCTCTGATGTAGAAAGCTTATGTCAGGATTAGTTTTCAATTATTAACAACAATGTAAATTTGGAAAGGTTATACTGAAAGCTTTTCCATTTAGTGTGGTCTTAAGTATCAGGTGGCATTTGTCATAAATTTATTCCACAAGTTGGTAGTATGTTTGATTAGGTTTAAATTAATTGCACTTTAGTTAGGCTGAAATTAATTAGGGATAGCATTAAGCTGTAGATACATGTTAACTTAGTAAACAGCTCCAGCATTTTGAGATATTCTTATGTAATTCTGAATGTTTAGTCCACAGCTCTACCAGCAGATCAGAACATGTGAGCACTTACTAATCCATTCAACATGAAGTGCAGAGACTTAGCTCAGATCTGCATAGATCTGCTACAAGGTGTTTTTTTGTCTCACATTATGTACTTACTGAAGTTAAACTGAATTCTGTCTTGACTAAGAATATGAATACAACTGAAGGAAGAATTTGATTCAGTTCAAATCTAGCCTCAAGTTCACACTACTGGCTCAAAATAAGAACTCTTTTTTTTTAAAAAAACAAACAAACAAACAAAAACCCAACCCAAAACCAAACAAAAATACCCACCAACAAAAACGCAACAAACCAAAACCATATTTATGAGCTCCACAGAGTGCATATTGAGTGGCATATTTGGCAGGTTTGAGATCAGTCTTGTTCAGGAAAGCTGTATTACTTTACATGGATTATTTTAAAAGCATCCTGCCAAGAGTATGTAGCAAGAAGATAATTCAGTTATCCTGATTAAACACATTTGCAGATGTCATTTGAAACTTGTAACAGAATAATGGCTTTTGTATACCGCTTCTGTAGTTGGCATTTTCTTTCTCTTGTCCAAGTATGTGCATGTTTGCAGGAAACTGAAGATCTACAACCAGCCCATGTTTTCCCAAGTGGGCTGGAGTCAGAGCAGAAGCCTTGCTTAAGGTCAGCATGCTGTTGTAGTGTGTAGGGTCAGATCAGCAGCCTAAGGGGTGTCTGATGGTGCCCCAGCAAGTTCAGTTACCCTTGGTCCTGGACATGAATTGAGGTTGTTGCTGCTGCCTAATCTCTCCTGCCTGGCTCTGTCTCCAGGTGGAGAACGTGGGTGCACTCAGGTGATGGCTGTGACCACTAGCTTGTAAGTGTTGTCCTGTAACTTCCAGCGAAGTCAGAGCCAATTGGAATATCTGTGTAAATGATAGTGGCAGACAATTTGCTATAGCTGTTTCACCGAGAAAACCACAAGCAAACATGCTACAAATAGTTTTCTTTTAAGATATGATAATAATAATTTCTGCCAGGTAAGAAACAGATAAAATTCTTCGTTTCTAACAGTACACATTAGGAATGGGATTCTCAAATATACTCAAATATACAAGTCCTTCCTCTTCCTTTAGAGGGAGGTAGGTCTGCCCTTATAGACATGGACCATATATAAATTTTATTTTGCTTTGATTTAGGATAACTAGACTCCAGCACACTCTTTCTCATTCTTCAGTGCCTTTTCTTGTTTCTGCCTGACTGTTTGAAAGTAGCAAGCTCCACTCAAAAGATATACAAAGGTATATCACTATATTCCAGGGTGAATGAACTTTTCTCTCACATTTAAGACACAGTAAATCATTTATTTTGCTGAGAGAATTGATACTTGTTTCCTTTGGATTTTGTTAAAGGCCCAGATATGAGCAGAAATTAAGAACCCTAATATAAATACTAATTAAGTGTCTTGGTTATTCAGATATCAGGGACTTGCCAGAGCTCTGGTTTGCAGCAGATGGGAATCCTTGTGTGACAATTCACCTTCTGAAGGTCTGAGAATGGTCAAGGCTTTTCCAGCACACCTAACTTCTGGAAGGGTACAGCACTTTTAAATTCACAAGCCTAAAGTTAGCAACAGTAGGTTTTAATGGGATACATAAATTACTGATACTCAGAGCTTTCCACCTGTTCAAACTATCTGTGTTCAAATACAGAATGAATAATCAATTTAGTCACCAGTTTTTGAAAACTTAAGTTGTTCTGTACATAATTTGTTGTAATTCTATGTTTTAAAGCTTTGCACTTTTACTCCTAGGGGTTGTTAATTATACCGTCAGGTTAAAAAATCAGCTCAGCGTAAAATAGTCATCTTTCTCCCTGAAATATCTCTGAGTGCTTTGCTGTGGTGCATTTTAACTCTGAAATGAATTTGTTAAAAAGGGAAGAGAGCACTGGGTAGACACATTTCATTAAATGTTCAATTATTTTCATAGCTGGAGCTGTAGTGATTCCTCCCTGACCTTTAATAGAGAAGTTACTCTCCCAATAATTATAACTGCTTGTTAAACTAACCTAATAGTGCAGTACTAGCCTATAAAAAGCTGTTTAAACTTGAAATTCAGGTACCTATTTCTAATTCTAGACACCTCTTTTGCAATGGCTAATTGAATCATGGAGGTTATTCCACTGTCCTCGAAGAGGAAGCATTGTTGCTTTACCAGTCACAGAAAATCTTGCTAAACAGTTATGCAGCAGCATCTCTAGCTGAACTAGAATACTATTAACACAAATACTATTAAACCTAAGCACTGAAATCATGGTAAATAACAGAAAATACTTAAAATATGAGGCTTAGAATTGTTTAGGAATACTCGGTATTCTCTCTGTGAAAGTTTTTTTCAGACTGCAATAAGTCATCCAGTTGCCTGAATGTGGAGTACCCATTTTCAGTGAGGGGGGGTTCAGATCATAAGGAAAAAGGAAGCAGTTCAATGGAAAGATTGCTACACTGGATTAAAAAATAAAAAAGGGACAAGTAATGCCAAGGAGGAATGCAAACTAATATTAAGCTTGGCAATTTCAGAACAATGTACGTCCTCCTTTTCAGTTAAACAACACTGAAGAAGGCTGTGCAGAGCTGTCCTAAGCAATGACCTTTCCGTTTGCCGATTAAACTGGGGAGGGGTAGGGAGGGGAGAGAGGGTAAATTGAAAAACAAACAAACAAAAAAACACAAAACCCCTTGACCTTTCAGTTGAATTAATTTGTTTGGGAAAGTGTTCATTTTGGTTTTAAGTATCAAGTTGTTTCCTTCTGAAATGAAACTCTCCCCATTTGTTTCCTAAATATTCTCAGTCCTCCTTCCCTCCATTTTTTTTTTTTTTCAAAACACTTGAAGTTCAACTTTTCAATCACTTTGGCTGACCTAAATCTGTATTTTTCAGTGAATTCATTTTCTTAAATAATTTCCTCAACTCAAAGTGCAAGATGAAGCGCTGATTCTCCTGTTGTAAGCTGAATGAAAACCTACAGCCATACTTGTACTGAACTGATAGTTAAGAGTAAGTTCAAAAAGGACTTGTTCAAAAAAGACTGAGGCTGACTTGTTAAGAGATAGGTAAACTTGGGTAAGCTATTCAACAGTTCAAAGTTACTTAGCTGGAAAGATATAAAAAGCCCTTCCTTATGTGTATGACCACCTTGTGTACCTGTAAAATAAGGGGAGAACAGGAATATGTTCAGAAGCTGTTGTTTCCACAGAGAATGGTGAAATGAACATCCTGTTTGAGGTAGGATGTGATTTGCAGGTGGCAAAGAGGACCTGGAGATCTGCCAGTGTGAATACCAGTATGGCATTCAAGTTAACTCCATCAACCTCCCAGCCAACTCTAAGTAACACATGCAGCATGCTGATAAACATCATATGGCTTTTCAGTCTGTGGTGGGAAGGGCCAAAGCTGTAGTTCTTCAGATAGATCAAGTACTATGGTATCAGGATGATTTTGTTAACAAGATTGATTGTAAAGGCGGAGTATGGACAAAGGAAACTATTTCAGAATCACAACAATATCAGTTCAAGTTTGGGTGGTGGGGAAGGGGAGAAGTGGCTGATAAGCTCTTGTCAAGAGAAGATTCAGGCTTAACAGAAAGAACCTGGAATGTCTAGATATGTCTTCTGCAACGTCATCAGAGAGCTGGCAACAGCATAGTACTGAAATGCAAGAAAAAGTTAAAATTTCTTGTCAGCAAGGCACTGTCTGTATGAAGGTTGCTTGATTGGGGTTATTTTATGTCATTTCTTATTTCAATACATAACAGCCACCAGGCTACATGAAATTCCTAAAATAAGATTATAAATTATGTAATTTTACTGTGCCGTTATGTCTGTCAGTTTCACTTGGTGATGTTGGTAGAGAAGCCATAGAAGGAGATGCATGTTTGGAGGGGTTTGATTCTATTTAACTGGTCTTTTCCTTTTTTTTTTTTTTTATTTTTTTATTTTAATGGTCTAATTAGAATGTGTTGACTAGTTTAAATATTAGCTAGATACTTGAAAAGGTCCTAAATGTTTGCCAGAAGTGCTAACAGTGAGACCCAGTTACAGTAGGAAAGGTGCAAAACAAGTTTTCAAGATGTAATCATTGCAAGTCTCCATTACCAATCTCTGTAATTACCAGGTTTTTAGCCTTCATAACCACAACTGCATATAATCCAGATCAGTCAAGCAATGTATAGGAAATTAAAGTAGAATTGTATTATAGAATTGTATTATTGGAGGGAATATGTCAATGTGGATTATAAATGACAGAAAAAACAAGGGGACAACAGTAGGAACATACCCGTATTTCTGCAGGATCCCATCTGATAGCTATTAGTCAGAGAAGAAAAGCTTGGGCTGGATTCTCAGGCAGCCTAAAATTGAATTGTCTAGACTAGTGTGAACAGAAGGGATTAACACCAGATGAGATCTTGTCCCACACGTTTGAAATTTCACATTTTATAGTGTGTCAGAAAGCCTTAATTATTTTTTTTCTTGAAAGAAAGTTCTACTGGTTATATCTGCAGAAAATTAAGATTGTCTGAGGTTATCAGCTTCTTTTACTACTTTTTGAAAAGAAAAAAGTTTACAGATGGCTGTCTCTAGAGATATATGTTTAGGTTGCAGTGTGGTTAATTAGCATCCAGCTGCGGTTTGTAGCTGTGGAAATAATTGTGGAAGACTTCAGTGGAAGTCAAGAAAAAGAAGCATATGTGCTTTAGTTATGTGAGGGAAATGATATGAAACCAGATATGAAACCATAACATGTACAGCACTGAAAGTGTCCTTAAAAATCAGATGAGTAGGATATGAGAGGGTAACAGCAGCTATAGGGTGATGTGATGAGAAAGCAAGCTGTGGTCAATACACAGTCAGATCATGGCTGCATCAGTCCAGATTCAAATATCTTTGGGCAAGATGCTCAGGAATTAACCATTATATATAATTAAATAAAATGTACTTTCTTTCATGTAATAGCAGTTCTTCTACCAAACTTTTTAGACCTTTGTCTTCCATAATTATCCTGGAGGAAGGAGACTGTACAGAAGCTAAAGCTTTATACTGTTCCAGTTTGGCAGGGTTTAGTATCGAAATCTTACAAACCTTATTTTCCACAGATTCTCTTAATGGCAGTAAAAGGAATCTAGCAGCCTCTGAAAAGTCAGACTGTTCCAGCACATATGCCTTATGTTTTTCTAATAACTGTAATACACTGAGGTACGTCAGTCCAGATAGAAAACTCAGCTTTCTGAAATAAGCCTATTTACCTAAATGTGTCAAAGAAATGAAATTATTTCAGGTTGCAATTATTTTTGGTGAAGACCTGTTAACAGTGAAAAAACTCAAATTGTCAGAGTTAGTGTGATTATTTGAATCATGGATATTTTTTAATTTAAAAAACAAAAATATGAATACTGATGACTATTTTAATTCTACTGTTTGAGGATAGAAACACAGCTGTGTGGAAATTCAGTGTGGTGGTTCCCACAGCAACTGTAGTTCCACCATAGAACACACAACAATATTCTTACATTTTCTTCTAAAACTGAAAATCTGCTGTTGTTTGTAGAGAATCTGAGCAATTACACATGCATAAGGAGAGTTACATATTTTTGAAGGAACAGCATTATTGAATTTTGAGCTTCAAGAGTCTTTCATTTCTCATCTATAATTTCCTATTAAGATAGGGTTTTGTACTACTGTAGTTCTACAGAACATGACAACAGTTCCTTTTAGAGGCACTTATTTTTGTAGTATTTCAAATGTGAAGATTAAAGTGATTAATGGATTCCATTTCACTGCTGAAGTACTAAGAGAATGCTTCCTCAGATAACTTCTGTAATCAGGTTTAATTAAAACAATTTTTTGTACTTCACAAAATGAGATTCAGATATTTATTGGAATGTAAGTGTAGTCATTTAATTAAATCATTAGCAATCACAGAGATGTCATTATTAATTCAAGCTCACTTAGCATGTATTTTAGCTTGAGGCAAAGCCATGGGCTAAGTTCAAGACAGGCACCTATTTTTTTTCCATTGCATTAACATAAAATCTTGTGAATGTAGCATATTATAATTGTAGTCTCTGTCTTAGCAAGCTCTAGTGCCTTTTACCCAAGACTGGCATCCAGTGTGCTGGGTCTGAGAGCTGCTTGGAAGAGAGAGCTCCTGACAGGTGCAGCGTGTGGTTTCAGTAGACAATGCTAATAAAAAATATGAAGGAGAACAGGCAGATGCTGCTCCCAGACCTGGTCACAGCATGTCTTCAGGTGATCAGGTAAGATGCAGTAGCCAATGTACCGTCCACCAACTCCACAGCAGTTGTGAACCCACCTTCTTAATTATAATTGAACACCTTTTATAGCTATTCATTGTTTCTCTGCCTATATTTTAACTCAAAGGTTTGCAATTACTCCTAATGTGAGAAGCTTGAGAGTGAGCATGTGTTTGTGTAAATTTGTTGCTTTGTCATCTTCCTTTTATTTGGTGTCTTTATGCCACTGAACCGTTGATCTGATTCCTTTGTTATTTTTGGTGCAATGGGAGGTGATTTGGACACAAGTAGTACTTTAATGAAGAGCAGAAGCCTTATTTTTATTACATGAGCATAAGAGAAAAGGAGAGAAAAACCTCTTAGTGAGAGACACTCTAGAGATACAGCTTAACAGCAGGGCTTTCCAGGGCTGTGTCGTACTGGGAGTATTGCCTCATGGTGTCTCAGTGCAGAGCCCCAAGCCTAACAAAGGCCATGTGTTCCTGCTGTGCAGTCAAAATCTACACATTTAAAACTGAACCGAACAAATGGTTATTAGGGTATAGAAGAGTTCCAAGAGGAGATGAGTTTTTTGTATTGCCACAGTCCAGCCCTAATTAGTGTTATAAAATGTGCTCTTTGAGGTGGGTGAGCAGGCAAAGATATTTGAGAGACGGGGATGGGAGCCATAAGCCAAATTGCAAAGTATTAGTGTGCTAGTGTGGGAATGATAATAAGAGGGTTCTCCTAAAAGCTGAAAGGACCCACAGGGAGAAGTGGGATGCTTGGCCGTGGAGGTCTTGGGCATGAGTGTAATATGCTGGCAGTTTATTCCAGTTCTCTCATTTGCAATTTATGAATAGATGAAAAGAGCAACTAAAAACAAAATACAAGTGCAATTGCCTTTTCCAGTCTTCATTAGCATTCTCCTCTTGAACAGATGGGGCTTCACTGGATAGTCTTATGCTAAGTTTTGTTCTGTTCTGGGCAATATTATGTTATTTTAATTATTTAATAGACTTAAATTTATAGACAGAGTATATGAGTTGTTATGAAGAAAAATCTTAAAGCTAGGAGAAAAACATCTTTTTCACATGAACTTGAAACTCACCTGAAATTTATATTGTTTCTGATTTTTTTTCTTACGATCCTGAAGCCAAAGCCATGTTTAGAAAAATATTCCCTGCAGTTTACAGACCACATCTGCTCTAAAACCATCACTCTGTTAAGTTTCATGACCAGTTTAAAATTCTGCTCATGCCTTCTGAAGTGATTGCTGAGATTCCAAGGCCGGGTTGGATGAGATTCTGAGCAACCTGGTCTAGTGGGAGATGTCCCTGCCCACAGCAGGGGCGTTGGAACAAGATGATCTCAAAGGTCCCTTCCAACCCAACCCATTCTATGATTCTATAATTCACAGACATACAATGTCTCTGCAAACTGCGCCGGCTTTACCATCTTCAGGTGCATGTGCTGCTGCTCTTTATGTTTTGCTGTTTGACTGGTCTGTAGGCAGCAGGAAAACTCAAGGGTTGAGATAGATCAGCAGTAAGTTTTAACTCCTTTTTTTCTGTTTTTTGTTTGATCTGATCACAGTTATTTGCATTCACATGGCGTGATGCTGCTGGGTGAAAAGTTTTGTGTTGTCATAACAGGTGTAACTTTAAAATAAGTACTTAATCTCAAAAAAAAACCCGGAAAAATTCTGGAAAACCAAAACTACATTTGTCAAATTCCATAAATTTCTTTAAGAAAAGGATGTGGGAACTGCAAAGTGTTAGACTTAATGTTTCATTCTGGAGCTGACAAAACATTTGATTTTAACATTTGAGATGTCATTTGAACGTGTGATTTAAGTAATTTCAGTAGGTTAATGAGGTTCTAAATTTATAAGGAAAATATATAATTTTGTGTCAAATTAACTGTTACAACTGTCTTCCTTTTATTGAGAGCAACTAAGATGTTTAACATTTAATCAACTTTCATTCAGACTTCTTTTTTCTTTCAGCTATCAAACCAAAAAATCATTCTCTGGGAGAGCAGGTAGACTCTTTGCTGTTGGGAAGACAGAGTGAGAAAGAGGCAGAATGAAAAATATGTTTTCCTTCCTCATTTTTCATGCTACAATCTGACCTTTGTGTTTGCTGCAGCCCTGTTTTGTGGAGCAAGTATTCATCATCATGAGATTTCTTCTGTCAGTTTCACCAAACATTGACTTCAAAAATTCCTGACAGGCATCTATAATTCAACATACATAATAAAAAGAAAACAAACTAGTCTGATGTGAGAGGTTTACAAAGAAACTTGACTGCAACTTGCCGAAGTAAATGAAGATGGTGTGCAAAAGGCACGCAAAAGGGACAAGGTGATCGTTAGACATTTCCTGGAAAATATGTATCTTGGATTTGGTTAGTCTCTAAAGCGGGGACAGTAGGAAGGTGGCTTGGAAAGAATTAAAATTAGTTCTGCCTTGGGGCAAGTGGTTAGAAGGCAGGTATCAGTCACTTCAGACAGCACAGAGTCACCAATACATGGAAATAAGTGGTGTGGATCTCGGTATATTCAGCCAACGAGTCTTTCTATTGCTGATACCATTTTCTGATTTTAATAATAGAGGCTAGTTTTCTTGCTGTAATCAAGCAAGAACCTTCAAAGAGATGAGAAACATGTGAAGAATGTGTAGAGAAATGCTAGAAGTTAAAACATTTCAGACCTGTCTGGCTTCTGCATGGCTTGGTCACGGAGTGCAGGCAAAGCTGTGTGCTCCCAGGAACCTGGCTGTTGGAGGGCGAGAGGTAAGAGAGGAGAGCTGGATCTGAGGTGCTGCCCAGAGCTGGCTGGAGGAGTCTGGAGAAACCAAGAGGCAGATGGCAGGTGGGCAGACAGGACAGGCTCCATATCAGCTCTTCCTCTTTCTGACTGGACACCTTTCTTCTTTTAATTCTTTCCCATCTAACTCGATGTTGGCAATTTCTTTCATCTCCCTCTCTTTTCATTCCTTCTGCCACTTCCGAGTTAACTTTCCCCTGGTCTTCCTTTGGCATCCTTTCCCCATGTGACTCATTTTGTCGTCTTACACTGTTCACCTTTTTGGAACTAACCCAGCATAGTCCCTCACTCCACTGCTCTCAAAGTATTTGCTTTCTATAAAATTTATGAGAATGAGAGAGAGAGAGAAGGTGTAACCAGGAAAAATTGAAGACATCAAATGGGTAGTTAAAAGTTGGGAAGTAGTAGGCAGATCTTTAAGTCAGGAAAAGATTTGGCTGAAATGAAATACACTATATTGCCAATGTTTACTAAAAATGAACCCAAGAACAGATACACGAAGCCAAACCAAAGTTCTGCATAGCCCAGACTGCAGCTCAGGAGCTTCCTGTGGCAAAAGTGGGGTTTGTACCTTTAGTTAACCCTCAGTGAATTTTTCTGCACTGAACTTGCCCTATCTCTCTTTAGATCCAAACGGACATTTAGCATCCAGAACATCCGTTGCCTTTTGAACCAAGTCAGAATCCTAATGCTTCTCTCCTCTTCCCTGCTCCGCTCTTGATCTTTGCACTGTTTAAGGGCCTGTTTCCCAGCTGGCTGAGTGCCTGCAGCTCTTGCCAACTTCAGTGGGAATTTGAGGAGCAGTCAGGAAGCTCAGACATTCAAAAAAAATTCTAATGGAAGAATAACAATGAGGGGTTTATGTTGTTCTCTCTGACATTGTGCACAGTTCTAGGATATTTCCTAGAAAAATGGAAAAAAGCATCCCTTTCAAAAAGAGCTTTTTGTAAATAAACTTCAGGAAAACTCTGCCTTCTCACAGCTGTGTTTTGGAGGACCAGATTAACTAAATTCTTTCTCACCTAGGAGCGCCAATAAAGATGCTCCCAAGAAGGGGAACCTATGATCCTTACATGTACTTGGAGTTTGTTTATTTCCTATAATGTTTTGAAGTTCCTTTAATTTTACTGCTGGTTCTCCCATCTTTATTCTGTCCTGCTTCAGCCTTTTACCATTAGCACTCTGAGTTGCAGGACCAACACCTGTGGTAAGAATAGTGCGAACTGCTCCCTAAATGGAAAGTAAATGCTTATGGATGTGATGCATTTCACTGCTGCATTTTTCAGTATGGTTTTTTTTTCCTTTCCCACTTTGCTCCTGCAAGTTTCTTACTTTGAAATCCCTTTCTTTGTCAATCAGCCTGTCTACACATATCCCTATAGCACACAGTATAACAGCTCTCTAACTTACCTCCCTACTGTTTTGAACAAGGTATTGAAGTGGAGTTAAACTCGGAGTGAATTTGGCCCAATATGTTTAAAGCATATTTCATCAATTATTTGAGCAAGGTTTGTATGCCAGCTTCCAGCGTATACCTAATATGTATATAAAAACAAAATCTGTGCATTTCAGCTGCTGCATGTCTAATTTTCTGGATTTATGACTGTGGATTGCAGATACTGCCTTGTCTGGAACCTACCACAATCAGTAAGAGCAAATATGACACCTTTTCTCTTACATAGTACCAAAATGTTTAGTAATTTTCCTGCTATTTCTGGAGAAATAAGTTTCTCCATAAAACTATTTTTTGATGAAGGTTTTTTACTACTTTCTGTACATGCAAGGCAATTCCACTCACAGAGCATGTAGGCATAGGGAGGAGAGCCCTAGGTTTGGTTGGGGAAACTTGAACTCCAGCTGTAGTAGCTTGCCTGATATGTGAGGCAGAGCACTTCTATGTCCCAGGCAGTGCTTTCCCAGTTTTGAAAGAAACTACAGTGATAGTAATATGCACTGTGAAGCAAATGGCACACTTCAACAGTAGGTACCTAAGCTAGGTGTTGCTATTAGCAGGAGCAAGCTGCCAGGGTAAATGGAGTGAACTATCACTCCAAATGATTACTGGAGCCAAGAGTAAAATGTGGTTCACTGTTTTTCACTCCCCTTCTCTTATCTGGTATTTTAATGGCAAATGTCTGGTTTACATTTTTGGAGACTCCCTTCTGACCTCCACTGTTCTGTATCCGACTCTATTTCATATTCCAGTCTGCCAGCATGCAGGCTTTCTTCTTAAGCTACAGCTGTGTCTTGCCTGAGAGGCATGTGGCCAGTTTAGGTCCCCAAACTTTAGTCACTGTCTTCCTTGTAACATTATTTTAATTATTAGTTATTAGTTATTAAACATCAACAAGCTCAAGTTTCTTAAGGATCTGTGTGGATACCAAGGAGTCTTTGAAGAATTACCATTGCCTTAATTTGCCACAAGTATGTTCCCAGTATGAAGCTATGGGAGAGTTGTTTTAAATCTGGATGGAAGGTCTTTTCTGCTGGAAATCTGGTATTGCATGCCAACAAATAAGACAGAAATTAGGAATTCCCAGACTGTTCCTACCATATTACAAATCTGGCCTCTTCAGCTATATTCTTGGCATTCTTCCTCACCGTAAAAAGTGTGTGAACATCTTGTCATACTCACTAAAGCAGGACTTTGAGAAGCATACTGGAATATTCACAAAAGAAAACCATGTAACTAGAAAATATGCACATCTTGAATAAATCATTTATTTTTGAAAGAGATGGAATAAAGTTCTCTTTCATCTCCTGTATTCTTTTTATTAATATTGTTATTTTTTACCCTTCATAATCAAAGGGAGTGGGTTTTTTTATCTTTACATTGTATTCAATTTATTCTGTAGATTGGGGACATTTTATTCTTAGTTTGAAATGTGGTGTAGGGAACGTTTACAATGAAATCATGTTAAAAGTTTAGCTTTATTGAAGATCTATTTAAAATAAAAGGAAGGTTACCTGGTCCTTCTTGGTCTACTTTAAATCCAGAGAAATAACACAGATACTGCTATGGTAATCAGAACTGAGTACTCTACCAAGACTAAGTTCATACGGCTCTTATTTCTTTGCCTTGTTTGTGGCTGTTGAATTTCAAGAATGTGAGAGCCTCTTAGCCAGGCTAATCCTTTCATTTGGAAAAAAAATAAATATTGTCATAATTTTGCATGTGAGTGAAGCTGCCTCCTTATGATTTTTTGAAAAGAGTTTTCCTGCCTTGGTTTTCTTGTTCACCACTTTCTCTTTGTAGCCCTCTTTGGCTCAGTGAATATTTAATTATCTACCCAAAATGAAACTATTCCATCAGGAGAGACAGAATCTATAAAGTATACTGTTAATATTATAATTCCTTTTTACAAAAATACGTTGAATTTATAATTCTGGTATTAAAATGTGCTTGACCACAACCTGCAAAGGTCTGATTATTTCCCTCTCGAATGCCTGTAACCCACTTTCTGTCCCCTCCTAGCTTTCACCAGCTAAAATCTTTTTTCAGAGAACAGTAGTTTTTGCTTCTGTTCCTATATGGAAATGGAGCTTTTAATCTGCCCTTGAACTTAATCACGTTGTGCTGCTCAGTGCCATGTCACAGATACAAGTAAGAGCCTCTACATGGTAAGGAAAATGGTGTGAATTCATGTTGAGGACATTGACCTAAACAGAAGGGTATCTGAACCTTCCTTTCCCATGTTGTTCTCCTCCAGGCTATTATTTAAGGGGATAATTCTAGTTTTGGAGAGGTTGCATTTTTCCAGGGGAAAAAAGTTCCATCAGAAACAGAAATTCCATATTAGTTCTCTTAGCAGTTAGCATAGGAGGACTAATAAATGTGTTTACTTGGTTTAAGAGAGAGTCATTAGATATTTCCCTCAAGATATATTTGGTTGGTAAGTTACCTTACCAGTGCTTTCAAGTCAGCCACTGATCCGAGCCTCTTTGGACATGTGTATTCACCTTCTTGCTATAGAGGCTGATGAAACTTCCAGAGAAGTATGTTATGTTTTGGATTTTATATTCTCTATTCTGTCTGTCCAGGCTGTTTTCCAACTCTTGTTATGCACAATTGGAATAACTCCAAGTGGAGGACAATAATACAACTCCTACTATCTAAATGTAGCTGCCTTATTTAAGCGGGTTGTTCCTCATGTTCCCTGTGTTGCCTCAGCATTTAATAGGCTCATGGTGTCTTGGCAGGCTCCTGGCCAGTGTTGTCCTCTGCAAAATGCATAACTAACTAGCAAACACAAGTGTATTAACTTGAGACTTTTAACTTCCTCACTCAAGAGTCTAACTTGAGCAACTGAGGTTATCCTTTGCAAATATCCCACAGTTATGGCCCTCCTGTATTCAGCCCCAGAACATACAGGAAGAAAATGCACCAGCCTCCTGACCATTTTAGTGGCCTTCCACAGAAACTCCCTTCATTTTATCAGTGCATTTAATTTGCTGTCATGGCACCCTAAACAACCAGCCAGCTGTAGATAACAAGTTGAGATAACTGTGGTATGTCTACCCTACATGCTGCAATATAAATGTGCCCTATTATTGTCGTATAGTCATTAGTAACAGATGTCTGTATCTGGCAGCTGTTCCCTCGAGTGGTTGGAAGAAGGGCAGCCATCAGCTCCGCCTTCATTCCTTTAGCATGCTCTTCTCCCATGCTCTGTCAGGAATGGGCCATATTGGTAGTGGATGGGTATAATTCACCTGCTCCTTAGGGGAGGTTGGTGTTGGTGCTGTGGCACTGCTGTGTAAACTCTTCAATAGCATTGTGCATGGCTGCTCTGGATACAGGGATGTGGGACAGGGTATGTGCCAAGGTTCCTATAAAATGGTGTTGGCCAGAGGCCCCCTATTTTGATAGTAAAGAAGCATGAACCACTAAGTCTTGACCTTTTCCCTTGCGACTGGAATTTCTTCTGCCCACTAGCTTTATTGCTACCATGGCAGCACAGGCATGATGACTTTAGAGGAGGATATGATGTAGGCAGACAAGAAATTGTGGAAAGGAAGATTCTGTTATTGGTACAAGCATGCTTATGTTTATTTTTTCAGGTAGCCTGCTGGTTGGCTTAAACTAGAAAGACCAGGAAAACTTTTATCACCTAAAGTTTCCTCGTATGGAGAAATATCTGCCTTGGACCAGTAGCACAGGATCATTTCTTGCAGTGGCATTGCTTTCAGTTTGCAAGAACTCTGTTCTGTCAGTCAAAGCATGGTACTTTGGAAAGGGAGTAACTAGATACCCGTAGAGGAAGGGTAACATTCTCCTCAGCACTGAGTATTCCTGATGAGGAATACAAATGAAGGTTTACAGCTGGTCATTCAGTAAAGCTTGTTAGAGTGAGCTTCATTAGCTCCTTTGTATGATTTTGCTAAAGGCTAAGCAGTATTCTTTATGTCTTTGTTACTTTTTGCGCATGCTTGTATGCAATCTAAATATAGGAACCTATAGAGATGCAATTGGTTACAGAAGACACAGCTGTGGAGTTATTATTTACAATCAAATTAGAGAAAAAGAACAATTGAAGGGAACAGAGACCCCACTAATAACTGCTGGGAGCTTTGATTGAAATACTGTGAGGTTTTTTTCTTACATCCAAATGTATCATCAAGAGAGAAACAATTCTGTGTGGTGGCTATATTATTGGATTGGAGTACTAGATTATGTTGTTTTTTCATTGCCAAAATTTACTCTTTATCTGTTTTTCACTGTTTTGGACAACTACTGTCTCATATTAATCTGTTGCTTTTATTTTTCTTTCTTTCTCTCATAAATTGCTGGACTCCACTGTGGTACACTAAGGAGAAAAGATTCCAAACCCAACATCCCTCTTCCTTAATCAAAACCAAACTGCAGAGCGGATACCACAAAAATGAAAGGAAACATCACATTGCCCAATCAGTGATGCCATGCCATCATGGCACTGGCTGGCGAAGAGGCTCAAAGACCAACACTAGCATCCTAAAAAACACAAGCCCTGGATGTATGGTTATTTTAAGTTCACCTTCTTATTGTTTAAGTCGATTCAGCAAAATTCTCCCAGGTACCTATGTATAGCTATGTTGACTTCATGTGCATTTTGTCACAACAGTATCCTGTGGTGCTCCTGTCCTTTAACACCCTCATTTCAGGTTGTGTTTAGCACTCTGCTGCAACCTACTGATGCTCTGAGGAACTACATATTGGGCAATCCATAGTAAATTGCTTCCCTCCTCAGCCCCACCCCAGCATCAAGTTTAAAATAATTTAAAGACTCCATTTTCAGCACTTGTGGCATCACTGTTTGGAGGGGAATGCTCTTCTATTTTGGCATTTCTATATTTGAAAGTTTCATATAATGCAAACTTAAAATGAATTACAGATTCTGAAAATGGCTGTCAAGTTTGATGAGCACAGCAGGATGAACAGATTGTAAAGTCACTAACATGATGAATTGTTTACTCCACTGTTACATTCTTTTCAGGGCTTTGGTAACTTGTCTGAATTTATGCAGAATGATTAATAAAATCAGCTTTGATATCAGTTAGTAAGCACTCACTGTTCAGGAGCAACTTGCTCTATTAAGCTACTCAGAGTGATAATATGCATAGAAGGTAGTAGAATTTTTCTCTAATAAGATGCTTTAATACCAAGGTGCTGGGATATTATCTTCTAGCATGGCAATTGCTATGTGCCCCTGTTAGCAGTTTGTCTTCAAAAAGCTGTGCAGAGATAAACTGAAATTCTCAAAGGCAAAGTAGCTGCTAAGTCTTGTTTTAATTTTAGTAGAAATGGGGAACCCAACACTGAGCTGACCTGAGAGACGAGAAGATAACTGTTAGAGCTCTACAACTGAAATGATGGGTGCTTAAGAATGACTGGTAAATGCTAGGATAAGACTAACAAGCAGGATGTCTGGCAAAGATCTACTGCAGACACCTCCACAAAGATGATAGGTAGATGGGGAAACATCCAAATTCAACTTTTGAAATTATACTATGTGCACTGATAGGTCCAGGTGATGATGGGAGCTTGAGTGAATAAGGGAAATGTGTAGAAGGATGATTAAATAAGTGGAAAGGGGAACTGTGGAATTGACACTTTGGATCTATGCCCCCAAGCAGTTGTACTTTAGAGTGTGCTTTTGAATGACTAGACCAGCAGTCCTGTGCATATTTCTTTACATACTGTCTGCACATGACACCTGGCTGGAGTCCATCCCTGAATCGAGGCTCTCCCTGGTAGGGAAAGAAGCAGTTGATGAGAGGGCTGACTCTAGAGGGTTGTTGTTACTTGGTCATGGGCTGTGGTTTATGGCCACACTTGGAAAGTCTTTGGGACCGCACTCACACCATCACATGGGTGAGGCAGGGTCTGGCAGGAAGTAGTGACTCAGAGACAGTGTTTCTGCAAGTCACCAAGTTGGTCTTCATCCTCATTGCTAGTGGAGGGTTATTGCACGTTCCCAGGATCAGCCTAGAACACCAGTTACTGTTCAAAATGAGATCATTGTTAGTCAAAGGATCTGGGGAGGCTCACAGTCTCCCAGAAGCTGTCCTAGTGTACTGCTTTGGGATTTTTAGCATCTAAAGCAGTTCCCAAATGACAGACTAAGAAAGTTATTCCAGAGGGTGCTGTTCTTTCTAGTGCAGTTACTTGAGCAGTAGTTGAGGAAAAAAGCTAGCGTAAAAAACTTGGAAAGGTAAGCGTTGCTCTCATGTTGGTGTTCTGACTTCACCAGCCTACTGAGCCACCTCCAAGTTCAAGCCTGACCTCAAGAGGGAGCTCATAAGTACTCTACTGGGTTATTTATGATGTCATTTACATCTGAACTAACAAAAATCCTCATTTTGGAGGCACATAGATCACTAATCTGAACTGTAGGTCTTTGCCCTGTGTCTAATTTTGACACGTTAAATCCACCACGATGCTATTGAGTAATGCCTGCCTTTGGGTGAAGACCTTTGGAATAGCAGAGTCATATCTGGAGCTGATTTATGTTCCTACACAGTAGCATTAGTCAGAGAACAAGAACATACTCCTGTATTTCTTACAGCAGGGATCAGAAAAGACACAAGGAAGCAGCATTTTGAGTTTTAGCCTGAAAGGAGAATTCAGCAGTCTGCCTCCACACCAGAGAGGGGACACCAGCACTTCCCTCCACTGATCCTTACCTGCACTAGTTTTCCCTGATCGTTGGGACTGTCAGAGATGAGAGTGTTCAGCATTTCATACAGGCCCAACTCACCATCTCAAGACCTAGTGCTCACACCCTGTGGCTTACCAGTCACTTCACACTGGTCAGACCTTGCTGCCAGTCTAGCAGTGGTTTCCCAGTAAGAGCCCTATGTGATAGGTTTACTGTTAATTGGAGTTTGGCTCAGCCCACGTGCTGACCCCACTCAAGATACATCATATAACCTTATTCCTTTTCTGAAGACTGCCTTCAAGTAATTGAAGCCGGCAGCCTGTACCTGTCTGAGAGTCTGCCTGGCATTGTGTGAAGTGTGGAAAGCAGTAAGTTGCAAGGTAGCATAAAGGAAGTGGTTCTTGGACCATGTGCTCCAAGGGGAGATCTCGTGTGACTGTAGTAGCAGAATCAGTGTGGGTCTGGAAGGCAGCCAGGGGGTCGCAGGGCATGCCTGAAATGTCCTGTTCTTCTCATGGTACTTCCATGCCCTGCCTCTGTGTCTGAGCCTGAGATGTTCTCTGTTAGTTTCTGTACCAATAACCAAACCAGAGCAAACCAATCGTTTCCCTATTAGGACCTGCAAGTTCTGTTCTGCACAGAATGGTCTAGAGGGTGAAAAGCTCTCAAAGGGGAATGGTCTGAGAGCAGAAGTTCATTAGGCTGTGGATTGCTTGAGTAAGGACAGCCAGGAGACAGAGGTATGAAATATTGTATTAGTCCTGGGGAGTGGGAACCTCTCCATGATATTCTATAAAGGGAAGATGATGGCTTTATTTAACACTGGCAGTGCAAGATGGATTATCTGAATACTTGGAGGAAATTGTGCGAGGAGATGAGTTAAGAGCTATTAATCAGTAAGGACTGCTAAATTGAAACAAACACAATCCAACATACTTCAGACTGTCCTGGGCACCAGAACACTTACACAGATTGGGATCACAAGAAAATAATTTATGCTGGAGAAATTTCAACCCA
The DNA here is from genome assembly GCA_028020825.1 of Podargus strigoides. Taxonomy (NCBI): domain Eukaryota; kingdom Metazoa; phylum Chordata; class Aves; order Caprimulgiformes; family Podargidae; genus Podargus; species Podargus strigoides. The sequence continues at coordinate 17,835,155 of CM051628.1, forward strand.
GGAGGAAATTATAAGCATATGTTTTGGGGCAGCTGTAACCTAGCACATTGTGGAATATGATTCTTACTAATTAATATTGCAAAAGCAAGGACACCAGCATCTGCAGTGCTACCTTTAGTATATTAGTGAATTACTTTTAGTAATAGGAGTACTCGTAGGTAACAGAGGACTTTGAGCCTGATGCTGGCAAATTAATTGTTGGATCACAGAGAGTGTCCTGCTGATTAAAAAAAAAAATAGCTGAATAGAAATAGGATAGACAATGTATTATATAGATGGAAAATATATTAGAAGAAAGTAAAACATATGGAAAGCATTTTTAAGACTGTGAAGGGGGAAAATTGCTGGATCAAACTTGCGGAATTTGAAGTAAGAAATGTACTCTGTGAAGCATGCAAAGTTTTGAAACTGAAGACAGACCTTAAATTTCATGTTTTATGTCTTTGTACTTTTCTTCCTTTCTTCACTTCCTTATAAAAGAACTGTTCTTACGAAAACCCACCGGTCACAACCAGGCACAGAGTAGTGCCAGCCCACAGTTGCAGCAGTGCTGAGTGTCACTCCCTTCCTACTCTTCTTTCCCCCACTGTGGCAGCCCTGCACCCAGCCCAGCTTTCCCAACCAATGTGATCTGCATATTTTGCTTGCAAAATTATTTATTACTTTGACTTCTATTGAAGAACTGAGAGAGGGATAGAATTTAAGTTTGGAAACAGGTAGAAACTGAAGTCTGTGAAAGAACAGAATACCTACAAGTGGTGCGTAGGAGGCAAAGATGTCCTTTAAATACAAACCATTCTGAAAAAAGCAGTTGTGATGCTACAGGCTCTTGTTTCTTTCCTATATTTTCTCTTGAAAACAGTGTGCCAAGTAGTTTAAAATGTCTGGCTGTTTGGGGGCTACTAAGAGTTCACAGGAGACGGCACCACTGTGCCTGTTAAAATCAAATTCAGTGGCTCTTTCCTGGAGGGGCTGCGAACCATCAGCTCTGTTGGAACACAGCGGGAATTCAAAGCTAGATCCCAAAAAGGGATTTCCCACCCAGTGTGCAACCAGGTGGAGCTGAGGTGATTGAAGTGCAAAGTTGTCATCCTGCAAACTCTGCCGAACTGCTGCCTAGGCAGTGAAGCCACGCAGGCAGCCCTGCTCAATTTGATAATGCCCTATGTGTCTAACACTATGTTTCTTAGAGCACACGTGGTGCATGTTGATAGCAGCAGACTCAGTTGTGGCTACGTTTGTTTCAAGACACATTTTTTAAGCAAAAGGTGTGAAGGAATTCCTTGTCCTAAACTGTCCTCTTTAAACCACTTTGCCTTTTGGTATTTTGCATTTGGATTGATTGTGTAGAAAATAGTAAATTGGAATTGGTATTCCCTTAAGCAGCAGGAGCTCCTCTGTGTCTCAGTGAAGCCCTACCACTGTACAAAAATAATTCAGATCTCTGTAGAAGTACAGAAAAAGAACATCAAAAAAAAAAAAAAGAGTGAACATATCCTTGTATTTTGGCATTCTGCAAGAATGCATAAGTGTTCAGTGTCAAGCAGTACAGCTATGTTTTTAACTGGATTTTTGATCTGATCCAAAGTCATTCACTAGAATTTGCAATAAAAATCCATGCCAAGGCTGGAACCCCAAACCAAATTTCCTGCCTTCAAGTCTTCCCTTCATACCTGAAAGTATTTATTCTGATACTGACCATTTGGGAAAGTAATTTCCTGCTTGTTTTTTCATATAAATCCATATTAAGAGGGGATGCTCCACTGAAGATCAAGATGCACTTGTTTTTCACCTCGTTAATGTTAATTTCTGACTTACACTGATGTTTCTATTGCATGTGTGTGCTTGTGGCATTTGTGTTTATGTGTATGTAAATTCAGAGCTTTAGAGAAAGTTTGAAAACACCAGATGAAAAGCTGAGAAGGCAATTTGTTGTATCCATAAAGTGGACAACCAGTTTAAATACTGTAATAAACAGTATGGACGGTTAAATATACACTGAAAGTAGTCAGTAAGTAAGCAAAGACTGGGAGGAAGTGGGATACCGTGACTAGTATGTGGTATCTAGTATAAAACTAGACACAAAACATGTCATGTTCTCACCAGCAAGATGATATCAACAGGGCTGATTTACCCAGTGATAACGCTGAGTTTAACGTGAAATAAAGAATTGCCGGACGTTCCAAATTCTGACCAGTCTGACTTTTTTCCTCTGATATTAAGTGAAAGTGATGTAAAATTTTAAAAGGTATGATATTTCTATTTGAAAAGCTTTCACTGGGAAGAGCTCTTAAACTTTTATTTATTTCCAGCATAGTTTACATTACTTTACAATGTTTGTGTTGCCTGCAAGGCAACTCTTGAATGTTACTGTACTATATATACATAAAGACAAAGTATTTGGGAGGGGAGTATATTTTTTAGGCTCTGACTTAAAATCCTTGATCTTCCAAAACTCACGTACGGGAATAGCTGAATGTTACAGTACTGGAACATACCAGCTGAATGTTATAGCACTGTGTCACATGTATAAGCACTGATCTCTACTATGCCTCTACAAACTGGATGTAGTTCTCTGGCAGCATAGTGGCACAGGTATATAAATCATGGTGAAAAATCTTTGAGAAACAGTCCACATTCTCTTGGTGGTACAGTATAGGATCTCACCCCTGCATTTAAGTGTGCAAGAGTTCTGTATTTGATTTATTTCCACCATAATTCTGAATTCTCTGTTGTTAATAGAAGTTGTCTCGCTCCAACCCTTTTGTCCTATTGCCCCCATCTCTCAACAGAACTCTTTCTTATTACAGAAATCCTCATCCAGCATACTAAATCCCACTGTTACCCAGACACAGAAATAGAGTGTCTCTAGGAACCTGAATGCCTGTTAACTTGTAGCATTTTTATGATCAGTACTTTAGCTCTTGAGGAGCAGGGCTGCAGTAGACTCCTTTTAGCCCTTCTGTGCTCTTCCCATTCTTGGGAAAATCCAGTGTTAGCTACAAACTGTCTGGAAAAAAAGAATATGCTGTGGTCTTGATAGGAGGCATGCTCAAGTTTCATTGTAAAAGAGACAGACTTTGACCTTAACAAGAACATAGCAAACTCGTATTGTTTGTTCCTTGATGCTATTCCTTAAAAGAGCTCTACAGGAATTGTTTTGTCTGTTAGTGTGTGTCCTTCATTAGCTATTTGGATAGGTACATCACTGATTAGATGTTTCTGCCCATTTTACTACTTTGAACCTATGCCTAACTCTCTTTCCCCCTCCAGGCCTCTGCTTCCACTCTGAACTTTTACCCTGCATTGTGTTGGGAAGGTTATGGATCTGATTGGCTTTTATTGTTACTTGAAATTCCTCACTCTGTTTTAAAATGCTGATTTATTGAAGTGTCTATCAAAAGGTGCTGTGCACCCCCATCAAATGACACAAAGAAGGCACAGAGTAAAAATCTCACTGACAAACTATGGGATTTAACACCATTTAAAGTTGAAGTGCCTGGCTGCTACTTCCATATAAAATTAAAAATCACAAGAATCTGACCCTGCAAGTCTCCTGCTGCTGTCTAAACTTCTACCAGTGCCCCAAGTCATCGCATTTTCACTTTTTGAGATGCCTCAGAGATCTCATTTGAAGCAGTATTAAGTACCAGTACACAAAAGTAATGCTTAAACCCTTTCAGGATTCACAGTCTGCATCCTTCTGACTCACCTGCAGAGCATAGTCTGGTACCTTCCAAGTCTGCCTGACAGACTGCGGCAGGGTTGCTGTGGGGAACATCCCTCAGTGAAAGGCAATAGTATGCATGGCTTATCCACTCCTCTGAAATGCTGGAATTCTTGGATCAGTTTACTGTTGAGGTGGGTTCGTCGGAATCCCTTTCTCCCAGGATAATGCCCTTAATCTCTGGCTATGGGGTTGAGGTACCCAGCCCTCAGTCTGGAGTGTCTGCAGCACGCCAAGACATCACAGCCAGTCTGCGGCACCCTTGCACTTCTTCTGAGGATTCTTCAGTCCCTTATTACTATGTGACTGTGTCTGTCATTTACAAGCAGAGGGGTTCTGGAGGTGGACATGGGCAAGGGCAGTAAAGCTGAACACAGGACATGGGAATGATAGGAGCATGTGGCCTCGAGTCTCTCTCTTTCGCTGCTGCAATACTATTGCCTTTTTGGTGTGTGCAGCAATCAAATAAGGATTGAAACAGAGATGGTAAGAAAAGCTAGAGGTACTGACAATTACCCAGAAGAGGAGAGGCATATAAATCTGTGGGGTTTTTTGGATGTTTTTTCTTCTCTGTGAACTGTGTAGCCCAGATTGCCTAAGCATTAGTGTTGCCAAAACATTTGTATTCAGACAGTGAAATTTTCTTCTTTGACAGACCAACTGGCCCTCCAGAGCAGGGTTGTGCTATATCTGATATGAGTCATGATCGTAACACATTCCCACATGACATTCTCATAAAAAGACTAAGGCAGCATGGTCTAGATGAAATCATCATTAGCTGAGTACACAACCGGTTGAAAGCTGTCCAAAGGGTATCAATTGGTTTGCTAAAATGGGAGGGAATTTCAAGAGACCTGTCCTCAGCCTAACTGTATTAAATATTTTCATTAGTGACATGAGAGTAAAGATTATTAACATTTGAAGATGATGCTTTGCAGGGAAGTGTTGTAAGTGCTTTGATGCAGAAGATAACAAAATTCAGAAATTTAAGGAATGGTCTGAAATTCACCACTTGACATTCAGTCCAAAGCATTGCATTTTGGAGAAATCAGATGGACAGCTATGAAATGGGAGAGTAACTAACCAAGTGGCAGAAAGATGCAGGAATGTCTGGCACCTAGATGGGAACACCAAGCTCGTGATGTTACTGTACAGGCAAATCTCTTAGTGATGAGAAAAACTAGACAGTTTAGTCCAGGAAGAATAGAAGGCAGAAGATGTGTGGAGGGGAAGGGACATAATACCAAGCCTTGGAGATATTCTTGACCCTGCCTCCAAGAAGGAAGGTAAGCTAGATGAACTCTTACGACTCCTATGACCATACATGTCTTTTCTACACAAAGACTTCCCTATCTAACCTGAGGCAAGCTGAGGAAAAAAGAGAGAATGTAAGATGGAATAAATAATAAGTGAATTGCATTTTTAGTATTAATGGATTATTAATATTCTTTCTGGTTTAATCATCTAATTGTAGCTTAGCACTATAGGTGGTAAACCATTTACGGAGCAGAGCTTATCTCCCACCTGTGACTAATCAGCTGGCAAAAACTCAAGTGTCACCACCCCAAGTGAAATCTGGGTATGGACAGAGCTTTGGAGAGGGTCTGTACAATGTGAGCCTGCAGAGAAGGGAGAGGCTGGTAATATCCATGTTTTTGTTTATGGCATGTGTTATGCCTGATTTGTATGCATCATTCCACTTCTATGTAAGAGTAATGTGATGAGAAATTGGGCCGAGAAGTTTTAAGCTGTTGGGGTCCACATAAAAACAACATTTAAGGACACAGTCAGGGAGTCCCTGCATGGTAAACTGGGAATTTAGAGAACTGTAATTGTTAATGTGCCATTAGTGATAATAATTACATTCTAGTCATAAAATAATCTTGATGTTAGCCCCTGACGCTTTCGCTATTATCTCCCAAAGGAGCTATTAAGTGTCACAGATCCATGTCATTTTGAGACTGAGTAAGGAGAGAATGTCCTGTTCCAAAACTGAAGAAAAGTTCTTAAGGAAGACCAAGCAGCTCAGAAAACAGAGCAGCAGTCTGACTGCGATAGGCCCAGAGGCACAACCAAAGCCATCTGAGCAGCTTACCGTGTAGGTAAGCTGATGCTAGAGACTTTTTTTAGAGTTTGCTATCTGGCTACTCAGCCCATTGATCTAGGAGAATACATACTCAGTATATGCCTATGTGCAGTGTCAAATCCCAGGTAGTACACTAATGCAGCCTGTAATACTGTGTTTTCTGATATTTTTATTGTCTTTTAAGATCAATTGTTATGAAAATGGCACCTTCTCATCATCTAGGTCTGCTTTTTACACTTCTGTGAAATCCACCTGCTGCTTGCAGTGCCAAAGCATTTTCAGCTTCCTAGTCCCATCAGTTGTCTAGGTGTGGGTAGGAGGGAACTGTCTCATTTCTGTTCCCTTGTCTCTGATCCACTCATGAGTCGTTCCCAGTTGACTGTTGCCTTGTAAACTACTGAGTGAAGCTGTAGCAGAATCTCATTTGGACCTGGATGTTACAGTGATTTGACCTGCTGGGAATATCTGTCACAGCTGATAATAAATGTTGCAGTAAGTGAATGTGAAAAAACAGGTGATTTATTATCATGAGTGCTGAGGGCAAAAGCTGGACCAAAAACATTCTGCATGACTGTTTTCACTGGAGGAGGTAACAGTGAAGGCCATCTTTTAAGCTTACTTTGTTTTCTGCATTTGGGGAAACGAGGGGCTTTATGTTGCACTGCACAGATGATAAAGTAAAAGGTAGCATATAGATAAAAGGAGGTGGTAATTATTGCAAAAATCTTCTCTTAAATGGCAAGGCCACATCTTTCCCCCCTGCCACATTAATTCAACTTCTATGGAAGTTGAATGAGACCACATGTACATTTCAGGAGAGAGTTTGTCCCTCATATTAAAAGTGTACTTCACTGTTAAGTTGGAATCTTCTTGCTTATGCAGGGGAGAATGCCAAAGCCCAGTGAAATTAGTGGATTTAGTTCCATTAACTTTAATTTAATCACTCTCAATAATGCAATCCATCGTTACTATCAACTCAAATCAAGAATCTGATAACAGCCTCAGAGTACAGTTGCAAGACAGTTTTTTAACAGTCTTCTCTAGTTACATTAAGTATATAGTTACCCTTAGCAGAGTACTTCTTATTCCATCGCGTTGAATGTTTTTATTTATGAGTACAGAAAAACAAGAGAGGCGCTGGCACCTGCTGTTGTTACAGTCAGTGGGATGGAATTATTTTATGTTGACTGATGTTGGCAAAAGTTGATGTTCAGATTTCCAGTTGGTCTCCTCGGGTAGTGATCTCCAGATGAAGTTATGGAGCTATCATGCCTGTCTGTGCTTTTATTTTATAAAAAAACACTTCCTAATATTATTAGTATTTTTATACTCTTTGGCTGTATTATGTCTATTTGTAGATGTTGTAATACACCCCCAAAAATTCAAGAAATCCATCAGAAAGAGGGCATGTGATTCTCCAGTGTGTAATATGCTCACACTGCGTGCTGCTTTCATTTACACCCTGTGAGTTACAGTCTGAGTTTCACCTCAAACTGACCCTGTTGCTGGATAGGTGAAAAGGATTTTTGTTTAAAAAACAATCAGTCATTTCAAGTTATTATGTATCTAAATTTAAATTAAAAGTAAGCCTATTGCCATTCTAGTGTTACTGTTTGTAAACAGCAAGAGATTGCTCTAAGGGGTACAAACTTTAAATGTTTATATGATGCAAGCAAATCGGACACAGAGGCAGCTTCTAAACTCACAGAAATTAGATTAAACTCCAGATTTTCACTGATATAAATCAGTTATAATCAGCTGCTAGGCAAAGAGTTTATACTCCAATGAAGACCTTTTCCCCTCTTTCTCCTGCCAGTGCAGCCTTGAGAGTTGTTGAGTTTTTTATTTTTATTTTTTGCCTGTTTCTGACTGGATACGAGGGAGACAGGGAAGATAATTTGACTTTTTTCCCTTTTTATTCCATGAGCTCCCCTGTAAGGGAAGAACAAAGCAGCAACTTTTGGCAAAATAAACCCCTAGGAAGTAAATTTCAGAATGCCTGTTTACATTTTTTTTCTGACATGTTGTTTATGGTGCAGCACTTTGTTCAACTGATCTGACTCAGAAGTGGGGATAGGCCCAAGAGTCTTCTAGCTTGGAAAATGCAGGTCTCTGGCTGCTTTACAGAGTACCAGATTATATCAATTTACTCTTCAAAACTATTCTGAGTGTTTTACACAAATAAGTCATCTCTGGCAGTGGTGGTTTTGCTGTGTCCAGATGAGATTCCAGAGGGGCTGTGGGAGGCACCTTAAATCTTTTTGTATTTTGGTGGCGAAGGGAGTGGGGAGACTGGGTCTTGTGGCCAGTGTTTCTGCACGTAGCAAAACCAAAAGTCATTTCAAACACTTTGTATGAGAGGCAGGAGAAGAAATAGAGAACAAAACTTACCCCAAACCACATGATATGGCTGTGTTTCCGCTTTGAGGAGCTGGTTGTAAGAGCTGGCGTGTGTGCTTTGTGGCAGAGACAAGACTGTGCAGTGAAGGCAGAGCTGCCTGCTGTGGTACAGCCGACAGTCAGGAGGGCTTGGGCTGGGGCAGAGGGTCCCAGTCACTTTTTCCAGCACGGCAGAAGAGCCACAGTCTCAGAGGGAGCAGAGGAAAGGCCTCTGCTTTTCCTGTGACATTTGAGGATAATTCCTCCACCTGTGCAGGCAGAATTTACTGAGGGGAGACAGTGGGAGAAAGGCAAAGATAAGGGGAGAGGCCTCTCGCTGCAGTTCCTGCCTGTAGTTAGGGATGTGCAGGGTGGTGGGATGCGTTCCCTGTCCAACCTCCTCCACAAGTAGAGCGCTCTGACTGCAAACTCCAGCAGGCAGATTTGCATCCACTCTTCCTTTTTTTTTTTTGACTCAAATGGAGAAAAAAAAAAAAAAAAATTATTTCCTCCCCAAAATAAGGTACTGAATCATGTCCCACAGATTTATCCTTTTCACTCCTGTTCTGCCATGCAGAATTTGCAGTTTCCCACCACTGCTCCTGGCCCTGGCAGCAGTACATTGCTATAGGTATCTTTGTGCACCTCAACCAGCCACGACATGACATGGGTGATGATAGGCTCAGGCTTTACTTCCTACTGCCTTGAACTGAACCTGTACTCTGTTGAAATCTGTTTCCACCTTCATTAAAATGACTGAACTATATACTGGCCTTTCTGCCTTGCTTGTAGTGTCTGGTCTGTTCTTTGATTATGGTTGTTGTCTCCCTTTTCAAAGGAGTCGACTGCATTTGTGTATATGCAATGCTCAAGAGGTTTGGCAAAGGTAAAGAGAAGCTGGCTGGTTTTGCTGTTTATTTTTATACCATAAACCTTATGTCTATGTGCTCTGCATTTTCATGAAGGAAAAGAGATTTAAGCAATATCTGCTTGTAAAAAGGAAAATATGGCAAAGCATCCAGCTTTCACCCAATAGACTTACCCATTTGATTATGGTTGCGTTCAGCACTCACCCAAGTTCATTTCCACTGGGAATTTTTACCTGTGAGGTAGTAGGCTAAACACATTTAAAAATAAAATTTAGAGGTCATGAGACTCATCTTACTAATCATTTCAGGCAGTAGAAAAATCAAGCAGACTGTGTGTTTAGAAAAGAAAAAGTCATCTCCTGGAATGCAATCGTCAATGCCAAGTACACTTTGTATAGAGTACCATGGAAAAACAGCATTTAAAAATGGAAAGGTCGGGATCTTGACCTGGTTGACTTCCACAAATGGTAAAATATGCTTACTGTGGAAGAAGAATATGTGCCATGGAGGTATGGGACATGAAAGTGAGAATTAATAGCATGAAGACAATTAATCTTGCCTTTAGTATCATCTATAAGTGCAGTGAAAAATGTGCAGATGGAGCTCTTACTAGAAGTTTTGAGGTCCTCTGAATATTCTTAAATGAACACTGTGATCACATGGAATTACCCTAAACTTCTGTTATTTTATATTTAACTTTTCTGTCTGTTTTTCAAACTAGAGAGGTAGCTATAATGCTGCACACTTGTAAAGTGCGATGTGGAACAGGTAGAATTTCTACTTTAAAAGGTAAAGTCTGCTTTACCTACAGCTTTATTTGTGTGATTATATGCAATTCCACCAATAAAAAATATGACATGGATATGCACTTGTCATGACAACTGACATCAGTCTATTTACAAGTGGCTTGGTGTCGCAATTAAATCATGAACAAAATTGTATCAGTCATACTAAATTGAGTCTCTCAGCAATGTGTATTTAATGTAATTGATAATGGAGAAATAGTTTGAAATTGAGAGCACATCAGCAATTAAGATAAATTTGAAACTGATTTGATGTGATCTTCCTTGCAGCTTCCATGTTAGAGTTTTATGAGAATTTCTAAAATAGACCTAATGATGTGGTGGAGATAGGACATGAGGAATGGGTCTTAGAAGGGCCACACTGCTCAGTGCTGCCATACCTGAGAATTCCTAACAGCTTTACAGAGTGAAATACATAAACACCAAACTTGTTATTTTCTACACACTTAAGAAAGGCACTCTGTGTTTAAAGATACGTGTAGTCCTGGGAGTGCCAGAGCACTTGCAGGATGAGTGTCTTGTGAATCACTGAGTAATGCTTCTGCTCCATAAAGGTGCATAAATACCTGTATGAATCTTCTCCTAAGAGGCTAATAGAGCTGTTGCAAATTCAAAGGTTTAATTCTGCAGAGCTGAAGTGGAAAGCACTTTTTTTTTATGTTCTAGCAAGGCATTTATAACGCTGTTCTTAATGTAGTGTCTGAATGTCTCATAAACAGTATTGATCTTGCACTTGTACCGTATTGAAGGGGAAAGTACTGTAACCTTTTTACCAGGGAGAATGATTGGTAGGAATTATACAGCTGGCCAGAAATGGAATACAGTGTTTAGAGGAAAAATTTTAGTGAAACTCTAGATCTGAATGAGACTGATAAACAGTTTAAAATAATTAACATTAAATTAGTTTTAATTAATTTTATTCTTAAAAATATTTACTTGCAGCCATGTCTAGCCTTGTTACTCATTTGGACCTTGAAAACTAAACATTTGCACACCTTTAGACTACATCCACACTGAGGTAGCAAAGTGCTATTTTTCCCATTTTTGAGAGGAAATGCAGAGTAGGATAAATTCTGCAGAATAGAAATCAAACCAGGTGTCCAGACTATTGCCTTAACCATTAGGTAGTGCCCCCTTTACATTTAACATTATACAAATTTAAGACCATGCAAATGCTGCCACATAAAATCTGTCAGTAAATCTTAAATCTTCCATAGATGCAGCTTTATCATTATAGCTTCTGTAGGGGGAAGTTGGAGGCCATACAGCTGAGTGTGCCCTCTGTCATTAAATAACTGCAAGGCATATACATACATTTTACATCTCTTTACACCAAGGATAATTTTGAATAAAAATAATTTTCCCTTATTATTTTTTGCTTTCCTAGTTTGCCCCCTATAGTAATAAATTTTGTATTTTAAAATAGCAGCTCCATCTATCCCATGAGGCACTTGTAGATAGATTTAGGTCGCTCGTTGTGTTGCATCTGTAGCTTCAAGTAGCGGGTGACTTTGCTTCCTGTGGTATTGCAAGAATATATGATCCTCAGTGGAATAAGAATAATTCCTTCTCTTCCCCAGGGAAATGCCTGTTCCTGACCTAATGGAGGGAGAATGACTCTTCTCCTGACTTCAATGCCCAATTTGTGCCTTGTTCTATTCACGAGGCAAAGCCAAGTTACCCAAGAGCAACTGGTTTAGGTGAATAAATATTTCTTCTAATATAAAATTTGGGGTGTGTCCTGGTTGGGCTAGGATGGGGTTCATTTTCCCCAGCAGTTGGGAGGGAGCCACAGCCAGGCTGTTCCATCCCATGCTGAGGTCATGTCCGGGTGCCCGGGCAGTGCAGGAGCGACTTTTGTCCGGCTCTGTCCCTCGTGCTGTGTCCGTGTGGTGTAGCTCTTGTTCTGTACATTATTATCACTCTTACTGTTATTGTTGTTGTTCAGTCTGTTGTCATTACACTGCTCTATTAAATCTTCCTTATCTCAACCCTGGGGTTTGTATTTTACTCCCTGTCCTGTCCCTGTCTGAGGGTGGGGTAAGGGCAGCGGCAACGTGGTCTTGGGTCCCAGCAGGGTCTAAACCACCACAGGGGGTGAGGTGGGAGAGGAGTGTATCTCTAGAGTTCAAAAGTATGGCTGAGGTCAGATCTACACAACATACTCATTTTTCTGGCCACTTAATCTGATTGCATGCCCTGGTCAGTGACACCGTTAAATGTGTATGTGTCTTTCTTCTTCTTGAAATTGTGTACTTCAATACTATGCTGTGCTTTCAATATAGAAAACTTTTTCCTGCACTGTTATTTGCTCCTCAGCTTCTTATATTTAGCACTCTAAAAAGACAAGAGTTTTGACCCAGCAGCATAATTAAATATGAGGTCACATCTGGTGTTCCATAGTTAAGGAAAAATATTCTGACCTCAATGAGCCTGTAAAACAAGTACAAAGCAAATTTTCTACAAGCAGTGTGATTTCTAGTAATAAGTCTTTATAAAAGGGGTACACGTTTGCCTGGTGTTTGAGGTTTACACTTAATTACCTACTTGATCCTGATTCATTAAAGACACACATATGGTAATTGATTAATATTAATAGTTCCACCCAGATCAGTCAGCTGTAGCTCTTCAATGATCAGCCTGCATCCATATCTAGCAAAAATAGTTAAATTTATACAGAAACCATATGTAGAGTAGGCCATAGCAGGAATCTTGAAATATTTAGAGCCACCCTGTGACTCTTACCTGCCTTGCTAAAATAGCCCTACTGATGCCAATGATGCTTCCACTCAAGCCGCTACAGCCCACCAGGTCCCTTAAAGAAAGGTGAGCTGAAGGCCTGGAAACTTATTTCTCTTAATATTCTTTAAGCTAAATACCTGGTTTTTAGAGTATAGCCTTTGCAGTAAGGTGGACCCAAAAATGTAGATATTAGAGGCATTAGCGAGAGTGTAACTTTTGTAGTTTTTAAGTGTGAAGGAGATGTTTTATGTTTTCATTTCCTTCTATTACTGTTTTGTGTTATGACATGATTGGCTCTTCATTAGAACTTCAAATTGATATATCACCTTGAACTTGGTAAGTTCACCCCCTGTCAGATGAAACTGCCAAGGGAAGTCAAGCCTTGGAGAAGTAACCCAGACACAGTGCAGGTAGCAGCTACCGAGGGATAAAGCACTCCTCAGTCCTGTGAGGGTGCCTTCTGCCTTCATAGACTGAACTGTGTCCAAGAGCGATCATAATTGTCCTGTAGAGGGTAGGTGCCTGTGGGCTGGCTGTATGCCTTGTTCTCAGGCAGTGGAATCATTACAGATTGTGCAGTGCTGTCATTTGTAATAAATCAGATGGAGTGGGCGCTAGTTGGGAAGTGAACAGGGAGGTCTTAAAAGTGTCTGAATTACGGGACCAATTTAAAAAGCACTTGCATATAAAATCATGTTAAAAGAGTTAACTTCCTTGTGCTGTCTGTAGTGACAGATTGCTAAATTCCATGTTTTGCAAACGGCTGCATCAGCAGTTAGTGACAACTTAAAATGGTACTAGAAGCCATGGAAGGCCACATAGACAGGAGAATTCATTTAATTGCACACAGGAAGAAATTCAAAGCCCAAGAGAAAATGAAGCTACATTATATAGAATGTTCACCTTTTTTGCAGCTCAGATAATAGAAAACCACAGCAGTCAGTTTCACTTTGCAGTTAGTGTGTGCTGCTAATGGTACAGAAGTGAGGTTGTGAACAGGGACAGAAGAGGCAGGGGGCTGGGAAACGGTGTTATGTCAATGATAAAAATGTTTGCACTGAAATTCGTGTGCATCAGCTTAGAGGTATAAGAAAACCAATGACTTTTTCACTGATCAAATTAGTGACCATTTCAGGGACAAAAAAAAAGCAACCCTGAAGTAAAACGTTTAAACCGTCACACTCCTGAGTGACCTTTTGGGATGATCTGGAATGCCCAGATAGTGAAGCTAGATCTCTGAGTTAGAAAGCTGAGACAATATACTGGGTAAGCTTGCAAGCACAGGCATATAAAATGACAGATTCTTGTAATCTGCTTCAAAATCCAGTACTAGAAATGTTAGGTTACCAAACCTGTTAAAGCAGCAAACCTGAACTGAGTTTTGCTGCATCGTTTGTTTTGCTGTGTGCCTGTGGGAAACGACTGCTGGGGGTGGCGAGTCTGTTGCATTTGTGAGAAAGTGGAACTTTTGCCTGTTCAAACTATCACACAGCGGTGAATGAAAATAGTTTTCATGTTCTTGCTAAAAAGAGACTAAACTCATATCACCTTTCAACTTAATGCACCTGCAAATTGAAGATGTTGCTTCTGATTAGCAGTAGTATTGAAACAAAATTGCTCCAAACATTCCTGAACTTTGAGGAAAAAAAAGTGTTACAGATACCAAGCTGGTTTTAAGTTGGAAACCCAGTCCAAACACTTGCTGCCAGCCATTATATGCAGTGCTAAAACTACTCTCCATCAGCGATGCTACAATCATCCAACTCAGGGTCAGTCTTACGCAGGAATAGACTTCAAACTCATGATTTAAGAATGACTTGTTTCTCTACTCCAGATCTCCAGCCTAAGATTTCCAAAATTACAACTCTGCTGTTACTGCTATTTACTACATCTTTATCAAGCTGAGAATTTTTTAAGGGAGGGGAATTAACAGGTTATACCATATATATATATATATATATATTTTTAGTAGTCATGCTAGAACTACACTATGGGATACTTGAAATCAAATGGAAAGACTCTTGCAAAGTACAGTGGCCCTGTGTAACAACTGACTGAAATCTGAAAACTAAAAAACTTCTGAAATGCAGAGGAACTCTGAGACAAACCAAAATAATTAATTTGGCATAATAATTAGGTGGTAAACAACCATATGCCTGTAAAATGCTGCATACTTGTGCTTTGCACCAGGCATGAGGATTTCCGAGGCACAAACTCAGTTCATCTTTGACAAAGCTCCTTGCCCAGACTATTGCTGAATGTTTACTTAAAAGGATGATCATAAAAAATATGTGCTATATGTAATCCAACTGCCTTTTTTGCTCATTATTTCAGTATTTATGGATATTTATTGCTTTCCTGTAGGCTTGAAAATGTTTGTGGTGCAGAAACAGCTGGCTCTTTTATTTCTTGATATCTACTAATAGAGCTAAGCAGCCAACTGCTCACTGACAAATATCTGCGGATTTGCTCAACCCCTCGCTTGTCTGTGGATAGTTGTGAAGAGAGGAGCAATGTGGAACACAGGCTGTTATTGCATGACCACAGAGCTTACCACATCTGAGCAGGAGCGCCAGTGCTGTGCCCAAAGCCAGGGAAGGCTGTGGGTTCCTGACCTGGATTATGGTGGTGATTTTCTTTAAATCATTTTCCAGAATGTACATACACATACTGAATGGAAGAAACTGTTAATTTTCATTATTCTTTCTCACAGAGGCAATGTGCGTTTTCTTTGCCATCTGCAACAAATTGCAGTCAAATTTATCATAAATGACATCTTTGTGTTGAGGCAGAATGCTTCCTTAGAGTCACTGAGGCTACTTTTTTTTTTTTCTTTGTTTCTTTGAAACATTAGGCTGCAGTTTCCTATAATCGCCCTTATCTGGATTGTGTGCAAAGTTTTTCCATCTCTTAGTGGCTTTCTGTGTCATACTTCTCAAGAGCAAGAAAACTTTTCCAATCCATAGTACTTTTTTACTGAGCTTTAGCTTCCAACAAGTATCATCTCCAAGATGACAATGTAACACCTGCTGAATGGCAACAATGTGCAGACTGGTATCTTTAATTGTTCTAAACCAGTTCTGGGGCACTTGACACACTTAGGATAATTCACCTCACTGGGAAATGTTTCCCTTGCAGGGGAGTACTTGAACTCTGGGCTGTGATGTCCTGTTATCCTTTGGTACCTTTAGGAAGTTTGGAGGAGAGAACTGGGAGCTGTGCAGAGGCTCCGGTGAATTCATAGCACACTGGTACCGACGGTGATGTACAGCCGACTGCCTCAGAACAGACCGTGTGCCCCCGGGTGAGGATGTAAGCCGGGAGGTTTTGCAACATTTAATTCTCTAATACAACAATGTAACTAAATGTTCACTGAGTGTCGGGTTCTGTGCCTCAACGCATTTGCAGCTTTCAAATGGTGCCCTCAGACTTGTGCAGCATCATTGCCTCGGCAGGGATTACACCTGAAGTCCCTCGGGTTTTATTTCAATTTTACGTTACAGGGATTGCCATGCACTGGAAGGTGTGATCACTTCTGGTTGCCTCCTTTCCCACACCTCCCTGTGTAAGTGACGAAAATTCTGCAGACATGGCTCTGCTTTATTCTCCGCATTACAGCTTGGTGTTAAGGCGTGAAGCCGTATTCCTACCAACAGAAGATTCTGCTGGGGGGTAGAGCTGTGACTACTCTGCAACATCAGCCGTGGGCTTAAATGGCTAAACTTAATTGCGTACCACTGGAGTTTTCACTGGTGAGGAAGCAGGGATGCCATGCCAACTGGCAGAAGGGCTGGCAGGCATCCAGCCTCGCTTGGTGCAGGGGCCACAGCTGCCCTTGCTGCTTGCCAGGTGCTTCCCACTAGCACGGGGGATGCTGGGGCTGACCGGAGAGTTGATTTCTCATGAAACCTGGTGGCCAGGCTCCGGGTTCGTGTGGTGAGCCGATGGCGATGGGTTTGCACCGAGAGTGGCTCTTCCTCCGTCAAACCCGACGCGGCAGCTTTCCTGGGAGAGCATCCTTTGGTGACCACAGGCACGCACGTGGGTGCTGGCGCTGTCCCTGCCCGGGCTCCCTCCTGCACCCCCTGCACCCCGTTCCCCTCCGGGCCCCCATCGCCCCCTCAGGGAGGGAGTGGAGCCGTCCCCGATGGCCGCGATGCACATGGCCAGCCAAGGCGGCGAGGGCGCGACGCTCCACCGGGGAGGGGCTGCGAATTTGGCGGCGGGCGGCCCCCGCCCCGCACACCTCCCCCGCGCGGGGGGAGCGGGAGGGAAACCCCCAGTTCCGCTTCCTGACGGCGCCTGGGCCCGGGCGAGGAGCGGCGGCCGGAGCGCGGGGCTGCCGGCGCCCATGGCCGGCGAGCGGACGCGGCGCTTCACGCGGAGCCTGCTGCGGCCGGGGCAGGCGGCGGAGCTGCGGCACAGCGCGGCCACGGCCGCCGCCACCGCCAGCGGGCGGCTGCAGCAGCGGGTGAGTGCAGCGGGCAGCGCCGGGCGGAGCGGAGCGGGGCGGCGGCAGCGGGCAGCGGGCACCGGCCCAGGTGCGAAGCGCGGTCGGGACCGGGAGGGGCGCGGCGCGGCGGGCGGCCCGCGGGGAGCGCAGGGAGGGCGCAGCGCTGGGACCCCGGACCCCTCGGAGCAGCCTGCGGGCGGCTCGCCGGTCGGTGGCGGTCCCGCCGCGGCTCCGGTCCGCGTCTCCCCGGTTCAGTGCCGCAGACAGCCGCTGAGGTCCCTCTCGTGTCCCGGGAGAGCGCTGCCCGTTTTCCTCTCTTGAGTTTCCCCGGTTTTCTTTTCCTTTGACTGAGCTCTGCACGGGCAGGTGAAGCGAAGCACGAAGACCTCGCTGTCGGTGCCAGCATCAGCCCAGGTCGGTGTGCTGGGGGGGACGGGACCGAGCGCTCCAGCGCCCCCAGTACTGGTCCGTCACGTGGTTTTGGGTACTTCACAGCCCCCGTGCGCATATAGAACCGTAACTACTGAGGTGCGTGTGCGCTCGTGGTGATTTCCACTGGAAACCCCACGGAAGGGGACCTAAAGTGCCACAGAAACACTGGCCCTGGTCTTCCTAGTAGCATTCGCTTCTGAAGTGCATTGCTGGAGGCTTCAGTCCCCACGGTTCTCCATCACTGGGATAGCATGGAAGTGCTGGAATCTGTTACCATGCTACTTTAACAGTATCTTCTCTTCCCTTTAAGTGGTTGCATGTAAGAACTTCGCTGATGGGCACAGATGGCAATTTGTTACGGTTGACAGAGAAATGTCCATTAGCCTTTTCAAATCACTAGCCACTCATGAGTCATTCATTAGCCATTTTTATATTAAGATCCCTTTGGACTTAAAGCTATGAGACATAAATGACTCCTTCTTACATGATTAAGCATATCACTTCTGTGACTCATGTAATTCAAATAAATATTTTCCTTTTCTAGTTTTTCAGGCAGCACAGTTCATGAAGTAGACTCAAAAGCTGAAATAGGGAAAGTTGTAAGTGAAATGTCATCACTCATTGACGTTTACTCCATGCCAGTGCCTAAATGCAATGCA
This sequence comes from Podargus strigoides, assembly GCA_028020825.1. NCBI lineage: Eukaryota > Metazoa > Chordata > Aves > Caprimulgiformes > Podargidae > Podargus > Podargus strigoides. The sequence goes on from CM051628.1 coordinate 17,853,305, forward strand.
CTCTCTGCATGAAACGGGAAATAATTCTGCAACTATGTTCCCATAAAGTTAGTGGGCTGCTTCTGCCTTCTGGTGGCCTTGCCCACTAGACATGGAGAGCAGTGCGAACACGGCCGCTCTGCTTGGAGGCAGTGGCCAGTTCATGCTTCCTTGCTATCTATATATCAAGTCCAAGTTGTTTACCTCACTAGGTATGCAGTGCTTTTGCAGTCAGCTCTGAAGGTCTTCATAAAGCATTTCCAAGCATGTGAAAGCTTGGTAGAAACCTACCTATCTCTCCTGACTTCCCACACAGGCTGTATTTGCTGTCAGCCCTTGGCAAATCCTGAGGTGTCTTTCCAACTGTACTGCTGGCAGGTGTATGTGGTCCTGCACACAGAGATCAGAACTTGGCCTGTTGTCAAACGAGACACACTACGCTGATGAAGTTTTTGTGGAAACATTCTAGGAACTGCCACAGTTGGTTTGTGGTCTGCCCAAACGCTTTGCTAATTGTTGTCCTTTCTTAGGAAAGTATGTTGTAGTCCTTATACCAGCTGAAATCTTGTATTGTCTAATCACATCTTAAAATATTATAAATGAAGTTCTATTAGCAGTATATTTTACTCTGCTGTCTCTGCTGCAAGAATGCAAAAAACACCCCAGAGAATTAGACTGATAAAGCAAATCTGAATTTGATAGTCTTGTTCCCTTGAAGAGAGTCATTTTATAAGGTGTTGCTAACAGATCTTATACTACTAACTTAAGAATACAGTATTTAATTACTCCTCTGCATTTGAGTTTTATTTTATTCAATCTATCTTTAAAGCATCGAGAGTTCAGTTGTGGGCCAGCAAAAATCATCTGCCACTTCTGTGAGGCTGACTTCCTGTTGACTGATGAAATGGATTGGTGCTGGATTTCATCAGGGCTTTTGATTTGGTGTCTGAGGCAAATGCAGTCGGATCTGCAAAGATGGTCTTGAAAGATACCGAAGTTAAGATTTGAAGACACCAGGCCAAGTTCTGGTTTCAGTTATGCTGCTCAGTGGGAGCACTTAGGGACTTCCAGATGTTACGTTTTATTCACCAGCAGGCACAATGGTTCTGAAGTCTGGGCTGATTGCTGTGCTCAATGTGTGTGGCTCTGGGAAAATAATGAAGTTACCATCTTTTTACCATACATTTTTAGGTTGCCAGTAATGTTACCTGTGAAAGGCAAATTTTTATAAAATACATTGTGCTGAGCACTCATGCCAGACTACAAAGCTGTTATCTTCAGGGTTAAGTCTTTTCTAGCTACATTAACTAAGAATGAGCAGAATTAACCACTGTATCTTGGCTAACAGGCAGAAGATCCCTTGGCAGCCGTAACCGGGGCTGCTGGTTGTCCATAGCCAGGTTTGGGGCTGCCACGTGGAGCTGCGATGTTCTGGGCTGGGCAGTGATTGTTGCCTCTGGATCCATAATACAGAGTGCCAGGGCTGGCAGGTCTGTGGAAGCGTGTTTTCCAGAGAAGCTCCTCTGGCCTGTGTGCCCTGCACGTGGGGGACACTGGGGTGGTAAGGCTAGTGTGTCGCTGTTGTAGAGAAGTCCTGTGGGACCTGAAATTTCTGGCTGAACTTGTGCTGACTTTTTTGTACCAGAAGTGAATATTATTGCAGAAGAGAAAAATCTGATGTATTCAATGAGGTGCATTGGTTCTCATCACATCTTGCTCTGGATTTATCAGCACGTTATATTCCAATTATACTAAATCTGATTTGTGTTGGAGTGTACATAAGAAAACATTTCCTTACTGTGAGGGTGACTGAGCATTGGCACAGGCTGCTCAGAGAGGTTGTGGAGTCTCCATCTCTGGAGACATTTAAAACCCATCTGGACGTGTTCCTGTGTGATCTGCTCTAGGATCTTGCTCTAGCAGGGGGGTTGGACTAGATGATCTTCAGAGGTCCCTTCCAACCCCTACCACTCTGTGATTCTGTGTCCTGAAAGTGGGCACAGCTGCTGTCCAGAATCTACAAATAACTGGCTGCTACAAAGTAGGGCAAGTGTAAAGTGTAAAGAATTAATTATAAAGTGTAAAGAATTAAGCCTTCTGGTACTGCTTTTGTGTCTGTCCTATACTGAATTGCAGCTGGGCCTCTGTCAGCAGGGTTTGTAACAGCACCTGCAGTCAGGGTCATTCCTGCCTTAGTGATTTGGTAAGGGCCTAGGGATCAAGTGCCTGTTTGTCATTAACTGACTTAGAGAAAAGTGGCGTGTTGTGTCTTTTAGCTCTTTACTGTCTTCAAATATATTGCTTTTCCTTTGTGTACTCTACCTTTCCTTTTGCTCATATTCATTCATTTAATATGGGGAAAACAGTTGGTAGTATTCAGCACAATACCTACTTTTAGAAAGAAAAAAAGTGTTGGTGTAATCAGGGGAACTGCGATGGCAAAAGTAAGGATGTGTGTAATTTGGTGTTGTATTGTATAAGAGGGGAACTTCTGTAGTGCCTTGAAAGATAGAAAGTGGAAATGATGGTTGAGGGTGGAATATATGTGTGTATCTTCTTGGTGGGGGGTAGTAGCTGTGGTGTTTCTGCACAAGTGACACATTCTACATTAATTACCCAACTCTTCAGCAGGTGGGGAGAGAGTTACTGTCAGGTGTTAGTGGTGAGTGGCAGTCCTTCAGGTTGTTTGTATAAGTGCCTAGTTAAGCTTTCATGTAGAAAAGGCAATTCACCAAACTAATTGGTGAAATAGATCAGCATCATGGAGAAGGTAAATAATTTATTGTATTCTGAAACTTTGTTGTGAAATTCTTTGTCTGTTCTAATAGAAGAGGCTGGTTTGAAAGTTGCTTTATAAACACTCGCTGCTGTTGCTCGGAAAAGCTGAATAGCTGTGCACAAGAAAGGGAAATTAATCTCTGTTGCTTCGTTTGTGTCTGTAGCTGCAGCAATATTTCACTGGAAGTTTTTAAAATGGGGATGGGCCAGTCAGTGCTCCTAGAAATCGGCTTGCTAGCTGGTTAGCTAATACTAAACTACGTGTTATGCTATTATTTCCAGTTCTCAATTAATTTGGCTAAGTACTGCTGGCTGCAGTACTCATCTTTTGTGTAACATATTGTGACACTATTTTTATAAAGTAGCTGTGGGGGGTCTTGTTCCTCATCTCTCTTCCCTACTTAAACAAGTTAATAGCAGTCTGGAATTGGACTATTGCTCCACGTGTCTTTTTTTTGGCAGAGGTTTCTTTCCATCACACTGCAGCCAAGCACGGAGAGTTGTGGTGTCCAATGACCTTGTGCTGGCTGTCTCTCTCGAGTGGAAGGCGGGATTGCATGGCTTTCTCTTCCCCACAAAATGGGTTTCTCTCCTTGTTATTTTACCTGGGGCTGCAGTAATTGCCCCCGAAATAATAGATTCCATTTGTTTCTGATGTGTATTTTCTGTGGTATGTTCTTTACAAACCATGAAGTCTCTATTTGTATTGTAGTTGTATACTTCTAGTTTTGGGTAGGTAATGAACTGATGGTGGGGTGGGTTTGTGCCTCCATCGTGTTGTATGACCTTTTCTCATTACATGGCCATGCTTGAATTGGACTGCCATGTTGAGAGTCAGGCCAGTGAATGAAATGAAACTGAAAACTGAATTTGTTGATAAGGTACAGTGTTAACTGAGCTATCCCAAAGGCAGATACTGGACTGTGAAAGGCTCCTTTCTCCTCAGGATATTCTGATGTTTGAACCAAAGTAAGGCATCTATACAGACAGCAGATATACCATGGTGCTGTATACAAAATAGGCTCTGTGTGGTTGTACATGTATGTGCACAGTTTTTGCAGGCCAGCTACTAGATTTTTGTTTGCAGACTTCTTAATGTATTGACTTTTTCTTATTTTTGTGTTTTCTTGGGTTAAGGCTGAGGTGATAGCCTGGCACAGGCTTAAAAGCACGTGCATAGAGTGAAAGCCTCATCTCTTTTTAGTGGCTGAGGAGAGAGCAAGTTTGTCATGGCATAAGCATAAGGGAATATTATCTGCAGTCTAGAGCTGGTGGTTCTGCTTTTGCGAGCCTTTGCATTTGAGATAAATTACGGTTTACTCGGGGTGGACAGCTTGTCAGGCATATTTAGGATGTTAGCAACCTTCTGTGAATGCAGTGCAATATTGAAGTATTAAACAACTTGTTTGTATTTACCCATGAACCTTGTTCTTGAATCTGTATTCCAAAACCTATCTTTAATTAATATCCTGTGCAACATCCCTTACCTGTTCAAAGACAAGAGCCACGTTATTTGCAAGTAGTCTCCTTTTCCAGCGATTTTTTTGTTCTGAAGTGTCTGATGAGTAATTTTGTAGCTGTTCTTCAGTTGAGGTATCCCAAGGATGCTTGTAGTGGTGTGGCCCTGACAAGGATCTGATCGTTTTCAGCTGGCTGCTGCAGCCCAGATGTAAGGGCAAACCAAGCAAAGGGCACAGGCAAGAATGCACTGCTTGCACATTCTCCAGCTGTTAGGCTCCCTCCTCTGTAGGCAGACAAAAGGGCCAAAGTCTGCTCCTGAGCAATTCTAGGAACTTCATCTGAGACTGGCACTGGGGATTAAATTAATGCAGAAATGAGGAAAAGGAGATAAGGGAGGAGAGCCTCAGAGAGGGTGGAGACAGAGAAGGGAAATAATGGTTTAGAAAGAAGTTAAAAGCATTGGAGAAAATGGGGGAAAAGAGAAAAGACTTTGTGGGGAAGGAGAGGCTGAAGAAGACAATAAAACGAAGGAAAGAAACAAAGAAAGCTGCAAGAAAGATTTGTCAGGTGGGTGAATAACTCCTGCAAATAAGCCCTTACTATGCAACCCCAGGCAGTTACTTGGTAGGTAGGGAGTCCTGGGCACTCGGAGTTAAACGCAGAGTTTTCACTGTTGTCTTGAATCTGTCACTTTAACACTTTGTTTTAAATTCATGAGAAGTGAGTCAGCTTGAGTAACTCAAAATGCTCTCAGTTTATAGAAGCCACACTAACTTTATTCCCCTTGCTTACAAGGTTAAATAAGGGGTCTGGGGAGGGAGGGAATGAACAGCAGTAGAAAAGAGAAGGAAAATCTGGAAAATTAAGCCTTGTGTTGGTGTTGGAGGATGACTGCACAGAGAGGAGGTCTAACGTTGTTGTGTTTTATAACAGGCAGTTCTGCAGCACATATGGTGCTTCCAGAAGTCAAAACATGTTTGTAACTTTTCTAGCACGAGGTCAAAAGGCTATGAAATAGTGACACAGATGTGATTACTATACAAATAATAAAGACTTACTTGCAGTGTGTGATGTTTCCAGTTAAAGTTTGTCTGCATTTCACAGAACTCAACAGTAGTTTTCTGAGGCTGGATTATGTTTGCTGTCTGTTTTATACCAACTGTATATTCTTACATTTACAAATGCCAACATTATCCCTGTTTTTGTTGATAAGAAGAACAAAACACTAGGAGCTAACTGTCAAAGATCATGCAATAAATCTATAGTAGGAGCCTTAGAACAATTGTCTCCGAGTTCATCCCCATTGTGGGCTGTCCTGCCCCGTATGGCTGAATGATTTGCCTTGCTATTAAGACTGTTTCATAGCCTGCACCACTATTCTCATTGCTGACATGGGCAAATTTTTCCCTCTCCTGTCAAATGTAAGAAAACTGACAGCTGCCTGCCCTTTGTGTGCTTGCTTAGTGCAAATGACTTCTGCTCACATTGTCCCTTTCTGGGCAGAACACAAACAGGCTCCAAATAGCAGTGTAATAAGAGGGCGCCAAGCTGCATTAGTGCTAAATGGTAATGTGTGTCAGTGAAGTCTTCCGGACCTCTTGTCTTACAGGAGAAACTCAGGAGGCTTTTTCTTCTGTTTATTTCCCACCCCTTCCCTCTCCTTTGCGCTTTAGATTGGGCTCACAATGCAGCAGTCCATTATTTTTTCCCTTCCATGTCAATGATACATAATTACAACCTTAACACACTACTTAAATGTATTTTTAGTAGATTACTTGTCATCTCTGGTACCATTTTTTTTCCCCATGATACAGGCAAGGGGTTGATGTTGCTTTTTTGTTCTTACATTTTACATAGTGCTTTATGAATACAGGGAGGGAGTTCCCTTGGAGCACTGGGGATGGTGCTGCCCAGCCTGTACTCTGGGAGTTAACATCCAGCCTCTTTGCTTGGGTATTGTCATGCTGCTTTTCAGCTGGAACCCAAATACTACGTGTTTTGAAACACAATGTAATGTTTTTAGATGACATAATGTAGATGTGCTTTAAGTTTATATAAAAATATATCAGATGAGGAAATCTGGATCTGATTGTGACATGCGTGGGTTCATACTGTGCAGACACCAGTGCAAACTGTAGCTCCTGTTACCAGGATCCCAGGCAAACATGGGGAAAGGGAGATGGATGCCTCCCTCCAGCAGGAGTCTTCTGCTGCCTTGCTGGAACAAAGTTCTATCTCTGCAGACTGGAAAAAAAAAAAAAAAAAAAAAAAAAAAAAAATCAAAAATTAGAAAAATTACACTGTATTTTAAATAACTAATTCATTCATTATTAGTTAATACTTAGCTTACTACTAGATTTGCTTCCCACTAGTGCTGTTGTGCAGCTGGTATTATATGCGTTGTACAGAAATTTAGTAAACAGTCAACATTGTAGTGATTGTCTTAATCCTGAGTGTAGTTCTCCACTTCTGACTTCGTGTTGTGTGGAGGAAGTACAAAGCACTTCTGTCACTGAGTCTGAAATGGGCTTCTCAGCTTTGAGAGTAATGTTAGCTGACTTAAAGCAAACATGATTCTAGGTTACTTTGACATGTTGACCTAAATTAAATGATGTAGATATAATGAAATTTAATGAATGCAGTGGAGTTGGATACAAGGGGTGTGTGGGGGGAAGCTTCCTTTTTTAAGTACTACTATTTTAAATGTTCTCCATGAAACTGGAATTACTAGATATGTTTAGTATAGCAAAATGGAAAAAAAAAATCTTTGTTTATTATCTTTGGTTTTGGCTAACCATAGTGGACTTCAATTTTTAAGCTTCAATCATTTAAATGCATTGTTGGCCCATGTGTGTTTTCTGCTAGCCGTACCTGCTTTTGCAACTGTGAGTAGGCTGATGTATGTCAGCTGATTCTGAGGAGTGTACTTCTAATTTAGAGCCAAGGGTGAAATTCTGGACTCTCAAGTGTCTCATAACACATGCCTCTGCTTTTCCTAGGACTAAGTTAAAGGCTCACCATGTGGGGAGCACAGTGGCTCTGCAGAGCTTTTCCTGTGATTTGACGTTTTGCCAGGCTCTGAACAATTTTGAGGGGTTTGTACAAATCCCGCCCTCCCCACTCGGATTCCTCTGACTACAGAAAAAATTATTCGTTAAAATTCAAACCAGAGTTTTGTATTTTGCGTGGGTTAGGGGAATCCTTTAAGAGCTGCAGGTAGCTACTGTCAGTTGTCCTGTGACACCTTTACGAATTTCAGTGTATTTCTTCTTGATATTAGAATTAATTCCTCTTACCTTTCTCCTAGTCCATTTGCTCTGTGATTAGAATTAGTGTAATGTAGAACCAGTACAAGTACAGCCTAGTTGGGATTAACATGGACCGCTCTCCCTGTGTGCCAGTGATGCTGGGCACAAGCCCAGCTTTTCTCGCACCTTCCTATTTCTTGCCCTGGTCCCCCTCCCCTCCTACCCATTGGCTGTTTCCCTGCTGTTCCCTTTCTGCCCCAGACCCTCTCTCTGTTCTCTCTTATGTCTAGTTTATGTTGGATTTTCAGGCAGATCCTCTCCACTGTGTGAGTGATTTGAAACTCTAAAGTTTCATGTGTCTATTTTAAATACAACCTCCATTACTTCCTCTCAGCTTTGGTACAGGCATGATGCACGTCTGTTCCTCGGGCATTAACGTTAATGTCCATGGGGGATGCTGGGCTTATTTCATCATTGGCATCTATGATGGCATTCTTTGGTATTGAGTCCATAGAGTGTTTATACTGCTTTGATACTAGTGCAAGTACTTGCCAGGAAGTGGGGTGGGGGAGGAAATTTGGGACCTTCTGCTCTCTTGCAGGGTATCTGAGCAGGAGGAAATGTCTTCATCCTGACCCTTGCAGGCTCCTGACTCCTCACTGTGGGTATGCTTGGTGCTGCTGCAGATGAGAGATGGGGGAAATCTTTGGAGTCCGTCCTGTGAAAGAGCTTTCTCCATTGCTCTGCAAGTACCAGGCTTGATGTCTTCTGTTAGGAATGCCTCCGTTGCCTTTCACAGGCCGTAAGTTAACTTGTGGCATTTGTAGCAATATCAATCTCTCTGAAGACAGAAGTGTTCAGTCTTTTTCCTGGCTTCTTTTTTATTTATTTTTTTTCTTTTTTGTTAGTTAGAAGAGCTTCAAAAGTGATCTCATGTCTCAAAAGTGGTTCAGGGGCCAAAACTTGGCTATCCTTGAGATGGAATTGTTTCATGGCTTTGAACTTTTAAGCTATGCTGAACAAAATACAGGGAAGTGCATGGTACAGAACAACTGTGCATTGACAGGGAGAGACCTTGGGAAAACAAGTCCTGGGTCACACCTCTAATTCTGTGTGCAGAGAGAAAAGGAGTGATGAGTAAGTATTAAAAACAGTAATGAGCAGACTCTGATATTTATTCCAGAATATCATGTGGTCTGTATCTTTTGTATTCGCATATTTGCAATGCATACTAAAATACGTGCTGAGCTATCATGTCTCCATTGTCAGTATATAGGCACACTTTTTTTCCTTCCATTCATGTGTAGCAAGTGGACTTCCAGCAGCAGATAAAGACCAATTGCAGTAACAATGCAGAAGTGAATTATTATACACGTCTCTCATCTGAAAGCAAATTAATAAAAAGCATCTGTCTGTTCCAAAGCTCATATCTCACTTTAAGCATCAGTTGCCTTTTTCTTGAGTAACAGTTGTTTTTCTCTTTGAGCTGTGTGACTGTACGGTGCTTCTGTTCTGCTGACACCTTTTCATTAAACGGCTAAAATTACAAACACCGGTGGAAACTAAGTCATAGATCATTAAGTAGAATTGAATGATACTGGTCTCTTCAGTGCTGTGTGAATTTATCCTCATAGCTTTCCCAGAATCAGTGAGAACTGTTTTGGAGGTTACTTAGGTGAACTTACCAAGTGGAAATTCAGGAGATACACGAGCAGAGATTTAGCTTATCCTCTTTCATGGTCAAATAACATTTCTGTTAAACCACGGGATATTAGGAAATCCCTAATATACACAAAAAAAGTTGCAGTCTAGGTAGATGACATTTCAAATACATACCCAAGTGTTCACATGTTTTTGTAAACTTTGGAAAAGAACTGGAGCTCATGAAACGCAGCAAATCAAAGTGGTGTAAGTCTGCTCATTTTGGAAATGGAAGAAGATGCGATGATTTTTTTATGTAGGAATGGTAGCTCAAGCTTGCTGTGGATGTCTGCAATAGAATACTTTTTACCTTCTATGTATCCTTTCCCCAGAAAGGGTAAGGGGATAACCATTTGCAGAAGGGTTTCGGGTGGAAGTTACAAGTTATTTGTGTTGCAGTAAGCAGGATGAGCAGTAGTACAGCAGGACACAGTCACTGATGTGCCTTGGTGTGAGTCCTTATGTCCTTTTTTTCTTTCTTGAGTTGTTCTTGCAATGAGAACCCTTCAAATTGATTAGGCATGGCCTGTATGTTGCATTTAAACATTATCTTACTCTTATTTCTTTGTTCTCATATCTACCCACTCCCTGCTTGCCTGCCCTCACCCCTTCCAGTCCTCGGTCCTTGTTGCTCATTGTGTTTCTCTCCCACTTGTCTCTGAGCCTCCATTAATGCCCCTCTGTATGAAGGGAACAGTATGCCAGTTGTCAGTCAGGCAGCCTATCTTGGCTTGCCATCCACACCATCTTAAAACCTGCTTCTTCCAGGAATTCTCCTTGCCAGTTCTTCAAACTGGTAATCTCTCTGCTCCTTCTCATCACTGAAGAGCTATCCTGTGATGTTCTGTCTAGCTGTGCCTCTCACCCCCACACTGTCAATGTAAAGACTCTGGGTTTGGTAATGTGCCTCCCTCTTAGCTTTAGTGTAAAATTTTACGTTAAACAAATGGTTTTGTATAGATAATTGCTATTTGAATGACACTTCATTAGATAAAATATAATTGAAGTAATAGATAGTGACTCTTCTTGAAAGAAGAACCTGTCTGCTATGTCTGTTTCCTTAAGGAGTTCCTTTATCAGTGGTATCCCTGTTCAGTACTGTGTGGAAGACAGTGCAATGTCTTGAGGTCTGAATGTATCAATAGATTTATACATTTTTTAAAATAGATTTAGGTAAATAGGTTGCTGCCAGGGTTAACATCTGTTTCCTTGCAATAATATGGCATGCATGTTTTTGGGGGTTTTAAGCAGAGATATTTGGCATTTAGTTTCCACGCTGAGGGATACCAAGATGTGCTAGAATGAGCTATGAGGGTGAAGTGCTGGGGTCAGAACCCCAAGCCCTGAATTAAGGTTGACATATGGGTGGTCCCCATGGCCCTTTAAGAGGAGGGGATGAGTTTGCCTTTTGGCTTTCCTCCAAGGTGTGGCTGACCTTGTAAGGAAAGCCCTTGGGTAAACAAGCCCCAGGTGCCCTGCATTGGGTAAATGAGTGCCAGGTGCCCTGCTTTGGGCATAAAAGCTGGGACCACTTGTAGGAAGGGTGGAGTGTTTGTCTGTGAGGTGGATGCACTTCACAGAGTTTTCTGTTGGGGAAGGACCTCCTGGCTCCACATGCAACTGGATCCCAGTCAGGTCTGGCACCTACAAACGCGGGCTTTGTGGGGAGGCAACATGGGGTTATCTCTATCATGTGTGATCACCCTACTGACTTGGTTGTCTCCCATTTTTTCCATGGGTTACCTTGTATCTCTGTTTGTTCCATCTATTATGGGTCATGCTGTGTCATTCCTGGGGTCGCTGGGGTTGATATCTATTATTTGTGATCTGACTTGTTTGTACCCCCAGCAATCCCCCATACACTGACTTCTCTATGTACAATAGAATCTGGTTACTGGATTGTTTTTCTGCTGGCTGTGTCCTTTGTACTGTGCCTAGTAATTGGCAAAACAGAGGGCTGCTATACTTGGGCTTTGTGCCTTGACACTTCTGGGTTTCTGTTTCCTACCACTGTTTCCCAGTGTTTTTCAGAAGAGCCCGATTCCTAATCCTAAAGGATCTGTCAGAGGTTCAGATTTGAAAGTGTGTATTTCTTTATTTTGGGGAAGTGTTTGTGTGACAAAAAATGGGAGTCAGATAATGACTTATAATTGGCGCTTGAAAAGCTGAGGTGTAAAACCTGTGTGCTACAGCAGTGAGGGATTGCCTTCTTATTGTGGCAGCTCACCCATGGCTCCAGCTGATGTAACTGAGTCTAACATCACTCCAGCAGTGCCTCTTGAATCCGTCTTGCATAACTTGCATCACATGTGGTAAGCTTCAGTTGTGTTGTGGGTGCGGAGGTGAAGGCGGGTGTGCTTTAAGAGTGGTGATAAGAGGAAGATGACTGTGAAGAAGCAAAGTGGGCCGTGCCTTTTGCCCTGGAAAATCAGCTGCAGTTTTACAAAAGAACACATATCAACTGACTGTTGATAGTTAAAAGGATGAAACTTTTAAAAACAAGAAGTCCTTATGTGTGTGGTTATTAATAGTTCAAAATACAAGAATTACAGGAATTAAAACTAAAGCAATGAAAAGAAACCTGAATCTTCTCTCTCATGTGTTTTCTTCCTCTTTTTTTTCCCCTCTCCTCTCTTCCCCTCATCCCTCCCTCTTCATTTGCTTGAAGGCTTGAATCAGTGGAACTAGGTACATTTTCATGTAATGCTACAGTACTTAGGTAGATGATACTAAATGGGAACATTTAGGGACAAGAAGATCATCTTTTTCCTTGTCTTTTAATTGTGGCTGTTAAGGGTGAGCCTTCGGATCACTGATGTTGGGAGGTGCCTGAAGATCTGCCTACTTGTGTTTCTTTTGCTGTTCTTTGCCAGGGGGTGTGTGTGTGTTATGTTTTGGAGCAGGTGTCTTTTGTTGTTGTTTTTGTTTCAGGTCCAGTTAAATGCTAGTTTTTGATTTAACAACTTTGTGTACCAGCACATCTGTGCCTCGAGGGGACCCACGCTGAGCTGGGTGCCTTCAGTACCAAACACCTAGTACATTAGCACACCATTCTCCCCTCATTCTTGTTTGTAAAGTTGTTTTTTTTTTTTCTTTCTTGAAGACAAATACATGGAAGTAATAGGCAGCTTATGATTTCATCCAGTTAATTGCTGTTAACATACATAGGGAAAAAAGATAAGGCAGAATGACAGTAGTCTTATTCTTCCTGCCTGTGTCAGAGCTCCAGGTCTTCCCTATAATCAGTGTGCCATACGGATCCTGCTGTCATTAGCTATCAAGGACAAGCATCTTAATGGTTCAAAACCACACAGAAATTGAACCATGACTATGGAATAGTACTTTCTCGTTGCTATTATCATGGGCTCAGCTGAGGAGGTTTTTTTAGGTTTTTTGTGTCTCTCTGTAAGATAACTAATAGAAATTAGTGAAGCACAAGTGCTAACGGTACGACTGCTTTTAGACAGTTTGGCAGGAAACACTATTTCCTGTTCTGTTTGCTGTCCTGTTGACTTTCTCATAAATATTAACCCATCTGGGGCTACCACATTTGTTGCTACAGTGGGATAGACAATGTCAATAACAGCCAAATTTAAACATCTTTGTCACTTTAAATAGATTGAGCAGATTCTGGTTAAAAAATACAGAATTTCCCATTAATTCTTTTGATTGCGGTGTAACATATTCAGGTTTCAATCTGTGTAGTTGAGTTGGAAAGCAGGATTAATTTACCTTTAAAGTATGGGCTCATACTGGTGTGGTTTGCTCTTCTGCATCAGATTAGAGCTTCCAGAAGTCCTGTGCAATAGGCAGGTGCTGGGTTCCTCAGCACTCCTAACTCAAATAATTGTAGTTCCATTTGATGATGTGCTTCGCAGATCACCAGATAAATCTGCGTGTGGAGTAAGATGATGGATCCATCTTCTCCGATACTTTCTTGAGATGAATTGTACCCTTGTCTCTTGAAACCTCAAGCAAGTGCTATCCCCAGTCCAAGGGTAGCAGCAGTACTGAGACAGAGCTGAACCTCCCCTAACCTTTCACCACACCTGTTTCTCTTGGCTGACATGTGTGTGAACATGTTCAACAGGATGTCTTTACCTAGGGTAGTACCTCCTACCAGGGTGTAGCAGTCTTTTCTGGCTGGCATTCAAGCTTGTGGGTTTTTTTTTCAAATCAGATGCTGATATGTGAGACTGGAAAGCCAGAGGGTGCTGCTTCACAGAGTGGTGAGACCTGCTGATAAGCTTGTGCTGGGTGAAGAACACGTTCTCTAGGTGTCTTGTTTGAAATGTTGTGGCTTCCATTTCCTGGTGCTTATGTGTGCCACCAACAATCTGCCCCAGTGCTCTCCTCCGTAAATTGCTAGCCTGGTCTTTTGTGCAGAGCAGTCGTGTCGAATTTAGCATTACTACATCAAGACACTGATACTGAGTGTAACTGTATCCGAGTCCGCCCTTATGCCTGACATTGTGTGTATACTTGTGTGTATATGCCTTTATTTAGATGTAACTGTTCCTAATTTGCTCAGCTGCTTGACAAAAGCATAAATGACAGCAAGGTGAGAGCTTTTCTGTTGACTGCAACTCTGCTACCATGAAATTGTTGTAACATTACATAGTAAGTGATAAAGGGTCGTTAACTTCTAGCTTGAATTTAATTAGAGCACTAATTATATGTTGGAGTAGATTTCAGCAGAAATGAACAGTTGCTATCTCTATGTCTGAATTTCTATCAAAATTTTAAGAGAAAGTTGAGAATATTTTTTCTTGGTGTGACAAAGGGGTATGTTTAAAGGGAATCTCTATGTATCATCATGTATTCACTTGCATATCACATGCACTAATGAAAGCTTGGGCAGCATTAACATCCAGAGTGTTTACTTCTTTAAAAAGCAACAATGAAACAATCTTTAGGGTTCAGCACATAGTAAGTAATGTTTCAGTTAGTTATTTAAGTATTTGCACTTTTTCAGCCGGAGTTACTTAAGAACATAAGCCTGTTGAATGCCCAGCTGCAAGCAGGAGAACGAGGGGGTGGTCCAGGAAGCTGGTCATCTATTTAAAAATCTAATTACATGTTCAGCACAATTAGAGAACTGATTGCTTCCCTGAAATAAATTGATACAATTGTAAGCGTGAATAATTATGAGTTCTTGAAAAACACTATCTGGCTGCTTTGTTCTCTGTTTCCTACTGAGGTTGAGAAGTCCTGGAAGACTAAATGGAGAAGAGATCAATGTTTGGGTACTATCTAAAATTACTAGATCCCTTGGAAGTTCATTTGAGATGTGTCAGTAAAATAGAGAATGATATCACTTCTGTTATATACTAGATCACTTTTTTTTTTTTTTAATAATGCTCTGAAATGGTTCTACAAGAACAGGACATATTTTTATAAATAGAAGTTAATAAAAACAAAGTCAACAGCAGATATGAATAAGACTTTAGTAATAAAAACAAATGAATTGCAACCAGACATTTCAGTCAGTGAGAATGAAAACTCTTTGCACATATGTGTATTTAGCTCATAGTTTCTACTTGTATTTTAATCTCCTTTGGAGTTCAGTATTAATCTTTCAAAACACACATGTTACTAATCAAAATATTATTCTTCTAAAGATTTTTGCCTGAAACACCAACCAGAAGACCTTTGTTTTTAGAGACTGTGTTAGAGCTTAACAAATACAGACCAAACAATTTATAGTTGGGCTGGTTTGCTAATTCTGTATTTAGTTGAATAAAAACCCTTGTGGAAATGAATGTTAGCTGATAACAGAAATGCAGGTTAGTTAGTTTGGGATTTTGTATGATTTTATTCTCTTCTGGAGTTCAAGTAAAAGAAAGAGAGTGAAACCCTGACAAAAGACATGAAATGAAAAACACATGTTCCACAGAAAAGCTGTCCAGGGGGCAGAACACCACAGTGTCACTCATTAGATGCTAAAATAGCTATTACTCAGTTGGACATAGTGAGCACTCTGTTGTGCTGGGAAAAAGGCAAAGCAAGATCATTTCTCAAAAGTACAAGATGCTTTTTTTTGTTGTTGTTTTGGTTTGCCTTTTGGGGTGCTTTTTCCTTTCCATGGTGATAAGGGCAAAACTCTTTTTTTTAGGCATTTCCCTAGGTGGGGTGCAAGAGGTGGCAGAGGAGCTGTCTGAGTTGCTCCAGGGGTATCCCTTTGGAAAGGACTACAACATCCCACCGAGGACTGTTGGTCTTGGGGACCTTGTGATTTTTGCATGCAATTCCATGAGTGATCTGACTGCTCCATTATGCAGCTTGGACTTTCTGGCTAATATAAAACCTCCATGAGGTTTTTGATCAGCTAAGAAATTGTAATCAAGAGGATAACTTCCATTTTATGATAGTAGCTGGCACTACATATTCACAGATCCCATTTCTGTGAAGTGACTTGTCTTGTGGAGGCTGATGGTTATGCTAGTAGGATTCTAAGTGGGTGGATTTCTGTGTAGAAATTCATGATTTGCCTTGTGTGCTTTAGCCCCAGAAATGTCATGGTTAGGACATACATGACATCATCAAACGGGGAAAGGCTGCTTGGTTTGCTCCCCCTGGATCTATCAGATTTGGAGAGGGTTCTGAGCAATATTTTTAAAAGCCCAAAAAAACCCACAACAAACAGCCAACAAACCAACCAAAAAACCCATACCTCTTCCTTAATATTTATAGCCTGAAAAACTTTCCGAGTCTTGATTCTTGGCTGCTTTATTTTGGGAAAAACTGCCATTGGATTCTTGGCACTGATAAGAAAAAAAAAAAAAAAAAGGGTCTGAAGCCACATTATTATACTGCTAGTGGGAGTAATCCATGTTCTTCTTGTGGGATCTTTCCTGTCAGATGAAAGGATACATCTGCAGTTGCTCTGTTTGGGCAAGTGGGGTGATGGAACATGAGCACCTGAGACAACACAGTTTTTGCTGGCCTCTGTACATGCAAATTTTCCTTTGCATTTCCTTTCTTACTTTATCCACATTTTGTGCCTCATTTTCCTTTTTGCAGCTGTAGAAGCTTTTGCTCGGAAATTGAATGAGATTGTTCCTTTTGGTTCCTTGCTCCTGGCTGAACTCTTTGCATATGGAGCCTGCCGCAAAGTGAAATTGCCTTGAAATAATAAGCAGGGATTATACAGCTGACTTAGAGTTGAAAGCAGCCTGATTGGGAGCCTCTTCTGCTTGTGCCTACGTTTGGTTAGAAACGGAGCCCTCTGCAAAGTGAAATTCTATGGCCTAAATGGCGAGTTTATAGCCTCTTCTTCTTGTCCTTGTGTTAGCCTTTGTCTTAAATAGCTCTTCCCAGTTCAGTTGTGTCCAAGGCTCTCCCAGACAGGGCACAAATTCAAGGTCTGCTTTGCAAGGCTGAATAAGCCATGTTCTTACACAGTCATGAAATAACTCACCTTGGAAGGATTTTCTGGAGGTTGTCAAGTCCAGCTCCCTGCTCAAAGCAAGTCCAGCTAAATAAGATTGCTCAGGACCTTGTCTGGTCAAATGTTGAGACTTTCTAAGGGTGGAGATCCCACAGTCTCTATAGTGCCCTGTTCCAGTGTTTGACCACCCTTCATGGTGAAAAACTTATTTTATTGTATTTAATTTGAATTTCCCTTGTCCCAAGTTGTGTTTGTTGTCTGCTGTGGTTTGTGGCAACAGTGTCTCATCCTCTGCCAGTGCATGTCCAAGAAGAGTCTGTCTTCTCTATACCCTACTTCAAGGTAAGGCATAGACTGGCAAGATTTCTCATTTCTTAAGGGTGGATAAATATATTTTTCTTAGCATTTCCTCATATGTTGTGTCCTGCAGCAGCAGTCTGTCTTCCACAGGACTTGATTCAGTGTGTCAGTGGACTTGTACTGGGTATCTGAGAACTGGACACATCAACCCAGATACTCAACACATTCATTCTGTGGTCATGTTAGCAGGTCTTTTCTGCAACTGGTTCTTTCTTCAAGGTGGCCAGACCTGCTCATGTATTCTCAGTGATGTCTCACAAGGGTATTCATGTCATTACTATTAAATATACTAGTATAAATACTTCCTTTGCTTGAGATACCTTGCATTATATGACTACCTTGAACTCTGCTCGTGCCAGCGTCGTATCAGTAGTTGATTATCATTTTGGCACTTGCCACTGCTTCTAGTTCTTCCCTCTTTATTTTCAGCTGCTGAACTCCCAGCTTGCATTAGAAATTCTTATCTGCAAGGCATTTGATGTTTTGAATTAAAATTTTATTAAATTAACCTGGAATGCTTTAGGCAGCTAAACTCCTGGCTGCCTGGGACAGTCCATCGTTCTTGTGATGGAGTTTGGAAAGGGGTTTCTTGACTTGAAAATCCCAAAGCCTCCTGTGAACAAGGACTGCTGACTGACTTCATACACAGGAAAAAAAAACCTGGTGTTTTCTTCATTTTTAATGCAGAAAAATAAAAAATGAGCTTGGCTCCCAGGTGGTTATTCCAAATGCTGACATACTAAAGAAAAGGAGATGGTGCTGGAAAGCTGTGACCTAGGTCTCTGCATAAGATGCAGTGATATGCTGGAGAAAAAGTTATTGCAATTCCTGGTAGAGACTGAGACTGCAGGTCTGCGGGACTGCTGAAATTCTGTGTGTGGACTTCAAGGGCCCAGTGAAGGAGACAGAGTAGAGCGAAGTCTTGTGTCCTCTCCAATTTGCTTATGGCCATTCCTTGGCACATGCCATGCAGGCTGTCACTGAGTGCCACACTCCAGTTCGCTAAATATTCTTACCTTGTGTTTGTTTGCAATCTAATGGAGTCCTGCTTCTCTAGCTCATCTGGTAAGGCTGTGTTTGTACCTGCCTTGTGTAAGCAGTTAGGATTGGTCTATGAAGCCTGACCCATCCATTTAGTATCTAAATCCACTTATTTTGATGGTAAACAGTTAATGTTTTCTTTTGTTAAAAAGTATGAGAAATATTAAAAGAAATAATTCATTTATCTCATTTAAATTCCCACCTCAAATTTTAAGCCATGTGCATTTTATCCTACTCAAGTGAGGTGTTTGAAAAGTAAAGGAGTGTACGAGTAGGTAGGAGCAGACCAAGAGATGCCTTTTCTTGCAAGCTCTCTTGTGAGCTGCATAAGAAGTATCTTTTCAAAGAGCTAGAAGCTGAAAGTGTTCTGGTTGTGAAGCAGTTCTAATTTTTATTATCTGTTCTTAGCTGGGTTGTACGTAGGAAGCTGTCATTGGGATGGACTGGAGGGGAATTGGAATAAGAAATGCATTTTCAAACAAAATATCACTGTCCTAAAATTCTGCTTTGCTCCAGATTTGAGTGGCATCTTTTTGAAAGTAACTCTAGTCTCTCTGTATTTGTTGTTGCTTTGTATTTCTAGCCTGTATTTGAACATAAATACTAATTTTGGGTTGTGGCAAGCTGCAGCTGTTACAGAAATAGAGACTACGTTGCACATCCTGAAGATGAGATGTCAGCAATACAGGTTTTTATGGCTCTTGTCCCAGGTTTGTTGATGTCAGTGAGAGTTTTTGCAGTGTTTTGATAGGAGTTTGATCACAGTTTAAAGAAGAAAGGGCGGTTTGTTAAACCTCTGTGCTACTCAACCCATATTGAGGCCATTTAACATGGAGAACATTGCTGTGAAATGGCACCTCATCCAAACCTACGTGTTATTGTTAAAACCTCCTTAGTGGCTGATGACTTCTCTTAGAGCCATGCAGTGTGCTGTTGGGAGAACAGGCTGAGGGCTGTTCCTCCCTGCTCTCCTGAGTCACTCATTTCTCTTCCCAGTGTTTCCTTAAGTGGCAGGGCTGGTGCCAGGGCAGCAAATGGCGAATGCATTTGCTCTTGTCTGGCAACAGTGGCTTTCTGTGTAGCTGGATATGTTTCATTCTTTAAAAATGGTTTATGAAACATCTAGGCAAAAGTCTTCAGAGTGCTTGCGTGTGATGGTTACCTTGGACCCTGACAAGGTAACAGACCGGTTGTACTCTGTTACAGCTGTAAGATCTGTCACAAAAAATAACATATTCGAGTGAAAACAGGCTGGTGTAGGGTGGGTTTGTTTTTTTTTTTCCTCTATGTCAGAGTTGGTTTTCAGACTCTCCCATGGGATCAGTGAAATGGAAGTCTCTGGAAGCAGGACCAGCTGCTGACAGTGTCATTTGAGGAGTTGTGTGCAAGTTGAATAAGGATCTTTCTGAAAGAGGGTAATAATTTGCTAACAGTTCTTTTTGGGAACCAATGGGATAGTGCCTGTTTTCCCTGCTGTGGTTTATTTGTAAAATCTTCGCTTCAGAAGTGTGAGCCCAGCCTTAGTTGTAACTTCTGGTGAAAAATCTTCCCAGAATTTATCTTAATATGTCTTTATTTAATGCTATGCCGGAGAAAGGATGAATTTCGGTAGCTCCAACTAATTCTCCTTCAGTTTTATGGGACAGTAGAATTTCTTTTAAAAACAAACAAACATTTGCTTTTATAAATTAAGTAGTTATTTTTCCTGGTACGAAGTTAAATATTTATTTTTCCTGTTACATGTTTAAGGAAACCACAACAATGCTCTTAGCCACTCTTCAGAGTATTTAGTACTAGATCCAAAAGCCGCTGAAGTGCATTGGAATAAAGAGGTTTTCATCACCACCTATAGACTGCAGTTCTTCCATTTTACTTAATCTAAAACCCAAGAATAATCCCATTGATCTCAGGGAGGCTGTAGTTGTAGAAAACTGTCCATCAAAGTGAGAAATTCCTTGAAAATCAGCAGGGTGCTTCACCTGAGTTGGAAATAAGAATGTGGCAACTATTTGCATGCAAGTTAGAAATTCATTTCGTGTTTTGCATGAAGATAATATTGTGAGAAACCCCTTTAGGGTTTGATAGTCCAGAGATGTGGGTTCTAGCCCAGCTTCTGTCTTTCACCTGTTTGAAATCCTTACTTCTATTTTATCACTTTGTTTCTGTTTCCTTATGTGTTAAATGGTTGCAATATGTTGATGCTGTTAGTGAAGGGCGTTGGGATCTGACATGGGGATGCCTCTCTATTTTGGCCATGTACAGTGTGGTAGTAATTACGAGTACTCCACACAACTTCTGTATAATATTTTTCACTAGACATGAGTATGAAAGAGAAAAGCAGCATTGAGAAGAGAAAGGTGGCATTAGCACATGCAGTCACGGGGAGCCTGTTTCTGTGGTTATCAGACTTTCCTCTCTCCCCTTCCCCCCATGTCTGTAGGTGATGGTTTCTGTTTTCAGCAGGTGAAGTCAGGAAACAGCAGAATGATAAGAACATGTTTTGCAGCATGAGCTCCCATGAGCTTGCTGGCTGTCCAGCCGTGCCGTGTCTGCTGTTGTGCAGCCCTGGCTGGGCTCCCTGTTGTGGGTACACGTCCCCCGTTGAGCAGCCTGCAGTTCGGGTACCACACTGCCACATAGTTTGCACAAGAGTGCTCTTAGAGCAGACACAAGTTCTTCTAGCCTGCTCCATCTTTGTGCGCCCCGTGTAGCACTGTGCTGCACAGACAGCCTTCAGGTGGTCACTCCTTTGTTTTTAGAGGTAAGTCTGTGCATAACTTGTCGTTCAGTTTGAACCATGCAATGTTTCAAAAGGTTAGAGAGAAACCAGTCCTAATCCCCTTCCTTTGGGCTGTCTCCCTGGCAGTGGTGGAGAACATCTGACTGACTAGTTTTTAAAAGTTTTGGATGGCGCATTTATTTATTTATTTATAATATAAAGAGAAGATTTTATGAACACGGGCATTTAATCTACGTTACTTGTCATACCCAGCGAGGGGAGCTGAGTCTGATGGTGAATTTGTCTTTCATGTACTACTCCCTAGAGGGTGCCATACGCTTACTTACTGCAGTCCTTCTCTTTGCTCTGTAGCCAGGTGACAGCAACGGTTTTGTGGCATCACTGGGAAGGTACCTCCTGAATGTCCCACTAGCGTAAGCGTTGCTTGCTGCTGTAAGGTACGATGGAGAGAAATGAGCTGGTTGAATGATTTCAGCTCCTCTCGTAGTTATACCCGCTTACTGCCAATTGGGGAGCTTGCACTGACTGTAACTTGCTATGTTTAAGAGTTGTTTGTGTTGATTAAGGATAGCTTTGTGAGGAGGATGTACAATTTCAAGAAGAAAAAGCTGTGTGTCATTCAGGAGCTGTACTGATCAGTTATTGTAGTTAAGGATTGCTTTTCCAGGTCGCTAAGGAGCAGCTGGTAGAAACTAAAGAAATGCAAAGCCTGTCTACTTTGGCTCTCATAGTGACTTCTGGCAAGACCCCTGGGCCTGCTCTGCTGTTTGAAACCTCAGTGTTGGTCATATTTAACTGTTTTGAAGTAACGCTTTGAAATACAGTGCATGAAAGTTTTTTTTAAATGACTGTAAGAGCGTATGTTATGAGTGCTGTTGGATGCTATTTATGGCTTTTAGCAACTGTGAGTGCATAAGCTTTCCTTGAAATGTGTGATCACCATGTATGCTTTAAAGCTTTTTTTTTTTTATTTCCCCTCAAAGCATACAATGGTGGTGGTTCAGCCTGGCACTGCACAGCCTCTTGTAGGCTGCTGGGCTGGATGTGAAAGCTTTGGGACGTAACTGTGTTGAAAGAGAAGGCAGGGCAGCTCGTGAAGATGAACTCTCATAGTCCCCCAGACCTCCACTAGCAGACAGAGAACAGGAGGTGGTATTAGAGATCCTGCCTCTGTGGCAGTGAGGGATGCCACTGTCATGTGGTACCTGCCACATTGCTTTAAGGACACAGTCATTAGAAAAAGTGCACTGAGAGATCTGAGCTTATACTATTCCTCAGGCATAAAAAGTGCAAGGAAAGGGGGCACATAAATGAGGGTTTCTGTCGTCAAGCAGACTGCCATGAAGACTGCCTCTTGGAGTACTTCACCTGTCTGATCTGGGTCTCAATGCTGATTCCTCAGAGGCTGCTTGGGATTCCTCTGTTTGTTTTGAAGTAGCAGAGCATGAAGAGAGACTTTTGAACTTGGGTACATTTTTTTCCCCTCTGTTTTCCTTGCAAATGCCTCCAAGCCGTTATGAAAACAAATACTGGAGACAAGGACAGGATGTCTCTGAAGAAAATTCCCTTTGCTAAGAAGAATGTCTGTCAGCTCTTTTTGTTTTGGAAGGGTGATGTGGGTGATAAATTATAAGGTGCTAAGAGATGCCACAGTAGCTCACCACAGTGTGAGTGGTCCTCATCTGCATCAATGTAGAAACTGCAATTTTGTTATTGTATCTTGATTCAAATGCTTGCCTGCTAGTTGTATAGGCTAGACCTTAACAGAAGTTTTACTATAACTGTGGGTCTATGTGCAGGGCTGTGAGTGACAACCACTGGCTGCGTTGCTTATATGTTGTTGAGAGCTGCTCATTATCTGTACCAGGAAGGTGTATGTGGAACAGTAACTTGAAAAACTGAAAGACTTGCTCTAGTCTTCCCACGAGAACAATCTGTGCTTTAAAACAGTCAGGCTTGAAGGGGAGTCTGGCTCCAGAAGTGCTCAGATGCGCTCAGCTGAGTGCTGTACATGTCTGTGTGTACCAGAACATCACCTGGACTAGAACCATCCCAAGCTATCTCTGATTGAGCTACATGAGGTATATAGCTCACTTGGCAAATCTTTGCACTCTCTGATGAAGGATTTTCAGTGAATGGACATTATTTTGCCAGTTTATTAACCAGTTTGACTTTAGGTAAATTGTCCTGTGAGTCAGCTTCAAAGTGCCAACAAATTGCTCTGTGAGAGCAGCTTTGTGTACACCCACTCTACACCAGCGGGTACCTTGCACAGCTAGATACTCGGGCATCCTTTGGTAAGTCATAATGGTGACGTGAGCACTATCATCTGTAACAAAGCTGTTCTTGTTATTTGTACTGTTATGCTGTCTTTAGTTCCTGTCCATGGCTTGGGGGTTTTGTGGGCCAAACTGAGTAGACTGTCATAAGCAGTTCCAGGGGTGTTCCGGTTTCTGTGGATAGCTCCTGCCGTCACCTGTCATTGCTGCTTTAGGATTGTCGCGCTTCAAGAGTTTCTGCGTAGCTTCTCAGTGCATGTCATGCAAACACGTCTTGGAGAGGAGGGCTTGTTTTCCAGAGAATAAAAAAAACACACAACAAAATGGTGCATGCCATCTTACCAGCTGAGCAGGTGTGGGCAAAGGGTTCTTCTAACCTGCAGCCGTCCTCCTTGCCTGTGAATGCAGCCTTCTCTGGGGTTGCAATGATCAGTGTTTCATTTGGAAAGTCATCCTCTCGCTCCAAGAGCTGCCTTTCCATCTTCCTGTTGAAAGCCCTCAGCTGAAGACCAGCATACCAATAGGTTATATCCTGTTTATTCAGATGCCATGTATTTAAATGACACAAAGAGAAAGGAAAACTAATGGAATAAAGCAAGCTGTGGGAAGGAAACAAACTTTTAATGTGGTGTTTCAAAGAGGCATGAAATAGGAGTGTTAGGAAATGTTTGGTAGCATCTTTAGAAAGTCTTGCAGCCTGCAGAAACAAGAATGCAGGGATACTGCAGAAGAGAAATAACCCAGTGCTAGGAAGATGGGAGTTTTACTCCACTGCAGACCTGCTAGAGACAGTTTACCTCTTCAGGCCCTGGCTGCCCATTTGCAGAGCTGGCATCTGTTTCATGTGGAAGCTGAGGCTGGATAGCTGTTAGCTCAAGGATCCAGATGCCTTTGAACTCTGCTTTCTTGTCACGGACTTTATAAGATACAGCAAGTGTGACCCACTTCTGCTCTTGCAGAGCTTTGCTGCTGTACAGACCCAGCCCTTGGAGCTGCGAAGGGCTGGGTCACTGAAGTCATCTGAGTTAAAATAACTGTTTTGCCTCTTCAGTTCTTTTTCATTATCATTTTTTTTAAATTGAGGTACCTTTAGTGGTCTGCTTCCCAGCCTGTTCCTGTAAACCATCATGCTATATAGAATAGCTGCAATGAGTGGTAGTTAAGAATGGAGTGAGAGTGGGCAGCAGGTGGCTTCCAGGGTGGATATTCCTTAGCCCAGTGTTGTTGCCAAAGTCTTTGTAACAGGGAATTAAGGAATTGCTTGCATAACAGAGTATTTTGCTTCCCAGGAGGTTTCACTGGATTCAGCCTCCGGATTAAAGTGCTAATTAACACAAAATAGTTCTTGATGCTTCACTGTAAGAGTAACTAACACTGTTGATACTTGGTCTATAAGCATAATGTATGCTAATAAGATCCCTACATTTGAAAAAACAAAGCTGTTGGCACTGTATGCATGTCCAGGCATTTTTAATGGACTGGGAGATTTCCTTTCCAAAGATAGCTCATGCTTCTGTGAGATTTCCTTAAAACTGATGAGGTTTTTTTTAGCTCTTCAGTGATTTCTTTTCCCCTGTGCATTAGTTGTTTTTTCAGTTCTTGAATTTTCATCAAGTCCTGGAGACTACTTTTAGCTGGCTTTGGTTTGTTAGTTTACTTGGGTTTGGACTAAGTGTCACTTTTCTCTCCTAAGAGATGAAATGCCAAGATTATGTCATTCTTACTTCTATCTAATAATAGCTTACTTCACAAATAATTGTAATGAAGTCACTTGGGCCACTGACAGATAACAGTTTGATCCAAAGACCACTGAAATGAATGAGGCTCTTCGCTGAGAGTGAAGTGAGACTTTGGGTCCAGCCCTAGGGTGCTGTTCCATGTGCACACACGCATGCGTATGTACGACAGTGTTGGGCCGTGCTGTGGAAACCAAATTTCATAAAAATCCCTGCCAGCTCTCCCAGCTGAACACTGGTGAGGAAAAGAAGATGCAGTACGGATAGACAGGAGATGTGTTAGCAGCCCCCAAGGTAGCAGAGCAGTTGCCATAACAGCCAGCAACAGACATTATCCAGGCCCATGTTGCTGCTGGAATTAGGAATGTAGGTCTGCCAGCTGCCAAGTGCATCTTCTGTGTGCCCGAGGTGGCAGTGGCAGTTCTGGAGTAGGCAGG
This sequence comes from Podargus strigoides, assembly GCA_028020825.1. Taxonomy (NCBI): domain Eukaryota; kingdom Metazoa; phylum Chordata; class Aves; order Caprimulgiformes; family Podargidae; genus Podargus; species Podargus strigoides. Next base: position 17,878,455 of record CM051628.1, read on the forward strand.
GGACTGATGAAAAGAGGAAGAGTAGCAGCAACAGCAGGCAGGATTGCTAATTCTGTGCAGAAATTACCCAGCTGTGCCACTGCGCTCTTGTAATCCCATTAGAAAAGTCAAACTAATAAGTGTGCTGTGAGGTCTCATCTGTTGCGTATGGCACATCACAAAAGCGCGTGAAGTCTGTGCCCAGTGAGATCCAAGGGGGGTGAGCCGGGTGGGCTCACTGGCAGAGCTGTGGATGAGTCCCTGCAGTGCCTGCCAGCGCTGCTGACTATTTTCCGTATGCACTCAAAGCAGCTTACTCGAAAGAAACAAAGGCCAGAAATAATGGCAATAAGTTTGCTGCTTTTAAAGGACAAATTTAAAGGATTTAGCTTTTCTGCCAAATTCTTTAATTAAAATTATGATGTCTTTTGCCAGATTGCTGAGCAATTAAACCCTCATCAAGGCCAGAAGAAAGTATTTCCATGGAATGTTTTCAGTGCAATTCCTGAGTGAGACTGTGAGGAGGAGTATTATTTACAAAGATCTTATTAAGAGACATTACAAGGTTGCTTATGCCCCCATGGGAACTGATGACAGAACTCTTGTGGCCTTCATTGGACATCAAGGCCTTTTGATGCAAGGTGAACATGGTTTTGGGTGCACGTATAATAAAGTTATACGTATTAGCTTAAAAGCAGCTTCTCTGGAAACCCTATTGGAAATTCTTAGTTTTCCTAATGTGTAAGAGAAATCCATTTTCTGTTGATATTTTTAGTGCTAACTTCCTCTCAAGTGCTGTTACTTACACCCCCTGCCATTAGCGTTTCCAGGTCAGTCATGTGATTGCTAAGCATCCCTGCCTGCCTTTGAGTGACTTGTCAGGCAGGAGCCAGGACGGCAGGTTGTTACTGCTGACTGCCAGCAGCTGCTTCTCCCTGCCTGGGTCCCCATTGATAAAGCACTAAAACCCTTTCCTCTTCCCCTTCTCGGAGGGTTTGGTTCAATGTGAGACCCTGTCAAGCAGAGACCCTTCTCCACACAAGCCTCCAATGTAGATGTGGAACCGTATTAGTCTGCGGAAGGCACGCGTGTGTGGGAACACAACAACTACACTATTGAAAGGCATTTCAGAGCTGCACACTGCTGATTCTCATTGAGCCACAGCTATTTTAGCATGAGCTAGATGAAGCAGTCCAGATTTCTGCCCTTTTTTTTCACCACTTGTTACATTCACAACTCAAACAAGCTTGCTGTGCTTCAGAAAATTGCAAGAAGTGAAAAGATTACAGCCCAAATCCCTCAGCGAGCTTAAATGTCTCTTTTTTTTTTTTTTTTTTTTTTTTTTTTGTGGCAAAACACCCTAAGGCAAAGTATTTTAAACCAGCAGTGAGTGCTGATAACGAGAGCTAATAACTTTCCAGATGTTTGCTATTTTGCTACATATTAGTTTTTTAAAAGGTATTTAAACTGATCCTGCCGGTCGTTGTGGATGCCTCTGTGTGTGTTTAATGAACAGCTGGCTCTTTTGAACTAGGAATTTTAATACTTTCAGTTCCATGTAACTGGAATCAGAGGAGGTGGCTGATTGTACAAGAGAGGGAGCACATTTTCTCATGTGAATTCAGAAGCAGGGAGGGGGGGAGAGAGAAAAAAAAGCATCGTAAGATTGCGTGTGTTTCAGTGGATCAAATCTTTCCTCTATCTGCATCCAAGCTATTTGGTTGTGATCAGATGATCAGAGCTCAAGGAAGCGATTGGAGAGCGAGCTGGCTGCAGCTGCACTGTAGGCTGTTTGCAGGGACAAGGAGCCACTGTTTTTCAAACATAGCATAAACATAGAAGTTATTTTGTAGGCTTCAGGATGCAGATATGGGTTGTGCTGCCAGCATTGTTCTGCTCCAAGCTTTTCGTTCTGTGGTACAGAGGAACTGTCCACATATCTGCAGGCGACGACGACGAGAGGAGTTGTCACATGAAATCCTGCCGCTGGATAGCGATGATGAAATGAGCAGACCCAGGACTCTCATCATAATGGTACAGTTATATTTTAATTGGCAGAGAGGTGACTGAATTATTATTACAGATGTTATGTGATATTTTTTTTCCTTTAACTATATAGTCATAGAGAAAGAGCACTGACAGGCTCTTTGTCACTGTAGGTTAGTTTGCTGGTAGATTTGTTGTCTCTGTTGTCAAACAGAGCTGAAATGTTACTTTATGGGTGAAACTGTGAGCTACACATAAGCTCTAGATAAAGTAAATGTTCTATTATTTAATTGTTGATGGGGTTTGCTGCTATTTATGAGATAGTCAGCACTGGAGCCAGTGGTGTGGTTATGTTTTATTTCAGACTTGGAATTCCAAACAGCAGACAGCTTAGGAAATGTTACTAAGTCTGTTCATCATATAAACAAAAACAAACCTGAAAGCCAAACAAAACAAAACAAAAAACCCCTTTACTTTCGCTGGGGATGCAGTTGGAATTTGTATCAAGTTGTATGCAAATAAACTTCCATATATCTTTGCTGCAAACTGTTTGCAGCAGTAAAATGTTTGCTGGATCACTGCTTTCCGGTTTAGTGAGTTGCCTCTGCTCCTTAATGAAGGGGGCTTGAAAGGCTCTCGGTCTTCCAGAGTCGTTTTCTTTCTTAATTAAATTGGATTATTTTTATTTGGTGGTGGTGAATATAATAAGCACTACAGGTTTACTGGGAATGAGTGGCAGGGTTGTTCCTCATTATAAATCACTGTTTCAGAATGAGGAATACACTTACTGCTTATTTACTGCTCCTCCTTGCCGAATACACGTATAGGGAGTGTTTCCAGAACCCTGGTGTGGTTTGAGTCTGAGGTGGCAATGATTTGGTGCCATGTGGCTCTCGTTTGATAAAAATATTACCAAGACACTGCAAATAGTGGTTTTGCCAGTTTGTCGGGGCACTTGTATGTATCATTTGAGTGGTAGAGATTGTGTTTTTTTTCATGTTATGCTGAAGTCCACAGTGCATCCCCCTGATACCCCACCGTATCGCACAGGGCAGTAACTTAGTTGTACGTGAATGATGGTAACATTACAGAATTTAGTAGGCTGTCATGAGATCTAGCAGTGGTTTGAATAGAGCATTGCTGCCCGGGGAGAGGGGTGTGATGCAGTCATGGCAACTGTAGCAGCTAGGACCCAACCCAAGTGGTGTTTTATGTATCAGCTGAGGGTATTGTCCAGTGTGTGTGGGAGGCTAGTGGTCATAAGGTTAAAGGGGATGTATTTCATCATTGTGAAGCTGATGGTTAAGCTTCTTTTGCTTTAAAATCCAGTATCTATAAAACCAACTCTTTTTCTTTTTCTCCACTTAATGGTTAAATAAATGACCTCAATAGCATTTAAGCAAATAACTGTCTCCTTCATGATAGTAATTTCAAGCATAATGAAGTGAGAAGGGTCTGGAAGAATTTGCAGCATGTCCAAGTATGGATCATCTGTGCATCTTGCTTCAGTCCTTGGAAGAAAAGGGTAGTCTTGGGCATCATGGCAGCAAATGATGTACCAACCTCCCCATACCCAGATGCAGTTATCAGCAGCATGAGTTGCAGTTCTTAGTACGGTAAATTCTGGGAGAGTGGGGCTTCAAGAGCTACAGCAAAGGTCCCTGGGCCTTCAGAGAAGTGAGGCTTTACCACAACATGGAGGGAGCTGTGGAAGGTGTCCACCACCCCGCAGAGCTGGGGATACCCAAGGGAGAGGCATGCTGGTTAGGTGGTCTGTTACCTGCTGCTGGATGTGGGCTTTCAGGGATCCCCCCCAGTCTCAAACACATCCAGCCACTGTAGTAAGGGGGTCTTTATGTTTTCTACAGCAACAGTTAATGCACTGGTATTTGTCCTGTGAAAAGGCTGCCCTTCCTGAGGAGATCTGTGGGATCACTTTGTCCCCTCAGTCCTTTGAGAAGAGGAGGATGAGCAGTTCAGCCCTGTCATGAGGCTGGTGTGGGTACAGGCAGGTGCTTTGGAGGAAAGCTGCTGGGCAGGGGACAACTCAGGAAAATAATTTTCCTTCTCACATCTATCTTTCTCTTCTGGATGTGTATTATTACCATGCCTTTTTGTTTAGAAGCAGTTCATTATGGAACTATCTAAAATAATTTGTAACTATCTAAAATAATTTGCCATTGAGCTTTGCAGTAGGCTTAATAATGGTGTGGAGACCTGACAAATTAAGAAGAAAGCACTGCTTCAGGGCATGTCTGTAGTAGAAATGAATGGTCCTGTTTCCACCAGAATTCATGTTACTTGAAAGAGCAGCATGATAAAGAGGGCTGGAAGCTACTAGACCTTAATAAAACTTGTGTTATGGTCCTAACATTACGTTTGTTCCCCTTGGTCTGTTGTACATCACTGAAGTTTATGTCTGGATAACACAGTGGAGACAACTATGTAGACAAGCAAAAGAGTGTTTAGTTCACGATGTCATTATGCATATCATGCAGATGCCAGGAAACTGATCCCAGCTGAGTTTTCATGTCTGAGGGCAGTGAGTGATTGGGGTGCCCAAAGAAGAGAGGTGATGAAATCCCAAAATGTATAATATCTGAAATATGCTGACACGTCTGCGTGCAATCGCCAGAGGCTGTGGGTTGCTGTCAGATGAAGATCTGGCATTTTATCTTTTCGTGCCTTCAGATGAAATGGTCCTCCTTTCCGTGTGCCGCGGGCTGTATGCTCCCTACTGTGAGTGTTAGTATTTGGCATTGCTTTCAGGAGATGAACTATGCCATCTTTTGAATGGCTTTTTAAGTCCTCAGGTTCTGTTGCCTGTTCTTGCACGTTTGCCTGTTCTCTGCGAAGCAAAAGTTAAATCTCAATGTTGCCTTGATATGGAAGGCAGTCCAGAGGTTTAGAGAAGAGCAGCCTACCCTGAAATACTTGCAGTAAGTATACAGCTCTGTAGATGTGCTTCTTTTTCCTTTGTTAATCCCAGAAGGGGAATATCCTTGTAGGATATTCTTCTAGGAATTGAGTCTTTTGCCAGTGGCACTCCAAGCAGGAGATGCTGTGGGTGTACTCCACAAGAAAAGAAAGGGAGAAGGCTCCAGTACAGCCTCCAGGTGTTGCTTAACAGCTGCCTCCTAATCACAGTATGAAACCTCCAGGCATCACAGCAAGTACTTCTAGCATACTAGTCCTTGCAGAAAGTGAAGACTGATGTCTTTATTCACAGAAATATTCTTTTTCCTCTTCAGTTTGTTAGTTTAGAAATCTGGTTTTATCCTTGGGCAAGACAGATAAATAATTAGTTTTAGATCTTGGCTGGATTCACAGGGCAGGGAGAGATGTCAGAAAGACAAAACTGGAAATTCTTTGTCAATGACTATTGTGCGTCATCTTCCCTTGGACACAATCCTGGGGGTTGCTAGAGACATGCAAAATAAGTATCCAAACACCCTCTAAGTAGATGTACAAGTTGAATCAATGTGTTCAGTGACTCTGCATTTAATTGACCATCTTGTTGGTTTCTGTACCTTTAGGAATATGTCTCTAAGAGCTAGTTTTCAAAAGAAGTCCATGAGATGGTGAGGTTTGAGATATTGAAAACCTATGTAGAGTGAATGTACGTGCTGTTTCTGCAAGAAAAAGGAGAAGAGGAAGAGGAAGATGCCTGAAGGAAGAAAATTTAGTACATGGGGTTATGTGGAACATGTGGTTATGTTTGATGTTTGGACTGGAGGCAAATGGTGATGTTTGGGTGATATTTTGCATTTGGAACTTGTGACTTGAGGAGCGGTTGAGCTTCATCTAATAGGTCATTCTTTGCTTTTTCATGTGATTTATGATGAATTCTGGCAGCTGAGATTTGTGTAGGAGATAAGAGTAAAGCATGATATTTGAGGATATGATCCTCCTCTTCACCCTGCCCTTGGTAACCAGCTACACAAAAACGTGGTAAAATGTTTTGCATTTTGAATAAAATACTGTAACTTGAACTGATGTGTTCACTTGAACACAGCCACAGCAAGATGACAACACTGTTCTCTTTATTCAGTTTTTCATCTCTGAAAAGAGACAGCTTGCAGAGATTTTTCTCTACTCTTTTCAGTTGCAGAAGAAGTAAGAGAACCTCCCCTGTTGCACAGATGTGGGATGGCTGCTCTGCTCTGGAGTGCAGGCAGGGCTGGGGCGCTGCCCAGGCTGCTTCTCAGGTCACTTTGTTTGTAAATGGAATTTTCATCTTCTAAAAGCAGTAGACACAATAAAAGCATGCCTTTGAGAATTTTTCCTCATGTAATACTAAAGTTTACTGCCAGAATTGTGTTCCTGGATTTTTGTTGCACATTCTGTGTTAATTTTATGTTTCTAGCTGAAATAATTCAGTGCACCCATTTCCTCATTTGTATGCATTTACCTACTGAATGTTTGTACCATATGTATGCTAAGGGCTGTCAATAGGTCTCTACGAATTGCAAGATCTCTGACTTATGATGGATGGGAATGAGAATGTGTGTGTACCCAAATGTGGAGGACTTGCAGCAGCTTTTGGAGGTCAGCATGAGGCTCAGCTCTGGGAAGAGAAGGGTGTTCTCTTCCTCCGATGCCTTGGAGGAGGGATTGTCTTTGGAAAGCCAGACTACCCAGGGCTGTAAAGTTCAAAATAAATATTCAGAATATTCGTATCTTTTAGTTCAAGTCAGAAGCTTCAATGTGTAGTGCATTTTTAAGCAAAAATAAACATGTGTGGCTTTCTGTGACCTTAATCAACTTCCACTTTGGCACTTGACCTCAGCAGGAACAGAAACAGGCCTGTGTTTGAATAAATGAATAACATTAGAGTGTAAAGAGGAAAAGTAGTAAGTTATACACAAGACACAGTTCTACTTCAGAGCTGTTTTTGCAACTGTTCTTGTTACCTTTGTGACTTCTTTGCCTTCTGTGCCTAACGTTCAACAGGCCTGCTGGGAACTGCAGAGCAATTACTGGCCTCTGCCTTTTGGTGCCCGTGCTCCTGAGGGGTCAGTGGGGCTCAGCACCCTCAGCAGCAGAGCAGCATAGGAGGGGTGGTGTCCATCTCTCTTTTTCAGAGCAGTGTTTGTTCTGCTGTGCTGAAAGATGTTTGGTTTGGGTTGGGTTTTTACCAGTTTAGGCAGCAGTTGGGCTCTGGGTATAGTTTCTTAAATACAGAGGCGAACGAGCTCAAGATGTGGATTTGTTTTCATACTTGAGAGTGTTGCAGTGACATTTAAAGTATCATATGGTTGAAAAAGAGGTGGTGTTAAAAACAGCCTTTTTCCACTGAGCAAATCTTCTCCATCTGAGTACTCTGAGCAACAACATTTTATATTGCTTTCACTTCTTATTAGTGTTGCAGCTACGTGTGTAGTGTGACACTCTGTGGAATGAAATTATTATGAATTTGTTAACCAAATTCTTATGACGGCTTGTGAAGAGTGCAGACTCAAAACAATGAAGTGATGAAAACATTCTCCTACATAAGAGAAATTTATTATCTTTTTTTTTAAAAAAAAAAAAGAGAGAAGCAAGCTATTTGTAAGCAATGTATACCTAAAGAGTAGGGTATAAACTAAGGGGGCAGAGAAAAGTGTCTGTAGGTAGCAGTCCTTGGGAGTGCTTTGGGAAGGCTTTCTGATTTTTTGCATTTGATAAAAAACACAATTTAAGATGCATTTTCAAAATGCTGCTTGAGAGAAAAGAAAGGTGAAGTAACTTGATTAAAGCCAAGAAGGCAAACAGGGAAACAAACACCAGAGGAAAAAAAAAAAACCAACCCGCTCCAGGTTTTTCAGGCTTTGGCCATCTGCAGCCACACTGCTTTGCATAATAAGCACATTTATAAACAAATCTATGCACACACATGCTTGATTTGTTGCAGTTTTGTCTGCCATACTCTGTCTGCTGTTCTGCTGAGCTCTAGCTCTGCTGGGCTAGCAAATGCCAGCTTTCCATGTTTTTCTTGATCATTTTGCTCTTTGGACCTTCCTACAGAGGAAGGTAGGAGAGTTAAGGAAAAAATCCCAATGATCTGACTGGTCAGGGATTTTGGAGTTGAGGGAGCTATGGTTATAGGAACCTTAAGCTATTTACATGGTGTTGTGCCCTCATACACCAAATCAGCCGTGAGTGCAGATCTTGTATTTATGTTTGTCTGCTTTTCTGTGCTTGTCACAATATTAAATACTTGAATAAATTATAAAGAAAATATAAATTCTGGGTAATAATGAGATGACTGGCAGTTCATAGCTACAGAAATGGACTGGAAGCAGCGATACTGCCTCCTACCCTGTCTTGGCTGGGAAGCCGTATTGCCCCACCACTTCTCAAGCTCCATTACAGGAGCACATCTCCATTACCAGTATTGCTGTCCATAGCTTGCAGCAGATAGGTTGGGGCAGCATAGGCCAGAAGGATGCAGAAATCCACCTGTGATGCTTCATGCACATCCCTGGCATGGCTCAGGTGTTTGCACTGTATTACCAGTGAGCACCTGCCTGCAACCATCCAGAGCTGAAGCACCAACTTGCGCTGCACATGGCAGCCAGAGAGACTCTGGCTGGGAGGGTGAGCAGCAGTGGTGGCAGCAGCATTTGTCATCTTAGCATGCATGCACTACCCTTGGCCCAGGCTCTGGTAGACTGGTTCTCTTCTGCTGAGTATGGTGAGCTGCAGCTGGTTCAGGAAGCATACAAAGGAATAGTAAATTAAACTCATAGTTTCATCAAATAGCATCAGCCAGTCCTCAGCCCTTGCCTGTCACTGGCATTAACTCTCTGCTGGCTGTCACACCTAGAGCCAAGCTTAGCTTTATTTTTTGTACTGTAGGTACAGAATCCTCCAAGTAGAGCTGATCTGGATTTATATGCTTATAACAGAGTCCATTTCATGCCTTTGGCTACAAACATGGGGATATTGATTTAGCTTGGAAACAACTATGCCCTGTAAGAGGTACGCTGAGCGAGGAAGGGAGCCATAAAGAAACCAGGGCCCTTGGAGAGCGCCAGCCAACTGAAAGGACTGCCAAAGTAAAAGCTGCTGGGAGAGGCAAGGCAGGGAAGGAGAGCTGTCAGGGCAAAGACAGTGTAAGAGAGGAAGAGTTCAGTGACAAAGTGAGAAGTTAATTGAAAAATGCCATTTCTTCTCATCTGAAATTGATTAGGTACACTGGTGTTAAACTTTGGTAAAATTTCATTTCTGAGGGCAAGTCACCACTGCTCTGTTGATACATCAAGATATTCTCATACTGCTTTTTTCTCCCTCCTTTTTCTTATCAAAACCTTTGGGTTTTTCTTCCCAGTGAGTATACATCCTCCCACCAATATTAATCCCTCCTAACTTGCCCTTCTTCCACCCCTTCCTTCCCAAAGTGGGAAACCATCTTCTGCTTTGTCTTCAGGGTAAATGCACTCCATTCCCCTCAGATTTCCTGGACTGGAAATCTGAATGGAGTGTGACAGAACTGTTCCTGACACTTCTGACTTCCATGGAGTTTCTTCTTTACAACAGTAATCTTAATACACTTGGTCTAAACCCAGTTTAAATTAATCAGAATTCCAGTTCCACACATCTTGCATTGCTCATGAGAGACGAAGAGCTGTATCTTTGAGCCTTTATCTCCACGCCTTCTACTCTTCCAGTTATCAGAATAATTGGGGTTTTTGTTGCTCCATAGCCTCTCCATCAACCTCTGGTGCACAAAGCAGGGTAGTGTGGCACAGGGCAACAGGAGTCACTTCACTTCATAGCAGCTGCTGAACTGTTCCACCATCAGCTATGGCAGGAAGATAAACCAAGGAGTAAACGCTGTGAGTACATCTACAGTGTGAACTGTAAAACCTCATGTGGCTAGCATTAGTGATCTTACCTCTCTCTGTGCATCCCAGGGGAGTTGCCACCTGATTTCTAAAAACTCTCAGAAGATTCTGACTTCTAGATTACATTTCCTGAACCACATAAGGTTTTGACAAAAAGCATGACCACTTCATGACTATTAGATGACTGCTGCCAATGTGAGTGAATACGGACCGGGGCCGGGCTGCGATACCTCCTGTAGCTGAAAAGGAACTGGACAAACACAGGCAAATGGTTTTGATGTTCCCTTAACCAAAGAAAGGTTTGCAAAGGCAAAACACAGTGTTTCATTTCTAAGGCTAAGCAGCATTTTGGCATATTTGAGCCTGTCAGCTAGTGCTAACTGGCAGCTCTGCTTTTGTGAGTGAAACAAGAAATGAATTCCCTGCCAAAGTACTCAAGTAACTGATCTCTTGTTCACTGCAGTACTGTTGTTTCAGGAATACAGAAACAGACACGGTGTCTTCAGAGTGTTTAGAGCTGAGGAAGATGGAGTGTCTAGGAAATACAGGAACAGTTCCTGGTCTTTTAGCTTTTGAAATCTCTTCCTTGGATAATTAAGGTTTCCAGCTTGAATTAGTGATTGGAGTGAAGAGTACTATGGTAGGGAGAGGATCAGGATTTAGCACCAAAAATCATGTCACATGATTACTTCAAGATGTTTTGGGTGGCAAGGTTCTGATGTCATCTCGAGGCACTATTCCAAGGCTCGTCCAGCTGTAGCTGGCTCAGACCGTGGACCATGATCTCCTACGCGGAGGTGGGGTAGCTGGACATACATGCACACATTTCCAGTCAGAAAGAAACTGATTCCTTCATTGTTCTGGGGCTTAATTATTTCAGCTCTGCTAGGACTCTTATTTTAAACTTGGGGAACTCTGTAAATAAATATCTATTATAAAAAATGTACTTTTTGCATCCTTTTAGTTTGGTGCCTCCAGAACAAAATGTTATGTTCTGTCTAAACAGAAAGAATTTCTGTGCAATATCTTACTTCTACAATTGCAGTCTGTTGTTAATTATTGCCAATTTGTGGTTAGCTTCAAACATAATAGATTCTGTGTGTGTGGTTTTCAATGAAAAATAGCCATTGTAATGTTTATCAGACTTATTTCTGCCTCAGGGATTATTCTGAATACAGTGCATGGAACCAATTGAATTGGATACTTCATGCCTCTGGTGTTTGTTTTTCCTCACTTCTCATCTGTCAACTGCTGTGCTCATTTTCTTTTCATTAGTATTGATACTTGCTTGAAGATGAGAGGGCCAGATTCAGTTCTCAGTTATATGTCTGCAAATCCAGCAGAATAAGGTTTTGACTTAATGCAGTAAAACGGATCAGAAGTGTCATTCTGTGCTGCTCACATGATTCTCTCCAAAAAATGAACATTGTGAAGTTAGAGTGGAAAATGTGTGTGGCCTTCCTGGATCAATCAGTGGTTAGCTGTGAAACTAGGATGTTGGGAGTTGAACATCATGTCACCAATCACTCATAACTTTCTTTGGTGTTTCAGTAAGGGTTTGGTGTTACCTTGATGTTTTCCACAGCTTGTGATTTATGTGCTAAAATTAGCTCTTTAACAGGGTGAGCCTTAACAGTAAAGAGATTAATTACCTAAATGTAGATTCCTGGAACCAGATGCTTCACCAGATGCTTCGTTATCCTTTTCTGAGATGTTTCTTCCATTAGTAAATTATGCGCAAACATGCATTGCAGCTATCTGTAGGAGATCTGATCTTAATGGGATTACAGAGGACAAGTTCTTGGGAGAAATGGAGCTTGGAATTAGGCCTATTTTTTTTCCCTTTGAGGTACTTCTGGCTTGAAGGTAAAGAATAAAAAGTGTTCACACAGATGATTTGCACTTCTTTCTTTTCAGTGCCGTAGCTCTTTCCCTGTCTTTAACCCTTTCTCCCACGTGTTTGAGGAGCCTTTTCTCATCTCCCTAGATCTCCCTAGAAAAAGCAAACAGGCACAGAGCATCCAGCTGCCTGTTGGGTTTCTCCACCTGCCAGCTGGCGCTTGTGCCTGAATTTGCTTGTTCAGGCTATAACTCTTGGCTTTTGCAGTGCTTGAGTTCCTCCAGCTATTGACTAACCTTAGCTCTTTGGTTTTAAGCAAGTGCGCAGCCTTTTAGGAGGTGCAGTGATCTAAGCAGTTATCTAAAAGTTTGTTTGTTGCCAGAAATGTCCAGTTTCTTTGGCCTTATAACCTTGCAGTTGGGTCTCCTTTTGTCTTTTAACTGGCCTGTTATGAAGGAAGCCAAGCCCCTCGTTGGCTGTCTGCTCCCAGATGTTAGACATGTGCTCCATGACACATCCTTCAGATGAAGGGGAGCAGCAGATGTGTGGAAGACACAGGGCAAGTAATCCTAACCTTGCATCTGGCACATACAGTAGGAAACATTTGCTGTTTCTACGCAAACTTGTAATGAATACATTTTTCCACTATTTAAGATATACAATATATTTTGTGGTTCGTAATGCATCTGATTCTTTGTGATGACCATTTGCCCCTTGTAGCACCTGATTTTGGTTTTGCTGACAATATAGCAAAGACATCAGTTGGGAAAGGACTCATGGTTGGAGTCTGTCACAGCTTTTGTTCAGAAACCCCCTGACCAAGCAGCTCTGACAGGTAGTGTGCTCATTCTTCTAACACCTGTGTAAATACAAAGTATTTTTTGGCAGAATGTATGAAGTATAGAGAAAACTCATCAACACAGCTTAAACTGAAGAACTATTTGGAAATAATAGAAAAGTTTATGAACATGTGCTTAATTCTGTTCTTTATATAGAAGATAGAAGTGAATCCAAGCCTGGAATTGTACCAATGTGTTTCTGCCTTACTTCTCCAAATCTAATTGAAACTGTAAATATCAGTTAATAAAATGTAATTCTAAAATGTTTTCACTATATAAAAAAGCCAGTTCTTGAGGAATGCACCAAAAAGGACCTGCCCAAATGAAATGTTTGAGAGATGAGTTGACATAAAACTTTGTACCAGCTCCCACTGAGAAGTTTCTTTACACAGTATATTTAAGCTGCCAAAAGCTTTTGCACATGTTAAGTGCTTGCCAATTTTCCCTTTTTAAATGAAATCAAAGGCAATTTTAAGTTACATGAGCCTGCAAAAAGAATCTGAATTGGTGGCTAAACGTTGCTTTTTGTAAAATGCATTCAAGAGACAACTAAATTTCGAGGAAATATTTTCACCAAAGGATTTGCTCCTTGAGTCAAACTGTGTCTGCAGTGTTTCAGGCAGAGTAAGGAGCTGAGCGAGAAAGAACTGCAGCAAACTGCTTTATTTCCCATCGACATCCTTTTCTGGCATCTGTTTATGCCTGGCTGCAGTGTGTATTTGTAGGAAATCAGAAGTTAACCTCCTAGCTTCTGATTTCCTGACCAGTTCTTTTGTATCCAGCTCAAGTGGTACGTTATAGAATTAACAGTCAGGATGTTCTGGCTATTTTTACAGTAAGAGGGAATTTTCTGGACTTCCCAGAATTTCCAAATTAAAAAAAAAAACTAAAACAGAATTTCCAAATTTTAATAAAAGACTCTTGGTACAGAGTCAGGTTGTCAATGACCAGTTTGGGTTTGATGATAACATAAGAGTAGTGGTGCAAGGGCTTGTTTTTGCATGTTGGATATAAAGAGCTAGACGTAGGAGTGGGGAGAAACACAAGAGCAGGAATGCTGGCCTACACTTATCCCATCAGAGCAAATCATCCAGAGAAGGCAAAGGAAGAGGAATTACTGTGATTCAGCTCTCTGCCTTGCAGAGGCTGGGAGCTGGAAGCTGAAAGCAGCTTTATTGTGTGAAGAATTGTGTAGTTTTGGTCCTGCTTTCCAGCTCACGGAGAAATTGTAAATTTGCTTTTTGATCTGTCCTTGGATAGCAGAGTTCCCTAGCAGCTTCTTGGGTGGGCTTTAGTACCTTGTACAATTCAAAAAAGAATTACTGGAATTGGAAAATCACAGCGAAGGGTGAGGAGGATCAGTGAAGTTAGTCATGACTGCATATGTAGACAAAGACTGGACCTGGACTGGCCTGAAAAATAACTATGAGGTGATATGATGGAAGTCATAAAAATCAAGAGTGGTCAGATGTGTAGACTTTGCTTGCAGTTTCTTCTTTCAATGAGAAATAGAGATCATGAAATGAAACTGATAGGGAGCAAGTTGGAGAAAAAAAAGAATTATGGAATGACTATTAAAACTGGATTTCCTTGCCACAGAATGTATAGCATCTACAGTGTCTGAGTAGGTTTGAAGAATGACTGGAAAAATTCATGAGAGAAAATTTTTGAGAAATAGAAAATATTCAGATGCTGTCTCAGACTGGGAGCATGCGTGAGGGGAAATTGGAGGAGTATTCAGGAGAAATACTGTTATACTGACTGTTTTCTGTACCATTACCTGAGCATCTGTAGATTCTCACAGGTGCAGAAATCTGGGTTAAATGAACTTTCATCCTACCCAGTGTGACCATGCTTACATAAACTGGAATTCAGCGTGGCATCCAGGTGAGCATTCAGTACTTCGTTTGCTACTGGAATAGTTTTGTGCTTGGCATTGTCTTGCCTCTTACACATGCCAGTATGTCAGCTTGATGAGCCCTGCTCCCCAGGATTATTTTGTGTTCGTTGCAGGTTACAGTCCCTGTGCATGGGCCTGCATTGCGTGTCGGCTGGTGCACGCATCGGGACCTGCAGCGCTCCACTGGATGTTCCCTGCAGTGAGGCTGGGATAACTAAAGGAGTAGAACTTGATGGATTATATTATGTTTCTTTCTTGCCAAGGTTGGGTTTATATTTAGTTCCAATAACTTTTCACAGGCTTTCACAAACTGTAGGGCTCTCTCTGGGATCCAAATCACTGCCACTTGAGTGTTTTCCTAGAGTCTTTTACCTTCTTATTTTTGTAACACTGAAGATTGTACATTTGTTACAAGTCTCAATTAGTATTAGCAGTTTTTAATAAGAAATTAAAAACAGAGCCTGGAAAGGTGAAACAATTATCTGAGTGTACAGAAAGTTATGTCAGAGTGAGAAATACCATACCAGGTGTTGTCACTATCTACTAGACTGCACTGTTTTGCTTTCTGTGTTCCAAGAGCTCAGTAAGAGAAGGGTAATGTCAAAAGGATGCAAGCTGTCTTTTTCTTCTCCACGTGCCAAACTTATGTAAATCTGACTTGCAGGGATTTATATTTCATTCCTTTTTTTGCTAAAATAAAAAAAATAATCTTGCTTATCTGCTTTTGAAATGTGTGCTTTTTCTCTCTTCCAAATTGCTATTATCTAGCTTTCAGTTATGCTGAATTACTATATGCAGTTGCTTTCTTAATTGCTTAAGGTACCCACATCTGCTAGAAGAGAGTATACAGGAATTTGTAACATTGAATATATGTTACAAGTATGTGATATAAAACGCAATAACAGTCAGCTTGCACGTGTATGCAGCAAGTGAATTTTAGTGCTTAATAAAAACAATGAAGAGGATCCCAGGGTATTTTATATCAATACTATAGCACTGTAGATGTTGATTGGGACCTTGAGTAAATGAGTGAGTTGCCTGACCTCCTTTTGCTTCAGTTATTCCAGCTGGAAAATTGGGTGAAAATGTGGATTCTCCTTATAAACCAGATGTCTAATCTGTGCTTTTCTTATTAAAGAAAAAGAGCAATCATTTCTGCAATGTAGCATAGTCATGAATAGCAAGTATTAGAATTACAATTGGAAAAGCATGCAGTGGAAGCCAAAATCACAGCAGCATCGACATGTCTAGAGATGGTAAATTTAGATTGATTAAATTATTTAATCGCCTTTTATGTCCCTTCATCACTGTGTTTTGTTATCAGAGCTGATTCCAGTCCAAGTAGTTGAAAACAAAAGGGTAATGTTTGTTTGAAATTTCCCAATGGATCAAACTGAAGAAGAAATTAAAGTAATTGCATATTTTGCTTTGGTACACATCAGCAGGACAACGTTGCTAATGGAAAGTTTATTCTTCCAACCTGATTGCTGATGTAAGAAGCAACATTTTGTTTGCTAAAGAGAATAAGTATAGCCCTATTTCTCTCCAACCTGTGCAAAGATACCGAACAAAAGCCTGTGGTGACTGCACTCAGTAGTGCTGTATGTGAGTCCACAGCTCCGCTGTGCAGCAGGGACCCTCGCACTTGCAAAGAGGAGCAGCTGGTAGCACCATGGCATGGTACCAGTACCCCCTCTCTTCTTGCTCCCCCAGTGGGTGCTGTCTCCAGAGAGCTGACAGGGTTGATGAGGAATGACTGCAAGCGTGAGATCTGCAGTGTTGCTTTCTGTAAGTGATCCTGTGTGACCATAGCTGGAAGCCTCTGGGGTTGTATCACCAGGTTCTCCGAGGTCCTTCTCCATTTAGTAGCAAGGAAATGTATTATATTTGTGCCAGGTGCTGGTAGGTTTCCAGCTTGGAAAGCTGCTGAAATGATGCTGCTGTAGCATCTGTGTTCTTGCAGGGTTAGCTGGTGGAAGCGTGACTGTGGCAACGTGTGTGCACGTGGGGCAGTGTTCCCAGACTGTGGGTGAGGGAGGGATGCTGGCTCCACTGAGCCTGCTTCCCAAATGGGAGAACAGAATGACATTTTTTAGAAGCTCTAAAATCAGCCAAGGGGGGATAGTATGTGGCTTTTGGAGTGTGGTCATTATCAGCAAACTCTTGTGAGTGCTTACAAGGCCATTTTGAGGTGATAAATTACATGTGCTGTGAGGGCCCTTGAATGCTGGCTGTGAGATCAGGCTGGGAGCTGCCACACTGCCATCCCCGAGGCCACCTCCTCACACCCCTCTGGCAGTACTTGCAGCTACAGATGACTCTTATCAGGTCTGGCAATGCACAAAGACTGGCAAGGGCAGCCCGCGGAGGGCTCCTGGCACCACCAGTTCAACGAGAGGGTGTGTTTGTGCCTTTCAGGCAGGAAAAAGAAATACAGCAGCCTCTCACAAATTTGTTCTGCATGAGTGCAGTAATATCTGGGGCATGAAGTGAAGGTGAAGGCGCAGAGGAAGGAATAGCTGAGACAAGCACACTGTCAGGCTGGGAAGAAAAGAAATGGGTTGACATAGGTGGAGTCACTGACATCAGGGACTGTTGTCTGGAAATATCTGTTAGCAGAGCTCTGACAAATACAAGGGGCTTTTCAGGGGTATTTGTGCAGGGCCATTGTTGCTCTGCCTTGGAGAGCTCACCTTGTGTGCTGATGTCATTTTTACCCTGATGGATTCCCGACCCTTTGCCTGGTCTCAGGCAGCTGTATGGATTTATAGGTAATATGCAAGTGTCAGCTGTTCTAATGGCTTCGCACAGGGTTTGTATGCAAACACTGGTGTTCCAGTTTAAGTTGTTAGACCATAAGTGGGGTCGTATTGCTCATGAAACAATGTAATTCACTTCCAGTTGATTCGATACCAGAGTAACTTTGCAAAAGATTGCTTCATATGTAGTTTTTCCTAACTAAATTGTTTTATCTTTCTGTTAAATTGGTTTGGTTTTATATTTTCACCCTCTTTAAAAAACCAAAACTCCAAATGTTTTGAAAGCATAGGCTAACCCTGAACATTTAATTCCAAAATACTATCTCATCTTGATCTCTTTCACACACACCCCACATACACCACCCCTCCCCATTCTCTGATGAGAAGGGGACTGGGAGGGATGTAACGAGGGCTTCCTGTGTTACCTGGTAGCTGCTCTGTTTCTGGTCCCAGTGTAGTGATCTGTTTTACCTGTCCAGCATGAAGACTTTAGGTTCTACATGCATTCACAAACCACTTCAGAACATGTGCTATTCCTGATGCCTGGAAGAGGAAGACTCGGGGCAAATGTGTGATGTACAGTCATTGACACCTCAGTTTTAGTCTCACAGTCCCATTAGTAGATTTTTGGCAATCATATCTGAGTATACATGCAGTGTGTGGCCACTCACTACAATCGGTTACCTAGCACTCTGACCACAGAAAGGGTGGCAAATTATATCTGATACAGCTTGCTTCTTGCAAATGCATGACTGACGTCTGGCAGTGTTGCCCTGCCACGCTGTTCAGTGTGTGACAGGCAGTGATGGGGGGCTTGCTGGGGGGCTGAAACTGAAGACCAAGTGAAAAAGCAGCATATATGAAAAGCAGCATCAGTGTGTATTAATACATCTTATCTACTGGGACTGCCTGCATGTTGTGGGATATCAACTGTCTTAATCTCCTCGTTATTGGCCTCAACAGTTGAGTACACCAGCAAGGTCTCCACGTTTTGTGACTTCTGTATCCTACGTCTGTAATATGGGATAGAGGAGGCTGGAAGGCTATATGGAGTAAGTTGCTGGGTTTTTTTTTTTTTAAAAAAGAATAAAAATTTAAAACTGGTATGGTATTCACCGGGGTACCATATTTTTTTCTTCTTCTTGCTGGTAGCTGAGGTGATAGCTGCCTGCTGGCCATGTGCTAAAGTCATGGTTGCAAAGTGCAGAATTGTTTCTGTTTCTACTCCAAGGGCTGGGTGTTGGTGTGGCTGTCATCTTTGGTTTTTGTTCAATGACTTGATCGCTGTGGTTCGAGGCAGGCAGGGCAGGCATCTTATCTGCAGTCTGTCAAGTGGTGAAGTCTTAAGTTTGTCAGCCAAATTTCTCAGTACTGGTCTACACTGCAGAGACTGCCTGAATGATAGTGTCGATATCATCACAGTGGTCTTAGTTTACAAATGATGCAAGTTTTGTTATGAGAGGTTTGTCTTTCATTTCAGAATTTAATTTCAGAATAGGCGTGATATGATGCAGCTTGTTCCAGCAAAAGGAGTTTTCTTACTTGTTAATTAAACTATCTTTCTCAGATATGTCAAGCAAAAGGCCCGAGTCAGGATTAGGTGTGTAGTGACTATGGACATGCAATTATTTATATATACATGGACATAAATCAAGACTATGTTTTTGACTTGCACTCTGTTTATATATGTCAGAATTGCTTCCTGACAGAAGTCCTGAGCTGAAGGGAAGCATTCATTCCCTGAAACTTGCTATGAATTCGATCTCTGCATGTGGGTTTGGTGTTTCCCCCCCTATGAATTTGGAAAAAAAAAATGCCAATGTGGCTAACTGAAGCCATTTCTCGATCCTTCTTGGCGGGAGATGATGCATTATATTATTTTGGACTGACAGTATGGTGAATTCAGTATTTGCCACACAGCACCTCAAATATTTAGCCTGTTTTGGAGTGTCTTTTATGTTAGTTGAAGATAGACACTTAGGGACTGAATGTTTGTATCTTTATATGGCTGCTAGCAAAGCAGTAGTGAAATTCATTCTCCAGTGATTGCACAACATACTGTAGCAGCGGACTAGTTTTGTCCATCCAGAAGTACATTTTTATATATTGCTGTATGTCATAGAATCAAACTCAAGTCAATGAAGTATGACAGTGAATAGGTTTAAGAGGGAAATAAATTAAGTTGGACAGAAGCTCTAGAAGAAATGTAGGAAAAGAGAATAAAAAAGTTATTAAAGAACTCGTGACCCCTATCAGAAAACTGAATACTAGTGGCTTTGAAGTAAGGGAAAGGCATAGCTATTCCTACTACAGGAGTAGAGATACCAAATATTATTTTTCCAGTTTAGATATTAATAAGATTCTTCAAAATGCTGGGGACAGATGAAAATCTTCAACGAAGAGAGAAGGCAGCAATTAAACACTGAATTGACTACCTTACATATTTTATAATTTTTTGAAGTGCTTCAGGCATCCTTATTTTGACTCTATGAATCTGATATGACAATTCACAAACATAAATGAAGGCTTGTGGATTTTGTGTGACCCAATACTTCTTTTCTTGGGGTAATTTGAGGTATGGATAATATTTCTCACCTTATACATAATAATTCTGAATTTAAAAGCAGCACAGGAGCTTTATTCATATTAACTAATTTTACGATTCTCTTGAAGTACCTGATACCTTTAATCAAAGAGATAGAGAAGTCTCAGGAAAACTTAGGGGGTCTTTCACAGTGACACTGATGCTAATGAAGTTTCATCATACTTCTGCTACAGGATAAAGCATTGTTAGCCATTTGACTGGTGATGTTATTCCCCATTACAAGTGTAGAGGGATTTGCATTCAAATCAGACCTAGGAAAGTGGAATCTGTATTTGAAGTTGTTTACTATTAGTTCTGGTTTTATCTACGTGCGAATGCTGTGGCTTATTTGTTATTTCATTGCTTCAACCTTTTAATGCCTTGGTGTTGAGAAAATATAATGTTCAGTGCCTTTAGCATCAAGTCTGAAAAACTGGCTGTCAGAGATATGGAAATAAATGACGTTTAATAATAGGAATTAAAATCCTTTGGACAAAAGATATAATAATAAAATAAATTGGATAAGGACCAGCTGGAAACGTGAACCTAAGTTCATCTATTTGTATTATTTGGGAGTAACGTAAGTTCATCAAAGATTCCAGAAGCGCTGGTGACCCATATCTGGGTGGGGAGAATGCCCTGGAAGGGCTCCTTAGTGCTGCTGGAGGCAGGAAGCAGGGAGAGAGCCTTCCTAAGGAAAAGGAAGATGAAGCTCAGCTCATTCTGTGTGACAGCTCCAGAAAGGAGTCGATAGGCAAAGGAGCCTCAGAGAGGAGTTGATACCTGCTTAGAGTTAAGGCAGCAGTGCTGATGGATCCAGCATTAAATTTAACTGCTGGCAAGGACCTCTTGTCTTGGCAGCTGTGTTCACTATGTTCTATGAAAGCCACTTGGGGCTTGGTATATAGATAATGTGGTGGTGTGAGAGAAAACAAGGGTGATTCCAACTTGATTAATGTTGCGGTGCTATGTTGGTAGCCACTTGAAATGTCTGCATACCTTGGCAAAGGGTTTCTGTTGTCTTTTCTGTTCTCTCGTGCCAGACACAGATGCTTTTCACTGCTAAGTAGGAACAGAGTGAAATCTGTCTTAAGCCATGGCACAGCAGGCTGGTAACACTCAGTTTAAAGGAGGTGATCTTCATAAAGGCAAAGCTAAATGATGAAGACAATGAGATGGGCTTTTAATTCATGACGTTGCAGCATGTTTTAACTATGGAAGATGAATGCAAACACATCAGACCCATGTGTTGTTTTGTAGTGCTCAGGTCAGGCATGCTAGGCTTAGTGTGTCTGCTTTCCCAGCATGCAAATCCTGCGTGTGGAAATTCTGTGGAGGTTTGTTACTTTGGATCAAATGTTACCAACGCTGAAAAATGTGTGGGAGAGTTCATAGAACTCAGAATTATTTACTGGAAAGAAAAAGGAAAAAAAATGGTACTTGGGGTAAAGTTGTAGATCTTGGACAGATTACTTAATTGAAACAAGTTGTGAAAAAGATGCTTATTGTCCAATTTGCAAAAAATCCAGAATGAAAAAGCAGAAAAACTATCAATTTGTCTTAGTTATGCACACTGATATTAAGTAAAAATAAAAAATAAGTGCATGCCACACAAAGACTATGTGCTTAAGGGAATGCAGCTGGAACAAAGGAGAAGAAAAGGGTCTGTGTGTGTGCATGCACATGTGTGGGCACTGAAGGGGTTTGTTCAGTTTTAAAAGACCTTTGTGTCCTGCCAGCCTTCAGACAGCTGAGCCTTGGTGAGTCTCCTACCTTCAGTAAGAATGGCTTGATTGCCATTGCCAGCGTTGCTGCTCCCCTTGTCTCTGCGGTTCTGAGACACTGAATGAGGGGCTCCTACCCTGGCAGGGTGCTGCTGTGATTGCCCCCACGTGGGGCATCTAGGAAACGGGCTCTGCCTGGCAGCTTTGCCCTCACCTGAGGTGGGAGCAGGGTTCATTTTTCTCAGTTGGCAGGTGACAAGCACTTCTAAAATCAGGTTTTTACAAGCCAAAATTGTATTTTGGATATTAGCGTATAAGTTTCTCTAATTTTCCCTTTTTATAACTGTCTACAGATTTAGGATTTTGCAGGGTGCTTCCTCTTATTGATGTTTCACACCACTTTGAAAGGAGAACTGTTACCTTGGTCCAAAAGCAGAGATGATTCTGGGCCCCGGTAGCACAAACCTCTTGCTGTGTGATTGAAGTCTGTGACCGAGGGGCTTGGTTGGAGGTGATTGTTCTGTGAATGCCTGTTTTTTTTAGCTTGCAGACATACGCGCACAAGAAGTAAGAGAGCAGCCGTTCTGACTTTTGAACTGGGGAGGGTGGCGAAGAGAAAGGATGTAATGGGTTTTGAGACAAAGATAGATGTTCAGTTGCAAGCGTTTTTTCTACAACTTCCTATTTTGATTTGCATTAGAGGCGGGGGCTGGGTGTATTTATGGTTTAATGAGACGCTCTCGCCTTAATAGCAGAATATTATTCACAGGAAGAAATGAGTTATTGCTGGTTTTCTTCTTCTTTCTGTTCAGTTACTGTGGATACAGCATGTAAGTTTTAGACATACTTCCCCCTTGAACAGTATACACAGCTTCCAGTTGTTATGCTGAAGCTGCTGAAGGAAAGAGGTTAAAGGAGCACAGCTTTTAAAGAGAGATTTTTTTGCTGCTTGAATTCCTACGGATACCATGAGCTTTCGCGGGAGATTCAGAAGGGAGCCCAGCGAACTGCGGAGGAAGAGAAGGACCATTAGGCGAGTGAATCAAGGAGAAATTCACAGGTTAAGCTGCGTGAGTATGCACCCCTTCTTCCATCTCTTCTACGAAGTTGCTGAGAAATTGCAGGTCAAATGGGATTTATTCCGTGGTGTTTATGTAGGATTGACTGAGACTCTGAGGCACTGAACACTGGAGAATGGTTGCTGAAGTCTGAGATTGAAGCATGGGGAGTCAAGAGTTTACAGAACTCAAGTGCATTAGGGAAATGGTTGTACAGCATCGTGCGGTCAGTCAGATATGTACTGATAGTGGCATTGTGTGATAGACTCTCTGGTGCCTGGCAACACGTGCTTGGTACTTCCATGGAAATCCATAATGCTGTTTCTGGAGCAGAAGTTACTCCGTGCTATTTCAGATCTCACGATCTGCTGTGAGCAGTTTGTGCCTGTTGAGGCCAGGAGGAGGGGAAGAAGGCCACTGTCCTCCTGCAGTGCAGAGAGCAAATGGAGAAAGCTCCAAAGCCCTTGGTGGAAAGATAGAGTGAGGCTCTGCCCTGCAAGGTAGATGGCAGCTTTTCCACTGGTGGCTTTGGGACAGGACTGTGCCTCCTGAAACTGTCGTGTGACACTGGGCAGCTCACATCAGCTGTGTTGTGCTTAAGTGTTCCTGACTGAAATGGAAACTGCAGGCGATTTAGGTAAAACACTTAGAGCCTTCTGTTGAGAAGCCTTAGGCAAGTACTGGTTTTCAGTGTTCAATCTTAACTTGAGAGATTACTTTAGATGTCAAATGTTTAATGGCTTCCTCAAGAATGAGTTGGAGACAGTGGCTCCTTTTCTTCATGGCAAGACGTGTTTTTTTTTTCTTCTGTAGTTTTGTATATCCAATTGCAAGCTGTGTTTGTGTGTGCTTGCTGGAGGATCTTTCGAGGCTGTTCTGTGTGCCCAGTGTAACAAAGAATCAGTGACAACACACTGAAGAAGATTATTCTCATTGCCTGTTTTAAATAGGAAGGAAAGTAACTTTGCAGTTGTAACACTTGGTCACAGATTGATTAATATGGTCTGTGGTTCATCTAGTAGCGTGTTTGGGTTTTGCTTCTGACTGCCTGCCATTTTGGATAGCTATTTTATATGGAAATGGATCTTTTTGACAAGGCCACTTTACAGTGTAGTCCCTGCTGCCCTGAGCTATTGGCATGCAGTCGAAGATACCGTGTTTAAGCTTCATGGTCCTGGGTCCCAAAAATGAATTCTGGTGGTGCTGCTGAAAGCATCTAACCCTGGAAGTTCACAAGGCTTTGGTAGGAGGTAGAACTGCTGCTTGACTTATCCTCTTAAATCCTTGTTAGGGGGTATTTTTGTCATTACTGTACAAATCCTGACTATACATGAATAGTGCTCACCAGAAGTGGTTGAAGCCTTGCAGGAAAGTATGGCTGGAAATAAAACAAAGCCCAAATAGTGACAATAAATCAGTAGCCTGCTTGCAGATAAGGATGAATATATTTGTGAATTTTTGCCTCTATCCTCAGGTGACAGAAGCTGAGAGTCTGTTCAGTTTAGTGGTGCCAAAGAATCTTTAAATTGTTGTAATTTCTAAGAGTCAATAAAATGTATCATACTCTAACCTAAAACTTACAGCGCTTGTAACCGTGCGCCTGTTGCCTTTAATGGGAAATAGGTGACATGCCTTTTTCATCAGAGGCTTGTGGTTCACACTGCACTTCCTGAGAAGTGGCTGGCTGCTGTCATGTCGG
The DNA here is from genome assembly GCA_028020825.1 of Podargus strigoides. Taxonomy (NCBI): domain Eukaryota; kingdom Metazoa; phylum Chordata; class Aves; order Caprimulgiformes; family Podargidae; genus Podargus; species Podargus strigoides. The sequence goes on from CM051628.1 coordinate 17,902,652, forward strand.
AGGCAGAACTCGGGTTTTCCGGGGAATCTGTTTATTCTGGCTTCTGTTCTTTTCAGACATAAGATAGGCTAAGGTGGGTCACTGTGTCATGTTATTCTGTAAGCGTGTTTCTTAATAATTTGTTTAACCCTTGGGAAACGCGGGCACAACTTAGTTTTGCTTTTGTGCCTTGTGACCTGTGTCTTTCTACCCCGTGTTTCATAACTGGAGCATGTAAAATCATTGGCCTACGGGCACTTTTTGCTGTCAACCACGAGTCACTCTCTCCTTCATGCATCAGTCCTCCACACCTCCGATGCTGCAGATTTCAAACTGGTGTTAGCTCCCTCTGCAGCTGCTAAGGCTTTTGTATGTGGGGACCTTATTCAAAGAGTGCATTTCTTAGTATGCTGCATTTAGACCTGTATGTTCTGTAGGTGGACTTGTATTATTTGCTGGAAAGTCCTTTTTTTCTAATACTGATTATTATCTGATTAGTTTTAATTGATTGTAGGTTGTTGATTGAGCTCAGTGTGGTTTGACCAGATTTTGCTCTCATTTACGTTCTGTGTGTGTAAATTACTCGATAGCTAGATAATTGATTGGGAGGGTAGCTGATGTCAAGGAAACAATTATAATTTTAACGTCATTGTGAGAGCTGAGTTTATAATGGTTGCATATAGATGATACTAATCTTTACAGATAAAGCCTCTGTGGAAATACTTACAACTCTTTACTCAGATATGTAGCACGAAAAGTATCTGTAACTCATGAAGAGATAAGTAAGCATAGCATAGGTAGAAAAAAGGAGATATTCACTGAGTAAAATGAAGCGGAACGGCACATAGGAGATTTGCCCTGCGGGACAGTGACTTATTACTAAGTACTCTCTGGAAGTCAAATGGTATTTTTGAAAAGTTTATTTAGAGCTAATGCAACATTTTTGTCAGTTATTTTTGCTTCAGGGGCTTCTGAAGTGGTTGAGCCCCTTTCAAGAAAAGCTGTTTGCTCAGTCTACAGGTCTGGGACTTCATACATCTACATCTTAGTATTTCAGTGAAAATGGGCAATGTAGTTTACTTATGCACTGTGTTGTAACTTCATCAAAGTCTTTAGCATCAAAACATGGTCTAATGAACAGACATTAGTTTTCCTTTTGATCTTTAAAAAAAAAAATCTTCTATGTACTCTAAAAACAGTCTACTAAAAAGAAACGTTTACTTTCAAAGTAAATAAAAACATTTCTAAAGACAATTCTGTCCTGTGCACAGTGTTATGTAAAATACACCCCTGTTTCAGCAGCAGATTTGGGCTCAGTGAGTCTGGTGGAGGAGTGGGTGAGCTGGGAACACCTGCCATGTCCTCCCTTCTGTCCTTCCCTGAACCTGTACGCAGATGGCCCTGGGTAGATTGCTCCATCTCCCTTATTCATCCAGTTTGCACAAACGGAAGGGACTGGTTTGGTTTGATCTTGTTGCTATAACCAGTTCTATTACTGCTGTATAGATGCTGTAGGTGTCAGAGCTGGGTTTCTGCCTTTGCTATGAGGTTATCTGAGTGCCACTTAAGGGCAAAAATTGGGTGTATCTTTTTTTTTTTTTAATGTAGATTTTCCTTACACTACAGTGACTGCCTGTATATATATGAAGTTATATATACACATGTGTGTATGTATACACAGACAGAGTCAGAAATGCTGTTTATATAAACTTTGCACTGGAAGCTTAAAAGCTTTGGTCAAATTCACTATGTGCAGGTTGCAGGATGGTTTTGTTAATGTTCTTGTTTGCAGCTGTGAATCTGCCCTTCTGAGATCATGCTAGAAAACGTGAACATGAAGCAAAGAGTGTTTATACAGTAGTTGAACTAGACTCACTCCAGCATCCCCTTTGTGGTGCCCAGGGCAGGACAATTCACTTCTCCTTCCTTGGGGTGAAGTAATCACTAATGAGGCAAGTGGCCATGTGGAATGCTCCAGCTCTGTGTCAGGGGGTCCTCTCTGCTTCCCGACAGCCCCCATCCCTTTTTCCTGTCCCCTTGCAGTGCATCCTACCCATGTACTCAGATGCCTGTATGAAGAGAGGTGAATCGCAGCTTTGGTTTGCGCTCTTTATGAATAGATTCAGTGTAGTAGCTTTAAAGACAACCTTTTTTTGCTATAACTGCACTTTTTTTTTGTCTGGCGAAGGTCAGGGAAGGTGAGTGAAGTGGCTGAGTGTTCCCAGGTTAGAGAACTGTGTAAATTAAACTTAAAAAAAACCCTTAAGATGCTGTACACCACTTTCTTGGTTTTCCCCTGAAGTCACCTGTGTGCAAATATTTAGTCTAGGCTTCAGAAGTACTCACTATTTAGAGGCTGTCATTTTTGACATTTTGAAAAGCCCAATACATGAAATTTACTTCCAAAACATAGTAGTTTCTGTAGCAGTCTTGTTGTCAATGGCATGATAATGCTGATTTTAGTAATTGATTAAATGAAATTTGTATATCGTCTTCCTAAAAAGGGTTTCCAGCTACTACATAAAAACAAGGAGGATGAGTCAGTTGTTCTCTTGATGCTTTGAACATTTTGCAGATTATATTGGTAGTTTTATCTAATGTCTAAAATGGCAAGTACTAGTTCTTGAAGATGCACAGACATACATGCCCATGCTTATACCCTCCAGATTCAGAGAGCACCGCAGTGAGGCTGCAGTGTGCCAGGTGTACGAGCATGGCTGAGAAACAGAATTTAGGAAACGCTTATGACTAAGTCGAGAGCAGCATGAAGCATCCCCTCTCTCCCGTCAGCATGGATGCTTTGCTGAACCAACAGTCCTGTATGGCTTGCATGTTTTAACCATGAGTAAGATAGTTTTTTGAGGCCTGCTGTTTTCAAAATTGATACCGAAAGCAACAATAAATTCTAACTTGAGAAATAAAAGGTAATAGAAAGAGTAAGCCACTCCCAGTTGCCTGAGAATGGGTCTCTGTGGTTTGAGTAGTCTTAACCCTGGTGGGATGTCAGTCGGCTTGCTGGAGAAGGCTGTGTGCCACTGAAGTCTCTGGTGGCTGCAGCTGGCCCGTCAGTTAAAATGAAAATGATCTGAGTTAGGTCATCCAGATGAGAAGTGTTTCCATTTTTCAAATATTGAACACATTGCATATTTTCCAGCTTTAAAAGTTACTGTCAGAGAATTCAAAGTAAACCTTTATAGATTTTTGTCCACAAAACAATGGTAATTTCCAGTGTAAGCAGTTAGGATTCATCCCAGCCCAGCTGTATTTGTACAGAGTAAGTCTCATTTAGTCAAGCAAATCCGTTACTGTGTCAATCAGAATTTTCCTTGAATAAAGAGGCTTTAATGATAGAGAATGGTGTCTCATGTTCTTATTTCCCAGCAGGATCTCCCACAGGTTTCCCTGCTTTTGCACTGCTTAAGCTGATAGGTACTATAGCTTTTTGGAAACTAATTTCCAAATCACTAGGAATTTGGGGGTTTGAATCTTTTTGTAATTCTTTGCAACTTTCTCAGTACCAGAATCTTGTGGGAACTGGCAATCCCCTTAATGAAATTTATTGGCATGTCGGCTTCACTGCCGACACTGGAGAGTGTATCAGTTGTGCTGTGCAGCCCTGAAAGACTGGCTGGATTCTTTCCAAGTGCAATTCTCCAAGGTTCACTGAAAGACATGACAAATTAAACATTTTGGACCTGACAAGCTAATGTGTTTTAGAGTGGAAGAGAAAAGATTTTCTTTGTACCAGTAATTTTAATAAATTTGTTGACTGTGGATCATATACTGAGCCAAATGTAGACTTTGTAATGTGGCCAGAGAGTTTGTTGACTGTAAATAGATGCATACCAAGCCAAGCAATCGTAAAAATGGTGAGATCTAAAATAAAAGGAGGGACCATCTGTCTGCTGGTTCTGGCTGTGCTTCCCTGTCTGTTCCCCGAATACCTTTAGTAGACCATGAATTTCCTTCCATGTGCTTGAAATGCAAAACTTACTTTCCTTAAAGAAAGTCCCTAACATGATGTGGAGTGTGGGGAGAGGGCAGGCCTGCAGGGTAAGAGCATTTTGAGTAATGAGACCTGTCACTCCCAGTTCAGCCGCTTGTGGGTGCTTGGGACACCATAATTCCTGTGTAGCTGCACCGTCTCTGCTCGCTGGGTACAAATGCTGCCATGGGATGTGCTACCTGGAGCATGTTGAGTCATCTGGCTGCTTCACCCATGAGCTCAGCTGGCAGGGGAAAATGGTGTGCCCAGTGCAGATGCCCTTCCCATGGAAGTCACCCCAGACATCAAACTGCTGTGCTGCCTGATGGTGAATAGAGACATACGTTGGTCCTACAAAAATGCAAAAGTTTTGATGACTCTGTAAAAATCAAATGGTTTTCTAGCTTCAGCTTCTTGAATATCAGGCAGCTGTGGCTAACACACCTCAGAGCTGCTGGGCAGTCAGTATCGCTAGCACATCTAAAGACAGGGTTGAATTCAGCCTTTATGCTACACCTCCTCATGGAGTCCCGACTGTTTTTTAGCTTCAGTTTGGACAGGCTTGGCAAAGAAATACTTGGTTTGTTAGGCTCACTCTGGTGGAATAAAATCAACTACACATATTAGCCATACTAAAAAAAAATAAATCTGAAGTCATGTATTATGCCAGAGACAGTATTTAACAGGGGAAATGAAGAACAGGAAATCTGAGAAGCACTTTATATTGATGGCATCCCAGAAAGGAATTTAATTTGGCGCTGTTTTAGTAGGATTGGGCTTGTTTAATAGTATCATTGAGAAGTCTATAAAAAATGAAGGAAGGTGATTCTGTTATTTTAGTAAGTGGCCCTTTCTCTTCACACAGAATCACAGAATGTTAGGGATTGGAAGGGACCTCAAAAGATCATCTAGTCCAATCCCCCTGCCGGAGCAGGAACACCTAGGTCAGGTCACACAGGAACACATCCAGGCGGGTTTTGAATGTCTCCAGAGAAGGAGACTCCACAACCTCTCTGGGCAGCCTGTGCCAGTGTTCTGTTACCCTCACTGTGAAGAAATTCTTCCTCACATTTATGTAGAACCTCCTATGTTCCAGCTTGCACCCGTTGCCCCTTGTCCTGTCATTGGATGTCACTGAGAAGAGCCTGGCTCCATCCTCATGACACTCACTCTTTACATATTTATAAACACTAATGAGGTCACCCCTCAGTCTCCTCCAAGCTAAAGAGACCCAGCTCCCTCAGCCTTTCCTCATAAGGGAGATGTTCCACTCCCTTCATCATCTTTGTGGCTCTGCACTGGGCTCTCTCAAGCAGTTCCCTGTCCTTCTTGAACTGGGGGGCCCAGAACTGGACACAATACTCCAGATGTGGCCTCACCAGGGCAGAGCAGAGGGGGAGGAGAACCTCTCTCGACCTACTAAGTAAGTCTTGTAAGTCTGCCCATTTCAGTGTTTCAAATATATACTAGAATGAATTGTAATTTTAGACAAACCATAGCTTGGATGAAATACAAAGTCCTAGTGGATTTTGGCCAGCCTGGTCATCACCATTCTTTTGACTCTTTTTATGAACATGCAGTGGATCTTTCTGCAATGAATTTATTTTAGTCCAGGTAACTGAAGTCCATCAACTTAAGTTTTTTCTGTGTATCTGTTTCTTTAGTTTTCTTCTTCCTGGCATGGGGAAGAGAAGAAATTCACTTAAACATCTGCATTAAATTCAATGAAGTTTAGATACTCAGGATTTGGTGTCTGGGAATAATACATCATTAAAACATTAGAAAATCATAGCATTTGGTCTAGTTTATTTTTAGAATGGGGAAGTGCTTGGGATGACGGTCACATCATTTCCTCCTTTAGTGAGTGTTCACAGAAATACGACTTCAGGAGAATGATATATAAGTCATTTTATCCTATAATTACAAAGAGAATATGGGTACTAGCATCAGTGTGCAATGTCTATGCAGCTGGAGGCAAGCCAAATACTATATCTGTTTCTGTAAAATCATTTATGTGGATATTTTTGTCATTATTACTGGGAAAAATAATGCTTTTGTACCTAGACCAGAAGATGATGATGATCGAGCCTTATGTCACTGGTGGAATCTAGACTGTTTCACCCCTGTGAAATTAAGTAGTGATTATCCCCCTGTGGTGTTGGCTCCAGCACTCACTAAAGATCTCTTCACTATTCAAAAGGAGTTTGGAAAAGTTGACTCAACAGCATGTGGAATTACAGCCCACAATACTGTCTGGGTGTGAAGTAAATGGTACTGCTGAGATTCTCTAGCAGGTGAGGAGTCAGAGAGTGCCTTTTTACTAGATGTATTCACAACTGTTTCAGTACAACTAAATGTAATTCATTACTCACTTGAGATAGAGAATATAAAAAGCATTATAAAAATCCAAGCCAGCATAATTCGATCTTGGCACAGATTGGTGGGTTGGTCTGTTTCCAAAATAGGACAGACAAGTGAAATTGAGAAGAGACAGCACTCTGGTTATCAAATTAGCTTTAAATCAGCCCTACTCATTTACAAATCTCTGCTAGTGCTCGCAGTGAGAAACATGCTAATCCCAACATCGCTGCTTCTGTCTGCCTGTGATGAGAAAACTGAGCAGTCATTCTGTGCCTTCTAGAGAAAAACTGCTAACTAAACCAGCTGCCACTTCCCATCACAAATGCAATACTGAGTGTTGCAGTGCTAAGCTTTGCCAACCCCAAAGTACTGGCTCTACAAAGGATGGAGCCGGTGTCCACATTGCATGGTCTTAAGGTTTGTAAGAACATGCAGAATTGATAGAGAGGCACAGTGTTCATTATACTGTCATGCTTGATGTCAGCAGGGAATGGACTAGGTTGTCTCTGCAGTCGGTGTGTTGACAAGGATGGGCTATTACTTGCATCTCTGGTTTATGGGAGTTGGCATAATACAGGATTGAATTTAATACAGGATTTTACTGTATTGCCACAGAATGAAGAATGGCATTTGTCATTGCATCAGTAGAAAAATATGACCATAAACACTGAAGTGCTTCACTGAAAAGTTTTGCAGTAATGTTGGTAGTGTCACATCTACTTACAATTAGTTACACTTTGGATGTGTAAACTTCCTTGTAAGACTTCTCTGTTAACATCTGTTAAAATGTTTCCATCAGATGATGTACTTCACAGCAGTGAGAGCAAGAGAATTAGTTCTGTGGGAACAGTGATGTTCCTACGCTCGCTGTTTTTCTGCATCGGGGTTTTCTTGAGCTGCGTTCCTGTCTCACATAAATGACCTTGCAGCTGTCAAGGAGAAGTTTCCCCTGGAATGTTTCAGGCAGCTATCAGGAGTGGCTTTTGAGTGCTGCCAGTTTCTGAAGAGAGAAGAGAGGCCAATGTGACACAGCTTACCCTGCCTCCTACATCTGAACATCTGTGTGACCTTAACCTTGAAGGAGATGTAGCTGTGGTCACCCCAACCACACAGGGATTTCCAGGGGGAAGAAGGAATACCTCTTCATTCTGCCAGCCCCAGCAAAAAGGGGAGTTTCCGTTGGCATAGAGAACCTGCAAATGCCACATAGTTTTATGGGATTCCCCCATGTTTTAAGAGAAGTCTCAAGATTTGTGGGATTCCCCAGCTCTTTCTCAGTCTGTGACTTCAATAGGAGAGCGACTACTTGTGTTATTTGCTTACTTATGTTTTTTTTCATAGATTTTGAAAGCTAACATTGACATTTCCCAGGAGCATCTGACGTAGATTAATGTTGTGTTTACACGTCTCTGGTTTTGAAGAGTGGACATTTATGATTTCGGGGGTGTTTCTGGCTTACTAAAAGTTGAGGTTGTTGCAAAGCCATTAGCCCAGTTGTATCTGCTGTAGGAAGGGGGGGTTCTCTTGTAGTCAATGTCACAGACTTTCTGCAGAAAATGAACACCTTTTAGTGAAACCATTACACAGAAAAATGCCTACATGAAACACTTGTACCTCATAATGTTAGTGCATGTGTTTTTTCACTTTTACTTTGAGTTTTCCTGTAAGTGGTTGCTGTAAGGTTTCCTACTGAAGGTAACAGTTATACTACTATAAGTTTGCTTTCTGCTAAACTTGGACTGAGTGAACTTTGTTCAGGCCTGGGGTTCATTCCCAAAATGAGTAGTACAGCAGAGGTGGTACACTCAGTGTGCACTGGTGTTTTCATCTTTTAACGCCCTGTAACTTATGTCTATATAGGAATATTTAATAAAGAGATACAATGGCAGATTTAATGAAGGAGAGTCTAAAACTCATGGCTAAAGGATACTGCACTGTCTCATCGTAACTTGAAAGGAAATGAGGGTGAGCTGTGCGTGGTGAGATGGTTGGATAAGCCCATTATGTTCCTGTGGGGAAACGGCAGAATGAAACCTCACTAACTGCTGCTACTCAACCCAAGCATTTCTTGAGCAGGACTGGATATTAATGTGTCAACTCGTACTGGTCAAGGTAACATGCCAGCTTGAGACAGTCTGATGTAATATGGCAGGGTTAATGTGAAGTGTCGTGTGTTCTAATAGGGTGCTTTGTCTCAACCTGAATATCACACACTGGTATACAGTCCTGTTACAGAATCTAAATTAAACTTCAGAGCTGTTTTTTCCCCTTTGGACCTTTTGTGTTTTACAGTGGCCTTCCTCTAGATAAGTTTCTTTTCTTCTGTTAAACAATCCCAAGTTTTATTTCTAATTCCATCTCCCTTTCATAAGGCAAGACAAACAGGTGTCCTTGCTTGTCTCCAGATTCCTCTAGGTAGGAATCTAGCACAGTATCTGTAACTCAGAATCCCTTTTTATTTCATTCCTACAGACAGATCTTTTAGTGGTTTCCTGGCAGTTGGTAGTTAAAGTTACACCATATTTAGGTAGGTCAATTACTGCTTCTCTTTCCTCCCTCTCCCTCGCATCCCACAGCAACATTGATGAACCAGTTTCCTTGGGAAAGAGCATTCAAAAAAATTCTATTTATTACTTTTATGTGTTGATCTTGTTGATCTTTTACAAGTCTTTGATGTCTCAGCATCAGTAGTGCTTTTAGCCTGTGAATGCTAAATACTAATGAATTTTAGAAGTTTATTAACTCTTAAGCTGGCAAATGAGACCAAGGGAGTTAATAGACTGAGAAGAGAGTTAATAGACTGAACCATTGAAGGAAGAGCTCCAATTTTTAAATTGCATCTTCATCCTTGGAGATTTTCAACACTCATCTGAACAAGCTCCCAAGCAGCTTGATCCCACTTTTGCCCTGCCTTGAGCCAGGGGGTTGGAGTAGATGACCTGCAGAGGTGCTGAGCTATTCTGTGATTCTATCATAAGCTATTCAGCAATTGAATAAGTTTCTAGGAACATATGTATCCTAGTGTTTTAATCTATTTTGTGTGGCTGTGTTACTGATACTTAATTAAACTTTCATAGATGCATTTGGTACCAAAGGGAGTCTTGAACTTAATACAGAAGGGAAACAGTGTTCACAAGGGCTGGGAGAAATCTTGAGATGACTGTAATTACTGAAAAAACAGGAACTCTCTAAAACAAAGCCAAAAGAGGGAGAGACTTGTATATTTGGACCGTTATATGTGTAATGGACCATATGTGAATGGTGTGTGTATAGGTATATAATTGAATATGATGGAGAATCACGAGATTGTCATTTGGATAAATTTGTTTTATGAAGATATGAAAGCTTTCTTTTCCAATACACTGTGGTTTGGTGTAGGGAAGAGAGAAAGAGGGAAACTATATTATTCTGGATAACACAGTCCAAGAACAGTGGGTAAAATACAACTTACTTAATATCCTCCATTGTGTCAGACTGAAAAAGTGTTCTACAGAAGAATTTCTCCATTTGCTCTCCCCTAGTGTCCTTTTTCTATCTCATCACCTGCTCTTCCATCCCTTCTAGTAGTTCTCGTGTCCTTTCTCATTTACTCTTTCTGATGCTTAAGTCTTTGAATTAAGCAAATTATCACTCTAATCCATGACTCTTCATTTGTTTAATGTATTCTAGCATGTCAGATGAGCTTCTCTTTTTCTATTTTTGGGTTGTGTTTTGAGACAGTGTGACTTCAGTTTTGTTTGGCTGTTCCTATGATGGTTCCTTACTTTACCACTGTGTCTGGCAATAATAGTACTATTACAATTATACTAATCCAATTTCTGACAAGAGAGACCATGGGGATGGGTGCCAGATAGTTTATTCCAAGAGAATAACCTTGGATTATTACCAAGTAAAACAGTGTGGTGGCACTCAGAAGCTACTAGCAGTTCAAGAGGTGGGACTGTGTAAGACAGTGAAGAAATTAGTAGGTTACTTATACTAAAACATACTAGCTCAAAGCCATATCTGTATTCAGTTCAAGTTGTGTCCATCTGTCTGCCTATGTGTGTTTGCAGAGAGGGAGTGTTCCTGAGAATGACAGGTAAGTTAATGTGGTGGGTCTGGTCTCTGCAATGAGCTGACAGGTTGCTCTTGGGTTATCAGATGGAAGAGTGACTGTTAAAACTGACCCAACTTTCTTGCTTCTGCTGTTCTCACATGAGCTCTGGTGCACCAAGCTGGGAGGAATGAAGAGGGAGGAAGTTGTTCATACTTTTACTTTTTTTTTTTGTAATTCATATTTTTACTTTTGTAAAAAAAAAAAGGGAAAATGCAGCAGATCTTAGTTTATGAAGCGGGGGGAGGCAAATTTGAGTGTAGAGAGATTACCTGATTTTTTTTTTGATTTTTTTTTTTTTTTTTTCTCCACAGCAGGAAAAACCCAAACTCTTGGAGCCTTTGGATTATGAAGCTGTTATCACAGAAATTGAAAAAACTATTGGGAATAACCAGTTTAAGGATCTGATATTGTTCCCAGATGATGACTTTTCAGTAAGTACAAGGCAAATATGTGTTATTCTTTCTCTTAGGCTTGTCCATTTATTTATTTTATCTTCATTACTAGAGGGAGATCCTGAGGGGTCTCTAAGAATTTCTTAATATATGTGTAACGCCTTACTTCTCTGACACCAAATTCACGCTGCTTCTTTCTCTGACATTTATATATGAGTGAATTTACTGTTCAGGATTAGATAAAGCTCAAAGCCCTGGTTGTTCCCAAATATGTTTCAGGAACTCAGAAAGCATGTTACTCCATAACGTAGATGTGTCTGTTCACTCAGCACAGTGGTAATTTGGCCGGTGCTGGAATCTCTCTGTACTATAATAATATAATTTAATCACACTTCCATAACTTATATCAAGTATTTCTGATCCTGTTCTGTTTAATGTATTTGACTACTGGAATCAGACAGCCCAGCCTTCTGCTCAAAGACAGATTTTTTAGACAATGGCTGTGCCATATTTCCAACCTGTGCTGTTGTGATTGCACAAGAAAGATAAATCCAAATGGACTTGATTTTTGTTTGGTTTTGGGATTATCTTGAATTTTTCTCCAGTGGGGTTTGAGATCTGGCGTCCCGAGTGATGGGGGGTGCAGAGGCCCCAGTGCTGAGGCAGGCTCCCATGGTGGGATGCTGTCAGGCAGTGGATCCTGAAGCCCACAGCCCTGGAGCTGCCTGACCTCATTCTGGGTTCCCCATTGCTTGGCCTGGCAAGCTGCAACAAAATGGAGAACCTGAAAGTCCAGAGAAGCCCTCATGGCCCAGCGATGGGGCAGTTCAGGAGGGCAGGGGCTGCCTGTGGGGTGGCTGGGGAGGTGTGCTGCCAGGTAAGTAGATGGGCAGATTGCCTTCATTTTATAGCAATTTCTTCAAAACCAACGGATCTCTGTAAGAGATTTAGGTTTTGATGAATAGGCATTCTCTAATGGAAACATGTTTCAATTTGTGACCAGTTGTAACTGCTGTGTGAGGGCCCTTCCCATCAGCTCATGACACTGCTGCTGTCCTGTGGGGCCAGCTTAATCTAATCGACTGCTTTGTTCTACTAAATGGCTCTGTTGCCTTGGTGGCATTAACTGAGTTAATGCTATCATGGGATTGAGAGAAAACTAAACAGAATAGATTTCTTCATCATCATTAATTCCTTTATCCATTTTGCACATTTGTGAATTTATGAAATTGAAATTTAGTATTATAAAGCTGACTAGACATACTGTGTGCAGTCACAAGGCCCTTGAGTGCCTTGATTTAGAGTAACTGAGCTCAAGTCAGTGGAGTAAACCCTCTCAGCAAAAGAAGAATCATGTCCTACTGCTCAAGACTTCTGCCTGTCAAACCATGTTTTCATATCCTTATTTTCATTTCATTTTGAGCATTTGCTGCCTGGCTTTTGGTAGCTACTTCTATTTTGTTTCCTTTGTGTTATGCTTTGCAACTATTCTGCATAATGTATTTAAATTAAAAAAAAAGAAGAAAAAAAGAGTAAGATGAAAGAGGTACTTGCATAGTAGAGGTGGCCCATACTCACAGAAGAGCAGAGGCAGCGGTGAGTTGTGTCCATATCCTTTCTTATCTTCTGATGAAGTCAGCTGCAGTAACAGGAGCCTATGCACCAGGCAGAACTGCAGAGCTTCCATAGCAGATAGGTTTTTCAGCTGCAGAGTGTCTATTTATAGCCCTGCTCCTTCCTGCTGAAATATCACCTGTGTACAAAAGTCTGGGTCAGCCATTTGAGTAGAAAGAGATCCATGTCTGACTGAATTAGGAGGTGCTCAGGCTGGCTCTGAGTGTCATTTAATCTGATAATGCCCCAGGAAATGGTGGACGTTACCATTTAACTTCCAATTATTACAATTGCTTCAGACTTTGTGGCTCAGTGTTAATGCAGCCCCCGTTTGGGCCTGTGTGTTAGCACATCCTATGGGCACAAGTCTCTTCAGAGTGAAACCCCACCAAAAAAATTAGCTGAGGTAGTGAGCATGAGAGAAAAATTCTGCTTTTAATAAAGTCTTCTTACTTCTGGGAAGTATTCACTGCATGCATCAGATATGGGTCAATTCCAACATCTTACGAGAAGTCTGTGGAACAGCAAAGAATTCTTGGTATCAGTCTGAACCTGATAGACTGTATTCCTCCATTTCCTTGCATTTCAACAGAAGAATACAAGGTGTATACATTACAGAGATGCATTCTCTGGTTTTAACTCCAGCTGGGGAAAAGATGCTTTACTTTTTTTGTAACTGTGCTTAATAATCCTTTTTTTTTTTTTTTTTTTAAAATAATCATTGATTCACATTAGTTCCACTTCTTGTTCTCCTAGCAATGCCTTGCTTGCTAACTGTCTTCCTGCCTGCCCAAAGTCCAATTTCCCTTTGAGAAAAAGCATGTCAGCTCAGCTTCATTTTTCACCTGCTCCTGGATCCTGTGCACAAATTGCCCTTCTGATGCTGTGCTGTGAGATAACGGCCAGTGGAAATTTCTGCAGCAATACAGCAACTGTGTGGAGAAAGGATCTCCAGAGCTTCACAGGAGCTCTGGTCACATGAGTGCGAGCTTGCACTGTACTACTTGGTGGTAGTAGGTGGGAGTTGATAGGCTTCCTGTTGCGCTCATAAAAACGCGTGCTTGGTGGTGATGCTGGTAGGTTTGCATCCTCACCATTGTGTTACCATGCTCCATCCACCTTCTGTTCCCCAGACCTGGCCATGCTCTTCCTTGACAACTGAAACAGCCACTGTCTGGCATTCCTGTTTCTCACTTTTCTCCTATGTGTTTAGCAGAAAGGAGGCCATGAGAGAAGTGTGACAGCTTCCTTCAGATTGGTCTCCCTCTCACCTTTAACCTTTCACATCTTAGTCTTTCACAGATGTGTTGTCATACACTTGTAATTCTGCTCCTAAGTGCCTTCATGTATCCAAGAAAAATACTTGTTGTATACTTTTGTAAGTATTTTGATCCTTTCTTCATGTCACCATCCTTAGGAAATTCACTGAACTCCCAGCAGTCTCTTTCCAAATCTCTCCAGGATCTCAAGTCTTGCATAGATTCATTGGTCCCCTCCCTTAGTGGCGACAGGCTCAGCACCCCTTTGCTACTACCTTTGCTTGTGTGGAGGTTTAACTAAATATATGTTAGTAGTGTGTTGATAATTGTAAGTTAATTGTTGTGAAAAGGTAACTATAAGTATTTAATAGGTATTTCAATTTGATATGGTATGAAAGCATGTTAAACTCTCTAGGTCCCTCCTTCTCTCCCCATGTACTATTTTTTAAATCTCTGTTTGAAAAGTAGAACTCAGACTTTCTTAAAGTAATTGTATAAATACAGCTGAATGTCTGATTGGAACCTGCAGTAGAAATAATAATTCATTGCCTAAATTAGGACAGGTATAGGATGGCAAAGCTTACTTGTGTAATGCAAAACCTATTGACGTTCAGTCTGACGTGCTCCTGGGTCTTCTGGGCTTTCGAAAGCCCACGCAGGTGCCCTCTAAGTATCATAGAGGCCTTAGAAGAGGGCCTGAGGTGTGCAGTGCTGATATTCTCTATTGCTGTAGGTGTGACTGTTTCCAGGCTTCTTTTTTTTCATGGCTCTGAACAAGAAAGAGCCAAAATCTCCCTCTTTTTCAGATTGAGAAACCTCTGCTATCTCGATGTTGTCGAGGGACAAAAGTTGTATATAGAAGTTCACAACAGAACCAGGTGCATCTTTAAGGGCAGAGGACAGGAGTAGGCAGCAACACTGCCTCTTCACATGAAACAGAGCATGTGTGCCATAGGGCTGCTCTAAGCACAGGACTTAGAGCCTCCTTGGAAATAACCCTGTAAACCTGACTTATTTCTGAGATCAGAAGAGTTACAGTGGTGAGATCATGGGTTATTTCCAATAGCACATGACTTCTCTCCCACTTTCCCATGTGATAGGCAGTATCTGCTCATCCTTAGAGGAATAGAAATTGAGTCCCTTATTCTCATGACTAATGGGATACAGGCATCCTTGATGTGCAAGTTTGCATTGGTTGGGAGCATATAGCAACAGTATTTGCATGGCAGTGTTTGTACAGTGAAGTTGCTTCTTACCCTGCTTTTTAATTTGATGGGCCAACTCATTACAGGTTTTGGTAATGTTAAGTAAATCTGTTTACTGGGACAAAAATGGAGCTGAGCAGCTTTTCTTTAGAGAGACTGAATCTAAGCACTAACATACATCAACATTTCTGCCGGTGTGTGGTTAGCCCTCTTTGAAGGGCTGCCTTTTCAGGAGGCAAATATAATCATTTTTGATGCATCCGTCTAAAGACTTAACCACTGGTAACATGCTTTCAGACTAAAAGCCATTAGAATGTATTCAGAGTGAAAATGTTTTGAAGTGGCTAATGGAGTTTGAACTCCATTTTCACATGCTGAACTCACCGTGTCAGTGGGAAGTAGACACTGTCTGAAAACATTATTTCTAATCAATCATTGATGAGGAGCAATATTAACTTGTGGCTTTCGCTGTAGAAAAGTGGATGTAGCAAGAGAGAGTGCTTAATTAAATTGCACCTTATAACTAATCAAACACCTGGGGCCAACAGTTTGTGCCAATGAGACAGCCTGGCTGAATGCCAGAAAGCATTCTTGGATCTGGATATTTATACAAAATAGATTAAAAAAATAATTCAGAAGAATTATGGAATTTAGTGTTTTAGGCTGGTACCTGCATTACTTGATTACCAGTTTGCATGCACAAATGAGAAGATAGTTGGCATCTGGTTTGAACAGACAATTGTTATGATTGCCTAAACACTAGAAAATTAAGCTGCATTTAAAGCACATTTGTAAATGCTGAATCCTGTAAATAAAATCCTTTGGTTCTGTGATAACCCTTTCAGAAGTACTTAGTCTGTTGCTGAAGTTTATTTCTTTTCTGAAGTAAAAAAGGTTTCAGTGAATACATGCAACATCTGATCAGCTTTTAACAGCATTTAACATTGGAAGTAATCAACTATGAACAGGAAGTGTCTTTGTGGCAAGGCTTTTGCAGCTAAGTGGTTGAACATAACTAATTCTCAGAAGGGAAGCGCTTTGTAGTTTTTAAAACAAGTTTAAATATAATAATAGACAAGATTTTCCACGTCCCAGCTCTGTGCAAAT
Source organism: Podargus strigoides (assembly GCA_028020825.1). Classification (NCBI taxonomy): domain Eukaryota; kingdom Metazoa; phylum Chordata; class Aves; order Caprimulgiformes; family Podargidae; genus Podargus; species Podargus strigoides. The sequence goes on from CM051628.1 coordinate 17,918,653, forward strand.
AAACCTGCGATATTCTTTGGCAAAGTCTGCAAACACGACAAGCCCAAATTTACCCCATTTCTCTGTTTTGCACGGTTATGTTTGTTTCTTTCAAGTGCAGCCTTGTTGAGAAGGCAAGTGGGGGAGTGTACCCCAGGTGAAAGAGCAGGCTTGAGTTGCATGGTTTGTTCAGCTACAGTCTTTTTAACAAGCTGTGAAAGTGAAGGGAGGCACAATGACCCCATTAAGGCAAATGTTGGCTGTCTTGGTCAGTGTGTTGATACCAGTTGATAAGAAGCATTGTATTAGGTAAAAAATTTGACTTGCTACATGTCTTTAGTTTTCAGTATTTTCTTTTTAGTTATCTTCTGCATAATACACAGGGCTGGTAAGTTTTGTTATGAGCAAGCAGAAGAGGCTGTTGGTCTCACTGCAACTTAGTCACCTTCCCAACAGGGTCAGTGCGAGGTACAGGGTGCAGCACATGTCTCTTGTGGCCTCTTACTCTGCCTTAGTGTGGAAATAGCAGCTGATCTTCAGCAGCGGTGATATCATGGAAGGACAGCCCGTGTGCTTTGTGGCTGCTGCTCATGGCAGTGGCGCCCTAGCCCTGGGAAGAACTCCATATGATGGACCTCAGGGACACTCGTGGGTTTTCAGCTGTGCTCAGGGATTGTGTCTTCTCGGTACCACTTAAAAAAAAGGGACTTCAGATGTCACATGTGTGAAGTAAAAGTAACAAAGTGCATTCCAGAGTCTGGGTGTTGCTGGGAAGTCCCTAAGAAACCAAGGGTTCAGACATCTTCACTATTACGAAATGTGGCCTGAAAGTTCATACTTCTCCATCTGCTGTCTCTTTTACTCATAGACTAAATGATTGTGTAAATCTCCACTTCATGCAGGCTTTGGTAATGCAACTGGGTAGAGCCCAGGAACCTGCATTTAGGAAACTGAGCTTAGTTTGTCAGAACAACAGGGTTTTTTTCACTTTGTGGTGTCTACAAGGCACCATCATTATTTGTGGGAGCCAAAGTGTTTTAATTGCTTTGTATCCTGGACTGTCCAGATGAAACAGAAAAACTGGGGAATCCCATGGCATTTGGATCTACCCAAGTGATACATTCCTTTCTTTCACAATTACTCATATGGAAAGTGATGGGGGGAATCAGCACAGTCTGTGTAAGCTGTAAGGAAAAATGCAATCAATAATATCCAGATAATTCTCGTGTAGAAACTGGGTGCTTCAATTCATAGAGAGAAAACATCATGTTTTAGTCTGAGAATGGAAATTGGGAGATCCTCTAGGGGCACAGTAGATACTGCAGGCTGCTTAATGGTATTAGTAAGCAGTGGTTCTTCATAGTAAACCAGTCGTGTGCCATGGACCTTCCTCCAGAAATCATGTGCCTTTCTGTAATGCAAAAGAAAATGAGCTTGGAAGATCAGATTCATCTTGGTTTTAGTCCTTTGTTGTGCTTGGTGGAGTTACTTCACTGAGAGCGTGATCTGGTCTGCTGGTGTTTGGTTTTGTTTGTTTTCCCCTCTTATGGCAGAGAAAATGAATGGGCCAGATCTGTGGATTAATTCAAAATACCCCAAAGCTTCCTCTTGTGTGACTCACTCTTGTGAGTGGCTGCCTTCCCTGACCCCAGCATGAGGGCCCTGGGTCACACCAGCACTGCTGGTGGCCCTGGCCTGTCATTGGCCTGGTGGGAGCTAAGGGAAGCTTGGCTCCTTGTGGAGACCTTCTGGAGATCTGCTTCTCTGTGTGGTTTCCTGCTGTGGGGCCTGAGAAGCCAGCTCAGTCAGGAGCTGCTTTCAAAAAATGGCTTAATTTCTGCAGCTTCTATTGAGTCTGCGAGGAGGCAGCAGGAAGCACCAGGAGCCCCATGTCAGTCCTGCTCTGCTGTATGCACCCACGGAGAAGCTGTTGCCTGGTTCCACTCGCTTTCCAACCATCGAGCTGTCCTTTGACTTTTGCAGCTTATTGGGAGGACTCCTGCTCCTCTCCTCTCCTTCCAAGAGAGTCACAGCTTTTAGTTCTGTTTCCACTTGCTGAAAAGGAATGAGGTGCCGAAGGGATGTGGAAGCAGCAACGCTGTTGGATTTGGCAATATTTCTGGGAGAGGATGTAAGGAAGGCTTGATGACTTTTTTTTTAATCAGAAACCTGAGAGACTGAAGCAAGTTTGCTTGGAAAAGCTTTGTTCCCAGAAATCTATTTGAACACTGCTCTCTGTAATGAATGCTTTAGCTGATAGTATTGAATAGCATGTGTGGGCAGGAGCTGGGTTGTAGTTGTTGGTGTGCATGTGTATTGGCTGCATGACAAATCGAAAAATGCAAGCTGTAATAATAAGCTTCTTAGCCTCTTTGTGAGACAAAACTGCTGCTCTGTCACTCTAATTTGCTTTTTTTGTTTCTTGTCAGACAGACACAATTTCCCTGGAAATCAGGACGCTCTATCCTTCTGTACCTGAAGATGCAGAACAAAAAGCAGAAAACTTATTTGTTAAAGAGGTAAATATCTAGCATGTGTATCCTTTAATTTTAAATAAAACCAAGGGTTTGGGGGAGGCTTGCTGTGATTAAAATGAACATCTCTTTTCTTTTAATAGTGTTTAGGCAATTTGAAGCAGGTTTGAATTTTGGAGACCAGAAGGAGAGGGAGGGTTAACAGCATATCTGCAGGTGCCTATTCTGAGATGTTTGTATCTAGAAAAAATGCAAATGAATCAGCCTCTCCTTCTGCTGTTTTCCAGCTGCATTCCTTGTCACTAGTCCACTGATACTTATGTTTTACATGACTGCTAATCATTGGTGATCTGAATGTGCTTTGCACTTTGAAAATACTATTTTTTCCCCAAAAAAAGATAACTATTTGACACTGGTTTAGACTGTTAGAGCTATTAGAAGCTATGTATCTTATTCAGGGGTGTATATTATAGCTATCTGAGGAGTAGTTGCATTGTGAAGGATGTGTAGGGGTTGTATTTATTGTCAGTATTTATAGTCTGTTCTACCTTCATAGCAGAAAGTGGAGCAGAGGTTTTTTTTCATGACAGTGAGAGCCCTACCAGAAGAGATTAATTGTTCTACATTTAGAAAAACTATGGTTGTATTGTTTCCATACCTGATCTCAGATTGTAGAAGATTGCTCTTCCTGCTATCTCACGGATATTTCAGGTTGTCACTGGTTTTAGCACTTTGAAGGACATTGGTGGTGCTGGCTGCACTGTTCAAAGGAATTTACTTTAGATGGCTCCCTGAACCTTCCCCATCTTTCACTGGAGATGTAAAGTATAGCTCACCCTTTGCATTAACAAAATAGATTTACGAAACAAAATTTTCAGCCAGCTTCTATAAAGGATTTAATTCCAAGATCTTACCATTAGCCCATAATGTGTGTATCCTCTGCCTTTTTTTCACAGATTGGGATTTTTCACACCAGGCTTCTTGGTTTGAATGAGTATGGGCTATTTCATATGCACTATAACTGCAGGATGACTTGTGGAGGAAAAGTCAATGGCAGACAAACAAAGGGATTAGAAAAAATAAAATCCAAGATTAGGCAGAAATGTAGCTGCTGGATTGTATCCATCATGACATTTTACAGGCTGGCCCTATTTCTCTCCAGCAGGTCTAGAAAGAGCAATAACAACTTACTGCCAGCTCAAATTGCCTGAACCTTGCCATCTTTCTTAGTCTGACAATAGGGTTAAAAGATAACATAGCTTGTGGAATTATCTGCCTTCCCAGAAGCCTTGCTGCCCTTTCAGCACTTTGAGGTCTGCTTTTTATTTTAAGGTTCCACAAGTTGCAAGGCTAGCACTGTGCTCATGGCTTTACAGAGAAAGTGGTGGGTCTAAAAATGGAACATAGTGCACAGTGTCTGGGAATCATTACAGCTGAGTACTCCAAGAGGATGCTAATGACAGCCTGGTAAAATACATATTGAACATACCTATTAGCTTTCTCTGCAATACCAGTGAGCCAAGGGGAAGGGGGAGAGAGGAGCAAAGCAGTGGAAAAAACCTACTACAGAATTAATCCTGTGCATGGAATAGCAACAGGATAAGACCCTCTTTTAAATGCATATGTTCCATTTTGCCACAAAGCCAAAAGCTATATACAAAATAAATTGAGCTCCAGGAAGAGGATGGTTTCTAGTCCAAAATTAAGTAAAACTGAGCATGAGGTGTTGACCTTCACTTCTTTTTTGGAGATGTGAAAAAGCCAAGATTTTACTCAGTGAAGGAGTCTTCTCTTTCTTCAAATCTACTATGACATTATGCACAGTGAAGGCACCCATCTTGTACATACTTGACTATCTGTTGGTCAACTGAACTTGTTACAACCCAGGATCAAATGTCTAATTCCTGATGGGACTGTTGGGAAGCTATACAAAGGCAGTGGACAGATTCATCTTGCTGAAGCCATTTTGGTGTTCCCCATAAGTGGTAACAGTTATCTCTGATCATTAGTGTATGTTACACTATCTCAGTAGTTTAGCAAGTTACGACACAAAGACATGGAACAAGTCAGTTGACTGCAAATGAAGGGTCTGCTGTTGAAGGTTAAACTAATTTTATTGATGTGGCACAGTGACTGTTTCAAGAGCTGGGATTCATGATCTCCTGTCTCATCCTTCTGGACATTTGGAGATGCTCAGATGGTCTTGTCTATAAGGTACTGCTAGGCCTTTTAAAAGGGTCAGAAGTCTGTGGTAATGCCTTTAAACCCTGTCTGTCTCTTCCTGGGTGTTTGTTTCCTACTGCTGACAGTAGCAAAGCTTTACTTCCACCTCTAGCTGTTTCATTGCTAGAGTCCTTCAAGGGTCAGGTTTTTTTCCCCAGCCCTTACCAAAATCCATACACGTGACTTCTTGGGGATTTGATCAGATTCCCTTTGCTCAAGTGATCATAAACAGTGTGTACAGGCACACCAGGGTCACTTGATGGCCTGTGCAATATCGGTTTATGGATGCAGAAGAGCTGACAAGCCAGATGAAGAAAGATGAGGCTGATGTTGCTGAGGACAGCTTTCAGTATGGATAGCATTCAATGCTGTCCACCTGTAGAAGGCTTGTGCCTCCAGTTGTCTAATTCAGTTCTCTTAATACTGCTTTTAGATTGCTCAGTAACCAAAAACTTTCACTGTTGGAGATGTTCAGATGTTATGGTACTGGGTGAGGCAGAATAATTTATTTTAAATAAGATGCTTAACCTTCTCCTTTCTGCTGAAACAGTACAATGAAATTTGTAAAAAAGAAAATGAAGGTGACTTGAATAAATGAATAGTCCTTTGATAACTAAGTATTTTTGGTAGGATGCCAGAAGAATATTTTACATTTTATGATTGATTAATATTTGAGTCCCTTTATTAATTTATACCTAATTATTAGGTATATTCTAAAGGTAACACTTTGTGAATTGGTCATTCCTATATCTATAGTCATCTTAGGATATTTACCTTGTGGACTTTTCCACCTTAACAGTTCTTGGGCAGGAGGAGCTTGAGTAACTAAATTAGGTTCCAAGAAAAGAGAAGTTTCCAGAAAGTGTTAAAGCCAGAATAATTTGTCTTCAGTGTTTATTTTTCCTAAATATTCCTGACTTTCTTCAATTCTGTACAGTACCATGCTATTTCCTCCCGAATTCTGAATTTTCTCACTCCTCACAGAGTCTGCTGCATGTATTTATGCCAGTCAGCATTGTTCTCATGGTCCAGCATTTTGGCAAATAGAAACATTCACTCCACAAGAAACCAAGTAAAAATCTTGCTTTTAGACAGTGAAAATATTCCCAATGTTACCTTTCCCACCTCTGTATTCCTGAATATGCAGATCAAATGGCAGTCCTTGTGATTTTTCCAACATGTAATTCAGATATATAAGGGGATAGTGCATTTTGCAATTCAAAGCTATATTTGGTTTGAGGAATTTAAGCTATCTAATTGCAACATATTTAATCCCATATTGGTTTGCATCACATCAGTATTTTCAGAAAGTCTGCATGCATATATGCACACATGCATCCTGTTTGTGTCTGTGTATACATGAATGAAATTTTACATATGTATGAAAAAAAAATCCCAAAAGTAGATACATATTTGCTGCCAGCTGGCCTTTCTTAAATGAGTTTAAGCCAGATGATCCCTCCAACAATGATAAGTACTACTTGGAAACAATGATAAGTACTACTTGGATGGTTTTGGGAAGCATGTTAGCAGAGGTCTTGTCCCATGGATGAGGAGGGGTGTGCTGGGAGCTCTGCGGGGTCAGAAGGAGGATGGAGCCTCCACGAGTCTGCTGGTGCTCTTGAGCTGTGCTTGACCATGTTTGTAGCTTTAAAAGTCATTGTAGAGCCAATTGCTTCTTTCAAATCACAGACATCTAAGCAGTTGTCATCTTAGCAACCTCTTGGAAAAGGCCTGGGAACAGGGGCCAGTTATAAATGGCATGTGTGACCTGATTGTGTCCTGCATGCAACATCTGGAATCTGCCAGCTCATCAAGTAAGGGAGTCCAAGGTAAACACAGAGCAGAGTGTGCTAATGGCACTCTGCTCATGCAGCATTACCTAAACCTCTGTTTAGTGACTCTGTATTTGATATCAAATTGTGGTGTTTTAACTTATGGAAATGACTCTTTGTCCTGGTTTCCCAGGCACAGAACCATAACCCAGCCATGCAGGCAGGCCGTGAGTAGCCCTGAGTCACCTGTGAGAACCAATCAAGGCAGCTGCCCCAAGCTGACTCACAGGTGCATCCCATACCACTTCATCATGCTCATTATAAAAGGAGGGAGTTCAGTGAGGGTGGAGTTCCTCTTCTTGGGGCTCCTCCCTCTTGGTCTTCTGCTCTTGCTGCTGCTCCTAAGGACCAGGCTGAGTAGAACCTTGTACTTTATGTTGGTGATTGTATTAGTTTTGTTATTTCATTAAATCTGTTTCTACTTCAGCCCATGGGGCTTCTCCCTTTTTTTTTTTTCCCCAATTCCCCTTCTCAGCTGGGGAGAGGTCATTGGGTGGTAGAACAACTGCTACAGTTTAGCCTGGGGCATGGTAAATGTAGACACTCTTAAAGATGAGGGCAATGAAGAAATGAGCTTTCTGGGGAGAGCTGTTGAGACTGAGCTTTCATGCACCCCAGTGTTGGATCCTTTTCATTTGTGAGTGTAATTGTAGTCCTCACACTTCATCCATAGAGTAGTAGGGACTATGCTGGCTGAAAAGCACGACATCAAAATGAAATAACAGTGGAATAATATTGGCATTTCATTTGATGGATGATGTAGTTCATTTTGTCTGCTGTAGTACAGTATTCATGTGGACACACCTTAACTTTCCCATGTAGATTTTCTAGATACAGAACTTGGAGTTGTCACTTGTAGTAAGTTTTTAGAGTCCTCACCATTCGTTTGAGGGATTTTTAATTTGAGATTTTGCAGGCTGTGTTTAAAGGATCTGTAAGTAATTATTAAATGTGAGGTTTATTAATCATAATGTTAAGATCCACAGCTCTGTATAACCACTGAAAGTGTTTGTGTGTCCATACAGTTGCTTTCTGAGGCTTTTTTATTTACAGGCTAAACTGCATGGCTCTTACATATTTCAGAGTCAAATTAAAATAGGAACTTCTGTTGATAAATGTCACAAATAAAGTTTTATTATTGCTCATCACAGAGTAGATTTCCCCAACTTGAAAACCTAAGTGCTTTCAGTACTTTAAAGAACTGTAGTGTCAGAACAATGACATACAGTATTAAGGGACAGTACGTCTTTTTGATAGCATAAGAGGTAAGTACTTATTTTAAATGTTTAATACTTTAAAATGATAGCGTGTTTTAGTGTTTTCATTTGTTACACTGCTGTGTCACTGGACTGTACTGTATGTGTTAATTTGGAAGCAGCTTCAAGAGCCCCAAAATGCAGGTCCAGGTTGCTAGCAGCTGCTAGCAGGTAGTTATGATGCTGCCATGCTTGTCACAGGCATAAGGGAGCAGGGGTAAGCCTGGAGTGCAGGGCTGAATTTCAAGCCAGGGTGATCACACCGCCTTCCACTTTCCCAAATCTCTGCATTCTGCCTTTGGCTGTTGCAGCAGAGGTCACAGGAGGAAGAAGCAGTGGGAGGGCTTTATGAGCAGTGCCATGTATGTCCCCTGTCACGGGGTAGAGCACTGAGCCATCTCTGCAGCTTCCCATTTAGCGCTGTGGCCATGTCCAGCTTTGGAATGTCTTCGCTTTCTGTTTTGAAGCTCTTGCATGGGCTTTGCCCTTCCTTGTTTGACATCTCCTGCTTTCCCCCTCAGAAACAGCCACTCTTCAAGGGCGAGTGAGGTGGCAGGATTGCTCTGTGCATGCAGTTTCTCTGCAAGAAGCCCAGTTGTTCCACAAATGACTTCTCATGCGTGTGTCTGTCTTTCTGCGGACCACATACCTAGTGCTGTCTTAGAGAGAATATAGGCAGGGGAGCTGCTTTCAAAGGTTTCAAGGTGTTTGCTTTGGTTTTTTTTCTCTCACTTTGCATTCTCTCTTTTTTTTTTTTTTTTTTCTTCTTCCTACAAAAGGTTTATTTGCATTGCAGGGTAAATCTTTTTTTAAGTGCCTCTTTCACTGTGGTAGCCATCATGCTGTCATCACCAGAACCAGAGCTAAGAGGTTACAGGTGGAAAAAGCTTGCAGGATTGACTGTCTCTCTAAGGGAAAATTAGGCCAGATGTGCAATAAGAAAAAGGAAAAGAAATGACCTGAATTTGATATGGCCCTTGGGAATGGGCTGTGGAGCCTGCCTGGTCAATAATGCAGTAGGAAAGTTCATGCAAATGTGTGCCAACCCTCCTACATCCCAAAGCTTCCATTTCTCTGTCTGTGTTTTTCCTCCCTCACAGTCCACTTGAGCTCAACAGCCCCTGCAGTAGTGCCTCTGCTCTTTGGCAGGAACAGTAGGATCCAGCTTTGGCCTCTTGATGAAATCTCTGCTTCTAGAAAGATTTTTCTTGCTCCTTAAATCAGGTTCACAGGTATTTTACCTCATTGATAAAATTCAATTTCCAATTAAAAAAAAAAAAAAAAAGTGAATATAGTCAGCAGAAGTATTTGATTTTTAGTTGGGATATTCTGAAGAGAAAATGCTGTTACTTTTTTTTTTTAAGTAGATCTAGTTTACAATGGTTAGCCACAACAAGCTAGTTGAAGAGCAGTGTTAGCTGTTGTGCTGAGTTGGCTTGCCTTTTATGAATTTCCTCAATGTCACTTGAATGTGCTGTTTGTCCCCTCTGATTTTTGTTTTGGTTAGCTTTTTCTTGGAGGAGCACAATAAACCTTTATAGTTATAAGCTAAAATACTGTGGCCTGCTCTGTATGTTAGTCACAACTGTTTTGTTTTGAACACATCAGCCTGTAATGTTTGCAATAAAAGTCTGCATTGAGAATTCTCTGTGGGCTTTAATTGCATCTGTTAAGTAGAATACTTAGTAATGAAAGTACCACAGGGAAAAAGTGGTCCTTTCTGTTGAAGGTTCAGTTGGTTTACACTTGCCAAGTAGAAAGTGAGTTAAGTGTGAATTGGAGGGTCTGTGCTCATCCTCACAACTTTCAATGAATGAGCTTTTCATTGCCTCATGTAAACCATAGAGTATGTTGCTCTGGTAAGAGTGTTCTTAGCCTAGGTGACTATCAGAGAGCTTTAACTAAAACCTGGATCACACAAGTACAAGAGTTACCGGTTTGTTTTATGAAGGTTTACAAAACAGAAAGGTTGAGTTTGGCCTGTTTTTTTTATTCAAAGACACACAGAATCACAGAATAGTTTCGGCTGGAAGAGACCTACAAAGTGCAACATACTCTGCATCTTTTACACAAGATTTAAAAGGAGATTTGTTAAGCCAGTGCTGAGTAATTTAGAAAGCATCACCTCTAAGTTTTCAGCCCATCTCAGTTTTTGCTCCGGCATTCTGATAATGCCCTCAATGTCCCTGTGAGGCAGAGACTGCTGTGCAAGCAATGATTTCTGTGGGAGCTTCAGAAGAGTCTGGCAGGGAGGAGAGGGAATACTCCTGGTTGGAGGAGTACTGACTTATCCTGTCCCTTTGTTGCCTTTTCTTCCCCTTTCACTGTGTAGCTTTTGGCATTTAAATATCTTCTATCTGTCCTTTATTCCATTCTCTTTGTCTCCTGAGTCTTATTCTTCCCATGCCTTTCTGTGAAACTGTCTTTCCTCTCCCCACCTCCGATGCCTATCAATGCTGCTGCTTTTCTCTACTGTGGATCTCCACCATTTTCCTTCCTGACGTGTCTCCTTTTCCCTGTGGTCTTGGGCAACAGCTTCTACTGTTAGGTTTTAGGCTTCATCCCTCTCTTTCGTCCTGCCCATCTCAGATGGACTGGTGCAAAAGTTCAGGAGGAGAGTGGGGAGAAAATGATACGGTACTGGGGTAAATTCTTCAGCATACTGTACAAGTATCAATTTTAATTTTACACTCTGTAGCAAGAATCACTGGAAATTCTGACATGTCATTTTTCTTGTTGTGGAAGTGTACCCTATCAATAACTCTACATATTTCAGGCATCTTGTTGCCTTTAGAAATGTCATGTTGTGTTTAATTGCATTGATAAAAATTCTGCTTTGAGTAAATTGCAGTTATGCTGATCTGTTTGGCAGCATAGCAAAGAAAGCCCTTTGGCTTTGTTCAGGTCTGGCTCCCTTATTTAAGGGAGATTGATATATTAAGAACAATTTCCAAACAAAGGAATGCAAAACCAACAAGCAGTATTTTTGAAAACAAAAACTACAAGGAGATGATGAGATGACTGAGCAAATTCAATGTGGAAGGGAAAATGAGACTCTGGCAAGAAAGGATAGTCCTATTGATACATTCCTGAATGTTGTTAAGAGGTTAAAGATCAATTCCTAAGGGCAGAACAAGAAGTAGACGGCTTGTTCTACTACAAGGGAGAATAAAAGGAGTAGGGCAAATGCATTTAGAATGGAAGGCTTGGGCAATGAAACAGGATGCAAATAAAAAATGTATAATTGATGTCTGTGGAGAAAGTGAGACCTCAACTAGACAGTGACTTTTGAGGCTGTAGTGACATAATTTAATGATGCTTCCTACAGAGTGGATGGGAATCAGTAAAGTATGTTAAATGGCTATCAGCCCCCTCCTCCATCTTTCATGATTCAGTGCATTTGATTTAAAAGGGAAATTGTCCTTCAAAATGTGGAAACATGTGACTGGCTTTCCTTTAAGAAATGTGCACCCAGCTATGAAAGAGAAGAATATTAACATATAGTCCCTAGATCTAGTCCCTCAGATCAACGTTGGTTCTCTAGCCTTCCTGAGTCTAAATAGTTGTAGTAATTCTATTGTTGTTGTTTGTGTTTTTTCTCTTTAGGCTTGTAAATACTACAGTTCCCAGTGGCATGTTGTGAACTACAAATATGAGCAGTATTCAGAAGACTTTCGACACTTGCCACAGTAAGATCTGGCATAAGTTCATTTTTTTATTTTTTCCTATTAGGTTTGTGTCATTTTGCTGAGCTTTGTCCATATTTGCACTTTGTCTTATATGCTCTTCTTGTTTTACTGTATTTATAGCCTTGCATTTTTAAAAAGGGAAAGAAAAGGTCCTTGAGCAAAAAGTTCAAGACTCTGCAGAATTCACTAGTATCAACAAACTCCATTTAGTGCTGATTCAAATCCTTAGGAGTGTATTTGCGTATTCAAAGCACAGTTGATACAGGAAAGCTGCCTTTCTGTTTTCCTTAATAATGCATAAATGTCACCCACCTTTAAACTGGGATTACTTCTCCTTTTAGTTACCCTGTGTAACAGAGGAGTAGGGTTTCATTTAGTGCTTTATATCTGCACCACACAGAAGAATTGGTGCAATGTGTGCAGCACACACTGGAACAGCACCAGTGACAGAAGGCTGAAGGAATGTGCAGGTGTCTGGGTAAGTAGGCACCCCTTCTGTGCTTGGAGGCAGTACCTTAAAACCAGTGTAAAGGTGCTGGGAAGAGAATGAACAAGTTCCTTGATTTGAGTGGAAAGAAATTAAGGATTTGTTGCTCACTCCTTCAGGCATGAGTTTCTACCCATACTCCTGTTTCTGGTAGTTTCCCTGAGGACGGTTTTAGGGAGTAGTTAATGAAATCTCTGGATGCCCAAATGAGCTGTGGCACTGCCTCGTTTTCTGGGATTTGAGGCATTAAAATCATGATACTGAATGAAAAAGGTTGTAACATGCACATCACAGAGGAATGGGTGCTCCAGGCTTGGGTTGGTTGGAAACTACCACTAACTAAACACTGTTGCAGGGATCGATAAAGTGATTCTTACGATCCATTTAGATGCTGTGTTCAGAGGGTTTTGTGCTGCAAGCTTTCCCTCAGATCTGCATTCTCTCCTGTATGTTGGTATTTTTATTAGCAATGAATATGGGAGTACAAAAAGCCATTAAGAGCAGTTTTACTAATCAGGGGTTGTAAACATACCTTTTCTTAAGTACCCTGTCTACTGAATGTTTTAGAAAATTAATGCATTTAGTACTCAAGAAAAATGTTTGCAGCACAGCAGTTTCCCATTTAACCTTAAGCATCTTCAGTCTTATGAAATATGCATTTGACAGATGTGGTTGCATTACTCTGCACAAAAGTACATTTTAGATGATTACATACATCCTCTTCTGTGAAGGTTATTTTAATATAGTACTCAATATGATTTTCTTTCATGAGTTCATGCTCCAGGGATGATATGGTGTCTCACATCTTACTTTTTTTCCTCCTTGTGTAGAGGATTATAACAAAACAAGAGATCTTGTGTTGTCTTGTATCAGAACATAGCACTCAGGAGTGGCTTGGATGCAGCACTGGTGATGTTTCAGAAGCAAAGTTATAGCAGGACTGTCTGTACTTTGTTTGCAGGAAGTTGCCACGGTTTGCATGTAGTTCACTGCTTTAGACTGAATCTTTTCATTAAATTTGTCATGATATGTCCATGTTGTAATATTGTATCTCACTGTTGATAGCTCTGGATGCCCAGTTTTTTGTTTCGTTTGTTCAAAACTGCTGTCACACTATTGGAAATCTGAGCCTGTTGTTGTATCAGTTCCTCTATAGGTAATTGTCGTATCGGGAAGATTGGATGAGTGTGAAGCATTTAGCTTTGCATCATGAGAAAGGACCGTCATTTCCAGTATCAGATCTAACTGTGGCTAAAGTAATTCCATTCACTGTGGGTGTGCTGAACCTTCCCGTGGGCTTTCTCATTTAGAAACACACAAATTGGGTCTTGGCAGCCTTCATACTTGTTTGTATGTGAAGCCATGCTGTGCTGTTTCACACAGTCATACAACACGTCAAGTAATGGCTGCTTGGAGTAGCAGATTTTAATCAGATATCAGTTATTCTTTCTGAATATTAACCCTCTTGGGTTGGGAAGCAGCTGCAATGTGACACTGACCACCTGGGGCAGGCAGGGAGGACTGGATGTGTCCGTGGTGCAGTTCCACTGAAGTAGTGCTGCAGCAGCTGGGAAGAGCTCAACAACATGAGCACAACATGACCAAAATGTTTAGCAATTGCTTTAGTTTTTCTTTGAGTGTGTTCCTCCTTTGAGGTTTTTCTCAGGTCTTTCTACCCCTTAAATTCCTCTATGTGAGCTCTCACTACCTCTTTTTACACCATTTTTTATGCTTTGTGCTGGTGTGTTCTTGCTTCTTCAGCAAGTGGAAGGAGTGGAGGAAGAACAGGGGTTGCTTAGCGTGTGCTGTGGTGACAGTGTGTCTGGGAACAAAAATAGTCATTAGCAAAGTTTTCACTGTCGTTTATAGAAAACCTGGAACATTTGGTAGGTAGTTCAGGCCTGGTCCCTGCATCTTCATTCTGGATCTTCATATGGCTCTGAAGAGGCAGTAGGCAGAGAAAAAGAGGGCATGCCAAACAGGATCATGTCCTTGCCAGGCTTTATCTGCCTGCCATAGAATGATGAGGAGCATGCCCAAAAGAATTCTCATCCAAGGAAGGAAGAAACTTCTGTGGAGAATGACACAGAGGTCTGAGTGGATGAATGCGTGGTCAGTGAGACCTGACACCTGAAGCAGCAGTGGTCTGTCCTTTTCTATCTCTTTTGTAGCTCTGCTGAGAGGACAGAAGGATTTCCTTCTTTCTTAGAAACTTGCCATGTACCTAGGCTTATGGAAGAGCTGTGGTTCACTGGGACAAGCTCACTGACTGTGGAGCAGCAGAGTTGCAGTGTCGTATGGTGAGGGGTCTGCATCCCACTAATCCAGCAGATTTCTGACTCCTCCTTCCCCTGCCAAGCAGCATCAGGGGCATTAGGGTCTTGTTTTGGCATTTTTTTCAGTAGCTGACTAACTTGTACAGATCCTCATGCGAATCTGTGCAGTGGTGTTATCTGTCCATGTGTGGCCAGAGAGCATTGGGCAGTCTGCCTACGTGTCCCCCCAAGAGACTGCGATGTACTTCTAGCTCTGAATAATGAATAAGCCAATTGGATTTTTGTCTAAAAATGAGAAGGCTTGAATGGTGTATTTTGGAAAAGGAGGAATTTGGCTTGAGACTTCTGTTTTGGGGTCTTTTGTGCAGCAGGGAGTGTTTGTGTAAGAATTTTTAACAGCTACCTTTGCTTGCATTGGAAAACCTGCAATGGGTTTCCATCACAAATATTCTGAATAATAACACTTTCACAGATGTCAAAGGTGGCAATACGTTGCAAATGGTCCTTTTATTCAAAATGTCAATCAGTTGTTTACATTAAACACCAAAACTGGAACAAACTAATACAGAGAATAACCACTCCTGTGTTCTGTGTGCACTTGATTCTCCTGGCTCTGCTGACATGCTGACTTCGGTTGTGGTGGGGTGGTCACGTCGCGAGAACTCTGACTTTGAAATGGGGAAAGTGTAGACGAGATAGGTATTGCTCATTACTCTAATCTTCCTGGTCTGCAACTTGTGTATGAATGAAAAGGGTCAAAGTTAACACTTTTTTTTTTCATGTTTTTTTAAAAATTGGTGAGGTATAACCTTATGTGCCAGTGTGGGCTATAGTTTGCTAACTTGAGAAAGGAAACTAACTTAGGAGTGTTTGGTTTCTCAGCTTCTGTTTAGGTTTGCTTCTGTGCACAGTAGAGACCAGTGTTGCTCTGTTCCTCTTCTCAGGCTGGGCAGATGGAAGTGAGTTCTGGAAAAGTCAGTCTTCCTGATAAATGATAGCTTTTAGCATGACAACTTTTGTAGGTTTTCATATGATAACTGAAGATTCCCAAAATGAGATTTGTAATCTTCAGGAATTTGAAAAAAATATTGGTATTTCTCAGGCCACAGGAAAAATCCATTTTTTTCTCCATTTAAAAATATCTTTGAATTTTTATCATGTGTATTTTGTTGTTACTTAAGGTTTAATTCTGTAACATACAAAGTACTCTGGGCCTAAGTACAATTACTTTTGTGCTTAAAGTAAGCTTAAGTGCTTTGCTTTTTCATATTCAGTTTTGATTTTAAGTCCACAATATGAAGATCTCAAATGGCACCACATCAAAAAGACATCTGTGTGTTTCTTAAATTACTTTAAGGCTGAGCTCATCATATTGAATAGTAAAAAATATCCTGAAATATTGAAGGAATGTGGAAGTCTTAAACTGAATGTTCTAATGTTGTTCTTGGTCAGAAAGAGCTACTGAAGAGTTCATTCTCATTCATTTGACAGCCTTAAATGGGATATTGCTTTGGAAACTGTTTGGGGTTTGGTGCCTGTTGTTGGGAAGAGCAGTGAAGAGAACAAGAAGTGGTATTTCATCATTTGTGTAGAACTGTTGTAACTTCTTAGTGTTGAAAAGTTATATTGAGCTTAAGAAAAAAAGCTGTATTTTGAAACTGTAGTAGTTTTTGAAGGAGGTAATGGGATCACAGCAACAGGTGCACTGAAGATGCTGTGGCAGCTCGGGATGGTTGTATCCCTGAAATAGTAGGTACATGATTATTTTAAAAAAAAAAATTAAAATTGAAGAAGTTTTTCCTCCCCTCACAGAAATGAATGTAGACCAGAGAAACTGCGCTCACATTCCTTCGAAATCGATCATGAAGATGTGGATAAGGATGAAGTATGTATTCTGTTTCTGTTGTGGGTTTTGCTTTTTCCCCCCTGGGGAAGAGTTATTTATTGCTTTAATATCAAATCAAGAATGATAATAGAGGCTCATTATCTCCTATAAAATATTTCATATTTTAAATAACTCTGAAGTTAGTGGAACAGCTTTGTCTCTTATGTCATCATGTGCACAGCAGACATTAATAACATCTTATTTTAAAGGAATGAAAGGATGATTATTTGTTGTCAAGCAGATATTCACACATTACAGTTTTCTTTCATCTTAGAATTCAAAAAAGCAAGTCCATGCAATATTAATCATGTCTCTCATACAGGATACAACATCCCACTCATCTTCAAAAGGTGGTGGTGGTGGAGGAGGAGGATTAGCAGCAGGAGTTTACAAGTCTGGATGGCTATATAAAGGGAATTTCAACAGCACTGTAAACAATAGCATTACTGTTCGGGTAAGGGGACAGCATTATTCTTTCTTCATTCCATTTGGGTTTATATCCCCCACAGATGCATGCTTGTTTGCCACTGTCATTTAGCTATTTATATCTCGGGTTTGATCACATTACTTTAAATTTTAGTAAAGTAATATTACAGTTGTTCATGAAGTAGTGCAGTCAGGAGTTCCCTATTATTGAAATGCTGTGAATAAAGTATCAGTGAAAATAACTTGCAGTACAACAATTGTCATTCTTTTTTTAATTTCCACTCCCCACTTCAGTCATTCAAAAAGCGCTACTTCCAGCTGACACAGCTGTCGGATAACTCATATATTATGAATTTTTATAAAGATGAAAAAATATCAAAGGAGCCAAAGGGATGTATTTTCTTGGATTCTTGTACAGGAGTAGTTCAGGTAAGTTTCAGTTTATTTCATTGTGTTGTTTGAGTGTCATATGAATTTAAAAAGGCAAGTAGAAGAACACATACATTAATGCAATAGTGGTCTTGGCAGCAGTTTTTTGAAACAAAAACACCATTCATTTTGCTCTTTAAATTGGTACAGCTGCTCAGACTGCCAGGTTACAAAACCACAGGTGAATTATGGTAGCAGATCATGCATATGCTCTTTGCCCATGATGTATACAAGAAAAAATATTCTAAAATATTTCTTTTCACTGAAATTTTCTTAGCTGCCAGATTTTACTTCATGCTTACTAAGAGCATGCTTGCTTGTTGTGGGTTGGGGTGACTCAGGTTACAAAGCATCATCTGTTGGGCAAGTGGTAAATTAATCCTGTGTCCTGAGCCTCCTTGAAGATCATCACTTTTGGAGGTGATAGAGAGTCTTAAAGGCAGCAGGTAGGACAAAGCCTTGTTGTTTATTGTGGCTTGAAAAAATAGACAGAAATGTCTTACACCACCTTTTTGCTCCCTATAAGGTTGAGCTTTTTTCCTCCTCTTGCTCTACCTTTTCTCTAATTCTGTTTCAGTATTTATCTTTTCTTTTTTCCAGTCTAAACAAGATGTTCTCTTATACAGTATGTTACTGTGGTTGATCTAGCCCCATGTGCCCTGAATGTCACTGATTTTAGGTACAGATTTTATGCTATCCCAGACTTCCTGTTCTGCTGTGTTGTTTCTGATGATGCTCTGTGATAGCAGAAATGTCTTGACTGTAAGATTTCTGTCCTTTTTGACTAATTTCTGACCATAAAACAGTTCAAGAAACCTTTGAAATCCCCTTTCTGAACTTTGACAGCTGCCTTCTAAACCTACAGTGTTCCTGCAAATTGTCCCAAACTGAACTGTACACTCTCCTCTCGCCTACCCCCAGACACTAGTTTTCATCATTGTTCTTTGACAGACATTTAGAACGGGCTGCGCAAATTTATGAGCTCTCTTCACTAGCTAGAAGCGAGAGTCTTAGCCACGGGGTAATAGGGCAAGTCTCATCAGCTATCAAAGTCTGGTGAACTTAGGGCTGCAAAACAAAGCCTTGCTTAGAGTTGCTATAAACAGGGAGACTACAGAATGTGGAGAAAGAGTTGGGTAAAACTGAAGATTTAGAGGGACAGTGTGATGTGAAAGTTCTGATTTAATGGGTTTTAATACAACTATAAATCATTTAACTCTGTATGAATGACTTTGAGCTCCTGTTTGATACAGGTTGAATATCCAAGTTCTTGCATATCTAAAGATCCTGGAGAAATCACCTCCAGATAAAATACAAAATACTTTCAAAACAATTCTGTTATTTTGGAAGAATGACCCTGCAGACATTAGACTGATGTTTCATTTACAGTTCATCCATAGTTTCTTTTTGAATCTTGTATTATTTCCTTCTGGAAG
Organism: Podargus strigoides; assembly: GCA_028020825.1. Classification (NCBI taxonomy): domain Eukaryota; kingdom Metazoa; phylum Chordata; class Aves; order Caprimulgiformes; family Podargidae; genus Podargus; species Podargus strigoides. The sequence goes on from CM051628.1 coordinate 17,937,048, forward strand.
AAATTTTAAACTTGAAAGTAAGTGTTGAAGGTTACAAGTCAACCTCAAGGTCTACATACCATATGGAAGAACTTAGAGAAGCAAACTGAGAAATGGTACTCTCCCCCCCCCACCCCACCCCCCCCACCCCACCCCCCGTTAACTGATCAGGAAGCAAATAGCTGGCTTTAGATTTGAAACAAAGACTTTGCTGTAGATCTCATCTGCTTGCCAGAAGTCTGAAGTGCAGATGGAAAATTGGATATTGAAATTTTCCTGCCATAATGTTCTTAAGATTGAGCATGCGAGATGCATTGCTCTATTAGATAACGTCTCATAGTGTTACAGTACCTGATTTAAAGATTTTGGCCATGTCTGTAAGGGGAAGTACATAACGTAGACAATAAATGCATTCATTTTAATGCTCTTTGTACTTTCTGAAGATAAATTGAAACATAGCATTTTTCTTTATAGATTGTACATAAATTGGTATACATAATCCACTTACACAAATAATCTGTCTTTAAAAGTTTTGAGTGAACGCTACCTAAGATACTTGGCATAGTTTTGTTTAACTTCTAGCTCTTGGTGAAGCCCCTGTGTTATACCAGTAAAAACAGTTTTCAGTGAAATTTTAGTCCTTGTTTTACATTAATTTGAATGTATGTAGTGATTGGAGGATTAGAGTGATTTCAGGATCAAGAAAAATATTGGACACATGAGAACCAATTGCTGCAAAACCCAACCCTATTCTTAACCTATGTTGGGTGAACTAAAATTAAAGCTATTTCCTACCAAGACAATTTTCAGTAGCAGAACTAAAAAATAACATATGCGGGTGCACACACAATCCCGAGTCAGTTTGAAAAGCCAAGATTTGTCTGACTCTGTTGACCTGAGTAGCTCCAGAAGAAGTTGTTCAGTCTTAACTGACTCCTGAGCTGGGTCATGACATGTAATACAAAGACTGGAGCAAGTGATTAACAACAGATTGGGTAGGAATCTTCTAAATCATCTCTGCTGCTGGAAAAAAAGTGCTCATGGAACTTTATTTTCAGTGTCTTGGGTTCTTGGTCTCCTCCTCTGCTAATCAAAATCAGATTTTGCCTCTCTTCCTGTTAAATAAAAATATCACTATCATCTCACCATCTGGCTTAGAAGCTATTCTTAGTAACTCGTTGATGTAGGACTGTATTGAGAAAAAAATATAGTATTTAGAACTACAGTATACCATTGTCATGTTATTTGAGACTGTTAATGAAGAAAAATGAAATTGAGTGAAATGGCCACTTACAGAGTGGATGAATTGTTTTTTGTTTGTCAGCATCACTCCAAGGTTAGATGTGTTAACAAAGTGATGGCAATTTTCTGGAATATTGAAAAAAAAAAAAAATGGTGGCACTGGTGTCCATAGTGCTTGTAAAAGTTTGATGTAATAGGGGGTAGGACACATCAGCGTGCTTTCAGATTCGAACAAGGAGGAGAGAGAATTGATGCAACTGCTTCTATCAGACTAAGGGATAAAAGCCTCCCTAATTTGATAAATGCGAGGAATGAAGCACATTGTATTAGATCACATCACTTTGTTTAATTTTATTGAACTGTTTCAGTAACTAAGCACCTCTTAATTCTTAAGACAGGAATTGATGGATTAGCCATCTACTGCAGGTAAAAACTGGCAGTACACCGTAGGTCGCAGAACACAATCTGTTGCCACTATACTGGGCATTGGTTCTTATTCCATACTTGAAAATGATAGCATTGCAATAACTAAACAGCACTATACCTCACTTTTTGCCTCCTGCAAAGAACTGTGGAAATCACCTTAGTCGTTTTTAGAAAGATGGCAGTGGGAAATACCCATTGTAGTCTTTTCACATGTAGGAATTTGTCTTATTGCAGTCTTCTGGAGAGGTTTACTGGTTAATCTCTATTCTAAATTTAGACTCATGTAATCCAAAAGCTCTTTCAGAAAAATATAAAAAGAATAAAATTATGTAGATATATTCTCATCCTAACCTCAATGTTTCTAACTTCCTTAGATCCTCAGAAATTGTTACCTTTATGTAGCTTATTAGCAGCATCTTTAAGTATCGCAAAACAGAGGACTTCATAAATTGTTCACAATTAGCTTTGACCTGTTCAGGTCCAACCTCAGCAGTCAGGGATGGAACAGTCTTTGACTGTGTGCTGACTTTACTTGCTGGTTTGAATTTGTTGAACTCGATCCTGTTCCCACTTAGTAAATATTCGTATGACTTAGCACTATGTAGTCTCTTTTTGAGTGTGTGATGTGCTGGAAAGGTGTAGGAGATTTGGGCTGTAGAGGTGTTCTTGCCAGCAGCCATGACTGATGTAGCAGTGCTGTACTTCACTATCGGAGGTCTTCCATTATTCCACTTGGGAGGTATTCTCTACTGTATTTTGAAGTATTACCATCCATAGTCTTAGATTTCTATGGCTAAATAGAAGATGTATGTTTGCCCACAGAAGATCTTAAATGCACGAAGACCCAACAATAAGTTGACATAAATTTGCATTAATATCACACTATTTGGATTTTCTTTAAAGCCACTGAATTTTGCTTGAGTGTTATCTTTAAGGAGTGGCCATATGCAAGTCCATCTTACGGATGCCTTTTTCAGTACCTTTTTATAATTAGTGTTTATTTTTCTTTTCCTTTTGTTCCAACAGAATAACAGGCTTAGGAAACATGCCTTTGAGTTGAAAATGAATGACCTCACATACTTTGTGCTGGCAGCTGAAAATGAGCAGGATATGGATGACTGGATTTTCACTCTCAACAAAATCCTGCAAATAAATCCAGAGGGAACCATTCAGGAGAGGAAAAGTGCAGATCTCACTGATCTGAAACTTGGTAAGAGTGAATAGTCTCTTGCTGCTTTTTTTTTTTTTTTTTTTTTTTTTTTAATCAAATGCAAAAAATTGAACCTTCAGCTATCACTATTGAATCATTTTAACTGCCTGAGTCTGTAATGGATTCTGCACCTATTGATTTCTGACGAAGCAGCACCAGTCTTTTGGCAATCCCTGAACAGTGTCTGCTAACTCCCCACAGATCATTTTCAAAAGGCTGTGGGGGAGGTAAAGCTGCTCCCCACAAAGTCAGCAGGAGCAACGTGGCTCTGCTTTGCATATGCAGCTCTTTTTCAAATATAGTCCTCTCTGTTAATGATCTTGCTAGTACTTTGTGTTTTACTGTCTCAGGAGCCTGAAGGTTTTAGTTTTGTGCTGGAGAGAGGTTAGATCAGTTTTTTCCAGTGTGTTGTTTTCTTTAAAAATCTGGATCTAATAATTTTTTTAAAAAAAAAACAAACCACACACAAAACCATCTGTGGTATATTGCTCTTTCCCTGGAAGCTTACTGACTTTTCATTACTTGCTTTTGTGAGTTTGTGTATTAATATGCTTTCACTGTTGAAGAAAGAACTGGATGCTCTGTTATACTGTACTCTTCATGTGGCAGTAACTCATTCCTCCACATAATGAATCCACGGTCAGTTTGGATGAACCCCAGCTGAAATTCTAAGACTGAAAACACTTGAGACTTTAATACAGATTTGAACTGCTCGTGCTCTGAGCTGAATCAAAGCTCTGGATCCACATGCATTAGAATCTTGGGGAAGTTCAGAGCTAATTGAAGTCTTTAGCCTAGTGTTTATTATAAAAGTCTGATTTTAGAGAGACAGGATACTCTTCGTATAGCCAAAGACGTTTTTATAATTTGTAGACACAAGAGACTTACACTTCAGAATCAGAGAAGCACTTCTGAAAATCTAACCCATAATGGATATTAATGAAACAGGAAGAAATATGTGCATAAAAGGTCAAAGACATAAGGCTAACAGAAAACAGAAGTCTCTACTAGTAAAAACCCTGATAACAAGCAACAGGAATGTGCTATGGAGTTAACTTGTCAAAAGGCATGATGCTTTCTTGGCAGAAGAGTCCTAAATGGCTGCAATGACTTATTTCACACTGGACTGAAGTACCTAGTGAGAGCAGAACAGTCCCTGGTGAGCTAAGTAAAGCAAAGGGGCTGCTGTATAGTGCTGTCCTCTCACTGCATAGATTTGCAGCTCAGGGAGTGCAGACTGCATCCCTCCCCTTCCCATAGAGTGGGTAAGGTCCTGCTGGCCTCACTGAAGACTCCAAACTGGGAGTCCAAAATCTTTTGGTTCACATAAACCCTTGGTGTTGCCTCAGAAGGCAGTGAGAGAACAAAGGAAGGTGTCTTTGCTATGGGCATGAATATTTGTCATGGGTGAATGTGTCAGGCGTTTTACTGAGTCAAGTCTCTTGTTTGAAAGCTTAAATATATATTAAGTTACAGTAAGCACCAGTTGGAGATGAGGTTGAGGAAGACAGAGGTTTACATTAGTATCTCTTCCATTTGTTAGCCTGATGATATGGGAATAAGAAGAAATAGATAATAAAAATATTTACTTTTTTTTCTTCTTCTTTTCAAGACCCTGCAGAAGTTTTGGTGAATTATGATTGCTCTCAAGAAGAGACTGATTCTTCAGAGAACACCTTGCACCCAGACTTTGCAAAAGTAATGCATGTTATATTTATCTTTACAAGCTTAGTGGAAAGTGCTACCTAGGTGAAAAATGCCTGCTACCAGATGGTCATAATACTGTGAAAGGTTTGAAAACATAGGACAGCTCCTTGTGGTTGTTCAAGCCATGACAAATGACAGGAATAATTTTCTTTCTGAAGAGCTGATGGCTTTGTTTAAATGAGAAAAGCTCCACTGGATGTTAAAAAAAGTACATGATCCCTAGAGTGATTTGATTCAGACCTGTGAAATCAGTAAGGGTCTGGTCCCTGCAGTAATCTCTGAAATATTTACTATTTTTAACTGCATTTCAGAAGAGTTTGGCCCTTGGAGAGCCAAGATTCCCTGTGTGACTTGCAAGGAAATGAGCTGTGAACTGCTCATTGACTTTAGTAATTTCATTCAGAGATGCATGTAGTACCAGGGGAGGCGTCCTGTCCTCTGAATCTCATAAACTGCTTCATGTAGATGAGATAATTGTAGATGGTGCTAAGAAGCTTTTTGATGAAAAGCTAGATTGGAAATATTTTACTGTGTTTTCGTGAATGAGTTTATGATCTGTTTGTAATCTTCTGTCAGTGAGCTACTATAGATGTTATCTGTCTACACAGCTAAAAGATATTTGAGGATGTTACTCCCACAAATTTGAACTGAAAGCTGTATATGCAAATAAGGACAAAACTCAGCCTATGTTTTACTGTAGGTTGTATTCATATATATGAAGCAGTCACCTAGAATTTAAAAAAAAAAAACAAAAAAAAAACCCACCAAAAAACCCCAAACAAACACTAACAGACAAAAAGCACAACAAACAAACCCAAACTAAAACCAAAACAATCAAACAACCAGATAAAATGTAACTGAGTGTATGTATTAAGGAGAACAAGTAGTATCTGATCATCTTGTCTGTGGATAGATACTTTCTAATGGTTTACTTAAGGCACATATCTCAAAGGTACCTTAAAGATACCTCAAGGATCACTGATAGCCTGCAAGGCTAAAATAGATGGTCAGCATGTTGTGCAGTGCTTGTGTTGTCCTTTATATGGTTAATTCCTGTTCCTCCCCCTCCGCCTTGCTCTATAGGCCTGGCTGCAGCTGTGATCTGTGGCCTGTCCCTAGTCCAGAGCAGGTAAATCTCCTGTTCCCATCTCTACCTAAACCAGTACAGCAGGGACACAGTGGGACCTGCTTCTGCAAGTCAGCAGTGTCATGCTACTGTGAAAAACACAAAACATTGAATGGGACCTGAACAAGAGCATGGCCTGTGCCATGTCAGCTAAGGTGTGTGCTCAGTCTTGGGCAACCAGGAAAGTTGTGGACTATGTTAATAGTTTAGAGATTGCAAAGTCTAACAGCTGTATGGATTTCTGTTCTTGTGCAGAAAACTAATTTGTTGTCTGTCACCACAGTACATCACAGAAACAGAAGAAACAGTGAAAGCCTCTCGAAATACCGAGCGACTAAATCTTTTCTCTTTGGATCCTGATATAGCAGTAAGTGAATTTTTATTTTTTTTTTTTTTTTTTAATTCCAAGTTATTAGACATTTTAAAATACAGATGATCTGAGCTAAATGGGTTAACTAAGGCACCAGAGTAGATTAGAGTTCAGCAAACAACTGAGTGTACCCAAGACTTCAGCTTTGAAGGGTGATCGGAGCTATCTCTAGTCCATGGAGTTCTGTATAGACTCAACCCATATCTGACCACAGAATGGCTGAGGATTCAAGTGATCTCTGGAGGTCATCTAGTCCAGCCTAGCTAAGCTGTGAATCATTAAAGCAAACTGGAAATATTACAGAAGCAGAACCTTCTCTTGGACTTGAAATGTTACAAGAACAGCGTTTTTATTGTTATTCGTTACACTGCATTTGACTACAAAACCAGGAATGGATATCAAAAGCAGTGGGAAGGTACAGTTGGAGGTACGAAAGGCTGTTTGAAAGAAAGTTTAGCTGGAAATCTAGGAAGTGCACATTGCTTTTCTTTTTATCTTCAACTTGCTTACTGTTTAGTGTCAAGAGTTCATGGTTCAAAGAATGTTATTCTTTGCACTGAATGTACATTTGTTGGTGATAGAACTGGAAACTTACTTTTAGTTTAAAAAAAAGACTTAAGTAAAATCAGATATATATCCAAACTTGAACCTGTTCTCAATCAAGTGTAGCACCATTATTAAAAATAATAAGCGAATTGAAATAGTGGTGTGGTGTATAAGTGAGGGGAAAGGTCTGAAATCTAGTCTTAAAATGTTGTTATAGTCTGAAAATGTGAGGCTGTTTAATCTGTATGAGGAAATTAAAAGCTAAAGTTTCAGAAGCAGTAAGTAAACAAGAAAAAAAAAATCTGTTCTAATTATAGGAAATCTAACTTGGATCCCTAATTCTGTTTCTGACATTATACATGTTTTCAGGCAATCTTATTGCTTTACTTCCTAATCTATAAATTAGGAATAACGCTCATTTACTACAGAGTGTGAAGGTATCAGCAGTGATTTTTTGAGGTTTTCAGGTGTTTCAGTGATTGTTGAGACCTTTAAAAAGCTTACTTAGTTTTGGAATGCCATGCTTTTCCCCTGTATAACCAATTGCCCAACTTATTTCAGTCACTGAATCCTCAGAAAAAGGAGTTTCCAGGCACAAACTCGGTGATCAAGCCGTTTGAAGAAAAGCCTGCAAAGAGGATCCTGATAACTTGCAAATCCCTCAGTTTGAATCTCCAGGCCTGTGTTACTGAAAATGAAAATGATCCTTCGACCAATGTAAACTTTTACTTGTTTTCCTGCGATTTATCCCTTTCTTTTTTTTTTTTTTTCCTTTTTTTCTTTTTCTTTTTTCTTTTTTTTTAATTTTATTTTTTCTCTCTTTCTGTGCACTTGTTACTTTGGAAAGACAAAGTAGAAGGAAATCTGTACCGCACACGGGTACTGCATCCACTCCTCCTCCTCTGCCCTTCCCTTTGGATTGACTAATGAATATGATGAACTTTTCAATAAATATTTTGAAGCTGATTTAGATTGCAGACTTTTAGCTACCATTCAATGGGGAATTAAAAATGTTAAAATCCTCGAGGATTCTTAGCATTTGCTATCAGAAGAACAAGTTTAAACTGCCAAGACCTATGTAGGGAGGCAACTGAATATTGCTGGTGAACTGTTTTTTTGTTTTTCAGAGAGAGACCAGGAACCAAACAGATTAAATTACAGAAGAGAAGGAAAATTAGAAAGGACTAGATGCTTCATCTAGTGGAAAAGCCCAGCTAAACCCAGGAAAAAAGAGAAAATTTTGCTTATTCTTACTTTAAGGAAAAAGAGCAGGGAGAAGCAAGATGTAGCTGTCAGTCCATAGCTTTTAGTTAGTTCTCCTCTGAAGCAGGAAAACTTTGATAAATTAGTGTCCTAGCAACTCAGCTTTCATACATTACATATGAGGCATTGATTTTTATTTTTTTTTAATTATTTTATTTTATTTGAAGATGACCTCTACAGTTAGTGCATATTCAGCACGATGCAATCAATACTTCTTTTTGGCAGACTGGAATAACTGTTTAAATGAAGTCATGATAACAGTACCAAGGGCATGCAATAATTCGCTACAGGGGCTTAAAAATCATAGAATATTGTACCCACCGTGTGTTGTTCCTGTTTTCCAAAGTTTTAAGATTCTAATTTCTGGACAGCTCAGAAGGTGTTATTCCTATTCTGAGACTGATTTATTTTGTCAGAACTATGGAGGCTCTTTGGAGGTTGGTTACAGTCATAGGACTTAATTCCCTGGTAGCATGCGATAGAATAGGTGGGTACTGTCAGAGCAGTTTGAATCCTCCTGGTTTCCTAACAAAATGGAACATGTGTTTCCCACAGAATAATACACCCATGCGTTTGTGTTTGTACCAGTAAACATTTCTCATATACTTATATTTGCCATCTTTTTATTGCATATCTGATGATCCCTGGAAAGCCCATCCTCGCTCTTCTTTCTTTTATAATGACTGAATCTACATTTTAAAAATCCTGTACCATGTTTCTCTGGGGCTCTGTTCATTTACTCTAATAATCATCTGTGACAAATGCATTTGTTTTTCATTCTGTGAGTTTCTGAGTTAGCTGTCACTTACCATTTTGGCACATTGTTAGCAAACTGCCTTTAATAGCCCCTAAAATCACATGGTTGGAAAGTTAACTTTGGCAGGGGAATGTGTGAGCATGTGGTTTTAATGAATCTTATAATTTATTGACAATATTTGTTCGCTTTCTTTTTTTCTGTCTTCAGGAACCTATTAAAAGGTAGAGTTTGCCCCCTTGCTCTCAGTTACCACTCTGTTATGTTTCTGATGTTTTCTCTAGGTAGAGCCTTTCTTCGTGAGTGTGGCACTGTATGATGTCAGGGATGGCAGGAAGATCTCTGCTGACTTTCATGTGGATTTGAACCACACGCTCGTTAGACAGATGATTTCAGGTTCCTCGTTTTCATTAGAAAATGGCACTGTTGAAAATATAGACTCAAATGAAGAACCACGGGTCAAGGGGTTTCCAGAAGAATGGCTGAAATACCCCAAACAGGTATTCCATGTGCAAATTGCATGACTTTGTGACTCGTGTCACTTGCTTTAGTTTACTAGTAGTGTTCATTTTCATCAGAGAATTTATCTGTACTACCAGTGGTTCTTGTACTTTTTTGCATATGTATCAGTGGTACTTGTATACAGATGCTTGATTTTTGAGCTCCCTGTGTAGACTTTAAAACAATTTACAGTCAAACCTTTGAAAAAAGTTAGTATCTGTTACTTAGAGTAACAACACGTTTCCTGTGCTCTTTGTGTTCATTTGCTGAGCTCTCCCAAACCAGACAAACAAAATCTCAATTTAAAACGATTCCTAGATGCTGCATTAATCTCAAAGTACTTCCACATTCTTGCTATTGCTGTAAGCCTTACCCCAAAACCCTACATATTACCTTATCTTCTCCCTGTCATTCCCCTGAGCTGTGACTGATTCAGCACTTAACGACTGTCCAAGAGGAAGAGTTAGTTAGGTGATGCTAACATGGTCACGCTGCTTCTTGACCTGAGTCAGTCTGTTTACAAGGTGCTGCATGCGCTCAAGCTTACCTCAGCAGCAGCACAAAGATTTTATTTTCTGTCTGGCTGTACGGAATATGTAGAAATAATAATCCTCAATAATCCTTTCTGAAGGATTAACATTGTTACTGTTTCCATCAACAGAGAGCACAGGCAGTGTTTCCTTTCTCCATTACTGCTATATACTTTTTAACTGTTCTCTCTTCTATCCACAGGCTCTTTTCTCCATAAGTAATCCTCATTCTGAGATCGTGTTAGTGGCAAAAATAGAAAAGGTGCTTACGGGAAACATTGCCAGCAGTGCTGAGCCTTACATTAAGAATCCTGATTCTTTTAAGGTAATGTCACAGGAACATCAGTTCCTTCTTTGTGAACTTCAGCCTATTGGAAGCTGAAGACATTGCAAATTGTGCTCACAAATCTCAGCAGTGTGTGGTTGCTGCACAGGACAAGCTCACAGGAGGCCCACACCTAAGCTCCATTGACTGAATGAGTGAAGTACCACTTTGTCTGCAACGTGCGAATCCATTTGTGGTGCATTCCTATGTTAGTTGTGTCTTAGAGTGAAATTCTTTCAGCAATCTTTTAGAAATTATGAGTTAGTGCACTTCATATACGAGCAGAGTTGGGGTAGGCACCTGTTTCTCTCTGAGATCAGGCAGTGCACCTGCACTGGGTGTATTACAAAACTGGAATATCTGTAACTAACGCAGTTCTGACTGAAGGGATGGTGAAGGGGTTTAATTTGTCAGCAGCATCATAGTCATCTGTGATGGTTTTGCTGCTTGCTCAGAACCTTCTGCTATGGGCAGTATCAGACTAAATTATTTTAGGGAGACTATAGCCTCTTCAGCAGAGAAGTACTTGGATGTACTCTGCTGCGTTTCAGATATTATAATGATATTGATGAAATAATTCATATTTTCTGGGGTTTTTGTAGTGTGCGCAGAAAGTGTTAAAATCCAATAAACAGTTCTGCAGCAAGCTGGGGAAATACCGTATGCCATTTGCTTGGTCAGTAAGGTATGTATTCATTCTTTTTATAATTTTATAAGCATCTTATTACTTATTCTGCTCTCAGACTTGTATCCTTTTATTCTTTTCCACCTTTTCTGCCTGAAGCTAAGCAAAGCTTTCTGCATGGTCCAGGACCCCAGAAGGTCCTGCAGCTTTATTATTTCATTGCCCTATTTTTCACACAGCTGAACGTTCATTACTTTCTCATTAAATGTTACTGTGGTGGAATCTTTTCTTCAGGTATGTAGTGAAGTTGCCAGGGAGTAGCAAAGGTGGCCAACAGAATATCAATTTGTCATGAGCTCCACCAGTGACTTGGTGCTAAAAATTACCAAAGAGATTTCAAAGTCGCAGGTCTCACAAGAATTTCCTACAAAGATAATTATGGTCTGAAATAGAGTTGTAATGGCAACCTAAAATATGGGTGCACGAGTTTGAAGCTCTGTTCTTGTTCCGATACCTGTCAGATTTTAGTAACAATCTAACATGAATTTGGGGGTTATGGTGCCCCTAAAACACTGCCTTGGGTGTGATATTGAGGGATTATGCTTCAGGTACTCTTGCGTTGTAGTGGTTAGTAGGTGACTGAGAGCTGTTATTTTCTTGTTTGGCAGGTCAGTTAGGTTTTGTTGTAGGTCAGTGCAGTGGCAGTAATGGATTTTTGTTCTTCCTTTCTCTCCTGGATAATTTCTTGTTGGTCTCACCCTCAAGATTAAGGCACCCCTGTGGCTCTTGACCACATTCTACCAAATTAAGTCACAAAACCAGATATGGCATTCTTCTTTTTGTTTTCCTTTCAAGTTTCCATATAATTCCTTTCTCTGTCCTCTCTGATTTTTCCTTCATAGTCTTTTGTTATTTCCTCAGCTTACTGCTGCCCTGGGATGAGGGACCTCTCTGACTGAGGCCCTCCTGTGTGTCCCTGTGACAGCTCTCCCTTCTTTCTGCCATGCATAGAGCAGCTGTAAAATTTTATATTCCCTATAAAAAGGAAAGCCAAGGGAAAGTATTCCTTCTCCTCTGTGACTTCTGTTCTGACCCTGGCAGGCCAGGTGGAAAGCTGCCTGGAGCTGCAAGGAGGCAGGAGGAGTGGGTGCTAGGTGAAAAAGTCACGTTGTGGCATTGCCTATGACCATTAGGGATAGCTGTGTGGAGGTACAGGTTATGATTTATGATTAGCTTATGATTTTTGAATATGGTGCTTAGATGGCAGAGGAGAAAACACATGATAACATACAGCCATTTGAAGAGTTCGTTTATTTTTTATTGATATACATTTTTGTCAATATCCAGTAGGAACAGGAGAAGTACGTGCATGCTCAAGAGAAAGGCAGATAATTTGTTCTGATCTGTCATTGCAAGCTCAAGAATACTCATTAATATTTACTACAACTGTGTAGCCAAAGGGCCGTTCATCAGAATTATAGTGATGGGTCTCTCGGGCTGACAGAGCTGCTTTTAGCATGTAATAGAACGTACAATGGCAAGAGGTGCAGGCTTGGCATCAGACTGACTTGAGGCTTTTTATTAACTCTGTCCTGCCTGCCTGTGGTCTGTGGCAGTCCCATCAGTGATATGTCCTGCAACTCAGTCATTGCTGTAGCTATCTTTAGGTGGCATGATGATTTTAATTTAGTTCAGGATCTGACTAGTCACTCATGCATGTTGAGAAGGCTAAAACATTCTTCTGCATTGTCAGCAAATTTTATCTCAGAGTTTTTCAAAAATAAAAACAAAAACAAAAAGAAAGGAAGGTTTTCTCCTTATTTTGAAGGAAGTGCATTTCCCTTCCATAGGATTCTCCAAATAGCAACCCCTAGTTGCCTCTCAGTGGGAGGGAGTAGGCAGAAGCAGGGTTTGGGCTGTGCCGTAGTATCCTGGTGTGCAGATGCTGGGCTGTGAATGTGCTGTGGCTGTCCTGCTCAAGCACATTACGCAGTGCTGTGCCATGGCCTGGAATTGTAGCTGCAGGTCTGTGTTTGCTCTGCCTAAGGGAAGTCTAACAGACATGAATAAAGTTTTACTTCTAGCCCTGTAAGGTGGATAGCACCTTAAATCCATGTCAAGCTAGGGATGCACTGAGAAAATGGCACTTTTCAGAAGATTCTCCTCTAATTTCATGCCTGTGTTATTTTGGATATTTTATCACTAGAATACCAGTTGGCAGCTGCTCGGTCACCTCAGTCATAGTTTTATAACTGCATAAATTGGTTTTGTAGTAACGGACCACATGGATTTGGAGTAAGGAGTAAAATCTTGATTAGATCAAGCTTGACTAATAAATAGTGCTTCACCAGCTTTAAACCTGCATGTGATTTTTTTGTAGTTCTAGTACCATGGTGTATGAGAACAGCTCTCAGTCACCACAGCCATGACAGCAGAAGTGTTTTCTGTAGATGGATTGGTCTGCTTAACTGCTACTCATCTAAGTGGAGCACAGCAGTTGCTGCTGGTGCACCTAATAGAACGTATAGAGTAAATGAACAGAGATTTTCTTTTTGGAATTCCGTGCAGAATGGTTAATTTGTACAAGCTGGAATGTGGCAAAGGACATAAGGCAGGATGAGAGCACTAGAGCTCCGTTTGAGAAGAGCTTGCTTGTGAGATGCTCAGTTCAGTGGGCATGGGAATACTTGGGAGTCTGAGCCTTCCTCAGTCTATTTCCTTGAGACTTTTTGTCTCGAGGAAACTTTGGCTCTAGCCCCATACTTTTTCAGTTTCAGAGATGGCAATGGCTTGTTTCACTGAGTACTGTCTCAGAAATTACAGGCTCCTTTTTCAATGTGCAGTCCACAGTCTTAGAAAAGCAGATCAAAAAGATGATACCACATGATACCGTATTTTTGCTTTTCCTAGGACAGGATCAAATCATTCCTAAATATGTTTGTCTAGCCAATATTCCTGGCTGTGATCTCCCAACCATAAATGTTAATATATGCTTGTGGTGTTAGCAGATGCACAGCAAGTTCAACATTTTGCAGACTTCTTGTGTGTGCATTACACAGATGGCCTGAACATGGGCAGAGGACATTGTTGGGGTTTGTGGACATCCCTCAGTTCCAACAGGCAGTATTTTTGGATGGCATCCTAATTCAATGCTTCACCGCCCATACCATTAAAAAGCTTTCCTCCCATCTGTAGAATTAATTACAGAAAATATACTTGGGTGTGTTTATCAGTTCTTGAACTTTTTCATTATAAATCACATTACGAGATGACATAGACAAATCATTGACCAAATACAATGCATGTATGAACTTGTTGGTATCAGTGATGTTGTATTTAGTTCATTGGGTCAAATTCTGCACTCATTTACATCCGTTTATGTATTAACATTACTCAGGACTCTCTTTGGTCAAAGCAAAGTACAATTTGGCTGCATAAAATCTGTTTCTATTTTCATAGCTTAAAAATAGAAGTTTCCACAGGAGGCTATCACACTGCAGGGTTAAAAAAAAAAAAAAAAAAAAAAAAAAGAAACAGTTTGGCTATGATAAATAGCAAACCCCTGGGTTTGGAAATGTGTTTTCCAGTTATTTCATTCTGGCATTAACCACTCTCCTGTTTTCATGTGGAAATTTTCCCTTCTAAAAGCAGTTACAGATGGCCAGTGTGATTTTTTTTTTTTTTTTTTTTTTTTTTTTTGAAGTATACATTCAGTGAGCCAAACTCTTGACAAGTATTGTGCATGTGACTGAAGCTCTGAATTAGCTTACATGGCTTCCAGTTTGTAAGCATCGTTCAAAAGCGTGACTCAGGGTTCCTCCCTGATTTCTTGCTTGCGTTGGTGGGATCTGGTGTCTGTATGCTCTTGCAGGTATAATTACAGTATGTGTTAGAACTACAGTGTGTCAAATCCATCTTCCTTTCTCATATTCCTGCCAGAACTGCCAAAGTTTGCAAATATGTGCTTGAGCTACATATTGTAGATGTGAGGAAACCTCACTCACAGAGATAATTTTTTACACTCTGCTGTTCCTTCAAACCTTCTCCACCCTCTTAAACTTCATGTTTTAGAGCCTAATATTTGAATCCTTCGGCAGTTTGTTCAGCTGCTGGTTTGGTTCTCAGCTGGTGTAGGTTGATGTAGCTGAAGGCAGTGAGGCTGCACTAATTTACAGTAGCTGTAGATCTCACACTGAATCTCTAACCCTGGTAGTGAGCAATTTGTCCACAAATCATAAGCCACTACTTAAAAAGTAGTTTTTTGAATATTTGATTATGAACATTGTGTAGGTTTTCTGTGCTTAAATAATTTTTGTGGTTGTGGACTATCAGCTAACAATGTCAGAACAGTAGAATCATAGAAACACATCTTAAATACTGAGGTGATGTTTCGGTTTCTTTAGTGAAAGCTGTTAATTTGGTTTCCCCTAAGGTAACGCCTTTGGAGTCTCTTCAGGATTTTAGTTCTGTGAAATATTTCTTATTGAAATCTCTCTGGTAAATAAGTAACTGGCAGTAAGGAATCATTAATATATTAAGCAGATATTGGACTCCTGGATTGTAGAAGTGGTTTATTACATTTCTTTTTCTTTGATGTGACAGTTGTCATCCTCAAATGCCTTCAGTATGTTCACTGTTACAAGGAGAACTCTTACTCCACCTGTGCCCAGCAGCCTTGAAAGGATCTAGCAAAACATGGGATTGTGGTTACTTAACTGCAGACATAATACACTTAATACTTGCTGCTCTGGCAGTTCTTCAGCTTTAATGAGCCAGGGGAATGGAGACAGCAGTATGGTTTGACCAGCAGAAAGCCATCTAACTCTTCTCTGAGTGCATAAAACATACCTATTTTTAAGAAGGGCTATCTTGTTTTCAATGGACATCTAAATTGCTCTTGTAGAGACAAGAGCTTTATATAAATGAGTATTGTGTGTAAATTGGAGGGGTAAAAATCCTTACCTGTTTTGAATTGCAGATATGTGGTTTCATGCCCTTAATGTTGTCCTGGATGTATTGTTATGCTGGGATGTGCTGCTGAACTGAGGAGGTGTAGCTCTACAGGTAGAGTGTATGGGTACCCAGGGAGCACTGATGCTGGGGAGTAGTTAGAGGCAGGACTCTGCAAAGCCCTTCTGACTCCAAATCAGAGTGGCCAGAGGGGAGAAGGTGATGCTACCATGTTCCTGAGCTTCCCAGGAGACAGTGCTCAGCACCTCTGACTTGGAGTGGGCTCCTGCTAGCACAGACCCGTTTCTTTTTCCTTTTACACTGTGAACATCCTGCCTTGGTGAGTGCACCTACACTCTGCTGTGCTGAGCAGTGGTTTGCTCAGTGTCAGGGCCTGCACTGAAATTACTTAATAAGCTCCAGCAGAACCTGGGTTTGCTCAGCATCACATTGCAGAACCCAGTGTCGTGGCAGAAATCACTCACTGAATGTTTTAGTCCTCTTTGTTATTCTGGAGAAGGAAGCAGTGCAGAGTCCAAGAAATATCATAGTGCCACCAACAAATCTTACCTTTTTGGGGTTTTTTGACAGCAGTTTAATAGGATTTGTAAAGCAAGTGGTGGCTGCCAGAAATTAGTCTGGTTCTCCCTAATAAGTAACAATTTTTGACATGGCATGTTGGTGTCGACCTTATTCCCTCTAACTGCTGGAGACAAAAATCTGATGGAAGAGAGCTGATTATTCTCTACAGTTACAAAGAAATTAAATAGTGGTGCTTCTCTCAGTTAATTAAGTTAAGACACGGTGCATTTATACTTATCCTTGGGATCCTCTTCCAAGGGTTTACTCCGTTATTTTGCATCTGGCAACAATTTATGCTGGCATCAATTCTTCTTCTCACTGGCAGTGGAACAGAGAAGTAAATTAAAGAAGCAAGACTGGCCAAATGATTCACAGAACAGCACTTAGTGTCAAGAACATTTTACTTTCGTTAAGCAACGTTTTTGCATACTACAGTTGAATCCAAGGTTCATTAATTTGGATAGCTGTTACATTATCCAGTCCAGCCAGCGTGTGTGACCCTTGGAGACATACAAAGGGCACTGCAATGTCTTAATTAAATCCTGCAAGTGTCAATGAGCAGGAGTGGAAATATCTGGGAATATTTTCCTGTGCGCACAACAGCTGATACTTATTGTTCCCAGTTATAGACAGATATCCTTTTTTTTCCATTTCATTTGGCACTTTGTAGCTGGTTCGCCCAAAATTTAGTCAATGCTCCACAAACGTGTTTGGGGAAGGACAGCTAAGCCCCAGTGAGTTCATGTCATGCTCCTGGAGGACACAGAACAGATTTAATGCATAGGAAGATTCAGTAGACGTCTTAAAGCTGGTTCTACTAAAGCATGTGTTTATTCTTGTGGTGGTATATAGTGGCTGGGATGTGACATCTTGATATAACTTCTATTATTTAAGATTATCATTGTTTTCATTGGATAATAACTTCTTGGACAAAACTATGTATTGATGTCATGAATTCTCCAAAATGCTCCCTTGAAATAAGGAGTCAGTCTCTTTATTGAAGTGAGGAGTCATGTCCTTGCTGTGTGAGCAAGATGGTAAAGTCCCACTGGGCTCAGGGGTGGTGGCACTCAGCCATGGATGGCCTCTCTGGGGCTGTCCCAAGAGCTTGCTAAGAGGCTGGAGAAGGCAGCCTTGCAGCCAGGGCGATGGAGAGGCCTGTGGGAGTGGAGTGCTGGCTCTGGTGAGGTGCTGTACACTTCCAGCTTTCTCAAGTGAGATGGCAGAGGGGGGTAAAATGATGGATGCTGAACTAGATGGTGATCTGTTCTAGCACTAAACCCCAGCATCTCCCAACTGTGAGGTCTGTGGGGACAGTCTGCATCGTGTAAGATTAAACAAAGTCTTCGGTCTCTGCAGGACTGGGACTGCACATGCAAATAAACTGAAATTGGTAACACTCCTGCAAATGTACAGCTCGGAAGAGCTTTCTCACATGAAGCTCTGCAGGGAGTCCTTGAATTTCTGTAAGAATTCTTATCAGAACCTTGTTAAAAAGATTACATGAAAATTTCAAATGTTCAAATATATATGAGTCAGTGTTTATAAATGTTTTTTCTTTCTTTATAGACCAGTGTTTAAAGATAATCAGGGAAATGTTGACAGAGACTCCCGATTCTCACCTTTATTCAGGCAAGAAAGTAGTAAGATTTCCATGGAAGATTTGATTAAGCTAATAGCAGAATACCGAAGGTAAGGAACAGTTTTTAATTTGTTTTGAGAAGGAATAAAAGCTTTATAAAGCTGTGCAGAATAATTTTCACAGCTTTTTTTCTTCATTTAACACCATATGCTGAAGTGGCCGTATTAAATTAGTGTTTTTCACATTAGCCTATTACCTGCCAAAGAGTGCTTTAGGTTGGACTTTCCAGGAAAATGTCATTGAAATGTCATTTGGCACATTAATAAATGTTACTATAACCTAAAGATAGTGATTCCTTAAATTATCTTCCATCAGGGGAGGTGCAGGTGAAGTAACCAACAAGAGAATATCACCTTGGGGGGGGGGGGCAAGAAAAAAAAAAAAAAAAAAAAAAAAAAAGAAGAGAGAAAAATAAAAGTTGTTCTTCAGTGGTTTCCACACTCCTTGCTTTTGTTTGAGTCTCCATGCCAAACTGCAGAGTGAACATTGGAAGGAAAAGACTTCTCCAAAAGTGTTTGACAGCATGTAAATCAGTGAATAACAGTTTGGTTGGATAGTGTTCCACACAGGTGTAAATCAGGTTAACTCTAGAGCAGAGTCTTTGTCTATACTGGATAAGTGACATGAGAATTCAACCATTAATTTCTTCCTGTACCTTCTACTCTAAATGTGCCTAGAAATTAATTAGTATAATTAACTTCTCCTATTCAATTTATATACAGTCATGTCATTGAAAGATTGAGTGTCACCTACAGGGTTTGGATCGGGCGCTTAGTCTCTTGTGCCATCTTCCTGTTACTGGCCAGGGAACTTTACTGAAATTCTTGCTGCTCTTACTAGAGTCACCACTGCTGGGTTTGTTTGTTGAAAGCATCTCCTAGATAAGAAGAATCCAGCGTTACAGTTTTGGCACTTCTCAAATTGAATGGGTACGAGGAATGTCTTGGTCCCTTTTCAGCATGGTGCTTGCAGAAGCCATGATGCTGCGAACTCCTCTCATCTCAGAGGGCATTTAATTCCTTTTAGAGAATATTTGATTCAGATTTTAGAAACAAAAAAGTGTGTAAGCTGATTCTCATAAGGTTTGTTTCATCAGTTTTTTCCTTGTCTGTAAAATATGCTATAATATTGCAAAAAGAAGGCAGGAATGAGGCTGAGAAAGAAAAACAAACAAAAAAACCCCAAACAACCCCCCCAAACAAACAAACAAAACAAAAAAAACCTGTTTACTTCCTGGTGTTGCATTTGATTTAATAGCCAAATAAGTCTATGCTCACTGTGTTTAATATATATTTGAGTCTTAAATCAGGGTCTGCTTTTCATTTTAGATTAATTCCTATGATGGATCTTATCTTCCTTGTTCTAATTTTCTAAAATGTTTCCATTCCTGTCATTGCAGAGCAGAGAAGATTAGCAAAATACAGACCATACCTGGCTGTTTGGAGATTGCAGTTGATTGTGTTCCTTTGGAACATCCAAGTATGATTCAACTTTATAATTAATATAGTTAAATAGGACATTGTCATAGGCTTGCCAGCCATAATTGCTGCCTTGAGACACTTGTGGTAGAAGTGTCTGTTGTATACAAAAATGTGTGCAGGGGAGTGTTCTTGATTTGTTTTCATTTAATTACATAATTCTTTGTTTCATCCTGTACGTGGCCAGATATACCCCAGCAACATGGAACACAATATGCTGAATCCACATGTGATGAACACTTTTTGGTCTCCAAGGGATTAGTCCAAAGAGCTGAGTGTACTTTTGTAACTTGAGGTTAACAGCCTTGCACTGTTGATGGGCTGTGATGCACATATCTGAATTAGCATGTATGGGACATGCAGCAAGTTCCAAGAATGCAGACTGGGTGGAGGTGTTCATTCAGAGGCCACTCTGGTATCAGTGCAGCAACTGCTAATATAGATGCTTCTAACTGGACCTTTTTATCTCTTTTTAAATCTTCTGTTTCAGGGGCCACGTTTCTGTGACCCGCTGTTGCAGAATGCTCAGGACCACTGAATTCCCTTGAAGTCTGTCATCACACATCTTTATACCATCTTCGTATGGTATTAGATAAAAAAATAGTTCAACATTTCAAAAGGCAATTTTTATTTTTGAAATTAAAAGAATCTGGTAAATTGGAGCAGGCAAAATGGTTCAAAGCAGCTTGGGCCTTGTACTATTACCTGACTCAGTGTGCACTGTGGCCAAGTGAAACTCCGCCTTTAAATATTACTTATTCTTACTACTAAGACTGTAAATCAAACATAATATGTGATTGTTTTCTCTTCTGTTCTTTTGAAGACTGTGTAACTTCGTCTTTTATTCCACTCAAGCCATTTAATGACATAAAGGAGCATCAACCTACAGTGGAAGTTGAGGAGTTTGTACAGGAATCATCAAAATATTCTCGACCTTACAGAGTATACAAGAACCAAATATACATCTATCCAAAACACCTCAAATATGATAGCCAAAAATACTTCAACAAGGTACAGTATGTGACCAATTCAGGCCAACGTTTTGGGTAGTAGTGTACTGCATGAGCTCTCATTAAAATGCAGGAGTACTCATCATAAAGTAGGGGGAAATGGCGATACGGGTCACTGACTTGGTTTTGGATCTTTTTCTATTTTTGCAATGGTAAAACATTGATACAATTTTAATGAAATGAATCATGGATTAATTTTAAGTTGTTTCAGTGATTCAGAGATATAATGTGATAATAGCTTTTTCACAGTTTTCAGAAGGGCTGTATTTTAATTAAATTACATGTGCAGGTAAAAATTAATCTAGATAATATTTGTAGTTCTTAAATGAAACTTGAGTACTACTTGCGTTTTCATGGTGTTTCAAAATTAATTAAGGATAAGACACAGGTAAGTGCTGGTCACTTTATAATCTGCTTCTACACAGTTTGAGGCATGGCTTGCATTTTGCCAGTTCTTGGAAATACTATTTTTATTGCTATCACTGTGACTTAAAGGTATTTTAAATGTTGATACACCATCTGCATGTTTCTCCTAGATTTTGAAAAGAGCTTATTTCAGCCCTTATAATTTGCCTGTTTTATGAGTACCCTATATCTGATCTAAGCTTTAATGCATTTTTGTCTTTTCAGGCACGGAATATAACAGTGTGCATTGAATTTAAAAGCTCTGATGAAGAAGGAGCAAAGCCACTGAAGGTGAGCCAAAAGAGGAGTATATTCACATAACAATGTTTATGAGGACATTGCTTATAAAATCCAGGAACTGGGGATACACTAACCCATTAAAGAGTGAATGTTGTCATGCATCCTTCTACATTCACACTGTGGTTCTGCTTGATCCCAGCTGGTCATAGTGATTCCAGCTCACAGTGCCATTTTGCAGTGCCAGATTTCTGACTGATAGAGTGTAAAGAATACAACATTAGAAAACTGAATCAGTTTAATTATAGTACAACTTCCTTATTCAAAAATTTACTGTTTACCCTCCATTTCTTACTAAGCTCAGGACACTTGATTGAAAAAAGTGAGGCACAAAATTAGAAGAACCTTGGGCTTAATTCTAAACCTTGCTATTGACCAAGGGCTGCTGCATAGTATTGTTGTACTGTAGTTTCCCTGCTAATAAATAAATTTGCCATTACTCAATAACCAAGAGTATCCAGACTGGACTCTGCCAGCAAGGAGATTGTTAATTGGTGCATCTTTTGTAATATTGAAAAGTCAGTAACAGCATTGTATTGTGTATTGAACTACGTAAGAGTGAAATAGCTTTTGTAAAGTTTTTTTGCAGAAAACTTTGAAACTGATAGCAGCAAGGAAGAAGTCTAAGGAGTCTGCATTGCATAGTAGAGTGTAGGGTAATTTTCACAGAATCAATGGAGTTTTACTGGAAGTATGTATAAAAAATTGCAGGTTTGAGCACTTAAAATATTTCTTTTAATATTTGATAAAAGTAATTATCAATATTTCATGGTATTGTTTTCAATGTACAAGCATATTAGATATACCAAGACTAGTATCGTAATCAGAATTTCACAATGTAATTAAAGCGTATTACTTTTATCAGTGTATTTATGGGAAGCCAGGTGGACCATTATTTACAACGGCAGCCTACACCGCTGTGCTACATCATTCCCAGAATCCTGATTTCTATGATGAGGTCAGTCTGATTTTTCTTACATGAAATGTCTGCCAATCCCACGTGTTTGCCAGTGAGACAGAAAAATACGTGTAAAGAATAATTCCATTACAACTGCTTGTGTATCTGGATGGGCCCATGTTATGTAGATTTACAGTCTCACAGTTTGGTTTTTTTTCCTTAAATCAACTCTGAATCCTTCCTTTTGTAGGATGTTCTGAGTACAGTTAAGATGCTGAAGAATTAATTAGGAACAGTCTAAAATGTGCGTCTGGATTACATTAAGGGTCCAGCTGCATCTCTGAATTAAACAGTAAACATTATGATGAAGGGTGGAGCCAAATGTCTGAACAAATCCCTCTCTGAGATATAAGATTTGCATGGGGGCATTTTTGTTGATCCAGTGGTCTGAACAGAATGTACAGTGACGTGTAGTGGCTGAAGCAAGACATTTAGCTGGTGCTTTTGAGGATGCAGCTACAGAACAGATTTCATACATTGGCCTTTTCCAAATATTAGTTACATTTGCATCTTTACGTTTCACCAACACCAAGATTGATT
This sequence comes from Podargus strigoides, assembly GCA_028020825.1. Taxonomy (NCBI): domain Eukaryota; kingdom Metazoa; phylum Chordata; class Aves; order Caprimulgiformes; family Podargidae; genus Podargus; species Podargus strigoides. The sequence goes on from CM051628.1 coordinate 17,959,514, forward strand.
CTTCAGGCTTTCTGCGGGTGAACTTAATTTCACCCTTTCAGTGAGTAGTGTGTTTGATGGCCTGTGAATGTCATGTGTCTGTTCTGGATTTTCCACTACTGTTTCACGCGTAGCGATAAGACTGGCAAACAGAGTTAGTATATAGCCAGTGTTTTGCAAACTGTTGGCTTCATCTTGGAAAAACTTCCTTTTTCAGTTAAGATTTACTCTGGTGAAATGGCAGGCACTAGATGGACAGATAATGTACAATGCAAATCAATTTTAACATTACTGTTTAGGAACTGAGGTGGAACTTAAAGCATTACATCTTCAGAGATCTTGAACCCCCTGCTACTCCTTTGTAAGCTGTGTTTTGGGTTTTAACACATCTGAAAATGTCCTTCGTGTCATGCTAGTGAGTCATCTGGTTTGGGCAGATTACTTTCAACTTGAACAAAGAGCTGAATTCAGAACTTAATAGCTGATTTGGCTGGAAGAGGTGTGCACCTGTCCTGAATGTTCGTAGTACAGCAAGCTCAGTCTTTAGAAGAATGTAGTATGTTATCAAGAAAGTTGTCTTAATCCCCATATCTGAATGCCCATTTAATATCTATGCTTATGATATTAGATTCTTACCCATAAACTGATATAACACTGGAAGCATTTGTCAACAATTTCTAAACCTTTAAGCATAGGATTGGCTTGGATAAACGTTATCATGCCTCACGAGGGAAAGGCGTCTTTTTTTATTAGTTCCTATAGTAACAAGTTTTGATTACTTTGTATTTTTATTCCAATAGGTTGGTAACATTTCAAGCCCAGTCTGTAGGGATTCATGGATGACATGATGTGGGATTTAAGACTGAGCAGAAATTGTAAATAAAAGTTTATTTTCATGTCAGCCTTTATTACTTCATCTTTGCCATGAAATGATGATGAAGCAGTAGCAGAGATGTCATATGGGTTTGGTCATCCTGAAAATATGAGAATGGTGATGGCTATTTACGGCTGCTAGAGTGCAGGTGATCACTTCTAAGCAAGGTCCATCACTCTTCAGTTCTGTCCTCTTTCATGTTATGTTCTTCATCATAAATGCAAATATTCATCCGCAAGACAGGAAAAAAGCTGTTTTAAGTAAAAGTGATGGATGATCATCCTAAATGATTTCATGAAGAGAGCATCTATTACCCATGCAGAGAAACACTAGCCAGTGAAGGCAGGCTGTACTTAGACCTCTGTGTAGAGATGTCACTCATTTAGACTGGTTTAATCGATTTTTAAACTAAAGCAAGGTGTAACATTTTACATTTCAGGTGAAAATTGAACTTCCCACTCAACTCCATAAGAAACACCACATTCTGTTTTCATTTTATCATGTCACCTGTGACATAAATGCAAAAGCTAATGCCAAAAAGAAAGAGGCTCTGGAAACACCAGGTACCTGTAGTAGAATTATTTTCAATTATAAATATAAATGATGTACTTTCAAATAAGGATTGCAGAATTTCTGGCTGGATATTACTGTCTTCCTTTGAATGTGAGAAGCTTATTTTTGCAAAGAGTCACATTGATTTGTCCTTGTGCACAGTGGGATACGCATGGTTTCCGTTGTTGAAAGATGCCCAGTTAGCTTCCCAAGAACACAATGTGCCAGTATCAAGCAGTCTGCCTCCCAATTACCTAAGCCTTCAAGAACCAACTAGTGGAAAGGTATTAATTCATACTTTCATATTATATGCACACGTTTTACATGAGATCAGATTTACACCTGCACTTACCTGGAAGTATAAATGATAAATAGGGTATCTGTTTTAGAATATTCGTGTGTACATCACTGAGTATATAAACTAATATATGTACCACTGGACTGAGAGTTGTATGTTGCTGATTCACGGGTGTATATGGGAAAAGCGTTATTTAGTAACTGTGTATTCTACCACAGTATACTGAAGTTATCCAAAATGTTAGTGAGAGTGGTCAAAAAGAACTCTTTTCACAAACTCTGGCCGCATGACATGAATTCTCCAGCTGACATGATCCACGATGATGATTCATTCTCCAGTTTTATGGTGTGATATCATATTTTCCCACTGATCCTGTCAAGTTTGGGTTATTTCTGTCTCCTTGTGTTTGTTTTACTATTGTCATGAGGACAGGGTTGGGCAGTGACCTGGTCCCTTGAATGATCTTGTTCATGGGCTTGTGCTGAAAAGTGAGTTCGCACTGCAAAGATTGTGCTGTTGTGAAAGCACAGCAGCCAGCACAGTTCATGCATGCACGTGTGCCAAGCTATGCAGTGAGTCTGATGCTGACTTGAATAAGCAGGAAATAAGTGGGAAAATATGGTTTTTATTTTTGTTTTAATAGCAGATCGGCTGTGATGTAAAATGGGTAGATAGTGGGAAACCACTCTTCAAAGTCTCTACTTTTGTTGTATCGACAGTAAATACTCAGGTAAGCTGACTTTCCTCTTAGCTCTGTGACCTGCTTACAACCAAAAGTGTCAAGGAATGTCTGAAAGATGTTTTAAAACCATGTATGAATTTATTTCTCTAACATGTAAAGGTTATTTGAATGTAGAAGGGCAAGATGACAATGATGGAGTACACACTTTAAGGGAAAATAAAAATTAATTAAGATTATACCAACTGAAAAATCATGGAATATCAGTTTAAACAGCAAGAAAATAAATTGTGAGCACCAGGAAGAAAAAAAAAAAACCTGGCCATTGAAATACCTTCAATTGTGAGGAAAAATATTAATTGCTCACAACACTGAAAAAAAAGAGAGGTCAGAGCACCTAGAAATGAGTCGTATATAGCAAGCTGTGCTGGCCAATGGGTTGGGCTAAATAAGTTGATCTGTTTTTCTGGGTCTTAAGTCTAAGGCGATAGGGACCAAGTGTGTTCTTTGGGATCACAGAAAACTGTTTTATGGAGCTGAATTCTAATCCTTTCTATGATATACAATAATGTGAATGTTTATCATTTTAGGATCCGTACCTGAATAACTTTTTCCATCAGTGCCAAGAAAGGGAAAATGATCTGTCCCAGCCTCCTACCTCAAACTTTATCAATTCTTGTAAGGTAAAATAACCTGCAGCATGAACTGTGATATAAAATTGTATTTAGGGCTTTCTCTCAACTGATCCATCACTGCACAATTCTGAACATGGCATAGACTTACCAGGATGCAGTGACTCCATGACAACTCCAGTTAGACTCGCTTGATGTGATAGATGCATTACTGGTCACAGAGCTGTTTCCCATCCCTCCTCTTTTAGAGCATGGCTGCATCTCTCCCATCAATTTTGATAATCCAGCCTATGCCAAGCCTTTTGCTTTTATCTATAAATCATTAATACCTTTGAAGAAATTCTGGAATGATTTGGAATGACTGAAATGAAAAACTGGGAGGAATTTAAAGGAGAGTTTTTTTTCATTAAAAGCTCAGTATCCCTTTTGATCAGAGAAGATAATATAATGTCAGTCCAGGCACATTACAGCGTTGATACTACTTTTGTCAATGTGCTTTTATCATAAGTATTTTAGCTGCAACAAGTTCAGGTTATCAGATCTCCGCATAAAAAGAATGAGTTTTCCTACAAATACTAGGCAATGCATGTCTTGAAAAGACTAACTAAGCTCTTTTAGTGCTCTTGCATAGGTATCCTGAGTGAAATGTGAAAACTGGGTTAAGTGTCCCTACTTTATTCCGCCCCCCCCCCCCCCCCCCCCTTAAGTCAGGGTAGAGCAAAGTATTGGAATTCTGAAATTTGGACAGTACCTGCAGTTGTGCTGATGGTTGTATTTAAACAAACTCCATGGGGAACTGGTCCTCTACTCAGCTGTCTTATTTTCCTGCTATTATACCAGTGGCTGCACTGCATTTTACCTGTTGAAGCAGGAAAGCAAGTAATCAGCTTGCATTGCTCATATTGGAAATCTCTCATTTTCTTTCTTACATCTGTTACAGAATTTGCTGAGGATCGAGAAGATCCATGTAATTATGAATTTTCTTCCTATAGTCCTGAATCAACTCTTCTGGGTTTTGGTACAAAACAGTGATGATGAAGTTACAACAGCTGTGACCAGGTATCTTGAGTATTTTCTGTCTGAGGGAAAGAATTCACTCTAGAGTGTAAATGCAGATGTTACTCCAATTATAGCTGCTCCTACAAAGGCTGACAGTGTCATTTAGACCTTATTAGGTGAGAATGCTTGCTTCCTCCTTAACACAGGGCTCTGCAAATAATGCATGGTAGTGTGGTATCATGTGGCTGTCTCTGATACCAACCAGGAAATCATTGGTCATGGTGGACATGTCTCTGTACCCTGAGACAATCATAGGCAAAGGTCTCATTCTCCAGGAGCTAAGTGCTTCCTAACAAAGCTGAATATCAATTTTGATTTATGTTTGGGTCTGAGGATGTGGAGTTCAGAGTAGGAAGAGCTTAGCATCTTGCAGCATCCAATGCAGAGTCAATCAGGTCACACTCTTCTGGGGCATTTTTTAATTAGAGTATATCAGCAATAACTGAAGAGCAATGGAAGCATGTTCCAGTGAGCAGGCGTACAGCTAGAATGATTTGCTGAGTCTTTCACACTTCACATAATGAGATTGTTTTTATTGATGCTGTTAATCAGGGCAGCAGGAAAAAAAAAAATACCGGAGAGATTATTATTGCTCTCTGCAGGAGGGTAGAAAGTTGCATTGCATTTTCTTTTGGCCATAGTAGTGTTTTTGTTGTACTTCTGCCAGTAGCTAAACATCAGGACTACAATACAACTAGTAGGAAAAAAAGACAACTGTCCTCAGCAACCCTGTTAGACTAATCTGCTGTCAGTTTATTTTATTTTTTTCCACAGATTGTTCTTCACAATTAGTTCCTGAAGAAAGATTAATTGGGAAAACTTAAAGGAGCAGGGAAACAGAATTCTTCATATTAGCCTTGGAAAGCTAGAGTTTCAATATCCACTGTCAAAGGATCATGACACCTTGCAAGGCAAAATCCAGTTTTACCACACATAGGCCGTAGGATTAGAGAACCTTTCCTTGTGAACACATGTGATTTCATCACTGCATGCTATTTTCAAAGGGAGAGAGGCAGTTGGACCTTTGTTCAGGACCCCTTTATGGCAAATAAACCAACTGATGTTACAGCGAGATAGAGAGAATGAGGAATTGTGTCCCAGGCTAGAATTTCAGTATCGGTTAACCAACTAGAAAAGAAATGCTATAGAAGGAGCAGCTGTTTCAACAACAGTTTTAGTGATGAGATGGAAAAATGGAAGGTTGTTGATTTTTTTTTTTTTTTTCCATGCTTCAGATTTTGACTATACATGCACCTGGCCAAAATAAAAAGAAAAGAAAGATTCTCAGTGTTTTTCTTGTATATGTATTAGCTTTTGTGCTGGTGGAGCTGATGTCGACGGGAATATGCACGTCTGCTGTGTGCGCCATTCATTGATGTGTCCTATATATAAACACATTGTATTTTGTTCTGAATAGCTTGAAGCAACTTGTGTTGAACATATTAAAAGCAACAACAACAGAATGAGAGCATAGATTGGCTTATGTGTTCAGGAGAAAACATGATTCCTTTTATACTGTCTCATGGTTATTTATTTGTCTGGGGGCCCAGTAATGTCATCGTTTCTCTGTCTCATCTTTGCCAGTGCTTGTTTCAATTTCAAATCAAAATAAAGGCTGAAGGGTCAAAATGGGCACAACTAATTTTGTTATAGGTTTTGTGGTTTGCTACAAGTTTTACATCTCTTACTAACAGCAAGGTACGAGATATATGAAAAATACCGACTTAAAAGAATCGCAAAGCTTTTGAATCCAATGATAAGAATTGGCAGAAAACACTCAAATCACCAAGCTAGTCAAAATGACTAATTGTATGTGCACCACAGTCAGGCATTTTCTGTATTAAGTATCCTGAAAAAATGAGATCCCAATAATCAAGACGAATTCTCATGGTTGGTTGTTGTGGGGTTTTTTTTGTTTTGTTTTTTTATCTTGCAGGGTTGTTACTAACATTGTTGCTAAGTGCCATGAAGAACAACTAGACAACTGCATCAACTCTTACGTGACGGTATGATTGCTGTTATTCTGTTAATTATTTTATGTGGGGCTTCTGGGATTTGGTTTTTGCAAGTTTTTTTCTGTTTACTCTTAGTTGTACTTGTTTGTAGCTCTCTCTGCATCTGCATCATAGCTTTCTGCCACTAGTAGGCTGAGTGACTCTGGTTGGGAAACTAATGTAAGATTTGGAAGAAGCTGAGTCAATTCTTCTCCTCTGCCATAAGTTTTTTATGTCACCTTGAACAAATTACACTCCCTCTCTGTCATTTAAGGGCATTCTGTAGAGCACTCCGTGGAGTGTCCTTCTCCATCGAACTCGGCTGCATCCTGGCTTGCAACCTTACTCTGTTGAGGTGGACAAAGGGCTGCTCATGTTTCCTTTGTATGGTGCAGCTTGATTTCCATAGAACACCAAGTTAAGAACAGGAGGAGGAAGCTGCAGTGCACTCTTAAAGGATACTGAGATGTGGGAGGGACAATTTCCCATAGTTGGCTGATGACTAGAGCTTACATTTTAGAAGCAAGACTTAGTGCAAATGCACTTCCACTGAGCTTCTAGGAGTGCAGGCTTAGCATCAGTCTTTGTGAAATGGTGTTAAACTGAAAATTTCACACTTTGCAGGGCTTGAGAGAAGAGAAGGGGGAGATAAATACATGAAGATCATGAAACTTCATCTAGGTAGATACCAATGAGAGACACTTAATGTAGTTTTCTTACAGTTCACAGCATTCCTCTTGACTGTGATGAGATTTATCACTTTAAAATACCTGGTCATGTGTATTATACAGATACAGGGTTGCCCTCATTGTAGTTGAAAAGGATCCACAAGTGGTAATTTTTATGGAAGCAGTACTTCTGGGTGCTCTTCATGGTTGCAAGATGGCTGCATGTTTCTTTGGAAGCTATAGCTTTTTAATTAAACTTTTGATTATTTTCTTAAGTCATGATTTTTGTTTTGGGGTCCTGTGTCTTTGCATGTGCTATTGTACAGAAATTCTTTTCTCATCTGTGAAGCTGAGGCTCTTGTAACTGTACCCTGTATTCTCAGCTTTTTTCATCCATTATAGTTTTGAAGAAGAGGATATATAGGGAATATATATGGATATGTTCTGTGTATGGAGCTTGGTTCCAGTCAAGCTGTAGTATTACTTAAAAAGACAAAGGAGTGGCCTTTTTAAAGATGATCTCCTTGTTATCTGTATCAATTGAATATCCATTAAATAAGTATGAATAATGCTATTGTCCAGCAAGTATCTCATCAATAGTATACCTGGGTAACAGCTTTATAAGCTAAGAATTTTATGAATAAGCAAGCGTTTAAGTAGAAGAATACATTAACTGTGGTTACTGACATGAACAGGAAAAATATTAGAATAATGAACCTCGTTTAAGGGTGTTACACTTTTTTTTTGTCCCTTTACTTGCTTTTATTCTTTTCTCTCCCTTTTAATTGTGGGGGAGAGGGCTGGAAAACTTTGTTGCAGTCTTACTAGATGAATCAGTAATGAGTAAGTTGTAATATCTTTGATTGTTATGTTTATTTACTTATTTGTGTGTTTCAAATAGCAGCATAGGAGAGAATTGCAGGTTGTTAGAAGAATTGAAGTAGATATTACCACCACTTTCTCTTGACCTGCTCTGGTTCAGTGATGACAGAACCAATGGGGGCCATGAGAGCAATGAGAGGTCCCCCACAGTCATGGAAAGAAGCTATGAGTGACAAATGTCTGTCTGGGCTTCTGGCTGTAATGATATTCTAACTCACTGTGCAGCAAGTAGTTTTCATAATGTACATTTAATTTGTATATTATGTTTATGGATAGAATAGTGAATATATGGTAAGAGTCAGGTTACTAAATGAGAAAACCATTTTAATTTCAGTGTTGACAACTGTTGGTTGATATTTCCATGATATGGATTTACTTCCATACGTGATGAATCTCAGCATCTTAGTAGTCAAATTCTAGTCTCAAGTACTCTGATTTAAGCACAGAGGAATTCTGGTGAGGTCCGGCAGAACTGTTCAGGCTCCAAAATAAATAACCTATGTAACATTTAAATGTAGTTAATTAAATGGGTAGTAACACTTCTTCTACTCAATAAATTTTCAAAATTGCAGTAGACACCTATTGTGACTAAATAGCTTTGAAATAACAGGTGCTTATTAGGCCACACCAAAAGTACATTTAGCCTGTTTTCCCATTTTCAGCAGCAGACAAACACCAATAACTGTTAATCTCTATTATCCATCTGTAAGGAAATGAATACCTGCTTTAGAAATGCTGTTCTGGGAATAAGTAAGCTGAGAATTGTGAGTCACTCAGATGCAATAATAGCATGAAATTACACTGACTTAAATAACTGGACCCAGAAGTGTCAAACTGCGTAGGGAGAAGCTTATGGCATCTGCTCAGAAAACAAGACTGAATATTAATAAGATATTTTCAAGTGATATTCCTTTCTTTTACCTACTTGGTTGAATTGAAAAGATATTTCATCTGAACTGATGCTCTGGCAGAGCTCTTGCTTCAGGGAAGGAGTAATGAATCCCAGTACCAAATTATTATCTTAAAATGTTGAATCAAACTCATACTAGATTTATGAGTTCTGAGCAACTTGGTAGATAAATTCCTCTCTTGAGGGCTTGATTTCTAAAAGGGGTATAGTCTTCCCCTTCTGTCAGCTCCAGTGGGTGCTCTACGCCTTTCAGGATGAAGAGTTGTTACCAGCTCTGACTAGCTGTTGCCACTGGAAGAAAGGAGCAAGTGAAAGGTGGCCCTGACTAGGTGGGTGAAAAACCCTCCATACTTCCTCTGCTTGCTTATTCTTTTTTTTCCCGTGGTGAAATGGCGTGAAAGGCAGTTTAGAGGTGTCAGGATCCTATTGAAAAAAAAAATCATAGCACTGATTTTAAGCAGAAATTCCTCTTGGTTCACATGCAGCTGAAATCCACAGGAAGTTTTGTTTAAAACTGGGATTTTGTAGGGGAGCAATGCTGTGCTGTTACTGCTAGGGGAATTAAACTTTGTATGAATGTGTTATTCAGTCAAGATATTTTGGCTGCAAAGTTTGTCACCTGCTAGTGGTGTAGAAATAATTTATCTTCTCCTACTGAGGTTTTTTTATATTTGTTTTAATGTATGTTTTGATAATTCTTATTTTTCCTTTCTTCTTCAGTATGTGTTCAGGACCAAATCCTTTGAGGAAAGGACTGTTCATGAAGAGCTGGCCAAGAATATGACTGGTCTTCTGAAGTTAAATGACCAAGTAACAGTGAAACAGGTTTTAAAGGTGAATGATAGCTTGAATGAATTAGCACATTTGGAGTTTTACTACTGGTTTTCTGCCTGAAACTCACTTGTCACATCTCTCTCTCCTCTTTCCCTGTATGAGCTTTGCACAAATCAGTGATTCAATAGAACAGACTTACTAGGCTTGCTACAGTTTCTCAGAATGCCATGGTTTGAATAATAAAATTCTTCCTTTCTGTTACAGCTCATTCTGAGTTAGAAACCTAATTCTTACACAATACGATGTTAGCAATTACTTCTAGGATACTTTGGTTTAATTTTTATTTTAAAAGATGCAGGGAGAATATTCATCTGCAATAGGACATTTATATCTGATTTCAGCTGCTGCCTTTGATTGACAGTGACCAAAATGAGAATTATTGAAATTTCCTGAGGTTTCTGATATCAAACCGGGTTTAAGAAATTTGTATGTGTGCAAGCCATCACTGAACCCCTGTCAGTTATGGTGTAAGAGCTAGCCAGTCCAGCTCAGGAGTTCCCAGTGGCAGAAATATGTTCAACTGTTCAGAGTGAACCAGTTCCTATTTCCTGTGCTGAGCCACTGGAACAGCAAAAATATGCTGGGGGAAAAGAAAACAACCCACAAACAAACAAACAAAACAAACCACAAATAAACAAAAAAAAGCTGGCCTGCAGGGAACCTGGGCTGTGCAAAAGTACGTGCAGTTGAGTTTGTTGTGTGGTTCTTTTTGCAGTTCTTAAGCTTTTTGAGTGTATTTGTTTCACATATCTCCTGTTCACTATTACAAATGGTATTTGAAGAACTGCTCCGTTTGTCTTTTAAACAAGTACCATCTTATTCTGGGCCAAATTACCAGTCTTCTGGAACTAACAAAGCAGTCTATTCTGTTCTCTGAGGTTCTCTGCATCACGTGTTTCTGCCAGGTATCTGCACACAAACAATTAAGACAGTGCTCAGCAGGAATGGAAGGATTATAGGAGTGGTGCTTGCGGGCTCCTCATTGCACAGAGCCACAGTGACAAAGTGCCTGAGATGGGTTCAGCTCACGTAGACTTTGTGCATTAATGAGAAATGCAATCTATCTATAAAGAATGGTAATGCGTAGTAAAGTATTTATCAGATAATCATTTTTCCTAATCTCTTTTTTCCTTCCTTTGAACAGCATTCCTGGTTCTTCTTTGCAGTTATCTTAAAATCAATGGCACAGCACTTGGTTGATAAAAACAAAACAAAGGTAAGTATATATGTGATCTCAAGCAGGCAATCTGTCTCTTAGGGAACGTATAAAATGAATAGTCCTGGGAAATACACAAACTTGGACTTTTCTTCTTGACTGGTGAAAAAAAGAAATGTTGTTATACTGTATAAAATGTTGGTTTTATCCACAAAAACATTATATTACCTGCTAGACTCAAACCTATTCTTGCTTGTACAGAACTGATGTGTTAAAAATACAGTTGCATCAGTTTTGTAATGGGTGGGTTAGAATGGAATGAGAATTCTCTAATTTCTGCTAGTTACCCAACAGGTGTTTATGCCAGGCAGCAGTAAATGATCTAGAAACTCTACTTTGCTTTGGGCAAACCTTAGAAATCAGTGCTTTGACCTCTTTTCTGCCTGATTACCGAAGATGCTCTTAGTATATTTGTGCTGAAATCTGAGGATAAGATTTCCCACTTTTCTATGGACAAGATTCTTTCTTTGGGGGTTCAGACTCAGGATAGATCTGTGGAACTCTAGGAATATTTCTCATCTGTGTTGAATGACCTGTGTTTTATTGTCTTTATTCTTGGCCTGAATGTCTTTTCAGGTTTAATGTGCAACACCATACACTCTTAAGTGATTATCTGTTCCCTGCTTAGGTTTCCCGAACTCAGAGGTTTCCAGAATCATTTCAAACTGAACTGGATACACTTGTGATGATCTTAGCAGACCATGTTGTTTGGAAGTACAAAGATGCTCTTGAAGAAACCAGGAGTGCAAACTACAGCACTGCCAAATTTCTCAAGGTGAGGTGTTCTGTCATTACACCATATGCACTTATTTCCCCATATTTAATGCAAACTTGAGACTATTCTAGTCTAGTGAAAGGGAATAAAAACAATCCTGAGTGAATGATGACTCAATTTCCAAGTTTAGTGTGGATGTATAGTTCATTTTTTCTATGCCCTCGGGTCTTTGAGAAGGCAAAAGCTTTATCTAAGTCTGCTTTAAAGCAATTCTGATTCATTTATATCTGTTCTCTGTAAGAGTCCAAGTTTTCAAATTTTGCAGATTCTGACATTGCATTCAAATGGGTAAAAAGTTTGGTAAGGAATGAAACTATAATTACAGTTGAGCTGATATTTTTTCTTTAAATGCTATAGCTCTGAATGACTGTGGGTGGGTTAATATTTCCTACTCACACCCAGAGTGGGCAGCTTTTACAAACCAGAATAAGCAAATTGCAAGTATTGTGTGAAATACTGTAACATACCGTTTAAACTCTGTAATGCCCTTTCATTTACCAGATATAAGAAAGTACACGTCTGCTTTGGAAAAGTCATTAAAAGGGGTTGCATTTTATGGTTTTGTCCTAATATTTCTCAATCACTTTTATTTTCTCAACATTGAATTAGCTGTGGAGCATGGGAAAATTGTCATTCAGTGAATTGTGTGGCCAGATACTTAATCTAGGTTTGAACTGGACAGACACACACCCCTCTTTCCATTCTTAATGGAATGATGTGCATTAGTGCTGTACAGAACATCATATATAGTACACACCGAAACCCAGGCACAAACCTTTTATGACACATTGAAGCACAGCTTTAGGAAAGAGCAGTATTCCAGCAATAAAACATTCCCATGAAGTTATAAGGTAAACAACCACAAACCAAAGGTGGATTTTTCTCCTTTCATACATAGGTGAAATCAATTATACACTTGCTGTCCACCATGTGGGGCTCTGTTGCCGGTACCATAAGGAAGCCCTGGTTGCTGTTGGTATGCTGACGTGAAGCTGTATCTATCCGTAATGTTACATCATTTGGAAGATGCTGCTGGTTTGAGGCAGGAGCATGGATGGAGGGGCTTAGCAATTGTGTAGTATTGCATCTGTGGAGGTGTAGCAGTTTTGCATGTTACTCAGCTAAACGTTGCGTTATATGATGTGGCGTACAGCTGTGTTTTAATTTCTTGTTGAATCCAGTCTGCTGGAAAGAATTACATAGGTTAGAGATGATATGGCATTCTCCAGGCTGGGATTGCAGCAGCCTTGTTTGCAGTGTGTGGCAAAAAGCTCAGGGCTTCCCTCGTTTTGCAGAGTTCAGGAACACCAGAGAAGAGGGGAATTCAAGATTATATTCCCTATCTGGTAGGCTGACTCTGCAAGGAAAAAATGTCAGTAACTAGCACCAAGGCCCTCAAAAACCTTTACAACTTCTGGCTACTTAGCCCCATCAGTCAGCAAGAGCAATGTTCTCACCCTAAAGTAATGTCATGGCATTTTTGCTCCTAGAGAGATAATGTATCTCATAGACAGCACATATTGTGGCTGAATTGTTTCCTCAAGAGCCATTGCTCTGTCACTGAAGGAGACACTCAGGTCAGCTCCCATCACGTACCACCTCTAGTGATTGTGTGTTGCAGTACATGAATTACTTTCTTTAGATAAGCTTTCTCCTAGTGCACTGTACACTGTAGTAGTTATTTTAGACTGTAGACACGGTGAAAATCGAGAGGTTGATCAATTATTACTGGAAATAAATTTAAAATTGAGCCTGATTCACTAGGTCCCTGGTATTCCTTGCTCTGCTGTAAGACTGACTTCACCTGCACAAATGATTCAAGTTTATAGGTGATGCAAGGCAAACAGCCAGGTAAATGAGGCCATGTACTGCTTTCTTGGCTATAAAATAATAATTCTTTTTTCCACCTTTCTTAGCGCTGTTTTACATTTATGGATCGTGGATTTGTGTTCAAGATGGTCAACAATTATGTAAGCATGTTTGGAACAGGAGACAGCAAGGTACAGTTTTGGATATTTCTGTGTTGTTTTTTCCGAAGTGACTCGCTAGCAGAATATTTTTATATTGATACGATTTATGATCTATTCCATGGCTTTGCCATGCTCACAACTCAAGTCAGTCATTTACTGTAAATATGTGTTAAAACCTCTTGGGTTTGAGCTATCTGTGCCCTTTTCTGGGAGTAAATAGGCATGCCCAAACAGCTACTCGCTGAGCCCTGCAAGAGCAGACTCTGCAAAGACTGCTCAGACCAAAGCAAGCAAAAGGCTGACCAGTCAGAAATTCTTTGAATTTAAGCTTTGATTCTTTGGAGAGTACGCTTGTGGTTTGTTCTATAAATATCAGCAGTAATTTTCTTCAAGGAGATTAAGAGCATAAGAGCAAGATACCATTGTGTAAACTTAAGTGCGAATGTAACATCTGTTACTTGGAATGAATAGTATGCTCTTACCTCATTGATGATGCGAGAAAGCCAGTCTGCTCCAAATTAATTTCTGCTTGCTATGAGAAAAATTCCCTGCAGACTGAATTTCTTCTGTAATACCTATAATAGTCAGTGATACAGTTTGAACAATAAGTTTCAAACTGCAAGGGGTCCCCAAATTATTCAGCTTGACTCCTTTAGTCTTCCTCCATCAGGATGAGTCACAGGCTTGTTCTCTTCCATGGCTGGGTTTCTGAGCTATCATGCTGAAGCATATAAGATGATAGATAACAGAATATATTCAAGATACACTCTTTGAATGACTCATATTTCCCAAAAAAGCTTACAAAATTTTTGTCTGTTAACTTTTTATAATTCTTTAGTGGCGATCTGGGCATTTGTAGGTAATGAGTGAGATTACTGAAGGTCTGGTTTGCTTTTTACTAAAACCAACTTCGTGCTACACTTGGGTCTTTCAGCTAATCTCTGGAACATAGCCTGAAGTCTATAATTTTGTAAGATTATGCAATCTGAATATTGTTCCCACATTTCAAACTTCCCTAAATACATTCAACCACAGAAACAGATGTTTGATTAAAAAAGGCAGTTAATGGCCAATGGGAAAGCCTGAGACTGGGTCAGTGTGCAGAGCAGAACTTTGCACCTCCTTGGCATTATGTGTCTGCATATTGCCAGCTGTCTGCATCCCTCCAGAGCAACTGCCAGGGTGTGGGGAAGTGGAATCACTGCAGCACTGAGGCAGATGTACCCCTGGAACAGGCTTTGCGGCACTTGAAAACAATAGCCACAACAAGTCAGAGATTTCTGACCTCAAGGAAAGAGAAGCTTTGCATTGTTTTCATGTTCAGTCAGACATCTAAGTGAGAGTCGGTTGGTTAAACATGCTGCAGGATTTCTTTCTGTGTGTCTTCTTTAGCTGGGTTGTTTATGTATCAAAAAAGTGATACTACGATCTGACCTTTCTATGCAGAAAACTTAACAGTGTCTATTGCTGCTTGAACAAATAGTTTGTGGGTATATCAGTTGATAACATTGCAGTACGAATTATTTTAATTGTGAATGATGCACAGTAATTTCTGTTCCACAGAAATATCCCTCACGGTATTCCATATTTTGACATTTAAACATTGCTTGGAGAAATATTTATTCAAAAGTTGAAATACCTCATTAGAATTCAGTTCATTGTTGTGTTCCCTCAAAATGTCACAGTTTCTCTTAGGAAACACATTTCAGGTGCTTCATTTCTTTATTTGCCATTAGACCCTGAATTGCATGTCCAGCTGTATTCCTGATGAGGTTCTACAGCACAATAAAAGATTTCAGGGAGAAATTCCCCACCATTCACTAGTCAGTAGACTCTGAAAGGGGCATGTTCCAGGGATCCTAGCCTGACAAGGGCAGCAGAAATGCTACCATTTAATTTTAGAGACTGACAGACTTAAACACAGAGCGAATAAAAGACCTTTACAAATGCTTTTTGATACTAGGGCAAATGTTTGACCTAGGTGGGTGCAGTGTTGTATTGGTAGTCCTGAGTGACTGCTTTCTGCCGCTGAGAACAGTGAGCTGAGAAGAGGGAAATAAAAATTTATTACTGGATGTCATATATTATCTCTGTATCTCAGTAGCACATCATTGTAGTGGGTATGATAAATTCTTGAGGTATAGTTGCAACGCTCCACAAAAGATCATGGTTGGCTGCTTGGGAGGGAGATATTAAGGAATTAATACCAAAATTATAAAATACCCAAATTCCTTGGAGCTGGAGCTCACTGGCATCAATAGAGGAAGTTTTCACCACTATCAATAAGTTTTGGATTTGGCTGAAACTTTTTATTTGGTTGATCAAAAAAAAAAAAATAATTTAAAAAAAAAAAAATATATATATATATATATGAAAGGCATAATAATTATCATGATACCAAATTTATGTAAACTGGAGAAGATACTTTGATTATATGCTATAGTATATACCATCAAAAGACCCTGTATAACTCTAAATATACTTTAAATATTTAGCTTGGATTAAGCTTATATTTATCAGTATATCTTCAATGAAAAATCATAGTTGAGGAATCCAAAAAGCTTGTTTGATTGTGACAAATTTGTTTGATAACAGAGATGAACACCAAATGCTTATTATTTGTGCAGCTTTGTATAACAAGCCATAAGGTTTCATTGCTGGGTGTGAGTATGAATTTTGAGGTAGAGATCAGTATAGTGCAGCTCTGTCTTTTCATTTTCCCTGTTTTAATGTGAACTGGGCCATCACTTGTTGTGATTTTCAGACTTTACATCAGTTCAAATTTGACTTTCTCCAAGAGGTCTGTCACCATGAGCACTTCATCCCCCTGTGCCTGCCCATACGGTCTTCAAACATTCCTGGTAAGGTCCCACCCTGAAAGGGTTTCTGTACAATGGTGAGTTATCGGGAGGTTCAAAGAGCAGATAACAATTAACTCTCTGAAGTATCATGTCTGCACATCAGGCTCAGAGGCCCCAAACAGCTTTTCAGGTGTGGTACTTAAGCAGTGTGATAAAAATAACGTCATTTGATATGCCTGTAAATACATGCAACCCCAGAGAGCCCAGATAAGTGGTGGGAGGTGTCTCTTTTGCTGGGAGTTTTGAGCTGAATGAACTGGGCTGTCTGTGAGGACTAATTATTAAAGCTGCATTAGCCTTGGGATGTGGTGAGCTGGGGAGGGGGTTGAACAGGTACAGCAGGAAGGGGAAGATGCTGAGGCAGTGATAAGGGTGCATCAGGCTTTCCTGCTGCTCTTGGGAGTGTGACTTGTCCATGTGACAGCCCCTCCTTTGTGGGGAAGATCTGAACTGGACATGCAGCAGGAGTTTGGAAACATCCATCTCAGATAACAGGCTGTTGATACTTCAGCCTCCTGAGTATCTCTAGGACTGGCAGGCAGGTCCCACGCAACAGCCCTTTTCTCTCGAGTGCAGTTACTTTCTTGGCCTCTGGCAAGCCTGAACTTTACATGGACACCACATACTGCAGTGTTTCACCTGGAGCAGTGAGGCAAGAGGGGCCCATTTCAGCATCTGTTAGTAATACCTCCTGAGCCGCTTCTCAAGGAGGGGATACTGTAACTCATGTTTTGCAGGGAAGCATGAACAGGTTTTATCAATGCTTCAGCACAGGAGTGAATCCACCCTGCCCATGCCCCAAAGACAGCAGCCACCGTGCATTCCATCACATGCATTGAAATCTGTTATTTCAAACCTAATTTTGTGGCCAATGCCTGGTACTGGGTGCTTTTCCTCTTGGTTTCAAAGGGATTTCAGCCCTGGGCACAATACCCAGTTCTGACAGTTTTCCATGGACTCTGGGAGTTCACCTGGGATGTGGTCTTTTGAGTTGCTGAGAATGGAAGGTACCTTCCAGTGGAAGGCAGATTGATCTCTCTGTGCAGCATCTCTCAAACTATGGGCCCTTGCCTCCTTTTTGCTTCAGTTTTCAGCACCAAAAAGTGAGTTCAGTTCAGACACTCATAGCATTCTTTAGCAGTAGAAGATGTTTCATTCAAATTTAAGTCAAATTAAAAAAAAAAAAAAGGAGATACAAAGCAAATATATTAAGTAAAAAAAAAAAAAAAAAAACCAAACCAAAAAACATTATTTTTGCCTATTTTTGTTTTATATTTATGAAAAATGAAGACCCTGTGACACCTTCAGAATCAACACAGGAATATCGAACATCAGGTATGAACAAAATGACTGTGCAAGAAGTAAGCAGAATTGTGCATCAAGAGCTTTAAGATTTACTTTGAGCACTGCCACTGAACTGTGGTAAATTTAGGCAAAAATTATTTACCATTTTCAGAAGCAGAATTAGTCTGGATCTCTGTGTTTTGGAACTCTTCTAGCTAGAATATGGGAACAACAATTTGAACTCTGTGCCTCAAAGAAGTGAATAGTCTTAAGTGCAAAACATTTGAGATTCTCATTGGAATGTGTATATAAATTGTCTTACATTATTAACTTTTAAAAACTGCATGATTTTGAGAAAAAAATAATACTACTTTAATTCTAGCAGGTGAGAGAGCAGAATGGGGCAGTCAGATCAGGAAATCAAGGTTTGACAGTGGATTAGATCAGTAAAAGTTATTAAAAATTTGGGAAATGTTGAAGGGGGGGAGATGTGTAACCTATAGATTAATTTAAGCATTCTTGTCTGTTCTGTTCCAAGATATGCCAGAGTACACATTGACCAATGAGTTTTGCCGTAAACATTTTCTAATTGGAGTCCTGCTGTGGGAGGTTGGTTTTGCCTTGCAAGAAGACCAGGATATTAGGCACTTAGCTTTGGCTGTGCTTAAAAACTTAATGGCAAAGCATTCATTTGATGATCGATACGCAGAGCCGGTAAAGAAATTGTTTGTTCTTTTTCATATGTGTTTAGCTACTGCATGGTAAAGCAAATGAAACTTCCTTAGCCATTAATATATGTTAATAAGGATTATGTTGTATCTTTTATTTTTTAGGCAAAACAGGCACAAATAGCAAACCTATACATGCCACTCTATGGAATGCTTTTGGACAATATGCCAAGGATTTACATGAAGGATATGTTCCTTTTCAATATCAATACTTCCAATCAGGTAGTTCCTGTGATTTTTCAGAACACTGAAATGATCAAACTGAGGTCTGACCCACTCAGTCTGGTGGAAAGAGGTCCACGTTTGTGCTGGTCACAAATTAGCTAATGAAATGTAGTTCTGAAAATGCTGATTTGTCTGTACCCTCAATGTTTCATTTGGAAGGTCTCAGTTTGCAGAGCACCTGCAGGGCCCCAGGAGTCTGTACTGGCAAGGTACAGGCTGTGGGTCGGGAACAGACCCAGGATACGGGGTGTCCCAGGGCTGGAAACTCAAAGCTAGAGGTTTGCGGCCCCCGCCAGTCTGTCTGGTACACCTGTCCTGGTGCCACAGCCTGACGAATGAGGACACTGTCCTCAGGCAGCTCCTGTGGCAGGTGGCTGGGAGATGTTGTAAAGAAAAACTCCCATCACCCACAGATTCTGTCAGGGTTACGTCATGAACCCACAAGCAGTTTCAGTGGTACAACAGAGGGACCATGAACTATACCAGGAGGGAGGGAGAATGAATACAAGTAGCTGAAGGAGGGAAGGGATACAGAAACATCATAAAACAGCTTTACTACTACAGAAAACATCTGCATCAACTGTGCATGTGGAGGAGCACGTTTGTTTATTTCTTAAAAGATTACATGTGTTATAATCCTAGGCCTGCTTTAACAACTAGAAACAGATTCCTGCAGGGGTGTTGTCTTTCAGTCCTTCTAGCAAGCGAGCTTGTTTCATTTGATCATTGCTTGCAGCAGTTAATGTTCCTTTCCCAGTGCTGTGTGTGAGTGTTTCAGGAGCAAACACAGACTTGATCTGTCCTTCACAACTTCAGTTCTGAGAAGGTTTCATGTTGCAGGCAACTATTCAGCATATTATGGCAAGCCTTGATCTTTTAAGGCTGTTGTGGCAAAATAACTGAAAGTAGATTTTCAAGCTCAGTGTCTAAGAAAAGCCCATTGGATGTGCTGTCATCTTGAAAGTTGTGAGTGGTACCATTTACTGGAGTTCATTCTGTTCCTGTCAAATACAGGGATCTAGGGATGACTTGAGTACAGCCGGTGGATTTCAGAGCCAGACAGCAATGAAACATGCAAACTCTGTGGACACGTCCTTTTCCAAAGATGTTCTGAACTCTATAGCAGGTATAAATGACAGATTGAACACGCACACAGGTAGATTTCTGTGTCTGTCAGTCCATCTTGCTTTCTGCTTACTATTCATGGAGGATATCATTAACCCATTTTATACGATATTCAGAGAAACATGTTATGCAATGTTTCTCTTCCCTTTGGGTGTTTTTGGATTGATATTTATTTCTCTTGTGAAGCCGCTCTTCTACTGCTTCACTTATTCTCTTGCTTTGGAATGATGCCAGTATTCAGGCTCTCACAAATCCCTGTGCCTGAGTGCAGTCGTGTAGTTCCTGCCTGACTTAAGAATAGTTCAGGAGTTTTCAGGAGAAACCTTGGAAGTCTGTTGGAGGCAAGTATTCGTATTTTTTTCAGGCTTAATGGAAGAGTAGAAAC
Source organism: Podargus strigoides (assembly GCA_028020825.1). Lineage (NCBI taxonomy): Eukaryota > Metazoa > Chordata > Aves > Caprimulgiformes > Podargidae > Podargus > Podargus strigoides. The sequence goes on from CM051628.1 coordinate 17,979,444, forward strand.
ACGACTGACTTTGTTCACTTCCTCCAAACCTCATTTCAAAATTCAGGGAAGTGTATGGGCATCTTTCCACTGATTTTTGTGGCTTTAGGTCAGGCCTTATGGAATGCCACAGGCCATTTTAATGCCATGAATAACAACAAACTGAATCATTTTACTTCACCTTGTTGCATGTTTTCAGTACTAAACATACCCATCAATAGCTTTGCTATTGGAAGTTCAAACCACTGGTGTCAATCCAGCATGTGACACATTTTAAGTTTTCCATATATTTCTTGTTCGTTTTTGTATCCATAAATGTTTTAGTTTAGCATGTTTGCTATGACTTTCATTTACAGCCTTTTCATCAATAGCTATCTCTGCAGCAAACCATGCTGACTCCAGAGCTTCCTTAGCAAGTCTTGAATCTAACCCAAGTACCAATGAAAAAAACAGTGAGAGAACTGACACGTGTGAAAAGGTACATGTGCAAATGTTGAAAACGGTTACTAGAGGTGAAAACCTGTCGCTATACTTAACAAGGCCCTTTGCTGTGAATTCAACAGATCATGAGACCATTGTCTTTGATTGGATCAACTCTTCGTTTTGACAAGCTGGATCAAGCTGAAACTAGAAGCCTCCTTATGTGTTTCCTTCACATTATGAAAACCATTTCAGAAGGTAAGAAAATGTGCACTCGCTACCTAATTTACGTTGTTGTAAAGTATTGTGAATGCTGAATCCAAACAAACATTTAATTAGAATAATTATCAGTGTATTTTACAGATCAAGTTGAATTTCCAGATACATAATATATTTTAATATTTCCCTTTAGATGCACTGATTTCCTATTGGTTGCGAGCACCGTTCTCAGAAATAACAGACTTTTTCAGCATTTTAGAGTAAGTACACTTTGTGGTTGGTTGATTTTATGTTAAATGATGATGTTCTAAGGTGACTACTGCAAATAATTTCTCTTTGGGTTTGTCCACCTAGAGGAATAGGCTGAGGTAGCTCTTGTATCTTAGATTATTTTTCCATAATCTGAAGTCATAATGAGACATTACTAATAAAATCCATCTTCCAATATGCTGGTCATTTTCATGAACAGGGGGCATAATGCTTTGGGTGTTCCTCCTAAAAGAGATTTTCATAGTAGTTTCCGTATTTGAGGTTGAGATTCTATTCTTCCCTCGAGAAAAGAAAAATACTTAGCTCCCCCAGACTTCCAAACTGTAAGAAAAGGCATGTAATGTAGGATTACCTACTTTTCTTATCTCCAGGGTGATTTGCCTTTGACTTTGCCTCCTCACCAAGCAGGAATCTTCAACCATGGAGAAAGGGAACAAGGATGTGGAAAGTGGTGCCACATCTTGTGCATCCCTAGGCTGGGAACTGCTGCATTCTGTTCGATTTGCTTAGTAGGAGGTGCATATGCTACAGGTCTCTTCAAGGCGCTAAGATTCAGCATTTTTTCATAAATAAGAAGCCATTAATAGACATAAAATGTGTTGTTTTGTTTTTCAGGGTTTGTCTGCAAAATTTCAGATATCTGGGAAAACGCAATATTGTAAGGTAATTCTCTGGTTCTAGACTATATTACGAAATATTACTTGACTGAAAGCATCAGTCTGATATACTGAAGCCAATGTATGCTTCATTTTGCCTTCTATGCAAACAATGTTGTCGTGATGCTCTGGGCATCTGAGTATATACCTGGTGTAAAAGATGAATTGCATGGGATGATATGATAACTGCTATTGCATGTATAACCCAAAACACGGGGCTGTTCTCAGCCCTATTTCTGTGCATATGCCAAACAAAGGAACTGAACACTGTATTTTCCATCCGTATAATGGAAAGAATAGTTCTAATGGGCAATTTAAAAAAAAAATCTTCTGTCTCTACTCTCTGAAAAAGCATGAGATCGTGTTTCAGCTGTGAAATGTGAATTGCATGCTTTGTCTCAGTTGATGTTTCATTTTTAATTTAATGTTACCTCTGTGAACTTGTCTCTATGTCATACTGTGGAGAAATGAAAGGTCACCAGGTGAACCACTTCATGCTCCATGTCAGGTTTTGTCTGGCCTGTATTTATTCTTCAAATGTATGGCAAAATCAATGTCACGTTCCGTAACAGACTAACAGTTATTTTCTCTTAACAGGAAAATTGCTGCTGCATTTAAGTTTGTTCAGGCCACCCAGAATAATGGAACCCTTAAAGGTTCGAACTCCTCTGGCCAGACATCAGGTCTGCTCTCTCAATGGTAATGACATGTTGTATTGTTAACTCCTATAAAACCACAATCTTTGTTGTCATCCTCCTGCCCTCATACACTGTCAGTGTTGACTGAAAAGAGACTGATGCAATACGCAACATGTTTCAGAGCCCCCAAAGCCATAAACTGTAAAAGAATTGAGTCCCTTTAACTTTAGCTTGACTTACAAGCTGTTGTTTAAAATATTATGTTCAGAAGACTCCTTACTTACCATCAATATTGTTAAATATTGCAGAAGCAGTAGCTTTTGTTTTCAGCTCAGATCCCAATCTGAAAGATAATCCACAGTTTTCCCCAACCTGAAGGAATTCATAGGTCTGCAACCTTATGCTTTTATGGAATCTTAGTGCTTTAGGGGTAAATATCTATGGGTGCACTTACAGTATCAGGGGATTCACTTCTCCATGATAACCTGGGGCTGAGGAGTGGGAAGTATCTAGCAACCCAAAGTCAAACTTAAGCGTGGGTTTGCTTGACACCTATATTGATTTCCATGCTGGTAAGTGTAGAATAGTCCTATACTGTTATAGGGCTGAGTCTTTTTAATCTCCATTTTCCTAGTGTAAACATTGCAAGATTTAATTATTTTCACGGACTGCATGGTAATAAGCTGCAGGTACAGCACATCTTTAATAATCTTTCTGATCCTTTTAGGGGAAAGTAGGATCCTTTTCATATTGATAATATTAAACTCTAGAGAGAAAGCAAACTTGACTCTGTGCATCTTGTGGTTATATCTAAGAGCATGGTGAGAAAGTCCCCTTTCCTCATGAACTTGGATCATTGACTTTTCTCACTTACG